>OX459006.1:22500-763333 GCA_949774965.1 Diarsia brunnea
TAGTCTCAGTTATAGTCAGCTACCATCCCTGCGCTGAAGGTTGCGATCCGTAGCCCGAAGCCCAGACTGGGGGTTGATTATCTACATTTTTATCCCAAAAAACTGGTTTTTCGGGGATAACTCCAGATTTTTCTTTTAACGACAGTAAACTTTTTTCCAAATTCAGCTAGCCGGCGCCGAGACGCGTCTTTTGACGTATCGCACGTGCCCCTAGCTCGCAAAAAATTTTGTCCACCCTCCCACCCTCTGTTCTATAGCTATAGGGAGAAGGAAAACGGAGAGAGGTCGGCAAAATTTTTGTTTTCGATTTTAGTTAATTTTAGGCTTTAGGGGGGGAAAATTATATTATTTTATTATTTTGACCAATTTTAGGACACAAATTTGTATGGGACAGTCGTTTTAACTATTTTAAAACGTAATTTAATTAATTTTTATTTAGTACTACATAATATTTATTTAAATTTGATTTGATTTTTTATTCTTAAACTGTGTTCCCCCCTTTACAGGGACACAGGTACCCAGTGTCTTTTAACCGACTTCATTTATTTGTTATTGACTGTGAGAAATCTCGCATAATTTTATTGTATTTTAAATTTAGTATTTTGACAATCTTTTGTGACTATAATTATTATTATTATTATTGTATCGTTGTGATTTATTTGTGTGTAGTCCTACTGTGGTCTCCCCTTTACAGGGCCACGGTACCCAGTGTCGACCCCCTCTGTACAGGGGTCAATTATTATTCTATCTGCTCTCAGCCCGAAAACATGTTTCGCACCCCATCCAGCACCATGAGGTCCCAGTGCTCCAGTGGCTCGCCGCGATCGGCGGAGAAAGCAGGGCCCACGACTCTTGACGCGAGGAGGCAAATTGATTTCGGAAACGAAACACCCCTCGCGTCCAAGGAGAGCCTTGCCACCCCATCGACGCGCCGAGCCCCTGTCAATGATCCAAGACCGCTCAAGAAGCCGGAGGTCGGGTACCGCAGTCGCACTGAGGAGGCGCGAGCTTGCCTGAATAAGGCTAAGCTTAACCTGGGCAACTCGCGCAACCTCAGGACGGACATCAAGGCTGCGGTGCTCGAGGCCATAAACCGGCTTTATGAGCTGGTCAAGGAGTCTGAGCTGGACAAGGCCCCGGCCGCACCCGAACCCGCACCCGCACCCGCGCCCGCCGCTGACTGCATTCCTCAATCCTCCCTGAGCGACGTTCTCGCCAGCCAGACTGTGCTCACCAACACTCTCAAGGAGCACCTCTCGGAGTTGAGGGACAACTCCGAGAAACTCGAAAGGCTCCGAGTCAGTCTGGCCAGCAGGGAAAGTGTGGGGGAGACAACATACGCGAGTGTAGCAGCTGCAAATAAGAGCCACACCGGGGCAAAAGCCCCGGAGCGAACCACTCTGCACTCCGTAGTTGTCTCCTCAACAGAGGTGACGGACACCAGTGGTGAGATCCTGGAGAGGGTCCGGAAAGCGGTGGACGCCAAAGAAGGCTGGGTGCGTGTCGAAAGGGTGAGAAAGGCCAAGGATCAGAAGGTCATTATGGGGTGCGAAACAATGGAGGAGAGAACAAAATTGAAGGAGCGACTAAAGGCGGCCGGAGAGAACCTCGTCGTCGAGGACGTGAAGAATCGGGACCCGCTTCTGGTTCTTAGGGACGTACTGGTAGTTCACAGCGATGAAGAAGTACTGAGGGCCCTTAGGAACCAGAACCAGGAGATCTTTCACGGCCTCGCCGACGAGAAACAAAAAATGGCGATAAAATTCCGCAAAAAGTCACGCAACCCCCATGTTAGCAGCATTGTGTTGAGTGTTACCCCAGAAATTTGGAAACGGGCGCTTGCCGGAGGCAAGCTTCGCATTGACCTCCAGCGAGTGCGTGTCGAAGACCAGACGCCTCTGGTGCAATGTACCCGCTGCCTGGCATACGGACACAGCAAACGCTTGTGCACGGAGCCTGCCGATCTGTGCAGTCACTGCGGTGGAGCACACCTTAGGGTGGACTGCCCGGAGAAACAGATCGGCAAAGCAGCGGTCTGCGTGAACTGCACCAGGGCCAAGCTGGGGGAGCACTCACATAACGCCTTTAGCGAAGAATGCCCGGAACGCAGGAAGTGGGACGCATTCGCCAGAGCATCAATAGCGTATTGCTAAAGTTGCTGGTGCGCCCACTTCCGCGTACATTAACATGGCCACGACGACACAACCAGATCGCAGAAGCATTGAGCGAACCACTAGGGTTGGCTTGATGGACAATGGTAATTGGAGCCACTTTCATGAGAAAGTGGTTGGAATTATGCTGGACCGTAAGCCAACCCTAGTGGAGTCGTCAAGTTGTGTCGAACTGGGTAAAAACTCTGCAGTCGTTTTAGATATATTATTTAGGCCTAAAAAACAATGATATTATATAATTATATTGTAAAAATATAACGAATATATCAAGGAAACAAATTAAAACAAAAGCTAAACTAAAACAAAATCAAAAACAAAATTAATCAGAGAAGTAAACTAGTTTATTGTAAGGGCAACAGCAATGGAAAAAGGACATATAATATACATAATAGGGGTAAAGTAGTTCACAAAAAAGGGACGAAAATAGTACTTACATTAGTATCGTTATAAATAGTATTCGCAGTTATATAAAATGTGTGGAATATAGGAAATTATAAACTAAAGTTAGTTAATTTCAGTAAATAATAACAAGTATTTTTAAAAGAAATAAAAACATGGACTAAACTTTATCATAGAGAGTGGCCTCTTCGGCCGTCACAATAAAACCAGTCGCAAAATAAGATTAAAACATATAATAAAGGGCTCTAACCACGTTAGAGGAACACTGGTGGGGCAGGAGTGTGGTTTTAGCCGGTTCGAGTCCGGCACTACCTCGACTATCTCACAGCCTGTGAGGTAGTCGAGGTGTCCGTGGGGATTTCCCACTCCTGCCAAAACAAAAAAAAAAAAAAAAAAAAAAAAAAACCTAACCTAACCTTTTTTTTTTTTTTTTTTTTTTTTTTTTTTTTTTTTTTTTTTGTCGCTGGGAAAAAATGCGTTACGCATACCCTCCCGTCGGGGGACGGGAGGGGTATGTGGGACTCCCCGGGCGAACCCGGTATACCCACTAAAACGACCCAGCGGCATTCCCGCTTCGTCATAGTGGCGGGGGGACTGGGAAACTGGCACAGCCTTTACAACCAGTCCCCCGCCGACGATATCAAGGCGGTCCCCTCACACCCTCACGGGCGTGGGGGGGCGGGAATGACTGACGGAGGTGACGGGTGCAATGCGGGCGCAGGCACCCCCGTGCCTGTCGCCCGCCCGTCACCTAGAGGAGGGAGGGCACGACGCCTTCTCCCCCTTCTCCGTCTGCGGAGCGGCGCAGCGAGAGGGTCGTCCTCCCGCGCCCGCTCCGCCTCCTCCTTCTGCGAGAGTACGTCCTCGCAGAAGGAGGCTACTGCTGACCAGGCCTCCTCGCTCCCCAGCATGGCGTCAACCACGCCGGGAAGCGAGAGGTCTGGTCCGACCACCGCGGTGAGGCCGCAGCGCCGCTCGGACCACGCCGGGCACCCCTCGAGGGTGTGCTGCGCCGTGTCCTCCGCCGCGCCGCATTCGTGGCACGCCGGGGTTTCCTCCCTCCCGATCCGGTGCAGGTGCGATCCGAAGCAGCCATGCCCGGACAACACCTGCACCAGACGGAAAGAGAGGAAACCGTGGGACCGCTCGAGCCAGCCCTGCAGGACCGGCCCGAGCGCGTCCAACGTCCGGCGACCAAAGGCGGCGCTGGCGAGGTCCTCCGTCCAATGGAGGACGATGGCTTCCTTCGCCTCTCGCCGCACCGCCTCCCGCTCTTCGCCCATAGGGCGCTCACCAAGCGCCCTTCGGCGGGCCGTCCACTCGTACACTCTGGCGAGCACCCACGCCTCCAATTCCCATGGAGGGGTGCCGGCCAGAGCGCACGCCGCCGAAAAGCCCACCGAGCGGTACGCTCTCGCCACCCGCTGTGCAATGGCCCGTTGGGGCCTGCGGATGGCGGTCGCATTCTCCCTCCTATGGAGGGAGTCCGCCCAGATGGGGGCCCCGTAAAGGGCCATGCTCCGCAAAATGCCGGCATAGAGGCGCCGGCACTTTGCCTTTGGCCCCCCCAGGTTTGGGAGGAGCCATGAGAGGGCGTCCGCGGCCTTCAACAGGCGCGTCGACAGCCCGCTGAAATGCGGGCCGAAGCGCCACCTGTCGTCCAGCACCAGCCCCAGATATTTCATCCGGGGCTGGACCCCTATACGGACGCCCTCCACGACGATGTGGGCGTCGGCAGGGCAGCGCTGCCGGGGACCGCGAAAGAACACGGCCTCCGTTTTGTGCAGCGCCACCCTCAATCCCAGGCAGCGAATCCTCTCTGCCACCAAGGATCCGCCAGCCGAGGCCAAAATGGCCGCTTCTCCGAAGCTCCTCCCCCGTGCAGTGAGCAGAGTGTCATCCGCGTAACAGATGACACTCGTGCCCTGGAGGAGGGCTCCCCGCAACAGCCAGTCGAAACCGATGCTCCACAAGGGGGGGCCAAGCACCGATCCCTGCGGAACACCGGACTCAGAAGCGTACCGCCTCACCGCACCTGCTCTGTCTACGAGGAGGACCTCTCGGCCCTCCAAGTAGTCCGCCAACAGGCTCCTCAGGTATTGGGGCACTCCGTGATACCGGAGTGCCTCCAATATCGTCGAGTGGGGGACGGAGTTGAAGGCGTTGGCAATGTCGAATGACACCGCCAGCACTCCGTCCCCCGCCTCCACCGCCTCCTTCACCTGGCCCTTGAGTAGGGCCAGCGCGTCGATCGTCGAACGCCCACGACGGAAGCCGTATTGGGCGTCCGACAGATCCGGCCCTACCCCCCGCAGGTGGCTCTCCAGCCTCCCGGCGACAATCCCCTCGAACAGCTTACCGACCTCATCGAGCAGAACGATGGGCCGGTATGCCGAGGGGGAGTCCACCGGGCGTCCCTCTTTTCGGAGGAGGCAGAGCTGCCCCTCCTTCCAGAGTTTCGGGAACCTCCCAGCCGTAAAACACGCGCTGAAAAGCTCCCGAAACCTGTCCTCCATTTGGGAGGCGGCGATCGCCACCACCCGTGCGGGGACGCCGTCCGGTCCGGGGGCGGTCTTCTTCGCGCGGAGGTTCAGAACCCCCGCGTAGAATTCCGCCGCCGTCACCGGGGGGACCTCTGCCTCCGGGGGAGCCGCCCCTTGCGGGGGATCCATTGTTGGAGGGGCGAAGTCGGTCCTGCGCGGAAACAGGGACCGGACCACCCCATCCAACAATGCCGGCTCGAGGGTCTCGGACAGTGGGGGACCATAGGGGCGGAGCTGGTTCCGCGCCGCCTTATACGGTCTCCCATAGGGGTCCCTGTCGAGACCCTCCAGCATCTCGGCCCTCGCCGAGTCCCGCGCAGCGCCCATCGCAGACTTGAGGGCCGCCGTAGCCTCTCGGTAAGAGGCGTACAGGCGGTCCTCCTCTGCCCGGACTCGGTTCTGGGCGCTGCGCCGCCGGCTCCGTGCGTAGGCCCTCCTGGCCGCCACGCAGGTGGCCCGGAGCCCCGCCAGCTCCTCCGTCCACCAGTACACGGCGCGACGGGGAGGCGGACGGCGTGACCGAGGCATGCTGGAGTTGCACACCTCGGTCAAGGACCCCCTGAGCCGCACCGCTGCGGCGTCAACGTCCGGGACCTCCTCGACAGGGGGAGGCGACAGCCAGTCCTGGAGGAAGGCGGCCTCCTTGGCTGCCTCCCGGTCCAGGCGGGTGAGTGCCCACCGCGGGAAGGGAGATTGCCCAGCACGGGCCGTCCCCCCTCCCCGCTGTGTGGAGATGTCGAACCGCACGTAACGGTGGTCCGACAAGGTCTCCACCAGCTCCACCCGCCAATTCACGACGCGGGCGGCCAGCGCGGGGGTGGCAAACGACACGTCCACCACCGACCCGCCCTGTTGCCGCACACACGTGTGGACCGCCCCCCTGTTGAGGAGGGACACACCGCACGAGGCCGCCCAAAACTGGACGGCGCGTCCCCGGACGTTGCACCCGGCGGCCGGGTTGCCCCAGGCCACCGACTTGGCGTTTAGGTCGCCGAGCACCACGACCTGGCGTGGTGCCGCCCTCCCTACGACAGCAGTGAGGATCTCTAAGAAATCCTCAAAGTCCGAGAGAGGGCGGTTTGGGGAGAAATACACTCCCACCATCGCTATCTCTCCCCACGCGGCGGCCACATATCCCGGTCCCCTCTCTAAGAGCGAGAGGGGAGGGGAGTCTGTGGAAGACCGCGCCACCAACGCCACTAGGCCATCCCGGTCGCCCAGCCAACGGCCGGGGACCGAGTAGGGCTCGGCGACCACCGCCAAGTCCACCAACCACTCAGCCATGGTCTGCATCAGCAGATCCTGGGCTGTCCTGCAGTGGTTGGCGTTCGCCTGAAGGATGCGATGTTCGACTCTGGCCATTAGTCGGACATCGCACCCTCCTCCGCGGCCGCCGCAGGAACGGCGGTGATTGCGGCAACAGCAGGTGCAGGCCCGGTCGGCGCCTGCGCTTTGCCACGCTTAGGGGGGGGATTGCACCTCCCCCCCTTCATGACGTGGCATGCCCGGCGGCCACTGGCGGCACACACCGCGCAGTGCGGCGTGGCAGCCTGGCAGGAGGAGGCTTTGTGGCCCTCCTTGCCGCAGCGGTAGCATGTGTCCGACCGATCCACCTTGGACGGACACAGGGGCCGGGTGTGGCCGATGCCGAAGCACCGGAAACACCTCAGAGGCTGGTCCTCGAGTGCCCTAACTGCACCCGAGCTTAACCCGACTTGAAGCCGTCCTTTTGCAAGGACGGCTTTGGCAGCTGCGATTGGGCACTCGAGGCGGATTGTGCCCATTCCGCCGCGGCCGGGCCTTATGTCCCGGCCTTGGACCGCCGCTGCGCCACAGCCCCCTACCGCTGCGACCGCCGCCACTACCTCCTCCTTGGTGACGGAGTCATCCAACTCCGTCACTTCGATGGCCGCCAACTTGACCGGCCGGGCCACCTTCGCCGAGTCCGCGATGACCTCCTGCAGCTTCGCTGCGAAGAGGTCCGCGTGGGCACTCCCCTCGGCCCCCGGGAACTCGAAAATTCGAGCCCCAGCTTGGGTCCGCCGGCAGGACACATTGCCGATCCCCAGTTGGGCGGGATCGGCGTTTGCACGCGCCCGCACCAGGATGGAGGCATAGGTCTCCCCTCGCCCCGCAGCCTCCGTGGTGAGTGTCACCACGAC
This sequence comes from Diarsia brunnea, assembly GCA_949774965.1. Lineage (NCBI taxonomy): Eukaryota > Metazoa > Arthropoda > Insecta > Lepidoptera > Noctuidae > Diarsia > Diarsia brunnea. Next base: position 29,776 of record OX459006.1, read on the forward strand.
GGCCGCGGTTTTCGGGGGGACCAGCTGCCCCTTCCCCTTCCCTGTCCCTTTTTTAGCGGGGACGGCAGGCGCGGCAGGGTTGGCAGGGACGGCCGTTGCCGACCTCTTCCCCTTCCCTTTGCCCTTCCCCTTACGGCCCACTTTCGTCCACTCGTTGGAAGGAGTGGTCGAAGGGAGAAGGGCATCCTCCGCCTGGGCCGAAGACGGCCCCGGCTCAGACCGCCTCTTGTCCGTCTGGGCTGAGGACGGCCCCAGCCCAGACCGCCTCTCATCCGCCGCAAGCGGTGGTCGGAGGCGCTTCTCCGGCAGGAGCCGGTCCTCAATGCCTGCTAGGCAGGCCCTCGTGAAGGCCCTCTCCTCCATTACTACCTTGCGGATGATATCCTCAAGGTTGGAGGAGGGGCCCTCTGCTGCAGGCCTCGCCTTGGCCTGTTGTGGCCGGGCTGAGGCAGCGCCATCTGCCACAGGGCTCGCCTCGGCCTGCTGTGGCCGGGCCGTGGCTTCAGCCAGCTTCAGGTGAAGCTGGCTGACCTCCGACTGCAGGCGGTCCACTCTCGCCTGCAGTTGCCGCGTCTCGTCGGTGGTCGTGCGCTGGACCAGCTCCGCGACGACACCGCGCATGCTCGCGGCCCTGCATTTGAGGGCCTTCTGGAAGGTCCCCTTTAGATTGGAGGACTTAGAGGCGACCTCCACAATCTCCTCCTCGTCCTCCTCCGCCATTTTCTCCAGCTCGGCCAGAGAGTGGTCCGCGTACAGAACGCGAGACGCACCGTACCCGGACTTGGCCCGAGCGAGGTGCGCCCGCCTCTCCTTCGCGGCAACCCGCTCCTCCAGCTCTAGCTGGAGCTGATTCCGCCGAGCCAGGTCCAACTGGCGTTGGGCTTCCACGAGCCCAACTTTATGGGTGTCCGCAGCCACCGTCGGCTTTTTAGCCTTCGGTAACCTCCTCGACCCCGAAGCCGAGGAACCCTCTGACCCACCGCTTCGGTGGACTCGCTTCCGCGAGCGAGACTCGTCCGCGTCCGACATACCAACCAGCGAATCGTTGTCAGACGACTCGCTGATTAGTATGTCATCCGCCCCTCCAAAGAAGCTAGCCGCAGACGGCGCGCGGCTAGTTTCTGACGCCGGAGCGTCGGGGTGGCCCTGAGAAGGGCCTTTGGGTTGGCCCTGAGAAGGGCCTTTGGGTTGGCCTTGAGAAGGGCCTTTGGGTTGGCCCTGAGAAGGGCCTTTGGGTTGGCCCTGAGAAGGGCCTTTGGGTTGGCCCTGAGAAGGGCCTTTTTGTTTTAAAAATCGCCCGCAGGCGTCCCGCGAAGGCATATTAAAAGACATTTAAAATCGTAGTACAAGGCAAGATACAAATGATCGCTACGAAGTCACAGAGCACTTTAGCCAGTCCCAGTCTGCCACTCCGTTACGGTGGTCAGAACTGGGCTGTTTCCAGGGGACGCGACGTGGACGCAAGCTCTGTGGGGGGTCCCCCAACCTAACCTAACCTTTTTTTTTTTTTTTTTTTTTTTTTTTTTTTTTTTTTTTTTTTTTTTTTTTTGACGCTGGGAAAAAATGCGTTACGCATACCCTTCCGCCGGGGGACGGGAGGGGTATGTGGGACTCCCCGGGCGAACCCGGTATACCCACTAAAACGACCCAGCGGCATTCCCGCTTCGTCATAGTGGAGGGGAACTGGGAAACTGGCATAGCCTTTGCTACCAGTCCCCCGCCGACGAATGCAAGGCGGACCCCTCCCACCCTCACGGCACGGGTAGGGGAGGGGGGCCAGGAACGGCAGGCGGAGGTGACAGAGTGCAATACGGGCGCAGGCACCCCCGTGCCTGTCGCCCGCCCGTCACCACCTAGAGGAGGGAGGGCACGAAGCCTTCTCCCCCCTCTCCGGCTGCGGAGCGGCGCAGCGAGAGGTCTTCCTCCCGCGCCCGCCCCGCCTCCCCCCTCTGCGAGAGCAAGCACCCGCAGAAGGAGGCTACCGCTGACCAGGCCTCCTCGCCACCCAGTATGGCGCAAATACGCCGGGAAGCGGGAGGTCCGGTCCGACCACCGCGGCGAGACCGCGGCCAGTATTTCGCCGCGTGCCGCGCGACGGCCCACGGAGCGGACCCACCGGACGGTACGCGATTAGTGATCCACTCCCCGAAGCCCTCGGGGAGCGAATCAGGGCCGCGGCCCCTCCCCCATCCCGAACCACGGCCATTCGTCACGCTCACAATCACGTCTGATAGGCAGACGCGTATCAGAGCGCAACGAATGTTGCGATCCAAGATGAAGGAGGAACCCCAACCCCGATCCACTCCCCGAGAACCTCGAGGAGCGAACCACCAACCACGCACCGCCCGATGAGCCCGCCCCGCGGGCCACCGCACTGCACACGACGAAATAACCCCGCCCAGAATATTAGCCACTACAGTACCATTCCCCGAGGAATAAGAATTTCTTCTCATTCCTCGAGGAAGGATACTGCCGCGCCCAGGGTGCACCGGCCCAGCAGCTGCTCTTCCCTCCAGACGTATCGAGAGGGACCAGCAACCATTGGACACACGTGGAGGAATTCTGACGCACCCCAACCTAACCTAACCTTTTTTTTTTTTTTTTTTTTTTTTTTGACGCTGGGAAAAAATGCGTTACGCATACCCTTCCGTCGGGGGACGGGAGGGGTATGTGGGACTCCCCGGGCGAACCCGGTATACCCACTAAAACGACCCAGCGGCATTCCCGCTTCGTCATAGTGGAGGGGAACTGGGAAACTGGCATAGCCTTTGCTACCAGTCCCCCGCCGACGAATGCAAGGCGGACCCCTCCCACCCTCACGGCACGGGTAGGGGAGGGGGGCCAGGAACGGCAGGCGGAGGTGACAGAGTGCAATACGGGCGCAGGCACCCCCGTGCCTGTCGCCCGCCCGTCACCACCTAGAAGAGGGAGGGCACGAAGCCTTCTCCCCCCTCTCCGGCTGCGGAGCGGCGCAGCGAGAGGTCGTCCTCCCGCGCCCGCCCCGCCTCCCCCCTCTGCGAGAGCACGCACCCGCAGAAGGAGGCTACCGCTGACCAGGCCTCTCGCCACCCAGAATGGCGCAAATACGCCGGGAAGCGGGAGGTCCGGTCCGACCACCGCGGCGAGACCGCGGCCAGTATTTCGCCGTGTGCCGCGCGACGGCCCACGGAGCGGACCCACCGGACGGTACGCGACCAGTGACTCACTCCTCGAAGCCCTCGGGGAGCGAATCAGGGCCGGGGCCCCTCCCCCATCCCGGACCACGGCCATTCGTCACGCTCACAGTCACGTCTGATGGCCAGACGCGTAGCAGAGCGCAACGAACGCCGCGATCCAAGATGAAGGAGGAACCCCAACCCCGATCCACCCCCCGAGAACTTCGAGGAGCGAACCACCAACCACGCACCGCCCGATGAGCCCGCCCCGCGAGCCATCGCACCGCACACGACGAAATAACCCCGCCCAGAATATTAGCCACGACAGTACCATTCCCCGAGGAATAAGAATTTCTTCTCATTCCTCGAGGAAGGATACTGCCGCGCCCAGGGTGCACCGGCCCAGCAGCTGCTCTTCCCTCCAGACGTATCGAGAGGGACCAGCAACCATTGGACACACGTGGAGGAATTCTGACGCACCCCAACCTAACCTAACCTTTTTTTTTTTTTTTTTTTTTTGACGCTGGGAAAAAATGCGTTACGCATACCCTTCCGCCGGGGGACGGGAGGGGTATGTGGGACTCCCCGGGCGAACCCGGTATACCCACTAAAACGACCCAGCGGCATTCCCGCTTCGTCATAGTGGAGGGGAACTGGGAAACTGGCATAGCCTTTGCTACCAGTCCCCCGCCGACGAATGCAAGGCGGACCCCTCCCACCCTCACGGCACGGGTAGGGGAGGGGGGCCAGGAACGGCAGGCGGAGGTGACGGAGTGCAATACAGGCGCAGGCACCCCCGTGCTTGTCGCCCGCCCGTCACCACCTAGAGGAGGGAGGGCACAAAGCCTTCTCCCCCCTCTCCGGCTGCGGAGCGGCGCAGCGAGAGGTCGTCCTCCCGCGCCCGCCCCGCCTCCCCCCTCTGCGAGAGCAAGCACCCGCAGAGGGAGGCTACCGCTGACCAGGCCTCCTCGCAACCCAGCATGGCGCAAATACGCCGGGAAGCGGGAGGTCTGGTCCTACCACCGCGGCGAGACCGCGGCCAGTATTTCGCCGTGTGCCGCGCGACGGCCCACGGAGCGGACCCACCGGACGGTACGCGATTAGTAATTCACTCCTCGAAGCCCTCGGGGAGCGAGTCAGGGCCGGGGCCCCTCCCCCATCCCGGACCACGGCCATTCGTCACGCTCACAATCACGTCTGATGGGCAGACGCGTATCAGAGCGCAACGAATGCCGCGATCCAAGATGAAGGAGGAACCCCAACCCCGATCCACTCCCCGAGAACTTCGAGGAGCGAACCACCAACCACGCACCGCCCGATGAGCCCGCCCCGCGAGCCATCGCACTGCACACGACGAAATAACCCCGCCCAGAATATTAGCCACGACAGTACCATTCCCCGAGGAATAAGAATTTCTTCTCATTCCTCGAGGAAGGATACTGCCGCGCCCAGGGTGCACCGGCCCAGCAGCTGCTCTTCCCTCCAGACGTATCGAGAGGGACCAGCAACCATTGGACACACGTGGAGGAATTCTGACGCACCCCAACCTAACCTTTTTTTTTTTTTTTTTTTTTTTTTTTTTGTCGCTGGGAAAAAATGCGTTACGCATACCCTCCCGTCGGGGGACGGGAGGGGTATGTGGGACTCCCCGGGCGAACCCGGTATACCCACTAAAACGACCCAGCGGCATTCCCGCTTCGTCATAGTGGCGGGGGGACTGGGAAACCGGCACAGCCTTTACAACCAGTCCCCCGCCGACGATATCAAGGCGGTCCCCTCACACCCTCACGGGCGTGGGGGGGCGGGAATGACTGACGGAGGTGACGGGTGCAATGCGGGCGCAGGCACCCCCGTGCCTGTTGCCCGCCCGTCACCTAGAGGAGGGAGGGCACGACGCCTTCTCCCCCTTCTCCGTCTGCGGAGCGGCGCAGCGAGAGGGTCGTCCTCCCGCACCCGCTCCGCCTCCTCCTTCTGCGAGAGTACGTCCTCGCAGAAGGAGGCTACTGCTGACCAAGCCTCCTCGCTCCCCAGCATGGCGTCAACCACGCCGGGAAGCGAGAGGTCTGGTCCGACCACCGCGGTGAGGCCGCAGCGCCGCTCGGACCACGCCGGGCACCCCTCGAGGGTGTGCTGCGCCGTGTCCTCCGCCGCGCCGCAATGGTGGCACGCCGGGGTTTCCTCCCTCCCGATCCGGTGCAGGTGCGATCCGAAGCAGTCATGCCCGGACAACACCTGCACCAGACGGAAAGAGAGGAAACCGTGGGGCCGCTCGAGCCAGCCCTGCAGGACCGGCCCGAGCGCGTCCAACGTCCGGCGGCCAAAGGCGGCGCTGGCGAGGTCCTCCGTCCACTGGAGGACGATGGCGTCTTTCGCCTCTCGCCGCACCGCCTCCCGCTCTTCGCCCATGGGGCGCTCACCAAGCGCCCTTCGGCGGGCCGTCCACTCGTACACTCTGGCGAGCACCCACGCCTCCAATTCCCATGGAGGGGTGCCGGCCAGAGCGCACGCCGCCGAAAAGCCCACCGAGCGGTACGCTCTCGCCACCCGCTGTGCAATGGCCCGTTGGGGCCTGCGGATGGCGGTCGCATTCTCCCTCCTATGGAGGGAGTCCGCCCAGATGGGGGCCCCGTAAAGGGCCATGCTCCGCAAAATGCCGGCATAGAGGCGCCGGCACTTTGCCTTTGGCCCCCCCAGGTTTGGGAGGAGCCATGAGAGGGCGTCCGCGGCCTTCAACAGGCGCGTCGACAGCCCGCTGAAATGTGGGCCGAAGCGCCACCTGTCGTCCAGCACCAGCCCCAGATATTTCATCCGGGGCTGGACCCCTATACGGACGCCCTCCACGACGATGTGGGCGTCGGCAGGGCAGCGCTGCCGGGGACCGCGAAAGAATACGGCCTCCGTTTTGTGCAGCGCCACCCTCAATCCCAGGCGGCGGATCCTCTCAGCCACCAAGGATCCGCCAGCCGAGGCCAAAATGGCCGCTTCTCTGAAGCTCCTCCCCCGTGCAGTGAGCAGAGTGTCATCCGCGTAACAGATGACACTCGTGCCCTGGAGGAGGGCTCCCCGCAACAGCCAATCGAATCCGATGTTCCACAAGGGGGGGCCAAGCACCGACCCCTGTGGAACACCGGACTCAGCAGCGTACCGCCTCACGGAACCTGCTTTGTCTACGAGGAGGACCTCTCGGCCCTCCAAGTAGTTTGCCAGCAGGCTCCTCAGGTATTGGGGCACTCCGTGATACCGGAGTGCCTCCAATATCGTCGAGTGGGGGACGGAGTTGAAGGCGTTGGCAATGTCGAATGACACCGCCAGCACTCCGTCCCCCGCCTCCACCGCCTCCTTCACCTGGCCCTTGAGTAGGGCCAGCGCGTCGATCGTCGAACGCCCACGACGGAAACCGTATTGGGCGTCCGACAGATCCGGCCCCACGCTCCGCAGGTGGCTCTCCAGCCTCCCGGCGACAATCCCCTCGAACAGCTTACCGACCTCATCGAGCAGAACGATGGGCCGGTATGCCGAGGGGGAGTCCACCGGGCGTCCCTCTTTTCGGAGGAGGCAGAGCTGCCCCTCCTTCCAGAGTTTCGGGAACCTCCCAGCCGTAAAACACGCGCTGAAAAGCTCCCGAAACCTGTCCTCCATTTGGGAGGCGGCGATCGCCACCACCCTTGCGGGGACGCCGTCCGGTCCGGGGGCGGTCTTCTTCGCGCGGAGGTTCAGAACCCCCGCGTAGAATTCCGCCGCCGTCACCGGGGGGACCTCTGCCTCCGGGGGAGCCGCCCCTTGCGGGGGATCCATTGCTGGAGGGGCGAAGTCGGTCCTGCGCGGAAACAGGGACCGGACCACCCCATCCAACAATGCCGGCTCGAGGGTCTCAGACAGTGGGGGACCATAGGGGCGGAGCTGGTTCCGCGCCGCCTTATACGGTCTCCCATAGGGGTCCCTGTCGAGACCCTCCAGCATCTCGGCCCTCGCCGAGTCCCGCGCAGCGCCCATCGCAGACTTGAGGGCCGCCGTAGCCTCTCGGTAAGAGGCGTACAGGCGGTCCTCCTCTGCCCGGACTCGGTTCTGGGCGCTGCGCCGCCGGCTCCGTGCGTAGGCCCTCCTGGCCGCCACGCAGGTGGCCCGGAGCCCCGCCAGCTCCTCCGTCCACCAGTACACGGCGCGACGGGGAGGCGGACGGCGTGACCGAGGCATGCTGGAGTTGCACACCTCGGTCAAGGACCCCCTGAGCCGCACCGCTGCGGCGTCAACGTCCGGGACCTCCTCGACAGGGGGAGGCGACAGCCAGTCCTGGAGGAAGGCGGCCTCCTTGGCTGCCTCCCGGTCCAGGCGGGTGAGTGCCCACCGCGGGAAGGGAGATTGCCCAGCACGGGCCGTCCCCCCTCCCCGCTGTGTGGAGATGTCGAACCGCACGTAACGGTGGTCCGACAAGGTCTCCACCAGCTCCACCCGCCAATTCACGACGCGGGCGGCCAGCGCGGGGGTGGCAAACGACACGTCCACCACCGACCCGCCCTGTTGCCGCACACACGTGTGGACCGCCCCCCTGTTGAGGAGGGACACACCGCACGAGGCCGCCCAAAACTGGACGGCGCGTCCCCGGACGTTGCACCCGGCGGCCGGGTTGCCCCAGGCCACCGACTTGGCGTTTAGGTCGCCGAGCACCACGACCTGGCGTGGTGCCGCCCTCCCTACGACAGCAGTGAGGATCTCTAAGAAATCCTCAAAGTCCGAGAGAGGGCGGTTTGGGGAGAAATACACTCCCACCATCGCTATCTCTCCCCACGCGGCGGCCACGTATCCCGGTCCCCTCTCTAAGAGCGAGAGGGGAGGGGAGTCTGTGGAAGACCGCGCCACCAACGCCACTAGGCCATCCCGGTCGCCCAGCCAACGGCCGGGGACCGAGTAGGGCTCGGCGACCACCGCCAAGTCCACCAACCACTCAGCCATGGTCTGCATCAGCAGATCCTGGGCTGTCCTGCAGTGGTTGGCGTTCGCCTGAAGGATGCGATGTTCGACTCTGGCCATTAGTCGGACATCGCACCCTCCTCCGCAGCCGCCGCAGGAACGGCGGTGTTTGCGGCAACAGCAGGCGCAGGCCCGGTCGGCGCCTGCGCTTTGCCACGCTTAGGGGGGGGATTGCACTTTCCCCCCTTCATGACGTGGCATGCCCGGCGGCCACTGGCGGCACACACCGCGCAGTGCGGCGTGGCAGCCTGGCAGGAGGAGGCTTTGTGGCCCTCCTTGCCGCAGCGGTAACAGGTGTCCGACCGATCCACTTTGGACGGACACAGGGGCCGGGTGTGGCCGATGCCGAAGCACCGGAAACACCTCAGAGGCTGGTCCTCGAGTGCCCTAACTGCACCCGAGCTTAACCCGACTTGAAGCCGTCCTTTTGCAAGGACGGCTTTGGCAGCTGCGATTGGGCACTCAAGGCGGATTGTGCCCATTCCGCCGCGGCCGGGCCTTATGTCCCGGCCTTGGACCGCCGCTGCGCCACAGCCCCCTACCGCTGCGACCGCCGCCACTACCTCCTCCTTGGTGACGGAGTCATCCAACTCCGCCACTTCGATGGCCGCCAACTTGACCGGCCGGGCCACCTTCGCCGAGTCCGCGATGAGCCCCAACCTAACCTAACCTAACCTTTTTTTTTTTTTTTTTTTTTTTTGTTCCGGGGTGGAAAATCCTCATGGATGTCCCCCGCCCTGGGGGGGCGGAGGGGTCTGTCAGACTCTTACTGACTAAAAACCACCCCGGTGTTCCATCTCACACCTACGCCGGGGGGCCGCGGGAACTTAAGATACTACCGCGACCCCCGGCTAGTGCCGGCCCGCCTCTGCGGGCCTCAATCTCGGGTCGGCGGGAGGAGTGAGGTGTTAGACTCCCCCCGCGCGACGTCTGAGAGGGGCGCGCGTGGAACACTTCGCGCCGCCACCTCGGGTCCAGATGTGTGGGGGGCGACGGACGTCCCCAAGTCCGTCGCCCCTGGACCCAATTAGGGGGGGCCGGAAGAGGGCGTTATCCGCCCTCCGCCGACGCCCGGTGCGTCTGCTGCGGATCGGGTGAGGGGAAGAAATCTCCCTCTCCCTCTCCGCAGCCTCCTTCTGCGACACGACTGTTTCGCAGAAGGTTACCACCGCGTCCCAGGCCTCCTCGCTGCCGACCATAGACTCGACTACGGCAGGCAGCGACAGGTCACTGCCTACTTCTGAGATGAGGGCACGGCGCGGCTCCTCCCAAGCGGCACACTCTGCCAGCGTATGCCGCACCGTGTCCTCCCGGCAGTCGACGCAGTGGTGACACCGGGCGTCCGGCTCCCTGTTTATGCGACACAGGTACTTCCCGAAGCAACCATGCCCCGAGAGCACCTGCGTCACACGAAACGACAGGGAGCCGTGCCTTCTCCCGAGCCAGGGCTCGAGTACTGGCCGGACCGCCTCGATGGTATCGAGGCCGGCGGTAGGGCGTGAGAGCCTGTCCCGCCATTCCGCCACCAGGACCTCGCGGAGCTGAGACTGACGCAACTCCATGTGTCGCTGCATCAGCCCTTCGCCCCGCGCCCGCAGTTCCTCGCGCCACTGATGCAGTGACGCGTGGACTTTTGCCTCCAGGTCCCAGGGCGGGGATCCGGCCAGTACGCAAGCCGCCTCGTAGGAGATCGTGCGATATCCCCTGATGACTCTGACGGCCATAGCTCTCTGCGGTTTCCGCAGAACAGCTATGCTACCGGCCGTCAGGTCAGCCGCCCAGATCGGGGCCCCATACAGGGCCATCGATCGCACGATCCCCACGTAGAGCCGCCTACAGGCGGCGCTCGGGCCCCCCAGATTGGGAAGCAGCGTTGCTAGCGCCCCAGCCGCGCCCAACAACTTGGGCGCCAGCCGCCGGAAGTGGGGGCCGAAATCCCACCGGCTGTCGAGCACCAATCCCAGGTACTTCATGGTAGACTCGACAGCAATTCGAGCCCCCCCGACCACGATGTGGGCATCAGGCGGCGGCGCCCGCCGGGGGCCATGAAAGACCATGGCCTCCGACTTGTTGAGGGCCACCTCCAGGCCTAGGCTTCGGATGCGGCTCACCACCTGTGAGACCGCAGCCGTCGCCAGCAACGCTGCCTCCCTGTACGAACTCCCCCGGGCGGTGACCAGCGTATCGTCCGCGTAACACGTCAGGTCTACGCCCGGTGGGAGTTCGCCCCTCAGCACCCAGTCATACCCGATGTTCCACAGGGGCGGGCCCAGGACCGAGCCCTGTGGAACACCGCACGACATGCGGTGCTGGTTTACGACGCCATCACGTCCCACGTAGGTGACACACCTCTCCGAGAAATAAGCCCCGACAATGCGGCGGAGGTAAGGAGGCACTCGATGGTACCGCAGTGCCTCCCGGATACAACTCCAGGGCAGGGTGTTGAAGGCGTTGGAGATGTCCAAGGACACCGCCAACATCACCCCACCCCGGGATACCGCTTCCTCCGCCAGAACTCTCACCTGCGATATCGCGTGGATGGTGGAGCGCCCGTGCCGAAAGCCGAACTGGCTTTCGTCCAGATCCGGCCCCTCTCTGCACAAGTGGCCGAGGAGGCGGGCAGCGATTATCCTTTCGAATAGCTTACCCACCTCCACTAGCAGCACTAAGGGCCGGTACGCGGACGGCGAGTCCGCAGGGCGCCCCACCTTCCTGAGCAGGACCAGACGACCAGATTTCCACAAAGTGGGAAACTGGCCCCGCTCAAGACACGCTGTGTAGAGTTCTCTCAGCCAGGGCTCTAGCTCCTTCAGAGCGAGGGCTAGCACTTGGCCGTGAATTCCGTCGGGCCCCGGAGCCACGTTCTTGGCCCGGAGCCGCATCACGGCCGCCCCCATCTCTGCCTGTGTCACCTCTGGGACGCTGATGGCGTCGTCCTCTGTAGACTCTGCGGCCGTGGGCAAAGCCATCGGCGGCGGGATATGTTCCGCTCTCGCCGGGAAGAGGGCTGCTACTACTTCCTCCAACAGCTCAGGTTGGAGACTCTCCGTAAGTGGAGGCGCGGCGGCTCGAAGTTTCCCTCGAACCGCTCGATAGGGGCGCCCCCACGGATCTCCGTCCAGAGTCTCCAACATCTCCTCCCTGGCGCGCTTCTTTGCCTCGCCGATGGCCAGCCGTAGAGTCTTCTTCGCCGCGCGGTACACCTCATACCGCGCGGCTTCTTCGTCAGGGACCCGACGACGTCTCCTCCGGTATCGGGTGTACTGGCGCCACACCGCTACGCACGCGACGCGCAGCTGTGCGATCTCGGTAGACCACCAGTACACCTGGCGCCTCGCTGACTGTGCGTGGACCCGGGGCATGGACGCGTCGCTGATCTGCGTCATCGCCCCGTGGAACCACAGCGCCTCCTGTTCGACGTCGACGGGTCCGGCTGTTGCCGACTCCCGGATCCAGGCCTGGACAATGGTGGCCTCCTCGAGAAGTTCCCTGTCGATGCGCTTGCGCGCCCAGCGCGGGCCGTCCGCTCGCGGGGCTCGCGATCTGCGGCCGCCGGCGGTCTGGGTGGAGACGTCGAAACGAATGTATCGGTGATCCGATAACGTCTCCACCTCCACGGCGACACGCCAGTCACGAACACGGCTAGCGACAGCAGGGCTAGCGAACGATACGTCCACTATCGAACCACCCCGCTGTCGCACGCACGTGTGGACTGAGCCCCGGTTTAGGACGACCAGGCCAGTGGTGACTGCCCACTCCTCCAGCACCTCACCCCTACCATCGGTTACCGGAGATCCCCACGCCACAGATTTGGCGTTGAGATCCCCTAGCAACAGCACAGGGCGAGGGTGGAGTTGGGCAACGACGGCGCCCAGCTCGACAAGGAAATTCTCGAAGTCGGCGAGACTCTTGTTGGGCGAAAAATACGCGCCAACTACGCCAATGCCGTCCGCGAGGGCGGCTACCCAGCCGTGACCTCGGGACGGGTTGGCAAGAGCCCCGCCAATGATGGCCACCAAACCGTCAAGGTCTCCAACCCAGTTGTCCCTGGGTGGGACGAAATACGGTTCGGCGACCACAGCCACGTGAATCGACCACTCTGCCATGCTCTGGAGCAAGAGGTCCTGAGCTCTGGCAGAGTGGTTGATATTGCCCTGGAGGAAATGGAATAGTTTCTCTATAAACACTCCATTTCCTCCACGGCACCAATCCTAGGCCGGGAGTCGGCCGAAGAGGGTGCAGGTTGAGAGGGGGGTAAAGGGCCCCTTGCAACCCTAGCCCTCCTCTTCCTTCTCTGCTGCGTGGGCGAACCACAGGCCTTGCTGCCCACTCTGTGCCCATCGGGCCTCCCTGCAGCTGTACAGAGGCTGCAGTTTGGCGCCGCGGAGCACTGGGCCGCCTTGTGGCCGGGCTGACCGCAGCGATAACACAACTCGCTGCGATCTGTTTCGGCGGTGCACCGTGCCCGGACATGCCCAATGTCCAGGCACCTATAGCACCGCAATGCCCTGGGTTGCAGCAGTTTGACCCTCGCTGCAACCCATCCCACCAGCAGTCTGCCGCTGTCGGCGACTTTGTTCGCCGCCGCCACCGGGCACCGCACCCAAATCGCGCCAAGCCCGGCAGGGTCGGCGCGGATCTCGCCCGTCCGCACGTCCTCAGACGGACATCCGCCGGCTCGGGCGATGGCCGCTGCGACCTCAGCGGGAGTGGTCGAGTCATCCAGACCGTCGATCCGCAGCTCCGCGGTCTTCGTCGGTCTGGACACCCGGACGTCCTCCGGGTTGAGGACCTCCCGCAGCTTGGCCGCCAGCATGTCCGCCTTTTCGGCGCTGGAGGCACCCGACACTTCGAGCAGCCGCGCCCCCGTGATCGCCGGCCTCAGCTTGAAGCCGGACGGTGTTCCAAGGTCGGGGAACGCGACTTTGGCTCTCGCCTCTGTGAGGACCGCCTTATAAGAGACGCCCCTTTCGATGGCTCCGGGCTGCAGCGTGATCACTACAGCCGCGGAGCGTGGGGCTCTGACCCTAGGCGGTCCTGCGGCCTTTTTCGGTGCCGCGGGTGCTCCTCCAGTAGGTGCCGGCGGCGGCGCCGTCTTCTTTTTGTTGCGGCGGCGGCCCCTTTTGACCACCGTAGACCAGGCCTCCGTGAGAGGTCCAGGAACGGTGGCCGGGTTCGGAGCCGTCGCCTGGGAAGTGGGCGCGGACCTTCCCTCCGCGGGTTTATTGGGCCCCTTGCCGCCTTTTCTTGGCACGGCCGCTGTCGCCTCCTTCCTCCGCCTGTCCGCAGCGAGCGGTGGACGGAGGTTTTCGGCAGGCAGCAGCCTGGCCTCTATGGCCTCGAGCCTGGCACCCATCATCGTTCCACACTGCACCATGCAGATGCGTACGATCTTTTCGATCTCCGCATCCGCAAGTGCAGGGGCCGACGATGGGGCCGGAGATTGTGCCGACGACGGGGTCGGCGATGTGGCCGTGACGGACGGTGCCTGGGCGGCAAACTGCCGCTTGAGGTCCTCCAGCTCGGATCGGAGACGGCTATTCTCCTCCCACAACTTCGCCGTCTCCTCCGTAGTTGTGCGGCCGCTGAGGACCTCAACCGCCTCCTGGATGGATGCCACTGCATCCTTTAGGGCACGCGTAAACGTGCCCTTCAGGTTGCCCGACTTAGTGGCAACCTTCAGGACGACGTCCAGCCCGTCCGACACCTGCCGACTGAGCGCCACCGCCGACGCATCTGCCGTCCTGGCGGAGCGACGCTCTCGGGCCTGTCGGGCCAACTCGCCGACTTCGTCAGCCGCGACAGCCTGGCGTTGCGCCCGCTTTTCGGCATTCGCCTCCGCTCTGTTAGACCCTAGCAGAGACGTGGTGGAGCCACCACTCTGGTCCGCGCTCATGCGTCCAGGGTCGCTCTGGACACACTCCGCAGAGACGCGCGCATTAGGCCGAGACAAAAAGCGACCACGCCCGTCGCGTTCCGGCAGCCGCGTGGTGGCAACACCCGCCATGACCGCGCGACCTCTTCCTCTCCGCCCCGTAGATATCTTCGGGGTCAATAGGTTCTCCTCACTCGAGGAGAGACCTAGCGATCCCGAGTCCTTATTGCGCGGACGCTTCCTCCGCTGACTTGAGCCTCCTCGGCTCTGGTTGCCGTCAGTGACGGCAAGTGGTGAATCCACATCGCGCAGTCGCTCCAGGTTGACCTGGAGCTCCTTTTCTCGCTCGTGGCGCAGGTCGGCGGTGGTCTGCCGGCCTGCGAGATCAGTGGTGCCCCCCCCAGATACGGTGGGGCTGCCCTCTAAGGGATCCCTAGAGGGGCGGGATTGGCCCTTGCATTGCGCAAGGGTACCCGCCTGGGGATTGGTTTCCAATAATCTTTGTTCCATTTTTATTTTCCTTTTTTAAGGGTGCGGTCCCTTTCCCCTTCCCCCCCAGCGCTAGGGACCGGATACAAACCCTCCGGCCATTCATCCCCTCGGCACGCTAGACCTTGGGATTGGGTTTCACCTCCACTCCTCGCCCACTCGACCAACCCTCTGAGAGCAGAGGGGGCAGTAGGCGGTAGATGGCCATCGGCCTCACCCCAGCGACGGACTGGCCGTCCCGTCTCTAGCCCGGTTCCCTTCACAGACCATCAAGGATGATGATCTGTGATTGGAACCGTGACCCTTCCCCGTGTGTTGAAATTAGCCGCCCGCATCCAGCTGCCCACTCTAGGCGAGTGGGCGGCTGGAGCGGACGTTGCCCAGGGTGCGCCACGCGGAGGCTTTCAACCTGCACCCCAACCTAACCTAACCTAACCTAACCTTTTTTTTTTTTTTTTTTTTTTTTTTTTTTTTTTTTTTTTTTTTTTTTTTTTTTTTTTTTTTTTTTTTGTCGCTGGGAAAAAATGCGTTACGCATACCCTCTCGTCGGGGGACGGGAGGGGTATGTGGGACTCCCCGGGCGAACCCGGTATACCCACTAAAACGACCCAGCGGCATTCCCGCTTCGTCATAGTGGCGGGGGGACTGGGAAACTGGCACAGCCTTTACAACCAGTCCCCCGCCGACGATATCAAGGCGGTCCCCTCACACCCTCACGGGCGTGGGGGGGCGGGAATGACTGACGGAGGTGACGGGTGCAATGCGGGCGCAGGCACCCCCGTGCCTGTCGCCCGCCCGTCACCTAGAGGAGGGAGGGCACGACGCCTTCTCCCCCTTCTCCGTCTGCGGAGCGGCGCAGCGAGAGGGTCGTCCTCCCGCGCCCGCTCCGCCTCCTCCTTCTGCGAGAGTACGTCCTCGCAGAAGGAGGCTACTGCTGACCAGGCCTCCTCGCTCCCCAGCATGGCGTCAACCACGCCGGGAAGCGAGAGGTCCGGTCCGACCACCGCGGTGAGGCTGCAGCGCCGCTCGGACCACGCCGGGCACCCCTCGAGGGTGTGCTGCGCCGTGTCCTCCGCCGCGCCGCATTCGTGGCACGCTGGGGTTTCCTCCCTCCCGATCCGGTGCAGGTGCGATCCGAAGCAGCCATGCCCGGACAACACCTGCACCAGACGGAAAGAGAGGAAACCGTGGGGCCGCTCGAGCCAGCCCTGCAGGACCGGCCCGAGCGCGTCCAACGTCCGGCGGCCAAAGGCGGCGCTGGCGAGGTCCTCCGTCCAATGGAGGACGATGGCGTCCTTCGCCTCTCGCCGCACCGCCTCCCGCTCTTCGCCCATCGGGCGCTCACCAAGCGCCCTTCGGCGGGCCGTCCACTCGTACACTCTGGCGAGCACCCACGCCTCCAATTCCCATGGAGGGGTGCCGGCCAGAGCGCACGCCGCCGAAAATCCCACTGAGCGGTACGCTCTCGCCACCCGCTGTGCAATGGCCCGTTGGGGCCTGCGGATGGCGGTCGCATTCTCCCTCCTATGTAGGGAGTCCGCCCAGATGGGAGCCCCGTAAAGGGCCATGCTCCGCAAAATGCCGGCATAGAGGCGCCGGCACTTTGCCTTTGGCCCCCCCAGGTTTGGGAGGAGCCATGAGAGGGCGTCCGCGGCCCTCAACAGGCGCGTCGACAGCCCGCTGAAATGCGGGCCGAAGCGCCACCTGTCGTCCAGCACCAGCCCCAGATATTTCATCTGGGGCTGGACCCCTATACGGAGCGGGAGCGCCCATGCCGAAACCCAAACTGGCTATCGTCCAGATCCGGCCCCTCTCTGTACAAGTGGCCGGCGAGGCGGGCAGCAATGATTCGTTCGAAAAGCTTACCCACCTCGTCCAGCAACACTAAGGGCCGGTATGCGGACGGTGAATCCGCTGGGCGCCCCGCCTTCTTGAGCAGGACCAGACGACCCTTTTTCCACTCACTAGGGAATTGGCCCTGCTCAAGACACGCTGAGTAGAGTCCTCTCAGCTGAGGCTCTAGCTCTTTCAGAGCGAGGGCAAGTGCGACGCCGGGAACTCCGTCGGGCCCCGGGGCAACGGTTTTGGCCGTTTGGCTCCTTGGCTGCCTCCCGGTCCAGGCGGGTGAGTGCCCACCGCGGGAAGGGAGATTGCCCAGCACGGGCCGTCCCCCCTCCCCGCTGTGTGGAGATGTCGAACCGCACGTAACGGTGGTCCGACAAGGTCTCCACCAGCTCCACCCGCCAATTCACGACGCGGGCGGCCAGCGCGGGGGTGGCAAACGACACGTCCACCACCGACCCGCCCTGTTGCCGCACACACGTGTGGACCGCCCCCCTGTTGAGGAGGGACACACCGCACGAGGCCGCCCAAAACTGGACGGCGCGTCCCCGGACGTTGCACCCGGCGGCCGGGTTGCCCCAGGCCACCGACTTGGCGTTTAGGTCGCCGAGCACCACGACCTGGCGTGGTGCCGCCCTCCCTACGACAGCAGTGAGGATCTCTAAGAAATCCTCAAAGTCCGAGAGAGGGCGGTTTGGGGAGAAATACACTCCCACCATCGCTATCTCTCCCCACGCGGCGGCCACGTATCCCGGTCCCCTCTCTAAGAGCGAGAGGGGAGGGGAGTCTGTGGAAGACCGCGCCATCAACGCCACTAGGCCATCCCGGTCGCCCAGCCAACGGCCAGGGACCGAGTAGGGTTCGGCGACCACCACCAAGTCCACCAACCACTCAGCCATGGTCTGCATCAGCAGATCCTGGGCTGTCCTGCAGTGGTTGGCGTTCGCCTGAAGGATGCGATGTTCGACTCTGGCCATTAGTCGGACATCGCACCCTCCTCCGCAGCCGCCGCAGGAACGGCGGTGTCAGCGGCAACAGCAACAGCAGGCGTAGGCCCGGTCGGCGCCTGCGCTTTGCCACGCTTAGGGGGGGGATTACACTTCCCTCCCTTCATGACGTGGCATGCCCGGCGGCCACTGGCGGCACACACCGCGCAGTGCGGCGTGGCGGCCTGGCAGGAGGAGGCTTTGTGGCCTTCCTTGCCACAGCGGTAGCAGGTGTCCGACCGATCTACTTTGGACGGACACAGGGGCCGGGTGTGGCCGATGCCGAAGCACCGGAAACACCTCAGAGGCTGGTCCTCGAGTACCCTGACGGCACCCGAGCTAAAGCCGACTTGAAGCCGTCCTTTTGCAAGGACGGCTTTGGCGGCTGCGATTGGGCACTCGAGGCGGATTGTGCCCATTCCGCCGCGGCCGGGCCTTATGTCCCGGCCTTGGACCGCCGCTGCGCCACAGCCCCCTACCGCTGCGACCGCCGCCACTACCTCCTCCTTGGTGACGGAGTCATCCAGCTCCGTCACTTCTATGACCGCCGACTTGACCGGCCGGGCCACCCTCGCCGAGTCCGCGATGACCTCTTGCAGCTTTGCTGCGAAGAGATCCGCGTGGGCACTCCCCTCGGCCCCCGGGAACTCGAAGATACGAGCCCCGGCTTGGGTCCGCCGGCAGGACACATTGCTGATCCCTAATTGGGTGGGATCGGCGTTTGCACGCGCCCGCACCAGGATGGAGGCATAGGTCTCCCCTCGCCCCGCAGCCTCCGTGGTGAGTGTCACCACGACGGCCGCGGTTTTCGGGGGGACCAGCTGCCCCTTCCCCTTCCCTGTCCCTTTTTTAGCGGGGACGGCAGGCGCGGCAGGGTTGGCAGGGACGGCCGTTGCCGACTTCTTCCCCTTCCCTTTGCCCTTCCCCTTACGGCCCACTTTCGTCCACTCGTTGGAAGGAGTGGTCGAAGGGAGAAGGGCATCTTCCGCCTGGGCCGAAGACGGCCCCGGCTCAGACCGCCTCCTGTCCGTCTGGGTTGAGGACGGCCCCAGCCCAGACCGCCTCTCATCCGCCGCAAGCGGCGGTCGGAGGCGCTTCTCCGGCAGGAGCCGGTCCTCAATGCCTGCTAGGCAGGCCCTCGTGAAGGCCCTCTCCTCCATTACTACCTTGCGGATGATATCCTCAAGGTTGGAGGAGGGGCCCTCTGCTGCAGGCCTCGCCTTGGCCTGTTGTGGCCGGGCTGAGGCAGCGCCATCTGCCACAGGGCTCGCCTCGGCCTGCTGTGGCCGGGCCGTGGCTTCAGCCAGCTTCAGGTGAAGCTGGCTGACCTCCGACTGCAGGCGGTCCACTCTCGCCTGCAGTTGCCGCGTCTCGTCGGTGGTCGTGCGCTGGACCAGCTCCGCGACGACACCGCGCATGCTCGCGGCCCTGCATTTGAGGGCCTTCTGGAAGGTCCCCTTTAGATTGGAGGACTTAGAGGCGACCTCCACAATCTCCTCCTCGTCCTCCTCCGCCATTTTCTCCAGCTCGGCCAGAGAGTGGTCCGCGTACAGAACGCGAGACGCACCGTACCCGGACTTGGCCCGAGCGAGGTGCGCCCGCCTCTCCTTCGCGGCAACCCGCTCCTCCAGCTCTAGCTGGAGCTGATTCCGCCGAGCCAGGTCCAACTGGCGTTGGGCGTCCACGAGCCCAACTTCATGGGTGTCCGCAGCCACCGTCGGCTTTTTAGCCTTCGGCAACCTCCTCGACCCCGAAGCCGAGGAACCCTCTGACCCACCGCTTCGGTGGACTCGCTTCCGCGAGCGAGACTCGTCCGCGTCCGACATACCAATCAGCGAATCGTTGTCAGACGACTCGCTGATTAGTATGTCATCCGCCCCTCCAAAGAAGCTAGCCGCAGACGGCGCGCGGCTAGTTTCTGACGCCGGAGCGTCGGGGTGGCCCTGAGAAGGGCCTTTGGGTTGGCCCTGAGAAGGGCCTTTTGGTTGGCCCTGAGAAGGGCCTTTGGGTTGGCCCTGAGAAGGGCCTTTGGGTTGGCCCTGAGAAGGGCCTTTGGGTTGGCCCTGAGAAGGGCCTTTGGGTTGGCCCTGAGAAGGGCCTTTTTGTTTTAAAAATCGCCCGCAGGCGTCCCGCGAAGGCATAGTAAAAGACATATTAAAATCGTAACAACAAGGCAAATGATAGCTACGAAGTCACAGAGCACTTTAGCCAGTCCCAGTCTGCCACTCCGTTACGGTGGTCAGAACTGGGCTGTTTCCAGGGGACGCGACGTGGACGCAAGCTCTGTGGGGGGTCCCCCACCCCAACCTAACCTAACCTAACCTAACCCGTTAATATTTACAGTTTTCAGTGCGCGATTTTTGAGCTGTTTTCAGCGTATATCGACTGGAGTAGTGTTCTGCCTACTCCCTGACCATGACACGATCGCACGAACAAAAAATTTCTACCCTCCGACACTTAGCAAAATTTTCAAAATTTTTACAGGAAAATCGTTCCTAAATAAATCGGATTCTAAATTTTCTTCAGTTTTAAAATTTTTATATAGTCTCAGTTATAGTCAACTACCATCCCTGAGTTGAAGGCCGCGATCCGTAGCCCGAAGCCCAGACTGGGGGTTGATTATCTACATTTTTATCCCAAAAAACTGGTTTTTCGGGGATAATTCCAAATTTTTCTTCTAACACCTTTTTTCCGTAAATCAGCTAGCCCGCGCGGAGACGCGTTTTTTGACGTATCGCACGTGCCCCTAGCTCGCAAAGGAGTGTGGTTTTAGCCGGTTCGAGTCCGGCACTACCTCGACTATCTCACAGCCTGTGAGGTAGTCGAGGTGTCCGTGGGGATTTCCCACTCCTGCCAAAACAAAAAAAAAAAAAAAAAAAACCTAACCTAACAGTGCCCCACGCAGCTCTCCAAAATCATCAAGTTCGGCCAGAAATCACACGTGGAATGTGCCAGGTCGGTGCTCATACACAGAATACCTAAACAGTACCTAGGCGGACTATCAGACCATAACTAAAGGGTGTCACGGTACCAGTTGTTTTGAAAATATAACTTTTAGCGATAACACCGCCCATTACGTCACCCTATTTAAGTTCTAGTATGCAACTTGTATGATGTACACAATGAAGAGTATTCTATCTCCGCAGTCTGTCCGTCTATCACAGGGCTATATCTTTAGAACCGTTATAGGTAGACTCTTGATATTATTACAGAATGTGTACTATGTATTGTATGTAGAAATGAGATCCCACTAAAAACAAAACTTGTAAAAAAAAGCCAAGTCGCACAACTCAGTTCTTCTACCGTAAAAAGTAGTGAGATCGGGAAGGAAGGGACTGAATAAATGAACCGACTTGGTATTACATGGATCTCACTACTTTTTACGTTTGCAGTGATGGAGTAATAACCACACCCAGCCGCAGGCTGTGGCAGGTCCAAGTGATTTTTTTTTAGTTTTTCCTTGATGTAGGATACACTAAACACTAATTGTATTCTTTTGAAGCTTCTATGTCTGCCAGAAGTTAGACTTTTGATGATCGGTCAGTCAGTCAGTCAGTCAGTCAGTCAGTGAGTGACCAAACTAAGGAACTTTGATTAGTTATAATTCACTACTGGTTCAAATTGAATGAAATTTGAAATATGCTGTGTTTATACATCGCCTAATTGGTTAAAAATTCAGGATTCTAGTTTTCCCCCGCCTCGGGTTGGTAACTGATTTTTTTAATCATTTAAACAAATCATTTACTACTAATGCATTGAAGGCTAGGAACCATCAAGGAAACTCAGCGGTCAGAGCGAGCGAAGTTAGAACATTTTACTATTCCAGTTACTTTTTCTTTTTGCCGAGTTTAACTGGGTTGTGGAAGTTTGGTGCGCACCATGTAAAGTACCAGCTGCATCCAGACTGCTACACGACCAACGTATGCAGCAAGAGGCAAATGATGATGGGTTCAAACAAAATCTGGTTTGGTATTACTTTTAATTCCACTTAGAGCTAGTGCTTAAAAATAAGAATCTTAATTATATTGTCCAAGCATTGTGTCGGGTGGAGTTAGGGCTTCCACAACTTGAGCAGGCCGTCCTCGCCGTACGTGGCCAGCAGGTTCTGGTGCGGGTGGTGCGTCAGCCCGATCACTGCCTTCTCGTGGATCTGGAACAAAAGCGAGGGCGTGAGTGGCGCGCTGTGCGTGTGTGTGTGCGCGTGTGTGTGTGCGCGTGTGTGTGTGCGAGTGTGTGTGTAGCGCACTCACGGTGATGGTGCGCTCCAGCTTGCCGGTGGCCGTGCAGAAGGCGTAGAGCACGAGGTCCTCGCCGGCGCAGTACACGAGGCGGCCGCGCGCGCTCAGCGCCGCACTCACGAGCGCGCCGCCCTCCTGCTCGCGCCGACCGCTGGAGAACGAGCGCACGATCTGGCCCTGCATGTTCATGATGACCACGGTGTTGGTGCGGTTGCACACCACGAAGTGGTCGGGGTTCTTGGGCGTCAGCAGCAGCGAGTTGACGGGCGGCTCGCCGCTGCCCAGCGGCTTGAGCGTGGCCGTGCACTCGCCCGTGCGCACCGACCACACCTTCACGCTGCCGTCCGACGAGCCGCTCAGCACGCCGTGCCCGTCCGGCGTGAACACCGCCTCGTTCACGAACGACGCGTGCCCGCGGAACTCCTTCAGCACCTTGCCCGACTTCAGCCCGTGGATCCTGCGGAGTGCGGAGTGCGGCGCGGTCAGTACGCGGCGCGGTGAGGACGGAACGCGGTACTCACATACACACTCACCTGATGGTGCGGTCGAAGGAGGCGGACAGGATCTGCGTGTTGTCGCGCGTGAACTGCAGGCAGGTGACGCCCTTGGCGTGCGCACGCTCCAGCTTGCGCAGCACTTGGCCGGAGGACACCTTCCACACCTGCACAGAGAGTACGGTCAGGGCGGCGCGGGGCGGGGCGAGGCAGGGCGGGGAGGGCGGGGGGCTGGTCGTACCTTGATCTTGCCGTCGTTGGAGCCGGCGGCGAGCGTGTCGCTGTCGCGGCCGAAGGCGAGGCTGAGCACGGCCTCCTCCATGCTCATGTACTCCTCGTGCGCCTGGTAGCGCAGGTCTTTGCGGATTTTGCCGGTGGTGAAGTTCCACACCTCCACGAGCCCGTCCACCGAACCCGTCACGAGGTACTGTCCGTCCGGCGAGAACCTGTTAACAGATCAATAAATCGATATCCTTTTGAACTAGGTTATGGAGTAGGTACCTACATTTGTGCTCCAGTAATTCCGTTTCGGAATCATATTATCATCACTTTAAACAAAAACGGGTCAAATCGGAATAGGACTACCACACGAAGGTTCCGTAAAAACGCCAAAAAAGAACACGTTTCTCGTTTGGGAACCGCCTATCTGTTGTTAAAGCGGCCATACACATTCTGTAATAATATCAAGAGTCTACCTTAACGGTTCTAATGGTATAGCCCTGTGATAGACGGACAGACTGCGGAGATAGAATACTCTTCATTGTGTACATCATACAAGTTGCATACTAGAACTTAAATAGGGTGACGTAATGGGCGGTGTTATCGCTAAAAGTTATATTTTCAAAACAACTGGTACCGTGACACCCTTTAGTTATGGTCTGATAGTCCGCCTAGGTACTGTTTAGGTATTCTGTGTATGAGCACCGACCTGGCACATTCCACGTGTGATTTCTGGCCGAACTTGATGATTTTGGAGAGCTGCGTGGGGCACTGTTCGTCCTCCTCGTCGCGGATCGCCGCCTTGCCGCGGAACAAATCGATGGTGGTGCCGGGCGGCAGCAGGCCCTGGTGCTGCTGCCACTTCAGCGCCTGCCCCAGCAGCGCCAGCAGACGCGAGCTGGGCACCACGGACACCTCGCCCGCCAGCGCGGCGGCGATGGCGGCGCGGCGCCGCTCCTTGCCGCCGCCGCTGCCGTACGCCTCGCGCGGGTCGAAGTATGAGCGCGCCAGCAGGTTCTCTGCGACATGAACGAGCGTCGGTTTTATTCGATTGTACTGGGCAGCTGTACACAGTAGGTACACACACGTTACGTTACCGAGGTGGATGTAGCGGTCCGTCTCCTGCTGCTTCATGAGCAGGCAGGGGTGCGTCTGGCGCAGCAGCGAGCGCGCGGCGCCTAGCTCGCGCAGCTCGATGAGCTCCAGCACGACCTGCTCGTACAGCTCCATGAGCTTCTTGTCGGGCAGCTTGAGCGACGCCGTGGCCTTCAGCACCGTGTCCCAGTGGCCGTTGTTGATGTCGGCGCAGAACCCGTCCACGCTGTCCACGGTGTTCAGCGACACGCCGGTCTCCTCCTGCGGAGCCACACATCCTGCACATCAACCACATCATGCCATCATGCGCATCACATGCCGTTGAACATACATCACTCGCATCGGTTTATACAACGTACAGTGAGACAAGTGTGTTCTGTGAAAGCTTGTGATTGACATCTAGCGTAAAGGAGTTATGTTGCAAAAGTTAAACTATCAGATGCCCGCGTTGCCTATGCCTTTGATTTAGTTCAGTAAGACAGCAGGATACTGTATGCCAAACATCCAAATCCGTTCAGTAGTTTATGTGTGAAAAAGTAACAAACATCCATCTCTACATCCATCCACCCTCACAAACTTTTGCATTTATAAACGTAACATAATTGTCTGGATAATTCATTCTGTAACGTTGAAAGTTTAGTTTTTGAAGTGAAACTTCTTTATAGACGGAGGGACAAAAAATCCTAATACCCGGGGGGGGGGGGGGGGGGGGTAATAGGATTTTTTGTCACGAAATAGCGTTACGGGCGTGTCGTTACGCAAATATCATGTATGGTGGAATTGTTCCTCTTTAAAAGTTAAAAAAAAAGTCCGGGACAGCCATATGTCTATGTCTAAACAAGTTAAAATTTTGTTGCGATTCGTTTTTCCACATGTCCGTTGAAGTTTCACTTCTACTATGTGTCCCAGCAATGGGCAAAAGTTACCACTCAGTGGATACCACAGAGCAGGAAACGACAACGCGGCAGGCCCAAAAAAAGACGGCGGAATGAACTGGACTCTTTCTCTAAGGATTAGCCTACTATCGCACTGGATCGCGGGGAGTGGAAGGAGGCCTTTGCCCTGCAGTGGGATTATAAAAATATGAAAAATTATGAAATCCTCTCGAACATACTCAAAAAGTCGCAAGTACCACACGGAATCGTAGATCTGTTGAGATTCTGGTACGGGGGCCAAACTAATCAGGTTAAATGGGGTGGCACTCTATCACGCAGTTATAAGCTGCACTGCGGTGTGCGTCAAGGTGGGTTGACTTCCCCGGACCTTTTCAATCTGTATATCAATGGTTTGATCGCGGAACTCAGGAGGACCAAAGTTGGATGTCACCTAGGCAATGTCTGCGTGAATAGCTCGAGTTTTGGTGATGACATGGTTCTTTTGAGACCCTCGATCAAAGGCTTGAGGAAACTGTTGTCTGTCTGTGAGCATTATGTTATTGCTCATGGACTCAAATACAACGTTCTGAAAGCAAAATCCATGGTATTTAGGTCTGGGACTGGTCCGGGGAACGTACCCAGTCTTTCTCTGAATGGTGTGATTATAAAGGTTGTAAAGCAGTTTAAATACTTGGGGCACATTTTAACTGATAAACTTCATAACGACTGTGACATAGAAAGAGAGCGTAGGGCCCTCTCAGTTAGGAACTTAAAAGTAACATCCTCGCACGCAAATTTGTGAAGTGCACCAGTGACGTTAAAAACACGTTATTTAGAGCCTATTGTCTGTCAATGTACCTGCCAACTATGGTGCAACTTCACAAAAAAGATGTACAACTCATTAAGGGTCCAGTACAATAACGCTTACCGAACCCTTATGAAACTGCTAAGGTACTGCAGAGCTTCGAGCATGTTCGCAGACGCGAGGGTTCCTGATTTCTACGCCATTATCAGGTCGAGGGTAGCGTCCTTTTGGCAAAGTTGACATTGTGCGTTTGGCATTGTGGAATGCAAATAAAGTTTGAGTATTGAGTATTGTAAGTTTGAGACGCTCCAGTAATAGCATTTTGAGGGTTGTGTCGTGTCTGTCGAGGCTGCGGGCTGTCCGCAAGGGAAACCGCGGCCTCGACATGAAGGGCGAAGAAGGAACATGGGTGGTTTTTAGTCAGTAGAAGTCTGACACTCCCTTTCGCTCTGCCCAAGAGCGGGAGGGGTTATTTGATGATTTCCCACCCCCAAAAAAAAAAAAAAAAAAAAGGGTTGTGTCGTGCAACCTAACAAGCCCTATATTTGTGCACTGGATTTCTGTTCACCTAAGCGGGAACAGAAAATGATGGTCTAGCTTTAATTAATTTTGATGTTTACTATTTCTAATGATATTTTAATGTTTTTATTTATTTTTTACTTTTAGAATGTTAGTATGATTTTTATTTATTATTGACATTTTATTGATATTTTGATGAGTTTTTTAATGTGTTCGTAATTTTGGAATGTTATTGTGATTTTTATTTATTTTTGACATTTTATTGATTTTCAATGTGTAAGCGAATGTATTTTAGTATGATGTTTTATTGATTTTAATGATTTCTGTGCTTTTTAAAATTAGTATAATTCTCTAATTATGGGTATTTTTGCCTGAAATAAAACACAATTTATATTTTATTTATTTATTATTAAAATTATGAGCCTATACTGATAGGCTCACAATAATAAATAGGTAATGTGTCCTAGCACACATTTAAATTTTTTTAGTACTTCTTCTTCCAAATTGCATTTAAACCTCTAAGTTCTGTTTATATTTTGGTGAGTTTATTTTGGTAGGTACCCCAAACGATGTGTTTTGTCACGATGAAAGTGGTATGTATGGATAGAGGACATATTTAAACGAACAAAAAATGCCCAGTAACACGGTACCACAAAGTGTCACGTTACCGAGATATTTGAAGGTAAAGATCAAAAAATTAGTACAACGGCAATCATTAAATTAGCCTTATTAAGTGTATAGGCGTTAAATTGTATCCATATAATCGTTCCCAGGTTGGTTATTATTATGCGCACGAGAAAATCGCATCGCAATTAAACGCTATGTTATGTCAAAGAATAGTTTTCTCGTGCTCCTAGTAGTAAGTAATGTACCTACTCTGACTACTCTCTTTCAATAAACAGTTATGATCATAATCAACGCCTGTCGCCTATAGACATGTAAAAGGTCTATTTTTTAAGTGGTCATTGTACTCATAAATGTCGATCTTTACCTTCAAATATCTCGATAACTTGACACTTTGGGGAACCATGTTCCATAACATTTGTTTTGTTTGTCTAGGTCTATTCTACCCATAAATACCAATTTCATAGTGGGCCGTGATTTAAAAAAAAAACAAAACGGCGGTGAGTCGATATGCCAGCTTCCATACAAAAAAGGTTCAAACCCTTTTCTCAGTGGCAGCCAAAGAGTCTGGATATGCAATTTGTGATGCATGCAAGCATGTTGACCGTTATGGTACGTTGGTTTGTAGTTACTTCAATGGTGTTTACATAATTGCTCCATTCCTTTAATACATTTCTTGTTTACCACAAATGCTAAAGTTACTTAGAAGTTTCTTACAAAGTTGCTTTTACAAATGTAACTTAAATATTATTTGTTTGAATGGTGAAATGAAAATATGTTATATAGGGTGTAAAAGTACCCTTAACGCAAACAAAGGGCACTTGTTCTCCCCACCACTGCGATCATTTTTTTGTTCTAAACCATACCTGGGAACCTCCTAGTTACGGAGAAATTGGGGGTCAAAGTTCCAAATTTTTCACAGCTGTTTTTGTAAATACTAGTTTTTCAGGTTTTAATTTTACTTAAATTACCTCCATGACCCGTTTATTATTCAAAGCATCCACTAGCACAATGTTTTAAGAGTGCTACTTTGAGTTTTACCGTAAAATGTGATTTTTGACCCCAAAAAAAAAAGTCATTTCCCAGAAAAAAAATTTGCGTAAGGGAACTTAGTTTGATGTACAGAATGCTTGGTTGACGGATGCGTGAAGGGTTCGTTTACACCCTGTATAACTAAGGCGGGGTTAACACATTGGAGCTCGCTTCGCTCGCTCCTGCATCTAATCATTTTTGTGTGTTGGAGAGTAATGGTGAGGTTCATCAGAAAGGACAGGTGTGTAGTAGAGGTGGGCGTTCATCGAAGGCGAATCATCAACCTTTTTTCAACGACTTTTCATTCGTCAATGAGTTAATGTTATTCATCAATGAAAAAACAGGTTGAAAATGTTAGCTGTTAATTTTCGTCAACGCACACAACGCATTCGTTAATTATAATTTTATTCATTTCGGAGAATTTCGATGCGGAACGAATACTTCCGAAGGATACCGAACACTGGCGATTCCGGCGCGAACACCCGTGGTGTCGTGTAAAATTCACATAGAAAAATAATTCTAATTCTTATCAAATCAATCTTCAATAAATTTGTTGCAACATAATTGTTATTGATCGAAAATTCGAAACCATTGACAATATCAACGTCAACTTTAAAAACCTGCTAATAATTTAACAGTCCTAACGTTATATTCCTCAATAAACTGTTTGCAACAAAACATTGCGTTGATTCAATGAATGACATACCTACATTGACGCTAAACGCTAAATTTAAAAACCTGTTACTAATTTAACAGTTTTTCAACCTGTTGACTATTGATGATTAACAGTTAAATTACGTTAACCAGAAAACCGTCAATGACGCATCCCTAGTGTGTAGTATTCTCAACCGGTGTGAGTGTATGACCAGGTGTATGACCAGATGTATGAATGTGGACAAGGCAAAAGGAGTATTATATCCATATATATGTGCCCATCAATGTGGTTACCCTTCAGTCAACGTGTGCAATTGTCCTTCTATCCTCAAAACCTGTACCATTAAATACCTCGGGGTTATAATAGACGACACTCTTTCCTATAAGTATCATATTGAATGTCTGGAGAAAAGAGTGCGCAAATTGATAAATAAATGTCTTTAAAAAAAATACGAACTTTTGCAGACCCCAAATTAATCAAACAAGTTTATTTCGCCCTATGTCAATGTGTAATTAATTACTGTATCACTTCATGGGGTGGCTCGTCAAAAACGATCATGCTTCCTCTTGAAAGAGCTCAAAGAGCAATTTTAAAGGTAGCAAACTTTCGTCCCTTTTTAGGGTTCCGTAGTCAACTAGGAACCCTTATAGTTTCGCCATGTCTGTCTGTCTGTCTGTCTGTCCGTCTGTCCGTCCTCGCTTAATCTCTGTGACCGTTAGCACTAGAAAGCTGAAATTTGGGACCAATATGTGTATCAATCACGCCGACAAAGTGCTAAAATAAAAATTGGAAAAAAATGTTTTATTAGGGTAGCCCCCCTATATGTAAAGTGGGAAGTGTTTTTTTTTTTAATTTTAACCCTAATGTGTGATATATTGTTGGAAAGGTATTTAAAAATGAATAGGGGTTTACTAAAATCATTTTTTGATAATGTCAATAATTTCGGAAATAATCGCTCCAAAAGTAAAAAACAAAGCGTCCCCCCCCCTCTAACTTTTGAACCATAAGTTTAGAAAATACGAAAAAAATCTGAAAAGTAGAACTTTATAAGGACTTTCTAGGAAAATTATTTTGAACTTGGATGGAAACAACAGATGGAAACTGCAGTTAACCAATATAATTTGGTCCCTGAATCGTATGAGCGCCTATACAATCCAGAGGTCAAGTTTCATTTGCCCGTATTTTTTTTTTAACTTCGTTTACATAATATTTTATTATCTACGGAACCCTACACTGAGCGTGGCCCGACACGCTCTTGGCCGGTTTTTCTTTCCTACAGCTGAGCTATATAAATCCTGCAACGTGCTGACTGTGCGCCAGCTTTTCATTATGCACCTAGTATTAAAACAGCACACCATGCTCACGTATAATGCTGACAATACTAACAAGAGACGGAATGAGTATGCATTTCTAAAGTTAAATCCAAACATGCCTTCGCGGAAAAATTCTTTTCATTTTTAGGCCCATTTTTGTACAATAGATTAAATAGAAAAATAAGTATGTACCTATAAGTTAAACTATTTTAGATGTAAAAAATCCGTAATTACCTACCTTTTTACAACCGTTATCTTATGCACAGACAGAGGATCTACTTGTTGTCTGCAAATAAACACACATACTGTTTTTTGTATCTAGTGTAATAAGTTTTAATTTTAGTATTTTACTAGCTGTGCCCGCGACTTCGTTCGCGTGCTTGTCGGAAACTAAAATGCGTCGCTTAGATAAAAGTACATTAAATCATTGCCCTGCGTTAACTGTAGAAAATAAGAAGAGGGTAATGCAAAGTACATTTGTCTAATACTAAAGTTTAGATGGATGGGTGTTTCTTAATCAACCACGTCAGAACGGCCGAACGGATCTTGAATAAATTTGAAACAGGTACATTATAGTCGACAGGCACTGTCGTTGGCCCGTTCGTGTTCCACGCACGCCTCAAAGATATGTCAGCAACAATTAAGGGGTCCCCCTTAATTGTTGTTGCCGTCGTCTGCCGGGGCTAACGGTTGTCCGCAAGAGAAACCACGGCCCCGAAACACAAAGGGCTAAGAAGAAACGTGGGTGGTTTTTAGTCAGTAGAAGTCTGACACTTTCTTCCGCTCCGCCCAGAGCGGGATGAGTCATTTGATAATTTACGAACCACAAAAAAAAGGGGGGATTAGAGGCTGTTTCGAGAGGTACCTGTACCGAATCTGGGACATCGAATCTGAAATGGAACGCCATCACCTCCTTCTGCGAAGCAGTAATGCTAGCGAAAGAGGTGAACGTAAGAGGGACACAACCCCTCTTCCCAGCCGCCGCGGGAGACGCTCCGGGCATCCCACGTGATGGCTTCCGGCCACCGTAGGCGCGGGCCTGTGAACGGTGAGTAACGGGCTAGTTAATCGTTCGTCCGTCCTATGACGATGGAGGCGAATTCGTGTTCCACGCGCGTCTCAAAGGGATGTCAGCAACATTGAAGGGGCTCCCAAGGACCGACGCCCGTCGGGGCTGCGGGTTGTTCGAAAGAAATACCGCGGCCTCGACACATAGGGCTAACAACACACCACATCTATATTAAGACATGTTAGGCGCAGTGGCTGGACGATTAACAGTAGCACTGCGTGTCGCAGGTTCGATTCTCACACGGTACAAAAAAAATATGTCGTGGGTTTTATCTAATTTTAATTTAGTTTAAAAAAATAGTATTTTTATACTGTGTAATTGGTAAATCTTTATTGGTTGACTATTCACGAAACATATGTTTATTTAATAACACCACCGTTCAGAAAATGACATCAAATGAATAACGCCATCTGTCGAAGACGAAGATAAACTGCTAAAAATGAGCGATCAAACACACTATAGGGTTTAGGCTATGTAGATTTTGAAAGCAGCGTCATTTAGACTAATATACGTACCTTTTACTATCGTAACTTATTTAAAGTTATCTTGTGAAGGAATTTATTATTAAGTACCATATTCGTTCAATAGATGTCGTTGCTTGTCTCATTCTTGACTATAATGAAAAGTTCTTCTTGAAAACTATAAATGCATATATCTTTTGATAGAGAGCACCGATTACGATGAAACAAAGCCTAAGTAATAGCCCAAGTTACGCACAACATTTATGTATAAAAGTTACCTACATTCGTTTCGTAAATTTGACGTGATGCTTAGTCATCGAAACAGACAAACAGACAAACAGACAAACAGACAAAAATTCCAAAAATGCTGGAAATGTGTTCTGTTGGTTATACTTTAATACCCTGACAATTTTTTTTTTAAATATTTTCGATGTACAAAAAAGATTTTTCTACAGATTTATTATATGTAATAGACTATACCTACACTAAATGTTAAATTATTTGTTTTAAGTAGATATTTAAATACCTTGTAGCCTGAAACACAGGTTCAACCTAGTTCAGGCAAAAAAGCAACTATGCTCTATATTTGTACTGTTATTATTTTACTGTAAACGTGCCCTTTCTTATAAATAAACGATTATTATTATTTCGCAGCCTTCAAGCCAGAGGGAACCACTGGTAGTTCTAGTTCATAGGAACATTTTTAAACTATCAAATAAATCCTAACACCTTCGTGGTGCCGACGATACGACAACAACCTACCTAAATGTCTTTGCCAAATTATTTTGTTACATTTTATTTACACTCGTTAATCGGTGCAAATTATTCCTAAGGTTAGTAAACCAATATTTGTTTGTAAGAAATTGGGGCACATGAACCCTATAGACTTGAAATTAGCACTTTAGAATCAAAACATAATTGGCTTGCATTTTAATCCTAAAGAAACATTACCGGAATGTGAAGACAAAGACATTTATTCGTAGGATACGGTATTCATAAAGTTGTTACAGAATTGGTATGGTTCTTGACATATCCACCGCTAGACGCGGCATACGAATATTTACATAATTGATAGATACTAAAGTTAATACTTTAGTATCATAATTTTAGTAATTTTTTATACACACATAGCTAACACTAAATTACATACCTATACTCTAATGAAACTTACATTCTAATTAAAACAAAACTAAACTAAAAAATGTGAGGACTGTACCTATAATAAAATATAAAATAGATTAATAAAAATGTAAAAAAGTGTATTTTAATATAGTAGGTACCTATTTATCTTCGAGAAATTCTTTAACTGAGTAGAAACTTTTATGAAGTAGCCACGATTTTAGCTTATTTTTATAAAAATGCAGTGGTGTCTCTCTTATTGGTTTAGGAATGTGGTTAAATATTTTAATTGACATTAAGTAACTGTTTTTATAGTGAAGAGTACTGTTGCAAAATTGGTTCTTTAACTTAGTGGGGTCTCTTTTTGTAAATCGATTGTTTTCGGCTACTGTGGAGAAGAAGTGTAAATTTTTTTTTAACAAATAAGTATGCCTATCTATATCTATATAAGACAATATCTTTGAAGGAATTTTAATTTAAATAGACGATTGCGTTGTTCTGAAATAGAGATTTTATTTTAATAATTTGTAACATACTACAATAATTATAATCTTAAATGTAACTCACTCTATCCTACCTGAAATAGAGAAACGACATTTAAAGTCTATTAACTTAAATTAACAATTCCTTAGGCTTTTTATTATTTAAACAATATTGAAAAATTCTGAATTCATTGACTTGTGTCTTTGTCTGTTTCGATGACTAAGCATCACGTCAAATTTACGAAACGAATGTAGGTAACTTTTATACATAAATATTGTGCGTAACTTGGGCTATTACTTAGTCTTTGTTTCATCGTAATCGGTGCTCTCTATCAAAAGATATATGAATTTATAGTTTTCAAGAAGAACTTATCGTTATGGTCAAGAATGAGACAAGCAACGACATCTATTGAACGAATATGGTACTTATTACTAAATGCCTTCACAAGATAACTTTAAAAAAGTTATGATAGCAAAAGGTACGTAGATATAAGTCTAAATGACGCTGCTTTCAAAATCTACATAGCCTAAACCTTATAGTGTTTGATCGCTCTTTTTTAGCAGTTTATCTTCGTCTTCTACAGATGGCGTTATTCATTTGATAATATATATATATATAAACATACACACATTATGTTTCGTGAATAGTCAACAAATAAAAATTTACCAATTACACAGTATTAAAATACTATTTTTTTTTAAACTAAATTAAAATTAGATAAAACCCACGACATATTTTTTTATGTACCGTGTGGGATTCGAACCTGCGACACGCAGTGCTACTGTTAATCGTCCAGCCATTGCGCCAACCATGTCGTCATATAGATGTGGTGTGTTGTTAGCCCTATGTGTCGAGGCCGCGGTATCTCTTTCGAACAGCCCGCAGCCCCAACGGGCGTCGGTCCTTGGGAGCCCCTTCAATGTTGCTGACATCTCTTTGAGACGCGCGTGGAACACGAACGCGCCTCCATCGTCATAGGACGGACGAACGATTAACTAGCCCGTTACTCACCGTTCACAGGCCTGCGCCTACGGTGGCCGGAAGCCATCACGTGGCCCCCGATGCCCGGAGCGTCTCCCGCGGCGGCTGGGACGAGAGGTTGTTTCCCTCTCACGTTCCGCCACCTCTTTCGCTAGCATTACTGCTTCGCAGAAGAAGGTGGCGGCCATTTCGGATTCGATGTCTCAGATTCGGTACAGGTACCCTCTCGAAACACCCTCTAATCCCCCCTTTTTTTTGTGGTTCGTAAATTATCAAATGACTCATCTCGCTCTGGGCGGAGCGGAAGAAAGTGTCAGACTTCTACTGACTAAAAACCACCCACGTTCCTTATTAGCCCTTTGTGTTTCGGGGCCGTGGTATCTCTTGCGGACAACCCTCAGCCCCGGCAGACGTCCCTTTGGGGCCCCTTAATTGTTGCTGACATATCTTTGAGGCGCGCGTGGAACACGAACGCGCCAACGACAATCTGTCTGCCTGTCGACTATAATGTACATGTTTCAAATTTCTTCAAGATCCGTTCGGCCGTTCTGACGTGGTTGATTAACGAACACCCATCCATCTAAATTCTAAACTTTAGTATGAGATATAGTCAGTACTTTGCATTACTCTCTTCTTATTTTCTACAGCGTCAGTAAGTTAACGCAGGGCAATGATTAAATGTACTTTTATCTAAGCGACGCATTTTAGTTTCCGACAAGCACGCGAACGAAGTCGCGGGCACAGCTAGTTTCTAAAATATAAATTTATATTTTAGAAATAGGCATACTTATTTGTTATACATGCTAGAGGTAGAATCTTTAGATTTTTAAAAACTGGTCTGCAGCTCTCATATGGAGGTATCCCAACAATTGCTCTCAGACAATTTTTTGCGCTATGAAAGCTCTTTGGACATGTGTCGAGTTACCCCATAAGAGTAAGCCGTATCTCAGTACAGATGCTACATAGCCGTGATAGCTAGGGAGCTGGCGAGCATTTAAGTATATGATTTGCTCGTACTTCGTATTGATAGGCATTAAAGTTCGGATCAATACGACAAAATTTTCTTAAGGAATTAAGGTCCTATGTTGCTGCGTTTTTTAGCTACAGGGCTTTGAATCTGTCAAAAAATAAATCGGTACTAAATCATTTGCTCGTGTCTGCCTCTGGTGTTAGTGGTCAATACCATTTTGATAACGAAGAAAATCTATGAGGCAGACATCCAGGGCTCTGCATTATCACAGGAGGTAGATATAAAAATGTAAAATAAAAAAGCTCTACTAAATCATTTGCTCGTAGCTTTAATTAGGTCCAATCGATTTATTAGAACCCCTTGAATACAAAAAAAAATTGGCAGACATTTTACTTACTGACTTTAACCATTACAGCTCGTTGAAGTCTGCGAATTTGAGGAAAAGCGGGTATTACGGCTAATTAATGCGGATATCTCCGTCATTAATGAACCGATTTTCAATTTTTTTTTTGTATTCAAAAGAGTATACTCCCGAAATGGTCCCATTGTCACCAAGTCAGGATCTGATAATGGGATCTTAGGGAAATCGAGGACAACTCTCAAATTTTATAGGCACTTGTTACGTTTTCCATATATTTTCCAAAGCTGTTCATTTATTTGCGTCTGATAATCATAATCTCATGTGGATGCGCTGATGATGGAAGGTACAACTACTCCTCAATAGTTAGGAGATAAAAGCAATAATAAGGGAATCTTGAAGGTTGAGGGTTTGGTTTCTTGATTGAATGTTAAATGCATAGTAAATATTTGTATAGGATACCTATTACAACTTAAAATGGAAAAATAAAAAAACCGACTTCAAAAACACAAAAAAAAATGAAAAATAAACTTCAGATGAAAAATCAACTTCTGAAGTCGGTAGCAAAAAAAAACGAGACAAACAAACAAATGTCACTGACGATTTTTTATTAAACGCCTAATAAAATAAAGTCGAGAACGCAATGATTCAACTATCTTTCTTGATAAAGTCACTCGTCGTCGTCGCGTCGTCGTGCGTTGTCCTTATTTATAACGTTCCGCGCTAAATTGTAGTCGGTTGCGCGTTCGTCGTGTAGGTACAATAGCGACTGTATTAACAGTTGTCAATGCTGTCGTTTGAAGAACGACACCAGTTGCAACGACGACCGTTTTCTGCAACCGTTTTCGTCGTCGGGAAAACATTTGGGTTTCGTCCGTCAAAAATTCGACAACGACCCACCACTAGAATGTACTGTAGTTGCCCATTCCCTAGCGGAGATCTCTATGGAGAAGAACGGGCAAGAAACTCCATGGACACTCTTTTAAATCAGAATATTGTTACAAAACCTTGGTTACATCACTCATGTTGAGATGGTATATTATGTGAGAACGATGTAGCAAGATGTGCACAATAAAAGTGTCCACAGTAACGTCAAAAACGATGATTCAAAAACAGAATAATAATTCAAACAAGCCGAGGCAGCTAAGAGGTGTTCCCAAACATCTTTAAAAATCTGTGTACATAATACAAATACGTATGTATGCATGTGTGCAGCTGCGACGAGACCGACCGTCCTACACTAGCGTCTTATGTTTCGATGGTAGTGTCATCTTTAGTTACTGTGTGCGAACGTACAAAAAACCCGTGGTTTCAAAGCCTTGGGCATAGTACACACAGGGTACTTTGAATCGCACGTTTTGCTAACGCGCATTTCGCTTTTCAAGGTATTATACCAGCGCTTACACACTGGAATCATTAAACAAAGATTAAAAAAAATATATTCAAATGGTCTGCCTTCGGAATATCAGTGGCCTGGGTGTCTGCCTCATTCATGTTCTCTTTTTTATAAGCAATATGAACAACGGTCAAAGAGGCAGACACGAGCAAATGATATAGCACAGTTTTTTTTGACGACATTTTTGAAGCCCTGTTAATTGAAAACGCAGCGCTACGATGGTGGCAGACTATTTTTCTTCGGTTGTTCACAGGGTTTTTAAACGAACACTGCAAGTCTGCCAAGCGTGCATTTCATATATTTTTTTTAAATCATAAAAAAATCTTTAAAAATTCATAACTTCAAAAGTCAGAGTCCTAGACGTCTGCCTTTTCGATTTTTTTCATTTTGACAAGGTTCCTAAACATCAGCCTTAGAGGCAGACACGAGCAAATGATATAGGATACCTATTTTTTTTTACATTTTTAAAGGGCTGTCAATTGACAACGCAGCGCTACCATGGTGGCAGACGCGGCTCTTAATATTTCTTATCGTATAATTAACGCTATTAATAAAGTCTGCCACACGAGCAAATCATATAGATTTTTTGTTCGCCAGCACCCTAGCTATGATAGGCGTTGAGTACTGCTTCTTCATTTGCGGTTTTGCGTAGCTCTTTTAGCGCGTATACAAAGCTGTTTATTCTTTTACATAGGTTGTCAATATGGACTCCCCAATTACAATTTTGATCTAACGTCAAACCTAAGCGTGAAGCGTGCATTCAAGCGAAAATGCATCGAGTACCAGCTCCTCGCGAGAAAACAACTCAAAGAACGACAGAACGCTTACAAATTGTTCACTCTGACGTTTGTGGACCTATCCGAACGCCCACAATAAGCGGAAATAAGTACTTCGTCTCTTCTACGTCACATTTATCGACGATTACTCCCGTTATAGTCGAGTTTACCTGCTGAAATGCAAGAGCGAAGTCTTAGAAAAATTCAAAGAGTTCAAAGAGTTAGCAGAAACGTACACGGGGAACAAACTCAAGGTGCTACAATCCGATAACAGCACCGAATATATCAACAGGGACTTCGACGCTTATCTGAAACGCTGTGGGATACAAAGAAGACTTAGTGCCCCGCACACAGCGCACCAAAATGGATTAGCAGAGAGGAAAAATCGTACCCTAGTTGAAAAAGCAAGAGCCCTAATGATTGACGCAAACGCGTCACTAAAGTGCTGGGGAGAAGCAATCATGACAGCGAACTACTTGTCTAACAGGAACTTAAACAGTGCAATAGAAAACAAAACACCATTTGAACTATGGGTTGGTAGAAAACCTATCATTCACCACTTGTATATATTTGGCTCTAAAACTTTTGTTCTCATCAAAGGCACTAATGGTCACAAATTTGCACCAAAAGCTATCCCTGGCATGTTTGTTGGCTACTCTGAAACATCAAAAGCATTCAAGATTCTTCTACCATCCAAAAACAAAGTGGTAATATCGAAGGATATCCGTGTGATGAAATCCATGTTTTACGACAACACAAACAAAAACAACATCACCGATATTTTCAACAATGACAGTTTCTTCGAATCTCCAGAACCTTCAAAACCGTCAAGACTACCACGTAAGCAATTAACAATACAGCTTGACGACAATGAAGATGGAGACGTCACACCACTAAATGACATTGGCGACACGGAAGACGAAGATCTCGACGATACCGTTCAGGGGCAAAATGTCCAATTCTCAAAATGTCCAATGGTGTCAAAATGTCCAAATCCCAAAATGTCCAAATCCCAAAATGTCAAATTCCCAAAATGTCCAATTCTCAAAATGTCCAATTCTCAAAATGTCCAATTCCCAAAATGTCCAACTCCCAAAATGTCCAATCTTGGAGAATGTGGTTAATTTGTTCAATAACTCCTCAAAGCGCTTTATTAATATTAAACAATATATAAAATACTGAAAGAATCAAAATATGTTTTATTTATAAGTAACAGATTTTTTTTTAAATATTGTGCACTACTCGAGTATTATTAAATAACACCACGCAAGGATAGAGAATTATGTATTTTTAAAATATAATAAATAATTATCTTCGACATCGTTGTTTCTCAAATGTTTCCATAGCAACCAAAAACACATCGCGATCTAACGCGTAACGTTAGAACAACGCCATCTATCAAGCTATTTTGTTCCCAAGTTTTCTGGTATTTCAATTAATTTGGTACTGTATATTTTTTTTTGTGTATATTTGTTTATTTACATTTTCCGTTTTGGTTCTAATTAACTTATACAATTAATATCCATAATTGAATATCGCAAGTACCTATATGAAAACAGATTTAAAAAATTGACATAATTCTCTATCATTGCGTGGTGTTATTTAATAATACTCGAGTAGTGCACAATATTTAAAAAAAAAATCTGTTACTTATAAATAAAACATATTTTGATTCTTTCAGTATTTTATATATTGTTTAATATTAATAAAGCGCTTTGAGGAGTTATTGAACAAATTAACCACATTCTCAAAGATTGGACA
Source organism: Diarsia brunnea (assembly GCA_949774965.1). Taxonomy (NCBI): domain Eukaryota; kingdom Metazoa; phylum Arthropoda; class Insecta; order Lepidoptera; family Noctuidae; genus Diarsia; species Diarsia brunnea. Next base: position 68,334 of record OX459006.1, read on the forward strand.
ATTTGGGAGTTGGACATTTTGGGAATTGGACATTTTGAGAATTGGACATTTTGAGAATTGGACATTTTGGGAATTGGACATTTTGGGATTTGGACATTTTGGGATTTGGACATTTTGGGATTTGGACATTTTGACACCATTGGACATTTTGAGAATTGGACATTTTGCCCCTGAACGGACGATCGTTCAGGGGCAAAATGTCCCAAATTCGACAATTTGGGAGTTGGACATTTTGGGAATTGGACATTTTGAGAATTGGACATTTTGAGAATTGGACATTTTGGGAATTGGACATTTTGGGATTTGGACATTTTGGGATTTGGACATTTTGACACCATTGGACATTTTGAGAATTGGACATTTTGCCCCTGAACGGACGATACGTTGCAACCAAACTCGGTCATCAGCACTGAAGATGTTCAACAATCGGAACCACAAAACTTTAATGAAAGTGAGTACGAATCTCTTTCCGGTTCCCACAACTTTGTCGATGATTTATTTATTTAATCTGGGATAAAAAACAGCAGTACAAAAACATACACTAATATAAACTTAAAATAATGGAACTTATTGCACCACCAACACCATTATCCACTGATCACTAGCTTCATCATCATTCTCTTGCCCTTATCCCAATTCATTTGGGGTCGGCGCAGCATGTCTTCCTCTTCCATACTTCTCTGTTTCTCGTCATCTCATGAGACACCTCCTTTTTTACCATATCATTTTTAACACAGTCCATCCATCGTTTCTTTGGTCTTCCTCTACTCGTATATCCTTCCACATTCATATTTAAAACCTTCCTCACAACATTTTCCTCATTCCTCCGCATCACATGCCCATACCACGACAACCGATTTCCACACAACTTTTCAGTCACCGGCGCCACTTTCAGACTTCCTCGTATGTACTCATTCCTTATTTTATCCATTCGCGTAACACCGCACATCCCCCTAAGCATTCTCATCTCAGCCACATGCAAATGCCTTTCATTCATCCCTTTTGTGGCCCAACATTCTGATCCATACAAGACAGCAGGTCTAACCATTGTTTTATAAATCTTCCCCTTTAGTTTAAGGGGAAAGCGGGAGTCGCAGATTGTTCCCGTGACCTGCCGCCATTTCATCCATCCCGTGTTAATTCTGTGCTTAACACTACGGTCTATTTCGCCGTCGCTTTGCACGAGTGAACCGAGATACCGAAAGTCGGAGCAGACCGGAAGAAACGCGCCATCTAGCGCTATGAGTTCAGGGCTGGAGAGACCGCCGAAATCGCAGAACATGTACTCGGTTTTAGTTCTACTGATTTTCAAGCCTACGTTCTCCAGCCTCTGTTGCCACTTCTCCAATCTACTCTGGATCTCCGGTCCATCTTCACCGACAAGAACAATGTCGTCGGCAAAAAGCATGCACCAGGGTGCCTCTTCCTGCATGTCCGATGTCAAAGCATCCATAATCAACAGGAAGAGGTACGGACTCAAAGCCGACCCTTGGTGCAAGCCTACAGCCACATTGAACTCGTCGGTGTTGCCAACAGCTGACCGGACGTAGGTACAAGATTGTCTGTACATCGCACGAATTAACTCTACATACTTCCCAGGTATACCTTTCTCTTTCAAAGCCCACCACAACACATCCCGAGGTACCCTATCATACGCTTTCTCCAGATCAATAAACACCATGTGCAAGTTCTTGTGTGCACGTCTGTACTTCTCGCACAATTGGCGGAGTGCAAAAGTGGCGTCCATTCAAATCAAATCAAATCAAATCAAAACTCATTTATTCAAACTAGGCTGATAATCAGCACTTTTCGAACGTCAAAATTTACTTTACTTTACTTATTTACAAGTGACAGTCCCCCAAAACGCCCACCCTTCGACACTTCCTAGTGTTTTTGCTGGAAAGAAGAAGTGGCGGAACAAACTCTCCAGCAACACATCTGTCTGTTTGGTTAGAAGAACCAGACTCGATACAATACTATGTGTAAGTTAATATTACGATTGACTACAATCAATAATAAAAGGTATATAATAATAAAACATAAATTATATCAGTAAACTAATTTTGGAGAAAGAACATAAATTACAAACATTGTCTTGTGTTCAACTCAACGACCAGCTATTCTTATCATTTAAGTAGTCGTTAATGGAATAGTAAGCTTTTGAACAAAGATTAGATTTCACTTTGGCTTTAAATGCATTAAATGGCAAGTCTAAAAAAGAAGATGGCAGTTTGTTATAAAATGTTATACCGAGCCCTACGAATGAATTATGAACTTTGTGAAGCCGGTGAAAAGGAGCGCGTAGTTTATGCTTATTTCTGGTGTTAAAGTTGTGAATATCACATTGTTCCTCGACCTGGCATAAACCCAAACTGATTTTGAGTTATCTCACTTTCCTCTCGCATTCTTTTCTCTATTACTTTCTCCCATACTTTCATACTATGTGACATGAGCTTTATTCCCCGATAGTTGTTGCAGTCCTGCACATCCCCTTTATTCTTAAAGATGGGCACTAGCGAACTATTGCACCATTCTTGTGGGATCGCTTCTTCACACAACAACTTATTGAGAAATAAAGTCAGCCACATACATCCATCTCCTTTTAACTTATGATTACTAGCTTATGATCACTAGCTTATGATTAATTATTATGCTACGTGAGTTAAAATACAATACAATGATGGCGAACCTTCTGATCTAACTGATATAGAAGATCTAAATGAAACAATTGATCCACATGTTTCAACTTCAACTCCGACTCGAACTTTGAGAGACAAGTCTACCATCGCAGCTCCAAAAAGGAATGACGATTTTATTTTGGCTGCAGCTGAAGAAGTCGAAAATCTTCATAAACCGAAGGAACCTGAAACTTTCAAAGAGGCTATGGAATCCCCAGACAGTGAAAAATGGCAAGAAGCAATGAAAAGTGAAATACGCTCACTGAAAGACAACCAAACATGGGATCTGGTCGAGCTACGCAAAGGACGTAAAGCCCTACCATGCAAATGGGTATTGTAACGAGTCTTTTAAGCCTGTTACATACTATTGAATTCTTTGCTTTGATTTGTAGGCTCTGGTTGGTGTTGCCTTATGAAAATTCATTTTTTGTTGACTTGGATTCGTGAAGTGGTCACACTGATTTTTATTTTCGATGCTGTCAAATTGACTTTGACATTTCTTGCTTTTCGACCTACAGCCTGGAATCAATGGAGTGATTTTTGAGCGCTCCAATAAAATCTCAAAATATAACTTGAGATGGGCGGCATCTAGTCCCTAATTATGTGGTAGCCGATTGCCCTTGTCATGATCCTAATTGGATAGCCTTTATTTTTTAAGGTAAGCGAATTCTTTGTGATTTCGGTCCGTTCCGCGTTGTCATGGCTATTTTGATAGCAGACGCTAATAGTTTCCGATATTTAATTGTTTCAGGATCTTTTAACTTCATTTTATAATTATTTGCTTGGATTCATTCATCTACTGATGACCACATTTTGATTTTTGGAAGAAACGGTGAGTTTAATTGTATATTGCTCGTAACGATTTCTGAAACGATTTCTAAATCGAATCGCCATTTTTTATCCGCTAACGATTATTCATGTTTGTTTTCAGCCACAAGGCGTTTTTTTTTCCATATTACTTAAATTTTTGAACGCACGCCCCTACCAGAATGCATATATCTTGGACCGCCGTTGGCAATCTCGGCGAATATCACCAAGATGCTCTTGGATAATCCATCAGGTTCCTAATTTAGTCGACGGAGTTTGGTATGGTTTATGATACATAACTTCAATTTATTTTAAAAAAAGTGCAATAATGACAGGTCTTAGAATAACAGCGATGTCATCTTAATTTTACACATTAGAGCTGTTAGCTTTAGAATTAGAAAGGAATTTTCAAACCAGCAGCCTTCGGGTAATAAAGTCGTTCTTACTTTTCATGATCGATTTTTATTGATACCTTCCCGCTTGAAGATTAAAAGTCTCAAGCTCCCGCAGGTAAGTCTATCCTTGGCATAGTTTTGTGTGTACTCCAGGCGCCCGAATTTTCACTTTTACTTATTTTTATTTGGAGCACACCATACAGTTTAATTTCATTCATCTCACTCTCACTCTCATCTCACACACTCTTTTTTTTTATTATTACAATTGTCGCTCAGCGAACAGGGACTTGAAGTAGGTTTGTCTGGTACCTATATACTGTCATTATTGCACAATTATTAAATAACTTATGAGTCTATTGTTTGCATTAGTTTGTTCTACATTGTTACTTTAATAACTTTGTGTTTATTTTAATTTTTGACTCATAAGTAGTACTTAACTTAATTTGGTGAATCTTTGTAAACAATATTTGGTGTTTACTTATTGATAATTTTGTTTATTGACCTGTTTGTTTTAATAACATGTTTTTTTCTTAGCAAAACCAACAGAAATGTATAGCATTGACCGTGTTTTGTTGTTCTCAACAGTAAAGTTATTTTAAAAACTAAGTTTAACTTTTAAAGAAAATAATTTAATCTAATTGTAAGTACAATATTGTACATTTAATTTATCTAGATTTAAGCTGCTTGTAAGTGATTATTGCACTTTTAAAACGATAAAATTAACTTAGTAATTTTTCATGGGAATACCACATTGACTTCAATACTTAACCTCAAACTTGAGAATTTATTTTCAAACTTTTAACTTTTTGAAATTTAGTTTTTGCTTTTCGTTTGCTATTCGCCTTGCTGTTTGTTAGTCATGGACAAGGGAGTTCAGTTTCCGCCGCTATAAACGCTCAGGACAGTTTAGTCTTACCTGACGATGAAATTACTGACCCTTGGTATAGAAAAATATTTACCCAATGTCAAAAATCTCCTAGAAAGTATAAGAATTTTAGAGTTGAAAATAATACTTTATATAAATTTTGTAGAAATAAATATAATCCTCACAGTCTTTTAGACTGGAAGATTGTTATACCCAAAGAGCATATTTTAGATACTATTAGATCAAATCACGATGATGTGAATTCTGGACACTTAGGAATACATAAAACTTTAAAGAAATTAAAACAGCATTATTTTTGGAAGGGAATGTTTAATGATATTCATCAATACATTTTGTCTTGCGATACCTGTAAAGCTTATAAACATACTACATCTCCACCTTTTGGTATTATGATTAATCCTAAAAAAGTTGATCGTCCCATGCTTATGCTCTCAGTTGATATCATAGGAATTCTACCTAAAACTTATTCTGGTCATAGATACATACTTTCGGTTGTAGACGTTTTTACTAAATATTGCTGGTTCTTTCCAATGATCAATGCTACCACTAGAGTAATTTGTAAACATTTTGAAAAAGAAATATTTCTCAAATTTGGTTGTCCAAAAATAGTAGTTTGTGACAATGGAACTCAATTTACTTCAAAACATTTTGTAGATTTTTTGAAAGGTTTTAATATAACCAAAATATTTTATAATACTTTGTATACACCTCAAAATAACCCTGTTGAGAGATATAATAAAACGGTCGAAACCTGCATATCGTGTTTTGTTAAAGATGATCATAGAACTTGGTCAAGTTTTTTGCCCAATGTTCAATTAGCTTTAAATAATAGTGTAAACCTTGCTACTGAGTTTACTCCTAACTTTCTGATGTTTGGTAGGGAGCTTATTCTTGATGCGTCATTACATCACTTTAGTAGTTCTGTTGATAACTTATCTCAACTAGAAATTTCAAATAGGAATGCTTATGCAGTTTCTCTTAATTCACTTAGTGATATTTTTGTTAAAGTTCAAGCTTACTTGTTAAAGGGGTATAAGCGAAATGCCGCTTATTATAATAAAGGTCGGAAAGTCATTTCTTTTGGTGTGGGTGATATGGTGTGGAGAAGAAGTTTTGTTCAATCTCATGCTCCTGCATATTTTTCAGCTAAGCTTGCACCTAAGTTTGTAAAGTGTAAAATAACTGAAAAGGTTTCGGATAACGTTTATGTTTTGAAAGATTTAAATAAAGGTTCAGTGGGACGTTATCATGTTAAAGATATTATTAAATTTTAATTTGGTTTCCAAGTGTTAGTCTTGATTTTGATAAATTCTGTTTGAAGGTCGCTTTTGACAGTGTGATGTACGAGGGGATGGATGATAGGTTATCAGCGGTTTGAAAGATGTATGTTAGGTAACTTCTTATAAATTTATTGAATTTGAATTCTTAACATTCTAAAAATAAAACTTAGGCCATTTTTGTTAATTAAATACAATTTTTTTCCACACTAAATGTTTTTCACACCGAAGGATCTTATTTTATGTTTTGTTCGTTTTTGTTAGATTGTATAAGATCTTATTTTTTTTTAAGGGTAACCTTTTATAGGGTCATTCTGTAACCTTTGTTACAAAATGCCTTATTATTTTTTGAATCTTGGTGTAACTTTTGACCTTGATTTCGACTCTTTTTTCCATTGTGCTCGGAAAGTCGGTGGTGTTGTGCCGATCACAATGTGGGATTTCGGCCCCGGCCATATTTTTTCCTTTTTCCATTGTGTTGGACATTGTTGTTCCAATCACAATGCGGGATTTTTTTTGACTTTCGTCATTCTTTTTTCTTTGCGTTCGGAAGTTCGGTGGTGATGTGCCGATCGCATTGTGAAACTTTGGCTTTCGCCTTTTCGTTATTGAGATTTCTCATTGGAGATCTCAATGATTTTTTGTGTTTGTCTGTGTTTGGGAGATTGGTAGTGTTGAGCCAGTCACAGCAACATTCTTTTACAGCTATTGTGCTCGGGAATTCGGTGGTGATGAGCCGATCACAGTACGCTTTCCTTTGTTTCGTTGCAGGTTGTGCCTGTAACAATATTTTAAATAAGGTCTTTCAGCTTTATTTAAAAACTTTTGTTTGGAGTTTCAAATTTTTTTGGATTGTTGGATACGGAGTTAGTCAGTGGCAATAGAGCCTAACTGCACTCATAGAGATGGTAGAGTTGGAAGCAGTTGACATAGTAGTCAGTGGCAATAGAGCCTAACTGCACTCAAAGTTGTACTGTTCCAAGTGGTTTGAAATTTTTAGTCAGTGGCGATGGTGCCTAACTGCACTAAAAATTGTAGTTTGTATTGGTAAATTGTTCGAATTCGTTTGAAATTTGTAGTCAGTGGCTATAGTGCCTAACTGCACTGTTTTGGAGTTTAGAAGCGCTAAGAGATTTCTCTCTTCGTTTCATTTAACTAGTTTTTATAACTTATATTTTTTTTCTGTTTTTCACAGATTTCATTTTTGACTTTTTGTCATTTGCATGTTTTTACTTTTATTAAATTCTTGAGACCTTGTCGTTTGACATTTTCAGAATTCATTTACACTTTGAATCTTTTATGATTCTTTTCTTTTTTTGGGAATTAGAAAGTTGTTAAGACTGGTCTATTGTGTTGAAGATTTCTTTCTAATAAAAGAAAGTTCCTTTCTTTTATTTTCGGGGAGGGATGTAATGTAACGAGTCTTTTAAGCCTGTTACATACTATTGAATTCTTTGCTTTGATTTGTAGGCTCTGGTTGGTGTTGCCTTATGAAAATTCATTTTTTGTTGACTTGGATTCGTGAAGTGGTCACACTGATTTTTATTTTCGATGCTGTCAAATTGACTTTGACATTTCTTGCTTTTCGACCTACAGCCTGGAATCAATGGAGTGATTTTTGAGCGCTCCAATAAAATCTCAAAATATAACTTGAGATGGGCGGCATCTAGTCCCTAATTATGTGGTAGCCGATTGCCCTTGTCATGATCCTAATTGGATAGCCTTTATTTTTTAAGGTAAGCGAATTCTTTGTGATTTCGGTCCGTTCCGCGTTGTCATGGCTATTTTGATAGCAGACGCTAATAGTTTCCGATATTTAATTGTTTCAGGATCTTTTAACTTCATTTTATAATTATTTGCTTGGATTCATTCATCTACTGATGACCACATTTTGATTTTTGGAAGAAACGGTGAGTTTAATTGTATATTGCTCGTAACGATTTCTGAAACGATTTCTAAATCGAATCGCCATTTTTTATCCGCTAACGATTATTCATGTTTGTTTTCAGCCACAAGGCGTTTTTTTTTCCATATTACTTAAATTTTTGAACGCACGCCCCTACCAGAATGCATATATCTTGGACCGCCGTTGGCAATCTCGGCGAATATCACCAAGATGCTCTTGGATAATCCATCAGGTTCCTAATTTAGTCGACGGAGTTTGGTATGGTTTATGATACATAACTTCAATTTATTTTAAAAAAAGTGCAATAATGACAGGTCTTAGAATAACAGCGATGTCATCTTAATTTTACACATTAGAGCTGTTAGCTTTAGAATTAGAAAGGAATTTTCAAACCAGCAGCCTTCGGGTAATAAAGTCGTTCTTACTTTTCATGATCGATTTTTATTGATACCTTCCCGCTTGAAGATTAAAAGTCTCAAGCTCCCGCAGGTAAGTCTATCCTTGGCATAGTTTTGTGTGTACTCCAGGCGCCCGAATTTTCACTTTTACTTATTTTTATTTGGAGCACACCATACAGTTTAATTTCATTCATCTCACTCTCACTCTCATCTCACACACTCTTTTTTTTTATTATTACAGTATTTAAATTAAAAATGAACCCCGATGGTTCCGTCGAGAGGTACAAGGCCAGAATGGTCATCAAAGGCTATTCCCAGATACCTGGAGTGGACTACGACAGAACGTTCAGCCCAGTGGTTCGTATGAGCACTGTACGTTCAATGCTTGCTCTCGTTTTTCAACACCTCCAATAAAATATAATATATTTTAAATTACAATTAAAATATCATGATAATTTAAATGTAATTTATACAAAAACTAGACAAATTGTATATTGAAATCTTTCTACAGAACCACTCTATCCATTAGAGAAAACAGCATGAAAATTGGTGCGGTACTTTTTGAGTTTATCACAAACAGACAGACGTGGCAGAGGACTTAGTTTATAATATGTAGTGATGATAGAGTAGGAGTAGCTGGTGGCGTTCTAATTTTCAGAACAACAAACTTTATTACTAGCTATATTGTCAATCAAAAATGACATACAAGCAAATAAATGATGTCCAAAATAACTTTGAATAATAATCATGAAGTATAATATAACATTTTGAAATAATAAAAAAAAAAATTGTATTTTGATTTTGTGCTACCTTTCTTGACTAATGATGAAATAATAGAGGCAGCCGAAGCTATAGCCGGCCCCGCTTGGCCCCAGGCAGACAAAACCTATGTTATACCTCTGTTACTGTTAGCTTGTGTAATCTCACTACTGGGCAAAGACCTCTCCCCATAACTTCCAAATTCTTCTATCTAGGGCTAATGTGGAGCCCTAGTCATTGGTTCTATGCAGTTTCATCCGCCACTTCCGACGAGGTCTATCATTTACTTAAATTAATATTATACTAAGACGAGCCACTGACTAAATAATTAAAGGACGTTTACCTGCAGGGTTTGAAGTGTTTTAGTGAGGTTAGATTCCTTCAAGTATTGCTGGATCAGCCGGATCACACTGGAAATTCATTGACATTTATAACTTTGTTCGATTTACGAAAACAATAAATTGATATTAATTCATGAAACACTCACTCGGCAGATTCTATTTCAATCGACATAATTGATTTTTTCAAACAGATGTATCTAATAAATAATCATTAATCACTTCTGCAGTTTAATAACAGAAGCTCAATCCAAATCTAATTAAAGTAACAGTTCCGTAATTAGATGATTATTTGTGATACTACTCAAAGGCTTGGATAAAAATGAGCAGACAATGCAGACATTAAACGAAAATAAACAAACTAATCCGCACTTCACGCGGACCTTCGAAATGAAACGAGCGACTGTTGTTATTGTCACTGTCAAAATCGGACAGATAATAAATAACGACGCAATCCCATGGCATTATTAAGTACTACATTGTGCGACTGTTGAAACTTTTATTTTCTATTGAATGGTGGGGTGACATTGACTTTGTAAAGTATTATTAACCTTTTCACCGCCAGCGTACACACAGAACGCGATGCCTCGCCTAGCGCCAAGCTGTAAAATTATAACGAAACATATCGTAAAAAGTGGAGATGAGGCGTCATTTCGATGAATGAGAATTATACCCGTTGTGTTATGTTTTATTTATAATTTTACGGATATAAATAAAAGCTGATGAAATATTTCCATATTTTGTTTTATTTCATATTATTATCAGTATCCATATTAAGAAAAATCGATATAAATTATAAGATTCAATGAAACAAATACGGTAGGTATTTGTCAATGTCAATTAGTCATAAGAAATGAGGTACATCTCTAATTATTTCATGACGTCATTCTTTGACTTCACTTCGCTTGGCGCTCAAAGCTCGTTAAATTCAATTCTGAGGATTTGGTCTGTGGTCTTTTTTCTTTTTGTCTTCTCCCATTATAATAAACTACTCTTCAGTCAACATTTTTTACCCTTAGGTGTCTAAGCGGCAGAAATTTTACAAACACGTTTTATTTTATTTGAACTCATATCTTTTGTAGATAATCATTTGAATAAACGTTATTATTAATATCAAGTTGGACATACCTCAGATTCATCGTCTTCTGGTCCAACATTCTCCACAAAATACTCAGAATCCATTGAGGTATAATGTACTACGTATGTAATACCTCAATGTCAGAATCCGATTACGCACCTTTGTACAATGCTTAAAAAAAACTCATCCGTATCCATTGAGGTATAATCAGTGAACGAAAATAAACATGGAAGCAGTACTTCAAGGAACCTAAGCGCGCATCTTGACACAAAATCCCAAACAAACTCACACATCGAAACCCTGTCACTGATTCGCGAAATGACACAAACAATATTATTACTACTCTGGATGCACAGTTACAAATGGACCTTATTTTCTGACAGTTTGGGTTACAATTATCGTGTAACGTATGGGCCGCTAAAGACATTTCTACGACGCCACTGCGTCCACCATTCGTCGCCCGGGATGTTTTATGTAATAAGGTGCAACGCAAATAATTAATCGTGACATTGATGGTATTTAACTATAGAATTATGATACAACATGATTATGTTGAATGAACTGTATGGCAACAATTGATATAAGATTTGTAAATAGATCAGTATTTAGGCAGTATTTAGGTAGGGTAAAATTATAAGGTAAATAGAAAAATGTGTGTTCTATTTTTTATTTATTATTATTGACAATTTAGGTATCTTTAAATTAAAATCAGTTTTTTACGTATTATTTCGTATTAAATTGCGAAATAACATAAAAATATATTTTTAAAAGATTTGTGTGTTTAAGTGCATACAAACATATTTTACATTTTGACATTTGACTATTACCTACGTTACGTGGCTCGGAAATAATTTTTTGGTCACATAAAAATCGTCATTTCTAAAATGAACCGAGCATATCCTTGTCTTTTTACTTGGGATCCATTCACAGGCTAGGATGGAGGATTCCATGCTATTAAAAAAACTTTTATATACCTTCAATAGGTTAGAATGTTTTGCATAATGCCGTCCCCATAGAAAAAAAAGTTACAGTACCTATTGTCTATTAGATTATAAACAAAATACTTAATAAAATAAAATTTGTCATTAATGTCAGGTAGAAAAGAAAATTGTTTGTTGGCATAACATCATCCCCATAGACTCCGCGTGACATAATTCAAACAGACTTCATTTTTAAAATAATAGAAATATAATAAATAGCGATGTACTTACACGTGAAAACTAATTCCAGCATTCTTTTTATGCAAATCTGATTTATTTATACACCACTTCACTGCACAGGAAGGCATTTTAAAATATTTAACACGCAAAAACCGTTAAATAAGTCGACCGCCGCTGTTGCTTACTGCGGACGAACTAAAAGCGTGAGCGGCGCAATCGGTAAGCCCCGCCTACCGCGGCGCAATCTACGTTGGGGCATTTTTGTGAACTAGGAATGCTTCCATGTTTATTTTCGTTCACTGGGTATAATGTACTACGTACTAGAGGAGACGTCTCAACTCGATTTTTTGTAACACACGGTAGAGCGAGTGGACTCCAGCTCATTTAGTCTATGCCGAGCCCTTGGGTCACAAGAAGCGTCAACTAAGGGTTTTGAAATTTCCTTAAACAAGCTATGAGCACTCGGACCCCATGGCTCCAGAGTTTCAACCCCAAACGGCTCAAAAATATAGTTTCCACAAAGGTTAGGTACTATATTTACGCCGCTTGAGGTTCTCTGCAACCGCAGCGGCACCACCTGCGCAGCACGATGAACTTGGAAGATGTGACGGCAAGAGTATCGACACAATATGTTGCGTCCAACTACGGCTGCATGACAGGCCATGGTGACCGAGGCTGTTGACAGCTTCACCACATTGACAGCGTTGAGGAGAACAGCAGGCGGCACCAAGGCCCAAAGAAGCAGCGAGGCGGAAGGTCGTGTCGTCGAACAAAGTGCCTATGCTCGACGACGGCAGTGTGTAAAGCCAAAGACCTGACTCCCATTCACCCACAGGCAGCAGGCGCGCACGGTTAGTAGTAGAAGCAGACGTAGAGCAGTTTTTTGATGCCCTTTTATAGTTTCTTGTTAGTTTATTTTATTAGTTTGTAGAAATAAATAATAATAATATAATAAATAATTATTTATTATATTATTATTATTATTTTGACTTTGTCTTTGGCAAAGTTGAATACTTTTTGTAATGGCGGTATGTCGATCTTTTGTCGATTGTTTTGCGTCAGCAGTTTTGTCGCCACCGTCACCGGAGAATGCTGAGTCTGCTGTGTGCACATCATGTGCGCCCCGCTGCCCCGCTCCCGTCCCGCCGGCTCCTCGCCTCGCCGCCGCCGCTCGACCGCTCGACCCGCTGCTAGTTTCTGCAGCGTCTGCAAATTCTCGGAATTTGCCTGAAGATTTCGCAAGCGTAGTCACGGGCAAAACTGCTCCTTCTGGGAAGCCCGAGCCTGAAAAGGCACCGATCCAGGCTGATGATGGATTTGTGACGGTGTTGAGGAGGAAGCGCCGACAGCGTACCATCAAGAACCGCTGCGGCACGGCTCCATTGGAGCCCAACGTGCCTATTCGTGCCGCGAAGCCGAACACTCCGGTGTATATCTCCCGCCTACACTACACCACTACGGCGGAGGACATCGTGGAGTACGTGCGCCAGAAGACCAAGTACGTGGCGAGAGTACAGTTGCTCGAGTCGCGCCGCAACGTCAACTTTAAGGCGTTTGTGGTGCGAGTACCGACATGTTATCTGCACCTCGTCATGGAAGAGGACTTTTGGCCGCAGGGGGTGGTGTTCCGTCGCTTCCGCGGGCAAGTGCCACATGAACGCTCAGTGACATAGTGCACAAGTGAAGTGATACTAATATAGTTTTAAGTTTATATTTACTAACACAAACTGTATTATTAGTATGTATATTTAGGTTAAGGTATTTATCTATGGGTCTTTGTTACCTGAAAATAAATATATTCTATTCTATTCTTTAATAGTTTGGTTGGGCTCTTGTGTTTTCAAATAAGGGTCACCAGGTACTCCAGATCTTCGATTATCCTAGTTTTTATAGTTATCCCTTTATGTGGCCATTAAACCCTAACTCTGTACCAAATTTCAGCTCTCTGAGTTTATGGGAAGTACTAGTTCTATTTTGATGATCATGAGCTCAGATCATGAGTGAGTGAGTGAGTGTCATAAATGCGAAACTATGGTTACTCATAACTTCGGAACTAAATGACCTACAGACTTGATTTTTTTATTTTAAGTGTGACTTTATAGCTTACTAGATGACGAAAATTTCTGCGTTCTGGTCTTATCCAGAGGTTCTCAAATAGGGGCCTGAAAATGCGGCGAAATGGTTCCAGTAAAGGATGGTACGGCAGTGTTTGCTTCGCGCTCGACTTGGCGGGGGCACTACCGTGCCCCCCGATTGGAAGCTAATCCACGGTTAAAGTGCTACGGCAGCTATTGGTCAACTAATTTAATAAGTAACTTATGTAATTATAAACGTAAATTAAACGAGTAGAGAAAAGTAGGTCGCGGCGTTAGCAATTTGGCTGTACGTGAACCGTACAATTAGCTTTGCAAGAAAATAAATCATCACCACTTTCGAGTGTCAAAGATCTACAAATGACGGGTGGGACCTATAGCTGAACGTGCAGTCCGCGCCGTGGAAGACACTCGGTATGTAATGTGCAACCAACACATCCACGGATCAACGTAGGCAAGCAAATAAATAAAATACCCATATCCACAGTATTGGACGTTTTATGTTTAAATGTGAAACAAAAGGAGTTTAACTTTACAAGTATACGTACATATCTCCCCGCTATCGGCGTGTTGCGTTAGCGGCACACGGCACACCGCACACCGCGCATCAACAAACAATTACGTAATGAGGTATAGTGACACCAGTTTACCTCACTGTAATACAACTTTAAAAAGCCTCACAACTGTTTCATTTCTACAGATATTTTAACGATTTTACACATTTTTGATTCTCCATTGAAATCTGATTCTCCACTGTGTGTGTGAGCTTGATCCGCAGTTAGCATGTTAATTCATTCGAAATCTTATAACTAATAGTTGTATACCAGTCAATGGCGAAACATGCAGATCTATTCTATAACTACCTTACATACCATGTTTTGGCAAACAAATTGGTTGTCCTCGGCGCGTGTTTTATATACATTCACATAACCCTTCCGGGATCAATTCTCTAAATGTCGTTGGAAACGGCTTTAGAAGCCGTCTAGTTCGGTGTAAGAACAACGCGATCCAGATGCGAAAAGATTTTACCATTTTACTTGCCGTAACTTTTTCACTCGTATACATTAAAAACACACATTCGATAATTTCCCCCAGTCCTCGCAGGCTCTAGGAGGGCAGGTCGGGCGGCGTGCGGCGTGCGTCCTGCAGGTAGGCGTGCTGCAGCGCGGCGCGGGCCGGCACGCGCGCGCTGGGCTCGTAGCGCAGCATGGCGGCGAACAGCGCGGCGGCGTGCGGCGCGCTGCGGGCCGGCTCGGCCAGCAGCGCGCGCGCGGGCCGCGCCGGCCAGCGCGGGAACGCGGCGCGGTACTCCGGCAGGCGCCGCGCGCCCGCCCACACGTGCGCGCCCGGCGTGCCCAGCGCGCGGAACACGCGGAACAGCTGGTCGATCTCGCTGTCGCCCGGGAACAGCGTGCGGCCGCTCGCCATCTCGGCGTAGATGCAGGCCAGGCTCCACACGTCCACGGCGGTGGAGTAGAACTTGGCGCCCAGCAGGATCTCGGGCGCGCGGTACCACAGCGTGACCACCTCGTGCGTGTAGGCGCGCACGGGGATGCCGAAGGCGCGCGCCAGCCCGAAGTCGGCCAGCTTGATGTTGCCGTCGGCGTCCACCAGCAGGTTCTGCGGCTTGAGGTCGCGGTGCAGCACGCGGTGCGCGTGGCAGTACGCCACGCCCTCCAGCAGCTGCCGCAGGTAGCTCTGCAACAACGCACAACTTAATAGTAGCCCTCACAACCAACCTGTCAACTTTCATGTTGCACTATCGAATGCCAATGGGCTGTTACAACATAGTAACAAACCCTTGACGTTAAAGCATATCTAGAGATACAGTCTCTAGTTACAGCAACACATTTTACTAAAAAGAGCCACTTAAACATTGAGAACTACTCGTACAAGACATACAACACGATGGACCCCAATGGCTGCGCACAGTCGCACACGCCGGAAGTGCCGGAAGTGCAGTGCTAATTAGATCTAACATGAAACATTATGAAACAGTACATTTTAGCACAGATATAATTCAAGCAACGAATTTCGTCATTAAAGGTTAGGCAGGACCATTCACAATATCCGCTGTTTGCAGTGCACCTGCACAGAAACCTAAAATGTTACCTACTGGGCTACAGCCCCTACAGGCAGGGATACAATACCAGACTTGCTAGACTTTTGTACAACAAAGGAATTACTAGTACATTTCTGACAAGAAGAACGAACATTAAAGGTTAAGTGACCCGCAAATAAATCTAACTGAGAACTCTTCAGACAGCTACTGGTGGATTAATAATAATAATAAAGCCCATTTATTTTCAATATAAAAAATAAATTACATGCATTTTTATTTTCTTATAAATAAAAATTAATTCTGATGGTATTCTAATGAATTAAGGTCTCTTGTCGTTTCGGCTAATAGGACAATATCATCCGCAAATCTGAGGTGGGTAAGTCGGTTTTGGTTGAGTCTAATCCCACCCGACTACCAGTTTAGATTATCAAAAATATGTTGTAGTACTACATTATTATGAACAACTTAGGTGAGAGGGGATCACCCTGTCTGACTCCTCTACAGATCAGTATAATCAGATCCTCTTGGCTTACGCTACCATTGTAGATGTTTTTCAGTGCCTATATGTATTTTTCGTTGTTCTCTATCGTCACACTCTTGGCAAAGTGGTTACTGGTCGTGGTCGTCATGACAGGGGTGGTGGCAAGCTTCACAATTCGACGCCATTCCTCTCGTACTGTTGCTTGCCTCGTGCATTCGTGGAGTGGATTTTTCGTTCACTTGACATTAATTATTCAGTGCTTCCCAAATATGTAGCATCATGAGATATCGTATCAAACGCTTTGGCGTAATCGATGAAAGCAATGTATAGTGGCCTGTTGAACTCCTTGATCCTTGTATTTCTCTATCACTTGTTGCATTAGTTGTATGCGGTCCGAGGTTGAAAATCCGGAACGAAAGCCCGCCTGTTCTATCAAAAAAATGCCTCATGTTAAGTGTTCAACCAAAAAAGTGCCACATGTTAAGTGTTTAATCAAAAAAGTGCCTCATGTTAAGTACCTAGGTGTTATCGTGGACCAGAGACTACCTTGGTACCCACACATTGAGCAAGTTGCAAATAGAGTCAGGAAGCTAACCTGGATATTCAAAACTCTCAGATACGTCGTTCCTAAGACCACCGATAATCATTCAGGCCATCAAAAAGATTTCCTTAAAATGATTTATGTCGCGATAGTCCAGTCATCAGTACTTTCATATTGTATACTTGTCTGGAATGGCGCAGCAAAAACTAAATTTCTAACGGTAGAAAGGGCACAACGCGCTCTTATCAAGTGTATAGACCTACTTCGACTTAGTAACCTGCTCTCAGTCAGGAAATTTTATATTACACAATTTTATTAAAGAAACATAGGTCTCTTTCCTATGATGCCGGCATACTCTTAAAAAAAAGAAAAGACTTTGATATTAAACATCCCTAGGACGAGGACTCTTCTTGCCAGTATGCAGTTTAGCAAAAGATCTGCTGCGCTGTATAATGTAATAATAAAAAAAAAGTGTGTGAGAGATGAGAGTGAGAGTGAGATGAATGAAATTAAACTGTGTGGTGTGCTCCAAATAAAAATAAGTAAAAGTGAAAATTCGGGCGCCTGGAGTACACACAAAACTATGCCAAGGATAGACTTACCTGCGGGAGCTTGAGACTTTTAATCTTCAAGCGGGAAGGCATCAATAAAAATCAATCATGAAAAGTAAGAACGACTTTATTACCCGAAGGCTGCTGGTTTGAAAATTCCTTTCTAATTCTAAAGCTAACAGCTCTAATGTGTAAAATTAAGATGACATCGCTGTTATTCTAAGACCTGTCATTATTGCACTTTTTTAAAATAAATTGAAGTTATGTATCATAAACCATACCAAACTCCGTCGACTAAATTAGGAACCTGATGGATTATCCAAGAGCATCTTGGTGATATTCGCCGAGATTGCCAACGGCGGTCCAAGATATATATGCATTTTGGTAGGGGCGTGCGTTCAAAAATTTAAGTAATATGGAAAAAAAACGCCTTGTGGCGTTTCTTCCAAAAATCAAAATGTGGTCATCAGTAGATGAATTAATCCAAGCAAATAATTATCAAATGAAGATAAGAGATCCTTAAAAAATAAAGGCTATCCAATTAGGATCATGACAAGGGCAATCGGCTACCACATAATTAGGGACTAGATGCCGCCCATCTCAAGTTATATTTTGAGATTTTATTGGAGCGCTCAAAAATCACTCCATTGATTCAAGGCTGTAGGTCGAAAAGCAAGAAATGTCAAAGTCAATTTGACAGCATCGAAAATAAAAATCAGTGTGACCACTTCACGAATCCAAGTCAACCAAAAATGAATTTTCATAAGGCAACACCAACCAGAGCCTACAAATCAAAGCAAAGAATTCAATAGTATGTAACAGGCTTAAAAGACTCGTTACATTACATCCCTCCCCGAAAATAAAAGAAAGGAACTTTCTTTTATTAGAAAGAAATCTTCAACACAATAGACCAGTCTTAACAACTTTCTAATTCCCAAAAAAAGAAAAGAATCATAAAAGATTCAAAGTGTAAATGAATTCTGAAAATGTCAAACGACAAGGTCTCAAGAATTTAATAAAAGTAAAAACATGCAAATGACAAAAAGTCAAAAATGAAATATGTGAAAAACAGAAAAAATTATAAGTTATAAAAACTTGTTAAATGAAACGAAGAGAGAAATCTCTTAGCGCTTCTAAACTAAAAAACAGTGCAGTTAGGCACCATAGCCACTGACTAAAAATTTCAAACGAATTCCGACAATTTACCAATACAAACTACAATTTTTAGTGCAGTTAGGCACCATCGCCACCGACTAAAAATTTCAAACCACTTGGAACAGTACAACTTTCGAGTGCAGTTAGGCACTATCGCCACTGACTACTATGTCAACTGCTTCCAACTCTACCATCTCTATGAGTGCAGTTAGGCTCTTTTGCCACTGACTAACTCCGTATCCAACAATCCAAAAAAAATTTGAAACTCCAAACAAAAGTTTTTAAATAAAGCTGAAAGACCTTATTTAAAGTATTGTTACAGGCACAACCTGCAACGAAACAAAGGAAAGCGTACTGTGATCGGCTCATCACCACCGAATTCCCGAGCACAATAGCTGTAAAAGAATGTTGCTGTGACTGGCTCAACACTACCAATCTCCCAAACACAGACAAACACAAAAAATCATTGAGATCTCCAATGAGAAATCTCAATAACGAAAAGGCGAAAGCCAAAGTTTCACAATGCGATCGGCACATCACCACCGAACTTCCGAACGCAAAGAAAAAAGAATGACGAAAGTCAAAAAAAAAATCCCGCATTGTGATTGGAACAACAATGTCCAACACAATGGAAAAAGGAAAAAATATGGCCGGGGCCGAAATCCCACATTGTGATCGACACAACACCACCGACTTTCCGAGCACAATGGAAAAAAGAGTCGAAATCAAGGTCAAAAGTTACACCAAGATTCAAAAAATAATAAGGCATTTTGTAACAAAGGTTACAGAATGACCCTAAAAAGTAAAGTCCAGGATGAACGCGTTACTAACAAAGTCAAATCCGATCATTAAAGAGAATGAAACTCTAGTAAAAATGAGAAACAATTCTGTCAATGAACAGCACAAAATAGATTTAAAAATCGATTACTATTTATGACGAAGAGAAAATAGAATGATTTCAAACTATGAAAAAAAAAGATTACAAAAACTTGAAATTGAGTTCAAGTTTTTGATCTCAAGGTAAAAATAACCTGAAGTGTAGGGTTATATAAGATCCTAATAAAATATAAACAGGTATAAGGTTACCCTTAAAAAAAATAAGATCTTATACAATCCAACAAAAACGAACAAAACATAAAATAAGATCCTTCGGTGTGAAAAACATTTAGTGTGGAAAAAAATAGTATTTAATTAACAAGAATGGCCTAAGTTTTATTTTTAGAATGTTAAGAATTCAAATTCAATAAATTTATAAGAAGTTACCTAACATACATCTTTCAAACCGTTGATAACCTATCATCCATCCACACGTACATCACACTGTCAAAAACGGCCTTCAAACAGAATTTATCAAAAATATCAAGACTAACACTTGGAAACCAAATTAAAATTTAATAATATCTTTAACATGATAACGTCCCACTGAACCTTTATTTAAATCTTTCAAAACATAAACGTTATCCGAAACCTTTTCAGTTATTTTACACTTTACAAACTTAGGTGCAAGCTTAGCTGAAAAATACGCAGGAGCATGAGATTGAACAAAACTTCTTCTCCACACCATATCACCCACACCAAAAGAAATGACTTTCCGACCTTTATTATAATAAGCGGCATTTCGCTTATACCCCTTTAACAAGTAAGCTTGAACTTTAACAAAAATATCACTAAGTGAATTAAGAGAAACTGCATAAGCATTCCTATTTGAAATTTCTAGTTGAGATAAGTTATCAACAGAACTACTAAAGTGATGTAATGACGCATCAAGAATAAGCTCCCTACCAAACATCAGAAAGTTAGGAGTAAACTCAGTAGCAAGGTTTACACTATTATTTAAAGCTAATTGAACATTGGGCAAAAAACTTGACCAAGTTCTATGATCATCTTTAACAAAACACGATATGCAGGTTTCGACCGTTTTATTATATCTCTCAACAGGGTTATTTTGAGGTGTATACAAAGTATTATAAAGTATTTTGGTTACATTAAAACCTTTCAAAAAATCTACAAAATGTTTTGAAGTAAATTGAGTTCCATTGTCACAAACTACTATTTTTGGACAACCAAATTTGAGAAATATTTCTTTTTCAAAATGTTTACAAATTACTCTAGTGGTAGCATTGATCATTGGAAAGAACCAGCAATATTTAGTAAAAACGTCTACAACCGAAAGTATGTATCTATGACCAGAATAAGTTTTAGGTAGAATTCCTATGATATCAACTGAGAGCATAAGCATCAACAGCAGTACAGGTATCGACATCACCCGAATCCTGAAGCGGCGGAAACTGAACTCCCTTGTCCATGACTAACAAACAGCAAGGCGAATAGCAAACGAAAAGCAAAAACTAAATTTCAAAAAGTTAAAAGTTTGAAAATAAATTCTCAAGTTTGAGGTTAAGTATTGAAGTCAATGTGGTATTCCCATGAAAAATTACTAAGTTAATTTTATCGTTTTAAAAGTGCAATAATCACTTACAAGCAGCTTAAATCTAGATAAATTAAATGTACAATATTGTACTTACAATTAGATTAAATTATTTTCTTTAAAAGTTAAACTTAGTTTTTAAAATAACTTAACTGTTGAGAACAACAAAACACGGTCAATGCTATACATTTCTGTTGGTTTTGCTAAGAAAAAAACATGTTATTAAAACAAACAGGTCAATAAACAAAATTATCAATAAGTAAACACCAAATATTGTTTACAAAGATTCACCAAATTAAGTTAAGTACTACTTATGAGTCAAAAATTAAAATAAACACAAAGTTATTAAAGTAACAATGTAGAACAAACTAATGCAAACAATAGACTCATAAGTTATTTAATAATTGTGCAATAATGACAGTATATAGGTACCAGACAAACCTACTTCAAGTCCCTGTTCGCTGAGCGACAATTGTAATAATAAAAAAAAAGTGTGTGAGAGATGAGAGTGAGAGTGAGATGAATGAAATTAAACTGTGTGGTGTGCTCCAAATAAAAATAAGTAAAAGTGAAAATTCGGGCGCCTGGAGTACACACAAAACTATGCCAAGGATAGACTTACCTGCGGGAGCTTGAGACTTTTAATCTTCAAGCGGGAAGGCATCAATAAAAATCAATCATGAAAAGTAAGAACGACTTTATTACCCGAAGGCTGCTGGTTTGAAAATTCCTTTCTAATTCTAAAGCTAACAGCTCTAATGTGTAAAATTAAGATGACATCGCTGTTATTCTAAGACCTGTCATTATTGCACTTTTTTAAAATAAATTGAAGTTATGTATCATAAACCATACCAAACTCCGTCGACTAAATTAGGAACCTGATGGATTATCCAAGAGCATCTTGGTGATATTCGCCGAGATTGCCAACGGCGGTCCAAGATATATATGCATTTTGGTAGGGGCGTGCGTTCAAAAATTTAAGTAATATGGAAAAAAAACGCCTTGTGGCGTTTCTTCCAAAAATCAAAATGTGGTCATCAGTAGATGAATTAATCCAAGCAAATAATTATCAAATGAAGATAAGAGATCCTTAAAAAATAAAGGCTATCCAATTAGGATCATGACAAGGGCAATCGGCTACCACATAATTAGGGACTAGATGCCGCCCATCTCAAGTTATATTTTGAGATTTTATTGGAGCGCTCAAAAATCACTCCATTGATTCAAGGCTGTAGGTCGAAAAGCAAGAAATGTCAAAGTCAATTTGACAGCATCGAAAATAAAAATCAGTGTGACCACTTCACGAATCCAAGTCAACCAAAAATGAATTTTCATAAGGCAACACCAACCAGAGCCTACAAATCAAAGCAAAGAATTCAATAGTATGTAACAGGCTTAAAAGACTCGTTACAATAATAAAATCAATAAATACATTTATATTTATCCCAAAAATTCCTATGATACTAAAAAAAAACAATTATAGAATGGATACAAACCCTTACTTACAATGATACCGAGACATTTCTGAAACCTTGACACGTTCACACACTCGCACTCACAATCATGTACACTAGATCACACCTACAGGCGACACACTCTCTTACTCACATATGTATAGACTGTAACGAGTCTTTTAAGCCTGTTACATACTATTGAATTCTTTGCTTTGATTTGTAGGCTCTGGTTGGTGTTGCCTTATGAAAATTCATTTTTTGTTGACTTGGATTCGTGAAGTGGTCACACTGATTTTTATTTTCGATGCTGTCAAATTGACTTTGACATTTCTTGCTTTTCGACCTACAGCCTGGAATCAATGGAGTGATTTTTGAGCGCTCCAATAAAATCTCAAAATATAACTTGAGATGGGCGGCATCTAGTCCCTAATTATGTGGTAGCCGATTGCCCTGGTCATGATCCTAATTGGATAGCCTTTATTTTTTAAGGATCTCTTATCTTCATTTTATAATTATTTGCTTGGATTCATTCATCTACTGATGACCACATTTTGATTTTTGGAAGAAACGCCACAAGGCGTTTTTTTTTCCATATTACTTAAATTTTTGAACGCACGCCTACCAAAATGCATATATCTTGGACCGCCGTTGGCAATCTCGGCGAATATCACCAAGATGCTCTTGGATAATCCATCAGGTTCCTAATTTAGTCGACGGAGTTTGGTATGGTTTATGATACATAACTTCAATTTATTTTAAAAAAGTGCAATAATGACAGGTCTTAGAATAACAGCGATGTCATCTTAATTTTACACATTATAGCTGTTAGCTTTAGAATTAGAAAGGAATTTTCAAACCAGCAGCCTTCGGGTAATAAAGTCGTTCTTACTTTTCATGATCGATTTTTATTGATACCTTCCCGCTTGAAGATTAAAAGTCTCAAGCTCCCGCAGGTAAGTCTATCCTTGGCATAGTTTTGTGTGTACTCCAGGCGCCCGAATTTTCACTTTTACTTATTTTTATTTGGAGCACACCACACAGTTTAATTTCATTCATCTCACTCTCTTCTCATCTCACACACTCTTTTTTTTTATTATTACAATTGTCGCTCAGCGAACAGGGACTTGAAGTAGGTTTGTCTGGTACCTATATACTGTCATTATTGCACAATTATTAAATAACTTATGAGTCTATTGTTTGCATTAGTTTGTTCTACATTGTTACTTCAATAACTTTGTGTTTATTTTAATTTTTGACTCATAAGTAGTACTTAACTTAATTTGGTGAATCTTTGTAAACAATATTTGGTGTTTACTTATTGATAATTTTGTTTATTGACCTGTTTGTTTTAATAACATGTTTTTTTCTTAGCAAAACCAACAGAAATGTATAGCATTGACCGTGTTTTGTTGTTCTCAACAGTAAAGTTATTTTAAAAACTAAGTTTAACTTTTAAAGAAAATAATTTAATCTAATTGTAAGTACAATATTGTACATTTAATTTATCTAGATTTAAGCTGCTTGTAAGTGATTATTGCACTTTTAAAACGATAAAATTAACTTAGTAATTTTTCATGGGAATACCACATTGACTTCAATACTTAACCTCAAACTTGAGAATTTATTTTCAAACTTTTAACTTTTTGAAATTTAGTTTTTGCTTTTCGTTTGCTATTCGCCTTGCTGTTTGTTAGTCATGGACAAGGGAGTTCAGTCTCCGCCGCTTCAGGATTCGGGTGATGTCGATACCTGTACTGCTGTTGATGCTTATGCTCTCAGTTAATATCATAGGAATTCTACCTAAAACTTATTCTGGTCATAGATACATACTTTCGGTTGTAGACGTTTTTACTAAATATTGCTGGTTCTTTCCAATGATCAATGCTACCACTAGAGTAATTTGTAAACATTTTGATAAAGAAATATTTCTCAAATTTGGTTGTCCAAAAATAGTAGTTTGTGACAATGGAACTCAATTTACTTCAAAACATTTTGTAGATTTTTTGAAAGGTTTTAATATAACCAAAATATTTTATAATACTTTGTATACACCTCAAAATAACCCTGTTGAGAGATATAATAAAACGGTCGAAACCTGCATATCGTGTTTTGTTAAAGATGATCATAGAACTTGGTCAAGTTTTTTGCCCAATGTTCAATTAGCTTTAAATAATAGTGTAAACCTTGCTACTGAGTTTACTCCTAACTTTCTGATGTTTGGTAGGGAGCTTATTCTTGATGCGTCATTACATCACTTTAGTAGTTCTGTTGATAACTTATCTCAACTAGAAATTTCAAATAGGAATGCTTATGCAGTTTCTCTTAATTCACTTAGTGATATTTTTGTTAAAGTTCAAGCTTACTTGTTAAAGGGGTATAAGCGAAATGCCGCTTATTATAATAAAGGTCGGAAAGTCATTTCTTTTGGTGTGGGTGATATGGTGTGGAGAAGAAGTTTTGTTCAATCTCATGCTCCTGCATATTTTTCAGCTAAGCTTGCACCTAAGTTTGTAAAGTGTAAAATAACTGAAAAGGTTTCGGATAACGTTTATGTTTTGAAAGATTTAAATAAAGGTTCAGTGGGACGTTATCATGTTAAAGATATTATTAAATTTTAATTTGGTTTCCAAGTGTTAGTCTTGATTTTGATAAATTCTGTTTGAAGGCCACTTTTGACAGTGTGATGTACGTGGAGATGGATGATAGGTTATCGGTGGTTTGAAAGATGTATGTTAGGTAACTTCTTATAAATTTATTGAATTTGAATTCTTAACATTCTAAAAATAAAACTTAGGCCATTCTTGTTAATTAAATACTATTTTTTTCCACACTAAATGTTTTTCACACCGAAGGATCTTAATTTATGTTTTGTTCGTTTTTGTTGGATTGTATAAGATCTTATTTTTTTAAGGGTAACCTTTTACCTGTTTACATTTTATTAAGATCTTATGTAACCCTACACTTCAGGTTATTTTTACCTTGAGATCAAAAATTTGAACTCAATTTCAAGTTTTTGTATTCTTCTTTTTTCATAGTTTGAAATCATTCTATTTTCTCTTCGTCATAAATAGTAATCGATTTTTAAATCTAGTTTGTGCTGTTCATTGACAGAATTGTTTCTCATTTTTACTAGAGTTTCATTCTCTTTAATGATCGGATTTGACTTTGTTAGTAACGCGTTCATCCTGGACTTTACTTTTTAGGGTCATTCTGTAACCTTTGTTACAAAATGCCTTATTATTTTTTGAATCTTGGTGTAACTTTTGACCTTGATTTCGACTCTTTTTTCCATTGTGCTCGGAAAGTCGGTGGTGTTGTGCCGATCACAATGTGGGATTTCGGCCCCGGCCATATTTTTTCCTTTTTCCATTGTGTTGGACATTGTTGTTCCAATCACAATGCGGGATTTTTTTTTGACTTTCGTCATTCTTTTTTCTTTGCGTTCGGAAGTTCGGTGGTGATGTGCCGATCGCATTGTGAAACTTTGGCTTTCGCCTTTTCGTTATTGAGATTTCTCATTGGAGATCTCAATGATTTTTTGTGTTTGTCTGTGTTTGGGAGATTGGTAGTGTTGAGCCAGTCACAGCAACATTCTTTTACAGCTATTGTGCTCGGGAATTCGGTGGTGATGAGCCGATCACAGTACGCTTTCCTTTGTTTCGTTGCAGGTTGTGCCTGTAACAATATTTTAAATAAGGTCTTTCAGCTTTATTTAAAAAACTTGTTTGGTGTTTAAAATTTTTTTGGATTGTTGGATACGGAGTTAGTCAGTGGCAATAGAGCCTAACTGCACTCATAGAGATGGTAGAGTTGGAAGCAGTTGACATAGTAGTCAGTGGCAATAGAGCCTAACTGCACTCAAAGTTGTACTGTTCCAAGTGGTTTGAAATTTTTAGTCAGTGGCGATGGTGCCTAACTGCACTAAAAATTGTAGTTTGTATTGGTAAATTGTTCGAATTCGTTTGAAATTTGTAGTCAGTGGCGATGGTGCCTAACTGCACTGTTTTTTAGTTTAGAAGCGCTAAGAGATTTCTCTCTTCGTTTCATTTAACAAGTTTTTATAACTTATAATTTTTTCTGTTTTTCACATATTTCATTTTTGACTTTTTGTCATTTGCATGTTTTTACTTTTATTAAATTCTTGAGACCTTGTCGTTTGACATTTTCAGAATTCATTTACACTTTGAATCTTTTATGATTCTTTTCTTTTTTTGGATTTAGAAAGTTGTTAAGACTGGTCTATTGTGTTGAAGATTTCTTTCTAATAAAAGAAAGTTCCTTTCTTTTATTTTCGGGGAGGGATGTAATGTAACGAGTCTTTTAAGCCTGTTACATACTATTGAATTCTTTGCTTTGATTTGTAGGCTCTGGTTGGTGTTGCCTTATGAAAATTCATTTTTTGTTGACTTGGATTCGTGAAGTGGTCACACTGATTTTTATTTTCGATGCTGTCAAATTGACTTTGACATTTCTTGCTTTTCGACCTACAGCCTGGAATCAATGGAGTGATTTTTGAGCGCTCCAATAAAATCTCAAAATATAACTTGAGATGGGCGGCATCTAGTCCCTAATTATGTGGTAGCCGATTGCCCTGGTCATGATCCTAATTGGATAGCCTTTATTTTTTAAGGATCTCTTATCTTCATTTTATAATTATTTGCTTGGATTCATTCATCTACTGATGACCACATTTTGATTTTTGGAAGAAACGCCACAAGGCGTTTTTTTTTCCATATTACTTAAATTTTTGAACGCACGCCTACCAAAATGCATATATCTTGGACCGCCGTTGGCAATCTCGGCGAATATCACCAAGATGCTCTTGGATAATCCATCAGGTTCCTAATTTAGTCGACGGAGTTTGGTATGGTTTATGATACATAACTTCAATTTATTTTAAAAAAGTGCAATAATGACAGGTCTTAGAATAACAGCGATGTCATCTTAATTTTACACATTATAGCTGTTAGCTTTAGAATTAGAAAGGAATTTTCAAACCAGCAGCCTTCGGGTAATAAAGTCGTTCTTACTTTTCATGATCGATTTTTATTGATACCTTCCCGCTTGAAGATTAAAAGTCTCAAGCTCCCGCAGGTAAGTCTATCCTTGGCATAGTTTTGTGTGTACTCCAGGCGCCCGAATTTTCACTTTTACTTATTTTTATTTGGAGCACACCACACAGTTTAATTTCATTCATCTCACTCTCTTCTCATCTCACACACTCTTTTTTTTATTATTACAAGACATAAACCCACTCACGCAAATTTTTGACTTTAAGAAGTCCAGCACCAGTTTTAAGGCTTCATTATGCATACCCTCAAGACCAGGGCTTTTATCTGCTTTGAGTTTTTGGATGCGTTTGATGACTTCCATTTCGTCTACTGGTAGCAAATCTTCAACATCTTGTTTTATCCCGTTGTTTTATCAGTTGTAGTGGTGTAAGAAAGAGCTTGTGGCTTAATAAGAACTGCCACTCGGGTCGATCTTTAGGTTAAGCTGTGCTTGCCTAGGTCGGTCTGTGGATGGGTGACCGCCCGACATACCGAGTTTCCTCCGTGCCTCGGAAAGCACGTTAAGCTGTTGGTCCCGGCTGCCATATTATATAGATCTTTGGCAGTCGTTACAGGTAGTCAGTGACCTGAAATTCTGACATCCAGTCTTACCAAAGAGTATCGTATTACCTAGTATTAACTGGGTTGTGGAGGTCAGATAGGCGGTCGCTCCATGTAAAATACTGGTATTCAGCTGCATCTGGTTAGACTGGAAGCCGACCCCAACATAGTTGGGAAAAGGCTAAGCAGATGATAATGATGATGGCGTGGTGTAAGAAATAGTGTCTGATGCTCTGTCATATAATTGCTTGTAGAAATCGGTGGCGCACTTCATGATGATGTCTAGTCTTAGTTTCCTTTGATTTAGGTTTTGGATCCAATTTTTAAGCATGATCAATTTCTTAAAGGCTTGTTTCGTGCTTCCGTGTTCTTTTAGGTTAGCTTGTATTATTTTGTTTCTATGGTCTTTGGAGTCTCTATTAATTGCCTTACTTGTAGCTTTAAATAATCTGCTCAATTCTTCCTTCGCTTCTTTAGTTTCCAACAGTTTGGTTCGTCTTGTAAGAAGAGGTGAAGATGGAAAGCTTGGATATAAAAATACTTCTAAAGACAGAGAATGACATAACAAAAGCCAATGAACATTTCAACAGCTGTGTTCAACAATTTGCTTGGATTGCTACTCCAAGTTGGCACAGATTCTACCATAAACATAAAAACCGGCCAAGTGCAAGACAGACGGACAGATGTTTCTCAATAATTGTCTTTGCTGCTCATAGTGCCCCTAAGCATATACTGCCAACTGACCGGGGGCTTCTCTACTACGATGGTACGGAACCCTTCATGTGTGAGTCTGACTCGCACTTGGCCTGTTTTTATATGTGACCATACCATTTAAGAAATAGATGAATAAAGAAGAAATTATAACTTTCAATGACATAAACAATTATGTCATCCAGCTTAGTATTAATAGTGTAATCTTTAAAATCATATGCTAATTGGCATATGAAATAAAATACCTAGCTATCTTTAAACGGTAACTTTGTCTGCATGTGGACTGAAATTATCCCACTAGAATGTGCTGCTGGGTTTCTTATGCACTGACCCAGGTCATGGTGTCACATTACGCCGAAATTTGTTAATGCGTGACAAGGTAACAGAGCCCAGACTAGCTTTTACCTTCATTATATTAGTATAGTACAGATTATAATTGAATTACCTTAACAAGATCTAAACGAAGAGGTCCTTTAGTGATATCCATAAGTCGTTTTAGATCCATGTGAAGGAACTCAAAAACTAAGAACAACTTGTTGTCGGCAAGCAGCACGTCGAGCAGGCGCACCACGGCGGGGTGGCGCAGCTCGCGCAGCACGGAGATCTCCCGCAACGCCGTCGACGGCACGCCCTCCGGCTCACTGCCAAAAACACCACCACATCATTTTACTAGCTACAACTTTATTAAATCCTTGCATCAAATCAACAAACTTCGCTCCGGAATCTGACAATCTGTCATAATTTGGCGCCAAAACTTACTTTTCTAATTTAATTTTCTTTAGCGCGATTTCCTTTCCGGTCACTCTGTCCTTAGCTTTATACACAACTCCATAGGTACCTTCTCCTATTTTCTCTACTTTCGAAAAATTCTCCATTTCAGAAGTTGTTTAACTTGCGAATGAAAGGCTTGAGAGATGACCACAGCAGCAGCAGGCAAGCATTTTGACACTTGTTTCTTTTGAAGTAATTTGAAGTTAAGTTTGACAAATGATGACAGTCAAACAACGATGACATTTGTGTAAAGTATGGCGGTATATAGTTGAATAAAAATATTGAGAAAATTGTTTAGAAATAACATTATTTGGACACATAAATCAAAATTATAATCATCATTTTCATCCAAATTTATTTGGGGACCGTAGCATGGTGCCTTTGTGTCTTCTTCTCCAAACTAATTAAACCTTATTTTTAACCCCCGACCCAGACAAAATACGACAGGTTGTTATAAGTTTTTGACGATTCTGTTTGGTCATCCATTACACCACTTACACAGTTCAAAGAGTAGGTCTGACCATGATGTCCATCCACCATTTCTTTGGTCTTCCTATAATCTAAAAATAAATCAAATTTAGATTTAACTCCTATCTGTTGTTAAATAAACGCCAATAAAGATTTTCTCTTATCTATTTCATTTGTAGTTTAGAGAAGAATTATTATCAATGAATATTTTGTGAGTTTATAATGTTTGTAAACGCACAAACATTATAAACTCACATACGCAAACCACCCAGACTCGAAACAACTTTCTGTAGGGCATACTAATATTTGTTTCGTGCGGGGATTGAATTGGCGCAGAAGCTGAGCAGTCCAATTGCTCAGCTTCTGCGCCAATTTGTGCTGTCGATTTCGATTTCGTCAGTTTCATGATACTACTACTATGCTAGGCACTATGGGTCACCGTAAACGGTTCGTCGTCGCAACGCCCACCCCTATATTCTACTCTCTGAATAGGATCCTTACTCTTTAGTGCATTCTGACCACAGAGTACATTTTTAAATAGGGTTCTGTTCTGACTTCCTTCCTATGGCCACTGATACGTTATATTACTATACTCTATGGTTCTGACTTCTGTCAGATTTATGGTCAGACTGTGTGTGAAGAATAGTTTTTATTTTATTTAACTTTCGCTACATAAATTAAGTTTTGTTTAAATAAGGACATTGTTTGTTATTATTTCACAGGTAATGGATGTTGCTATAAAAGGACTTTTAAAAAACATTAGGCGTGTCAATTATATAACATTTCATCGCAGCTTTATGACATCTTCAGCAAACATGGAAAAAGCATTAGAAAATTTAAAAACAAACCCATATTACGAAAAATACGCAGCACGCATCGCAGATTTACAAAAAACCTCACCTGAAGAGTTCATGCAAAGAGTAGAAGTTCAACAGAAAACTAAGGAAGAGGAGAAGAAGTTTAAGTTCGGTTCCGTCGATACAAGGTTCGTTACTGTACATTGATGTACTGTACTTAACCATAAGTTCCCCTGTATTCTTTAATTATTAAAGTTTACTCATATACTTTCAGACAATTTTCCTCAGTATTAAACCCAAAAAAAGCTAGAGAAGAAGTTTCTGAGAGTAAAGACAAAAGGCTAAGTGATATATTCAGATTAGACCTTGTCAGAGATAAAGATGCATCAGAAATTCAGATCATTTGGGAGGAGTATCACAAAAACAAAGAAGTGATTTCAGCGGCCATTCCACAGGACATATACGCAAGCCTGCAGGTCAACATGAAGCAGTCTCCCACCTTTCTGTTCCCACTGCCGCGCTCGCAGGGCTATGAGTTCTTCGTTTGTCAGACTTATGGCCACTCAGTACACTTCACACCTCTCCTCGCTTACCAGGTTTGTAAATACTACTACGTTCAGGATTATAAATGGCACGTCCTATTTGTATATTAGATACCTACATAATTTGATGTCTGTTTTGAAAAGTATTTTAGTCATTTTTAGGGTTCCGTACCTCAAAAGAAAAAAGCGGAACCCTTATAGGATCACTTGTGTGTCTGTCAGTCTGTCACAGCCAATTTGCTCCGAATGTAATGGACCAATCAAGTTGAAATTTGGTACACATATGTATTTCTATGACCCAAACACGGACATATAACGTAAAGAAATGAATTTTGAAAATAGGGGTCAGTTTTGGGGACCATAACCAATTTTGAGTAATAAAAAAAAAAGTTTTGCAAACTGTACCGTGTGACTTAGCAAATGAAAATATTATTGTGAGGATTGCAAATATTTTTTTTAATAATTTTAAGGTATACACTTTTAAAGATATTTAAGAAAATAGATAAAAATTGACTCCTCCACTTTATCTCGGAAACTACTGAGCCAAAATTTTGAAAAAAATACTGGAATTAATTCAACACTTATAGATTACAGGAAAACCTGTAAGAAGTGTATGGTGCTAAAATTACATGGAAAACTTGCAATATTATGCGTACAAACTCACATTTGTAGTTGCAATGTATTATTGCCCCTACATTGCAAGACAGTGTAAGTTGTCAATTACAATGTTAAGTTTGGTTTGGTTTGGTTGATGGTACGTAACCCTTCATGTGCAAGTCAGACTTGCACTTGGCCAGTTTTTTATAATTACTTTTCAAACATCTACACAAATTCCAAAAAAAATTGGTTATAAATAAAAGTCCAACAGTGGACGTCTTATGGCTTATGATGAATACATTTAAAGAATACAGTTTTCAAAGTCAACCTTCACGAGCAAAAGCCTACTATGATTACTTTATTATTTTTATAGGTATTGTAAGAGATCCTGGATAAGTAAGATGATCAATCACTGCAAAATGAATAGGAAAATATCAGTTGATCCAGAAGTCGACTTTTCAGTCCTTATACGAAAGTTCATAAAAAAGCTTATAAGCTTCTTAAAAAATTTCATTTTTAAAAATTAAGTTTTATCAGACAAATCTCTTTCGTGACTGTAGAATTCCCACATAATTCCATGGCTGTGGTTAACAGTAATTCATAAAGAAGTACAATCTCAGAATGTTTGAATGTAGCTGTATTTCATTAAGAAATACTGTCCTGTCTGCAAAATCCAGTTAGTAATGAGAAGCAACCCATTTTCTTTTTTTCATTTAACTATGCGTGTGGAACCCCCAACAACACACTAAGTTGACAAAACACACCACAGTACTTGACACCTTTAGGTTTTTCAATGTTGCTGCACACTAACAATTTCTCCTTTCTTTCGGGCGCGGACCGTGAGTTTGTGGGGCCACAGGTAGAGTGGGAATTCATCAAATTACTACTTGCACCGACTAAAACCCAGCCATGTTTCTTCTTAGCCCTTTTGCCCCGGGGTCGCTGTATCTCTTTCGGATGCCGCCTTGAACCGCGTGGCACATGAACGCTCCGTCGGCACAGCCTGTCGTCATAAGACGGACGGACGGTGAGCTAGCCTATTACTCACCGGCGGCTGGGACATGAGGTTCTCTCCGGCGATTCTGAGGCGATTTGCCACAGCAGCGTAGTTTCTCCCCGGCGTAGTGCCTCCGGGCACCATTCGTGCAGGTGCGCGAGGACTATCGCCTCTAGATCACATGGTGGCAATCCGGCAAGGAGGCTCGCCACCTCGCCGGAAATCGTGTGGTACCCCCGGAGTAATCTTACGGCTACCACTCTCGAACCCCGCGTGTCATGTTTTCGGCCCCCATTTCGTGCGACCACCAGCACCAGCGCGTGCCGCTAAAGAGGTCTACAAGGGCGACCCTAGAACAGATTCCTGTGGAACACAGCACGACATCCCTTGCCGCCCGGTTCCATTCTCCGCTGTAACCAGGGTAGATGACAGCCCTAACCGTCAGATAGTCCCCGAGTAACCACGCGACGAAGGTAGGGCGGCACCCGGTTATACCGCAGTGCCTCCCTTATGCAGCTACGGAGCATGATGTTGAAGGCGTTGCCGATGTCAAGGTTCCTTCCTAGGACATGATGGCTTCCACCTTCAAGCGCCCCTTGCGGAAACCAAACTGGTGTTCCGCAAGATCCGGCCCCATCCCCGCAAGGTGCTTGGTGAAGCGGTTTGCAATAACTCGAGCAGCACGATGGGCCGGTATGCGGACGGAGAGTCCGCAAGGCGCCCTGGCTTCCGAAGGAGGACCAGCTTCGCCGTCTTCCAATCAAGCGGAAACTGGCCCCTCTCCAAGCTTAGTTAAGTTTAAACTGGGCTTTTGATTTCCCGCACTTAGCCTCTTGATTGGGCCATTGTGCGTGATGTTTAGAGATATCACCTACTCCAACCAACATAGGTCGTCCCAGAACTGCAGCTGCCTTCCCAGACTGCTGCAGGCTTCCGGGAGGGTTAATGGGGATTTGTGCCCCGTGATATGCCACGCTCCTGCACTCTAGGAGTACGTGCCTTGGCGTTTCTTCCGCCTCCATGCATCCTCTGCACAGTGGGCTATCTGTTACATCTATGTTAAATAGATGTTTGTTCAAGGAACAGTGCAACACCCGTTAAGATTCCTATGATTTTACGGATTTTGTCCCTATTGATCAGTTTGCGGGTAAACTTCATTGATGCCGCCGGAACTGCATCTTTTGTTTGCCTACATCCTTCACTGTTTCTCCATTCGGTGAGGTGTTTTTCTTGGGCCTGGGGTATGGGCAGTAGTGGTTCCGGTCCAAATACTGTATCCTTCGAGCCCCTCTTGACCAACTCATCTGCTGCGTCGTTACCCAGCGAGTTGCTGTGTCCTTTTATCCATTGCAGGGTTACACTATTCGTGTTTGCAATGGATTGGAGTGCATTATGGCATTCCAGTATTAGGACAGAGGTAATAGTGTTGTTTTTTTAGGGCTTTAAGCACCGATGCACTGTCTGAGATGATCTTTATTTTAAAATCTCTGAAGTCTCTGGCTGCAACTGCTTGCGCCGCTCTGGTGATACCGACACATTCGGCTTGGAAGATTGTGTTTAATTTATCTAGGGTATTTGTTATTGAAATGTTGAGATCATTCGAGTAGACGCCGCCGGCTCCTGTACCATATGAGGTCTTGGAGCCGTCCGTATATATCCTAACTTCATTGATGCCAGAACTATCTACTGCTTCCGCAGTGAGTCGGATGTCGGATGCATAATTAATTAGCTAACTAATTACAATTCTGGTAATGATGTACTAGGTACATGATATATTCTATCTAAATATTATGTTGTAGGATAGGAATCTTCAAATATTTTTATTAATTTTTTATTAACAATATAATCTAGTGCCTTCAATGGGGGCCGGGGCCCTGGGTTGCAGCCCCAAAGAGCCCATAGGTAGATGCGCCCCTGCATGGTGCGTTTAAAATTAAAAACCGATAAAACACACAAACACCAACAGCCAGACTCGGATCAACTACCTGTAGGTCATACAAATATTTGTTCCGTGCGGGGATCGAAGGCCACGCAGTGTAGCAGACACGGAGACTTGCTAACTTAACAATATAGTAGTGATGTGCAGCCCGGTTGAATGTATATTTGTGTGTACACAGGTGCACAAGGAGAACGCGCCCGAGTGCTTGACCATGGTGCACTACATTGAGCTTGCCGACAAGGGGCTCATCCTCATGCGCGGAGAATTCGACAAGGTAACACTTGAAAATAGCTTTTAAATACCATTTACACCCAATTGCCTGCATACATGTTAAAATAATACAGGGCGAAAGGGACACCCAACGCACAAACGCTTACCACATAATACAGTACCTACAGTACCTATTCTGATTATAGACATTTTTCAGCGGTTATTTTCCGAAGTAACATCACGCGACGTCGAGGGACGCTTCACGGCCTGTACTCATGTTGTCGTGTGGTGGTGCCTTATTTATGCCTTACGGCTGGCGGGATATGGACAGAGTCCGTGTGCCCGCGGGATCGGGTTGGTGCCTGTGACTACAGGCACCTCATTGGAGCGCCGGTATAGGCTCGGCTGAAGGCGAGTGCGCGCACGGTGGCTTGCGCAAGCCGGAGTACCCGTAACCGGGCGTATTTTCAAGCCTATGCCTATGTGCTTTCTTCTTGTCATTTTGGTGGTCCGTCCGGTTACCCCGAGGAGGCCCAGCGGGTAGCAACCATCAGCGGCATAGGTTACGACGGGTTGTTGTACATTCGCCACAAAGTACACACACATCACATTTTGTAAACTCCGTACATTGAAAGTGTATTCGCCAAATGCATTAAAAATATCTGTAAATTCGTCACAAGTCTACATAGGTACATATTTTTTGCTTAAAGTACTGGAAATAACCAATATGGCGGATTTTTCTTCATGAAAATAGAACTGTGGCGAGTTTACACATACTTTTTTTCGTGGCGAATTTACTTTGTAGCGAATTTACTTTGTGGCGAATGTACAATAACCCGTTACGACGCGTTAAGAGTGTATGTTGTGTATGTAGAGTCGTAGTGTTTGGATAGGCCGCGTGTAGATGAAACAAACAAACCTACCCGGTGAGAGCAGGCGGGGAGGCGAGCGTGGTGGGGATGTCGTTGGTGTAACAGGAGTAGGCGGACGGTGAGACGCAGCACTCCTGCTGCGATCGCCGGGCGCCGTATAGGAATAGGTACGAGGAAACCACCTTGATCAGGCGACGAGGCGTGTCTGTCTGCGACATTTTCTACAGCAGACCGGCGCGGCGTGCCAAACTCTGTCGAATGCTTTTTCCATGTCGAGAAATACTGCAACTGCGTGCTCTTTCTTATTGGCGACCGTAAGCAGCTATACCCTCGGCAGCTGGAGCGTCGTCGAATGTTCCGTCAGGTGCGGGTTAAGGTGTCGTAGCAGGAGTCGTTCAAACACCTTGGAGATGCAGGAGAGCAAGGTGATAGGCCGGTAGCTCTCCGGTTTTAAAACGTTCTTGTTGGCCTTGGGCAGCATGATGACGCGTCCCTCCTTCCACGTGGCCGGAAAAATCAGGGCACGCCACGACAGTGGCGGTAAGGAGGAGTGACTTGAGAGGCGTCACGGCGCCCTCACCTTCCGTCTGACTCAGGTCCTCACCGGACACGGTTGTTTCGGGAGGTACCTGCATCGAATCAGGCGGGTGGAAACGCCCAGATGTTGTGACCATTGTGAGGATCGGCCGGAGGACACGGTGAAGCACACCGTGGAGGTCTGCCCCGCTTGGGCGGAGCCCCGCCGTGTTCTCGTAGCGGCGACCTCTCGGGTCCGGCCCTGGTGCAAGCCATGGTCCGGGGCGAGATAGAATGGGACGCCGTCGCCTCCTTCTGCGAAGCAGTGATGCTAGCGAAGGAGGTGGCGGAACGTGAGAGGAAGAGAACCTCTCGTCCCAGCCCCCGCGGGAGACGCTCCGGGCGTCGGGGGCCACGTGATGGCTTCTGGCCACCGTAGACGCGGGCCTGTGGACGGCGAGTAATGAGCTAGCTCGCCGTCCGTCCGTCTTATGACGACGACATGCCGTATCGACGGCGCGTTCGTGTTACACGCGCGCTTCAAAGAGATGTCAGCAACATGGAACAGACCCGCAAAGGCCGACGACCGTCGGGGCTGCGGGTGGTTCGAAAGAGATACCGCTGCCTCGGCACAAGGGCTAAGAAGGAACATGGGTGGTTTTTAGTCGCAGAAGTCTGACACTCCCTTTCGCTCTGCCCAAGAGCGGGAGGGGTTATTTGATGATTTCCCCCCCCCCACCCCCACAAAAAAAAGGGCGGAAAAACCCCTGTGCCGAGTATATCCCCGTAAACAGGCGCGCCAGGACCGCTACAGTGCGGAACGGCAGGTGAAGCAGCGCTGTGTTGGTGATGCCGTCAGCCCCGGGGACCTTCCTCAGCTTAGTTTGCAGACTGGCAAATCCGTGACTGGCGCTGGCGCTGTTAGCTATTTATATGTGTGCACAGCGCGCGCGGCTGAGTCGACGCGACACCTACAGATTGTTGACGAACTAATGTAGATAGCTATTATATTTAATACTGTTTTATTATTATTATTATTATTATTATTGGGGGTTTGGGTTTCCGCACTTGGTCCTTAAAGTGGACCATTGTGCGTGAGCCATGTTGGCCGATCACTCTAACCAGCCTACTTCCCTCCAGAAGCAGATCAGACTTCCCGGTCTCCTCAGGGCATCCACAAGGGATCTTGGTGTTCCTAGGGTTTCCTCACGAATCTTGGTAACGCCTGTGCACTCAAGGAGCACATGCGCCACCGTCTCCTCCGCCTCCATGCATGCTCTGCACAGGGGACTGTCTGTGATTCCTAGGGTGTGGAGGTGCTTATTCAGTGAACAGTGTCCAGTGATGGTCCCCGCCACCAGACGCAGGCTATCCCTGTCCAGGCGCAGAAGGCGCCTGGTCAGCTTTATATCCAGGGATGGCATAGCTTCCTTGGATTGCCTACATCCTGGTGTCGAGGTCCACCACCTCTCCGCTTGTATTAGAGTGTGGTCTTTTAGCCAGCTTCTTAGCTGCTTGAAAGGAATGGGCACAATGGGTTCGGGTCCGTAGGGTTTTGTGCTGGATCCTCTTCTGGCAAGTTCGTCAGCCGCATCGTTTCCGAGTGATCCGCTGTGACCTCTAATCCATTGTAGTGTCACCGTGTTGTGATTCAGTACCGTGATTCGTTCTAAGGCCTTGTGGCATTCTAGTATTAGTCTCGACGTGATCTGATTATTTTTTAGGGATTGAAGAACTGAGGCACTGTCGGAGAGTATTCGAATGTTAGTATCCGTAACCTCCCTGGCCTCTATAGCGTGTGCCGCTTGGATAATACCTACACATTCTGCTTGGTAAACAGAGTTGAGCATTCCAAGTGGTTTGGATATCTTAATGTTTAGGTCGTCGGAGAACACCCCGACGCCTGTCCCATCGTTGGTTTTTGATCCATCAGTGTAAATCCTTAGCTCTCTTGTACCTGAGCAGTCACACCACTCTTCAATGAACTCTACGTTGTAGTGTTTTTGGAAGCAGTGGGTCTTCAGGATTCTGTCGATGGGTGATGTCATCATCGGCTGTTCTTTGATTGCATCTTCTTTGATGCGTGTGTGTTTGATTCTGGAATCATTTCTTAGGGTGCCGGATACTTCGAGTCTGAAAGTTGCTATGGCCGCCTCCTCTCTTACGACGAGGTGTAGGGGAGGTAGCCCCAGCATCACCTGTAAGGCAGCAGTGGGGGAAGTTCTCATGCTGCCGGTGATTGCTACGCAGGCAAATCTTTGTAGTTTCTCGAGATCCTTTTGGGTTGTACTTAAGTTGGTCCTGGGCCACCAGACTAAAGAGCCGTATGTAACGACTGGTCTAATAACTGTGGTGTATAGCCAGTAGGTGATTTTGGGGCTTATGCCCCAATTTCTCCCGAGGAGTCTCTTACATTGCCATAGGGCTATACTGGCTTTTGTGATGATGTAATCAGTGTGTTTTGCCCAGTTCAGCTGTTTGTCCAAATAGATGCCCAGGTACTTGGTTTCAGTTCATAGGCTTAGGGTTGTCCCAAAGAAGCTTGGCAATTGTAACGTTGCCAGCTTCCTTTTCTTTGTGAAGAGGACGAGTTCGGTTTTAGTAGGGTTCACTGCTAGTTTGTATTCTTTGCACCAGTCTTCTACTATTCTTAGAGCTTGGCGCATAAGGTTGCATAGTGTGTTTTCGTGTGTGCCGTTTATTTAATACTGTTTTGTTATTGGTTAGTTTAGTAAGGTAGTAGTGCACCTTTCCGATATGTAAATAAGATTTTTACCTTTAAGTATGTACACAATTTGGTAAAAAATATATACGTCTAGAACTATCATTTGGAGTTCCACTTGAATACCTCACAAGTGCTACAATTGCATTTGAGGCGTATGGCGAGGGTATTCATGGGGTCGAAAAGTGCAATAACAAATTCCCACGTGTATCAAACGACGTTTTTCAATACATCATCAACCTATCCACCGACACCGGACAACAGACGGACATGGCGAAACTATAAGGGTTCCTTGTTGACTACTGCACCCCAAATACCGCAAATATAACTTTGTCATTCATACACTATGAAATACAAATTTATCACAAAATGTGTATTTCTTTTGCTGCTATAATAACAAATAATACAAATGAAAGGGGGCTTCCTACTACGATGGTACGGAACCCTTCATGTGCGAGTCCGACTCGCATTTGGCCAGTTTTATAAAATAATAGTAGCGTAACTTACTCCTATAACATCAGCTATCTGTCCCAAAAAGTCTCGTCCAGCCGTTTCGTAGACTAGCCGGAACAGACAAAAAAATTTATCAGTAGGTACCATAATACCTCTACTGGTCTGGTACCTCTTTGCATTCAGTAAAAAGTTATTACCTATTTTGATATTACTAACAGACACTTTGATTTCAAAACGTTAAAAGAACATTCGTATAGGGGTGTAATTGTTTTCAGCTAACAAAATATTAAAAAGGTTCGAATATTGATCTCAATTGGATTTTTGTTTTTACAGAATGTACTGGATGGTCAAGAAGCTCGTTGTCTAGCAAATCAATTTCAGATGTACTACAATGGAAAAGATGCTACCAAGTTGCAAGTGCTTAAAACATTCACCAAGAACCCAGACACATTCAAACACATGGACCTGATAGCACAGCTAGAAAACATAAGTTTATAATAATGTGATTTCTTTCCTATAAACATCAATAAATAAAAGATAAAGTACAGATTTTGTATATATTCATAATACATTTATTAATGATGGCCACTCCTGCCTGACCGTAACACATTAACGCCCGGACTCCACCAAAGCGGAGTCGAGCGGAGGAGCCCGGGCCTGAAACTGGCACCCTACTTAATTACTCATCTATGCTTTGCACACCTACGCCGTGACGCTGTACAATGACGTTTCGGAGGAATTATTTTTGTTACCAGAACCATAAATAGCGAAGTCTTATTTAGTGTCAATTCAATCTGTGAGGATAGTAGGTGTAATCGGGCGTATCATTTACGACGACACTTAACGGCGAGTCGGGTGATACTCCTGGTAAAGATGGAGCTAGTAGAGGCGAGTGAGGGATATTGCATCCTCCGGCAATGGTGGCTCCTATGCTGGATGGCCGATGAAACAGGCTCTGCTGTTGTACATGCCCTAGCCTGATGTAGTCCATTGGATTATGAACAATCATCTGATTTGTGGTATAATCTTTTTTATTCGAGGTGTTCTTTTTTTCGGATTTTAACACGTTTTCTCCGGTTTCTTGATTACAGTTTTCTAAAAAAAGATTATGTAAAAACACCTTCGTTTTTTTCATAACGTCTTCCTGTATGAATGTGGCATTTTTATACAAATATGTAGGTATTTCGGACATAAACTCTTCGTACATTTTGTAACCAAAATCATCGTGAAGACTTTGGTTAGGTGATGTCATAGAAGTTGAAACCGATTGCGCTCCTGTACTCTCCGGAGATTTATCGGTTACTTCGGCCGAATCCAAATTAAACAAATCCAAATTGCTAGATAACTTCTCTTCTTGATTCTTCCTTTTCTCAATATCAGATTCGTTGTAACTAGTAGATTCAACAAGAGCGCATTTATTAGAGAACTTAAAATGTTCGTTTTTCAAATGCTCGGTGCTGTTGCCAAAAGTATCAATGAATTCGGGCAACCTCGCATTAGTCAAATTCGTCGTATTTGTACCTGTAGTACCTTTTACCAATTCATCCAAATTCAAGTTAGATTTTTCGTTCAAATCAGCCAATGCAGGCCTTGTTATTGTTTCGGATCGAACAGCTTTTGGAAACATTCTCAATGTTAGCCGATTGCTTGTTACAAGGCAGTTCTTAACAGTGTTAAAGTTAAAAAAATGTCCACTCACTTTACCGCTGTCTTTCTCAAAAAAATCTTGTCCCGTACGACGTGATCTTTTTCTGATTTCATCTAAGCATTTACGCGTTTTCCGCTTTTTACGTTTCGCCGTATTTGACAACGATTCCATTACAAATTGTAAGATAAAACCCAGCAAATTAAATTGAAATGCTAGGACCCAACCTCCAGTTTGGTGTCTACAGAAATAATGATTTGGACCTACCTATCTATTTTATTTTATAATTTAATCCACTTT
This sequence comes from Diarsia brunnea, assembly GCA_949774965.1. Classification (NCBI taxonomy): domain Eukaryota; kingdom Metazoa; phylum Arthropoda; class Insecta; order Lepidoptera; family Noctuidae; genus Diarsia; species Diarsia brunnea. The sequence goes on from OX459006.1 coordinate 109,933, forward strand.
GTTTGATACTGATTAATGGAATTATTAACTGTCACAAATATCAAGACTTAAATACCGGCCGCGGCACCTACGTACTGAGAGAAATACAGGTTTTTGCCTTGAGAAGATAAAGGAAAAAAGTAAGTATATAAACTGTCAGTTTGTCTTTAGACAGTTTTGAGAAAAGAGGTTGAATTTAATTTATTTAAACACAAAAATATGTGTCATTATGATATCAAATTAGTAGGTACCTACCTACCTATCAAAAGGTTATCCTTTTGACCGCCACGGACGTCTATTGACGTCAAATCGAATCGTGCTCACGACGCCATGGACGGCATGGCACGTCGCAAATAAGAAGGAATTTGTCGCTTGGCGTAGAGAACACAGATTGTCGTTATTGACGTGGCGGTCAAAAGGTCCTTGGAGATAATAATATATTGTTAAGTTGTTACCCTAACCCACCTAGTGATAAATGCTTTATGGTAACCGCGCACCTTCACCATCCCCAACCCAATCAGTGAAGTATATAGACCACAGAACAGATAAAAGAGATTAGAAAGGAAATAGTTCCTGATTTGTATTAGAACGCCTGTCGCCGCTTGTCTCCCACTCTCTATATCCACTACAAGCAAGAGGCTAATACGTACGCGTATAACGCACACAAATAAACCGCACTCACTTAGATCGCGAGCTTGCTACTGGTTGTCACACTAGCGCAAACACTGCGTATGACGTACACTCACACACGCTTTAATTTCTCATACATGTTACGGCGACCAAAAGTCCATAATTTATGTCGATAAAATTACTTTATTTTTGTAACTTTACCTAAGTTTTGCAATATTTTGTTTTAATTTCGGAACGGGATAGAAAGAATGAAAAGGTATTTATTTGTCTCACACAGATACAAAATTAAAGATTAAAAAAGTAAAATCAAAAGTAAACATACGAGAAACACTTAAAAATAAGACATACATTCAATTAATTACTACATTTAGTTAGTAGGTATCTATTCAATTCTACCGGTTGCCTCTAGCCATAGTGTTCTTGTATCTGGATCTGTTGGAAACCTAAAAACAAAACTTTGTTGTGTTATGTTTCCATTATAAATGACTAACCTCAAAACAAATTTTAGACGAAAACCAAAATTAATAACCCACAATAAACAATAATTGACAGTAATAAACGAAGTTATTAAATCATATTCATAATAATATCATTTGAATACATTCACACATACTAAATATCGACATTGTTTACAACTTGGTACAACACAATCGAAACGCATAGATTTTGCAGAACTCAAGCTTTGGCTCGTCGTACGCGACGTTCGCAGTGAACGAAATACATCGCGCAATCGCCCACGCAGTACAAGATGGTACCCACGTATTGCAAGCAATGTACGTAATTTTTTAACTGCTTGCGACAGTATCATTTTTTCTACCAACTACATAATACTATTGTAATAATTACAAATATTACTTGTATTTTAAGGTATTTGGACTTACCGGTGATAAGAAATCCCTTCTCGAGGCACACTACACACCCTGGCTTCTTTTCCGACACATTATAATAGCGCAAGATGGCATAATTCTTTTTTTTCGCGGAGCTTCGTACGCTGTCAGTGTGAGCGCGATTGTTGGCCGGTAAATCAAATTTTGTCGACATTTGAGCGTTTGCGACATATGAGCGGCGCGCCTGCCCCGCCCACAAGGCCCTTCTAACCTCTTTTATCTGTTCTGTGATATAGACCTACGTTCTTATATTTTTTGAACTTCAAGTGCAGTCCCTGGTGACTGGTCACTTCATCACTCATTATTGGGACCATTGTAGGATACAACAGCGAGCTCGAATTTGTTTGTAGGCCACCATGGTTATATTAGGTTTACTTGTGTCAGTTCATTCAAAAGAATTAATTTAGCGGCGAAAAACTATAAAACACAGAAATATAGTTTTAATAATGGACTTTATTTTCCGGATATATTTAGGCGATGAATGTGCAATTACCTACTTAGGTGCCTACAGTACCTACGTAGGGGCCTACAGTACCTACTTAGGTGCCTACAGTACATTGAAATAGGGTATATATATATATATATATATTAAAATACATCGGTCATAGGGCCATAGGTCATAGGGGCTGAAGCGAACATGCATATTTCGGCAATAATGCGTTGAAGGTTTTTCATTGGTCAGAACATCCCACTCAAAGGTAAGTAGTACCAGAGTACAGACAGAAACAGTTAATAACTTTTCGTGCCTAATTGCAAGGCATCAGTGTTGCAGACATGTGGTTTCATAGGATTAAGTGTGGGATCCATAGGTCAAATTGGAAGGACATGGCGCGACGGCAGGATTTTTTTCATGTAGGTGCGTCTTCAGATACCTAAATGAAAACAGCTCGAATTATTAACCGACGTCCAAAAAGGAGGAGGTTCTCAATTCGTCTGTATGTTTTTTTTTTGTATGTTTGTTATCGCATATCTCAGTCATTAATGAACCAATTTCCAAAATTCTTTTTGTGTTCGAAAAGGTATACTCCCGACGTGGTCCCATTGTCACCAAATCAGGATCTGATGATGGAATTCCAGGGAAATCGAGGGCAACCCTCAAATTTTATATAATGATGTTTTTCATATAATTTCTAAAGCTGTTTAAGTATTTGCGTCTGACCATCATAATAATACCATGTGAATTCGCTGATGATGATGATGGAAGGTTCAACTCCTCAATGGTTAGCGAGTTGAAAGAAAATTCTTTCTTATTTACTCTCACTTATGGAGCGGTAATTGTGTTATTTCAGGGTATCAGGTTGACCCGAGGTGGTCCCATTGTCACCAAGTCAGAATCTGATGATGGGATCCCAGGGAAATCGAGGGCAACCCTCCATCTTTATAGGCACTTATGACGTTTTCCATATATTTTCTAAACCTGTTCAAGTATTTGCGTATAGTCATCATAATATCATGTGGATTCACTAATGATGATGGAAGGTACAACTCCTCAACGGTTAGGAGTTGATAAAACATTCTTTCAAAACTATACGTACTTATGAAGTGATAGTTGTATTCTTTCAGGGTTAGGTTGCCCTGATGATAGAAGGTAAATCTCATTAACCGACTTTAAAAAAGGAGGTTCTCAATCTTTTTTTTATGTATATTCACCGATTACTCGGAGAAGTCGTATCAGATATATTATTATATCTATTCTCCCATTTCTTTCTAAAGTTAGTTCACAAACAATTAACATTTTTCTTAACGTCGAACTCTTTAATATCACCTTTCCAATCTGGTTTCCGCCCAGGTCATAGTACTGTAACTGCGCTTTTGAAAGTAACTGACGATATCCGCTGGGCTATGGAGAGTAAGTCACTTACCGTTCTTGTACTGCTTGACTTCAGTAGTGCCTTCAACTCAGTGGATTTCGACATTTTCCTAGGTATCCTTAAATCTCTAAATATCTCTTCTTCTGTGTTAGCCTGGTTCAGTTCGTATCTTTGGGGACGCTCTCAGTGTGTCCGCCTTGATAATACTTTCTCTGATTGGTGTAGCCTCACCGAGGATGTTCCTCAGGGTAGCGTTTTCTCTCCTCTTCTTTTTTCAATCTTCATTAATATGGTTACCAGTATAATCTCTTCCAATTTCCATCTTTATGCAGATGACCTGCAGATCTACCGGCATTTCACTGTTGCTGATGCGGATTCCGCAATTGCTGCTATTAACCATGACCTGGCTTGTATCAGCGCCTGGGCTAAGTCTTTTAGATTGCAAATTAACCCATAAATCTCAGGCCATGGTTATAGGCAGCCGATTTGTTCGTGGTGCGGCTGTTGTTGCATCCTTGAAGCCTCCGTACCTCGATGGTGTTCGCATCGACTATACAGATACTGCCAAAGATCTGGGTGTAACTATCGATTCCAATCTGTCGTGGCGAGCTCGAGTCAACGAGGTCAGCCGGAAAGCTCACTTTTCCCTTTATTCACTGAAATGCCTTCAAAGTCTCCTGCCGTTGAAGACCAAAATTTCCCTGGCCCAAACACTTCTTCAGCCGATTATAGATTATGCCGACGCCTGCTACCTGGATGAGCTGAGGAGCTATTAAATAAGCTTGAGCGCTTGCGAAATTTAAGTAAGTATTCGCTTTATTTTCGGTCTTCGTAAATATGACCACGTTTCTCACCTTCGAAAAGAACTCAAGTGGCTCCCAATCCGCCTTCGCAGGAACACTAGGATCCTATGTCTCCTCTTCAAAATTCTTCACAACCCGTCCTGTCCTTCATACCTGCGCGAGCGATTTTCGTATGCCCGCCCTACTGATGCACCGTGTAGATCACACCTTCGATCCTTACTTAAATCCCATCCTCTATCCATCTATTACTCCTATTCCTTCTCTGTCCACGCTGTAAGGTTGTGGAACTCACTTCCACCTAGCATGCTTTTAGTTTTTATATCAATGCTGTTATCATTTCTGATATAAAAATTTGGAAAGTTTTTATTATTTTTTGCTTACGCAAATACCCACGTCTGGGCCGTGGCCCGACGGCCCCGTATAAATGATATGGCAGATACGACGGAAGCTACGCCCCTGCATCAGACACAAATACTTGAACAGCTTTAGAAAGTTTATGAAAAGCGTAATAATTGCCATTAAAGTTTGAGAGTTGCCCTCGATTTCTCTAGGGTCCCATCATCAGATCCTGACTTGGTAACAATGGGACCACCTCGGGAGTATAGTTTGAATACCAAAATTATTTTGAAAATCGGTCTACAATTGACGGAGATATCGGTGGATCAAGTTGAAATTTTTTAAATTCTTGTAACATCTCCGTCGAAAAGAACATTGCAGAATATTGCAGAATGTTCTCGATCGGAGAATATTCTTTGTGAGGTTCTCTCGACCTATCGCTAGTTCAGACTATGACCATGTGCAAATAGCACCTTTCTGACTACATAATATTATGTACTTAACAAAGACATTCAAATATGAGCCACATGGCTTCAGCTGTCCCACTGCTGGGCAAAGGCCCCCCATGGCTTTCCAAGTTAGTATACCTACTAATTACATGTTACAAGTAAGCTAGGTACTGACTGGACAATCCATGACGTTTGCACGTATTACGATAAGGATACCGCGTAGACACAATACATGATTGTATGACCTTTTTTTTTTGTAAAAAGTTACTCAATAGCGCTGCTGGGAAGAGCGGTAGGGAGTGTCAGACTTCTACTGACTAAAAACCACCCATGTTCCTTCTTAGTCCTTTGTGTCGAGGCCGCGGTATCTCTTTCGAACAACCAGCAGCCCGAGGGGATGACTGTATGACCTTAACTGTAAAATTAATCGCAGCACTCTAAAGGCGCTCTTGAATTGTTTCGGGAGGTACCTGCACCGAATCAGGCGGGAGGAAACGCCCGGATGCCACCATTGTGAGGATCGGCCGGAGGACACGGTGGAGCACACCGTGGAGGTGTGTCCCGCTTGGGCGGAGGCCCCGTGTTCTCGTAGCGGCGATCGGCGGCCTGGCGACCTCTCGCGTCCGGCCCTGGTGCAAGCCATGGTCCGGGGCAAGGAGGAATGGGACGCCATCGCCTCCTTCTGCGAAGCAGTGATGCTAGCGAAGGAGGTGGCGGAACGTGAGAGGGAGAGAACCTCTCGTCCCAGCCGCCGCGGGAGGCGATCCGGGCGTCGGGGGCCACGTGATGGCTTCCGGCCACCGTAGACGCGGGCCTGTGGACGGTGAGTGATGGGTAAGCTCGCCGTCCGTCCGTCTTATGACGACGACAGGCCGTGTCGACGGCGCGTTCGTGTTCCACGCGCGCCTGTCGAGGCTGCGGGTTGTTCGCAAGGGATAACGCGGCCTCGACATGAAGGTCTAAGAAGGAACATGGGTGGTTTTTAGTCAGTAGAAGTCTGACACTCCCTTTCACTCTGCCCAAGAGCGGGAGGGGTTATTTGATGATTTCCCACCCCCAAAAAAAAAAAAAAGGCTTTAGGCCATATAACATCACGCCACGATCAATAGGAGCGGAGCATAAATGCAAAATGTTGCATACACGGGAAAAGATATTCCTTTTTGAGAGCTTCCGTTGCGTGCGCTGCGAAAACAGATTAAGTTACGTAAATATCATGTATGAAGGAATTGTGCCTCTTTAAAAGTTCTAAAAAAAAATCCGTGACAGCATATGTTTATCTTTTACGATTGACTCACTGTAACCATTTTTTAATATTAAAATGTTAGGTTAAAAAGAAATATATTTTGCGAAGCTTATTTAACCCATATGGTATTAATCTATATCTATTTAAATGTGTTTGCTAGCACGGAAATTTAATATAGAATATTTGTGCCCTTTACTCTATACAATTATCTTAGAAGATATCGCAATGTAAAAATTTACGGGCGACAAAATAATTAAGCGCGTGGCAGTCATTCGGTCCGGTGCGGCAGGTACTGCGGGGATTCTGGCCTCTGGGGGCTCGGGAGAAATTCAAATTCAAAATATTTACTGCACCGTAATGTTTACAAGTAGGAAGTGTTACTGTATATTAAACAGTAAGAGATACGTATAGTAATTGTTACTTAAATAATATAATCGAAGTCAATAAAACTAATAAGTTGGTAGGTACATTACCTATAGAGAAAAGGTAAGATTTTTTGTTTGTTACGAGTACGATTTATTAGCTCAATTTAATAAGTTGGATAGTCGATTTATCGAGAAAAATTTATAAGCTATATTATGTGACGCAGACGAAGTTGCGTGGGTCAGCTAGTAGGTATTATAAAGAGGAAAGGTAAGATTTTATGTTTGTTACGAGTACGATTTAACTCAATTTTATATGTTGAATAGTCGATTTATCGAGAAAGGCTAAAAGCTATATTATGTGATGCAGACGAAATTGCGTGGGTCAGCTAGTTCTAAGATATTTGTTAAAACTGTATAGAGTGAAGGGCACAAATATTCTAAATTGAATTTTCGTTCTAACCATTGACTTATATATTACTGCGTAAGGAGTGGGCGGACGGCATGTTAAAATGACGCCACAAACGTGGTCCCAATAAGGTCTTTCCTAAGCCGAAGTGAACTAGTCCACGATCGGCTCTCTTCGGGTGCGGTCGTAAATTTTATTAAAAGCTTTATTTATGTTCTTTATACCTCGAAAATGCCACGCCGCTTATACAAGGTTACGTTAACGAGCAGACTACACCAATTCTCTGTATGGCGAACGCGTCGAGCAAATGTTCGGACGACCGTAACTTTAGTTTTTATATCAATGGTTCTAACAAACACATTTATACATAGGTATAGATAAACACCATATAGGTTAAAAAAGCATCGCAAAAAATCATTGTTTAACCTAAAATTTTAATAGTAAAAAAAGATTATAGTGAGTCAATCCTAAAAGATAGATATATGCGATCGGACTTTTTTTTAGAACTTTTAAAGTTTCAAAGTTTCCGTCATAATGTTATTTGGGTAACTTAAGGCTGCTCTCTCGAAAAAGCTTAAAAACAGCGTGCAGATGAAGCAGTTTTTCACCGGCACTTACAGAGAAATTACATCTGAAAAAAATTGTTAGTAATCTACATGATATGACACGTAATTTGGTTTAGCCATAATTTTTGTATCGGTATCACATAATAAGAAAAAAAATCCACAAAATCACCTCCAAATCTTTGAATGGAAGCAATTTACTCCTTCATTTTTTAACAAAATAATATAAAAAAAATATCTACCTACTGCTTTGAAATACAAAGTAAAATAATTTGGTTTTGTTACTTTTCAAAAATATGTATTATCTTAATTATAATGAATGAAAAATGCGTCCGTTTTAAGTCCGTGTCTACGACTGAGAGGGGTAGTTAGCTATGCACAAGGTCATTGGCGTGAATACAAGCCATAAACCGTATACGCAGCGCACGCAACGGAAGCTCTTAAAAAGAAATATTTATTACCGTCTTTCATTTATGCTCTGCTCTTATTGGTCGTAGCGTGATGTTATATAGCCCATAACCTTCCTCGATAAATGAACCATCTAACACAATAAGATTTTTTCAATTCCAACCAGTAGTTCTTGAGATTATTGCGATCAAACAAACAAACAAACTCTTCAGCTCTAAAATATTAGTATCGATTAGTATAGATTATGTGTTTTAGTCGTTTGGTGTTGAAACACTGGGGCTGTGGGTTCCGAGTGCCAACTGCCACCTAGTTTTTCGGGATTTCACTAAGGGGTTAGTCCACTATTTACGTGACCTGCCTGCGTGACGTGACCTATTTTTTGGCATTTACGACTACACTCACACTGACATGACCTATTTGATGGATTTTTTTTTTTTAAGCTCTGTAGTAATTTTTTGCTTTTCGAATACAAAACCAACACCGAACCATTCGGAATAAACTTTTCTTCTATGATGGAACATATTTTTACAGTCACAGAAAAATCGCGCACTGAAAACTGCTGATATCAATGTTTTAAGAGTAAAACATATTTTCGTTTGGAATGTAATATATAAATTACAAGTATTCTACTCTTTGAACATAGTTATATGTAGTCTGTGGTAGTTGTAATGCACTCTGTGGCTAGTTTGACTGTATATGTCTATGGACTGTCTGCACAGTTCTACTGTGAAATGGAAAAAGAGCGCGGGAAAGTTTAAGAAAGTGGGCGCGATTTTTAGTTTTTTTTCAAATTTATTTTATTTTAACACTACTTTTGCATAACTACTTATATGTAGTTTGTTATGATGGGGAGGGTAAAGAAGAGGAAGAAAGGTGGAGCGGATCCCCCCGGGGATTCTCTCGACGATGAGGCTGACACTGGGTCGTTGCGCTCCATGCAGTCGGTCACATCAGACGTTGAAAAGGATACGGATAAGTATCTTGAATATAGAGTATCTGATTACACCCGGTCTTATCCAGAGTCTGGTGGAAATTATGAATATATTGTTTTTATTGAAAGTCAGAACCAAGTCCCGATTGGTGACCGCGATATGATGTCGTTAGCCACTAACTTTAAGAGGTATAACAAAGGGGTTAAGCAACTAATTAGAATGAATCGGCACAAGGTTGGTGTTATTTTCGAGCGTCCGACATTTGCCAATGCTGCGCTCATAAACAAAAAGTTTTTGGACAATTTTAAACTCAAAGCCAGCATTCCAGCCTCAGCTACAGAAATTACTGGAATCATACAGCATGTCCCAATAGATCTGTCGAATGAGCAAATTTACTCAGCTATATCCAGCTCCAAAAATATAATATCAGTGAAAAGATTTATGCGTCGCATAATTACAGAAAATAAAGTCACCTTTGAACCAATGAAGACAGTGAGCATCACCTTTTCGTGCGTCTCCTTGCCCGACAGCGTGGACCTGAACAGCTGGCGGTTTGAGGTACGGCCGTACATCCCGCCGGTAAAGCAGTGTTTGCAGTGTCTGAGGTATGGACATATTGCCAAATTTTGCAAAAATAGCATTAGGTGTTCCATATGCGGAAAAGATCATAGCTATAAAGAATGTACGATTGCCCCAACAGAAGCTACATGCTGCCAATGTAAAGGAAATCATATTGCTATTTCTGCAGAATGTCCTGTCAAAAAAGCTAAGATAGAAGAAAATAAAAATAAAATTCAGAAAAGATCATATGCTGATGTATTTAATGAAAAGTCATTTCCTCCTTTACCTAACAAAAACCCTGCTGAACAACTTAAATTTCTAATACAAACAGATCAAATACAAAACATTTTAATTCAGACCCTTCTTACTTTAATTTCACAAAATCGGAACAAAGAAAGTTCCATTACAAATGAAAACATTAAAAAAGTTCTCTTAGCAACAATACAGAGTGATAATAACATTAAACAAACATAACTATGGATCAGTTAAATATTGTACAGTGGAATGCTCAGAGTATTCGTAGTAATCAACATATTTTTTCACATTTTTTAATTGAGAACAATATTCATGTAGCTTTACTTTGTGAAACTTGGCTTAAGCCTGAGATGCGTTTTAATATAAAAGGTTATAATACTGTTAGATTAGACTCTGGTAATAGTCATAATGGCGTAGCTATATTAATACATAATTCATTACAGTTCAAAAAAATTGATACTACATATGATGACTCTATACAAAATATTGCAATACGTTTAAAATATGGTGCTAAGGAGCTTTCTTTGGTGTCATTTTATAGTCCTGGTAATTGTAATCCATTCTTTTCTAAATCAAAGCTGGATAATTTAATCAAAAGTATTCCTGGTCCTGTTCTGATTGGTGGGGATTTCAATGCCCATCATTCGGCCTGGGGCTGTAGTGCACAGTGCAGTCGTGGTATTGACGTTCTTGAAAGCATCAATGACAACAATCTTGTGTTGCTAAATAACGGAGATATGACTACAGTAGGCTCAGATAGGTGGCAGAGAAATGCCCTTGACTTAACCTTAGTATCACCATCATTAGCTTTGTCTTGTGACTGGTCAGTGCATGATGTTCCTCTTGGTGGATATCATTTGCCTGTAATTACAAAAATAGTATTTAATAATTTTATTTTTTCATCCAATGATCTTTCAAATCTGCCTGTTCACGTAAATTTTAAACTAGTTAATTGGGAACTTTACACAGCTCAAGTAGATAATCTATTACAAAATTTTTTGGTTAACCATCGAAACCCATTACAAACTTATAATGAACTTATTCTTATCTTAAATAAAGCTATACAGAATTCTGTTCCATGTTCCGATATTTCTCGTATGCAAACTACTTCTAGTGCCTCACTCAATACATATAGAACTTCTAAAAAGAAAAAACGCAGTCCACTTCCGTGGTGGAATAACAACTGTACTAGGGCTGTAGAAGATGCTAAGAATGCCTATATACAGTTTAAACATGATCCCTCACAAGCAAACTATATTGAATTTAAAAGGCGACAAGCTGTTAAAAAATTAATTTTAAAAAGAGAGAGGTATTTGAGTTGGGTAACTTTGTGCGAGTCTTTTAATAGAACAACTTCTTTGAGTAAAATTTGGGGTATTTCTAGAAAGTTTAATAGAACATATGTACCATCTTGCAATAATGTATATCCATGGATTTTTGATTTTCTTAAAAAATTCACACCTGATACTGTAGAGGCCCCCTTTCATTCACATGATCATTTACCGACAGCAGCATGCTCAAATTATTTAACAGATCCATTTACTATGCAAGAGTTGAAAGCTGCAATTTTCTCCAGGCGTGATACAGCTTTTGGCCTCGATTGTATGCCATATAAAATCCTTAAGAATGTTTCATTGCAAGCCTTATTTTTGGTTTTAAAAGTTTTTAACTTACTTTGGCTTAATGAAATCATACCTTTAGACTGGAAAATGGACTGTCTTATTCCGATTTTAAAACCTAATAAAGATAAAAACAAACCTGATTCTTATAGACCTATAGCTCTGACCTCTTGTATAGGAAAGATTTTTGAGCAATTGTTAAAGCAAAGACTAGAGTTTTACATAGAAAGTAATAATTTATTACCTTCTAATCAGCTTGGATTTCGTAGAGGAAGGTCAACACATGAAAGTATTTCTCATTTGTATCTTGATATTTTTAATGCTCGTAAAATGGACCATGACTGTGTTGCTGTTTTTGTCGACATAGTTGGTGCTTTCAATAACGTCAATCATCACATTTTGTCACTTGAACTCCGCTCACTTGGAATACCTGAAAAAATAGTTTCATGGGTTTTTAATTTTTTGCATGGTAGAGAAGTTTATGTTAAAGTAGATAAGCAATTAATTGGACCCCGTTTTTCATATAAAGGGGTGTGTCAAGGTGGTATTATGAGTCCATTGATTTATGTGCTTTATATGCATAAGCTTAATATGGTTTTGGGTAGCAAAGTACTAAATTTACAATTTGCTGATGATTTGGTTATTTATACATCTGGTCCGGATATGGATGACATTAAGAGTAATATTAATGAGGCTTTGAAAAATATGAGTAAATATTTTCATTATTTAAACTTAGAAATTAGTCCAGATAAATCAAAAGTTGTTGTTTTTGGTGAAATAGATTTTGATTTTGAAATTTTTTATGATAATTTTGAACTTCCCATTGTAAATGAATTTAAGTACTTAGGAGTAATTTTTTCTGCCAATCTTACATGGAATAAATATGTTGATTACATACTTGGTAAAGCAAATAAAGCATATAATTTTATAAAATCTGTGTCAGTACATGCTGATCCTAAAATTTTGTTAATGTTATACAAATCTTTAGTTCGTAGTCATTTTGAATATGGCTTTTTGTGTTTTGGGTCTGATCAGAGACTTATTCGTAAACTTGATGTCTTACAAAATCATAATTTGCGTTGCATTACAGGAGCCATGAAAACAACACCTATCAACTCCTTACAAGTAGAATGTAATATTCCTCCACTGAAAATTAGATTTCAATACTTAAAATCTAAATTTCTTTTAAGGCTTTTGTCATATAATAGACACCCTCTTTACAGAAAACTTTCATTTTATCATACAATTTATAATCCTTCAAATAATATTAACATTCCCTATTTACTTCATGACTTCTCTACTACAATTACACTTAATCAGCAATATGAACTTTACAAATGTAATGACACTTGGACATGTTATTCTGGCAAGTACAATAGTAAATTTATAGATATGAATATTGTTATAAAGCATGATTTGAAAACCAAGGAAGAGGTGTACCAGTTACTGCATGAACATTCTGGCTATCGATGTATATTCACTGATGCTTCTAAGAGCAGTACAAATGTCGCAATGGCTATTTACATACCTTTTATTAAGACTGGTTATGGTGTTAGGTTGCCTGATGTTTTAACTATATTTTCTGCTGAGGCGATGGCTATTTTAGCTGCTTTGGATTTCATAAGTGAAGAGAACTCTGGCATCATTTCTTGGCTTATTGTAACGGACAGCATGAGTGTTCTTATGGCATTAGATAATAACAAACTGGATGCTTCTACAAACTACATCATATATCGTATCAAGGAAAAGTATTTCACACTTCAATCAAAAGACTTTGATATAAAATTTTTGTGGACCCCTTCGCATATAGGAGTCAGTGGCAATGAAAACGCAGACACTCTAGCGAGAGCCATTGTTGACCTAGGTAATACAGAAATTAAAAGTGTTGCCATACCTTGTTCAGATTTATTACCTATGATCAAGGAAGATAATATTCGACGTTGGCTTGAAGATTGGCAGGAGACTCTGCAAATAAAAGGCACTTGGTATGCAAAAATCAATACAGCTATTGGTTCAGCTCCTTGGTTTACGAAGGCACAATTTCACAGAAGCAAACTGTTTTATTCTATAATATGTCGGCTAAGATTTGGACATGGACGTTTTAATGCTCATCTGGCCAGAATGAAGATTATTGCTTCCCCTAAATGCACTGATTGCAACCTCGATAAAGATCAGACTCTTAACCACATTATTTTTGAATGCCCAGCGCACAATGTGAACCGTCTAATATTGATTGACAAATTGCTTGAGATTTACAAAACACCGGCAAACCTCCCGCGCGACATTCAAGGATTGCTGGAGAATTTTTCTTCATATATTCCCATAATTAATTTTATTACATCTAGTGGGTGTAAAATTTGATCGGGACTTTATACATGGATAGAGGACAATTGACATACCTAACTCTTGGAAATGACCACATGGAAATGACGATGAAACTGGATTTGACAAAAAAAAAAATTGGATTGATGAAACATTTAATTATGACAAAAAAAAGAAGACATGGCATATGCCTTGATTAAAACATAAGATAAAAATTTACTGATGACTTGGCTTTGGCCTTACTCTTATTAAATAGAAGAATACGAAAATATGACGAGGCTGAATGGTCTATAGACCGATGCCTGCCTTTTTTTTTTAAAGGCGAAAGAAAAAAAAAAAAAAAAAAAAACAGTTCTACTGTCAAAATCTCAAAACTCAAAAATGATACTTTGTCGAGTGAAATTAAATGAAATTGTCTGGAATGAAATCGTTTAGTCGTGTTGTATTTTATCATTTATGATATAACTAATATCTATCGTTACTCTGTCGACTGCTGGTGCTAATGATATTGGTTTTGGTGGGATTGATACGGTGTATTTTATGGAAAATGCCTGCGAGTGGTGACTGAGAAACGAATTTGTGTTGAATAAATATTTTTTCTAAATGAAATGTTTACAATATTTAGAATAATGTGCTAAGAACCAAATATTTACCCAGGACATTTATGTCAAGGTATGCCCTGGAGCTCAAAAGAGTATACGTTATTTATTATTTAAATTAGTATTCCGTGTGTTTTTGTTGCGCCAAAGGAATTATATTCGAAGTATTCAAAATTATCAAATAGTATAAGGAAATAATACGTACTTGACCTAGTAAAATGTGTTAGTGGTGGGCATGTTATGGAAATTTTGTTTGTGAAGTTTTTAATATATCTACCTTATTGATACAAGAGTAGGATGGTAGTCCTACTGTTATCTAAAATAATGGTGTGTAATAAACGAAACTGCGTTTATATTTGCAATACCATCACCAAATTGCTAGTGTTTTCGTGACTTATTTCTTATCTATTCTCACTCTGAACTTCTGTCAGTATCCTTCACATTGGGTTATGAATCTTATTTATTTTAATTTAGCAGAAATCCTTATTTAATAAAAATAAACACAACTAGCAGCTGCAGTGTTTTATACTTATACAGCACCATTTTACTAATGCCATTCATAACACTTTTCTTAACTCTGCTTTACAACATTTATATCTAAATAATTTATTATAAATTGAAAAAGTTTATTTCTTTAGAATGTAATAAACTGGTTAATAACGGACCAAAATTATTCTTCAAATTGACCTTTATTTAAAAGATATGTAGTAATTTTTCTGAAAACATTTTTGTGATGACTCAAACTTTTTTTAACTTCAAATACATTTGGTAGGGGCCAAAATAATTTGTTAACTTCGGTTCGGCACCTCATGACATATCCTATTATCCTACTCATATTATAAATGTGAAAGTTTATAAGGATGGATGGATGTTTGTTACTCTTTCATTCAAAAACTACTGAATGGATTTGGATCGCACAGGACTTTTTTTATTATTATTTAGTTTTAGATTCTTTTTTTATTATTTTTGTAGTTCCTGTGCTTGTCCAAATAAATATGTTTCTTTCTTTCTTTCTTTTCTTTCACACAGATAGTTTATAACTTGGATTAACAAAAAGGATACTTTTTATCTTGATAGCATAAGCTAGGCCTCTATAATATTAATTTTATCTTCTTCGTCTGTGTGGCTGACGTGTGATGAAAGTATGAGAAAATGTCAAGTATAGTAGTATGAGCCATTAGTGTGCATTTGCATTAAATTGGGTATTAAAAAATCATGATATTTTAGTATTAATATTCTGGTAGCTATGGTTGACCACCCTACATTGTCATTATTTGTATTAGAATAACATTTTTGATTGAAAGCGAGAAAGTAGGAATTTAGGAATATCTTACCTTCTATGGAAGAAGTAACTGTATGATAAGCAAGTAGTTTGCGATTCATCCCCTCCATAGAACGGTGGCATATACTGTATATTAATTTGTTATAGAGAAGCGTGTGTCGATGATGGCGCGCACGGTTCACACGGTGTGTGTCGCTGGTCGGTGACGGGCGCCGCGCCGGCATGGCGGAGGGCGAGGGCGCGGGGCAGCCCGACGCGGTGCTGCTGGCGCCGCTGTCCGAGGACACGTTCCTGCACAACCTGCACGTGCGCTACAAACGTGACATTATATACGTGAGTGTCGCGACCGGACTGGCCATAGGGCAAATACTCTAAAACTGAAATATTTTGGATATAGTAGAATTACTCTAAAACTAAACATGAGCCTTTGAGAATTCTTACTGCCGCTAGAAACTTGCACAGTTTCTTTAAACCAACGCCCCTGGTCCGTACTTTCAACTCTGCGAAAAAACACTGTTCAGGGTACGGTGTCAATTTTCGAGCTCGCTTAGCTCGCTTTCGCGGCCTATTAGGTACTACCTCTTAAACCTTGACTTTGTTTGTCGACTCAGTAACGCTTGTATAAATGTAATTTTTCGAGTTAGCTCTTGGAGTACTAGTTCTTAGACTTTTCAAAAAACTCTACAGAATTAATACTTCTACTTTTATTATTTATTATCAAGTACATTAGAACTTCAGCTGCAGCCGTTATTAGTATTCTTAACCCTTGAAAGTTTACATTGTCGAAGTCGACTAAGTAACCCCAACAGGTCGATACAATTATAACCTGCCTAGGGTACGGTGTCAAGAAAATTTCAAGCTCGCTTCGCTCGCTCTTGCGGCTTATTAGATACTATCTCTTGAATCTTGACTTTGTTTGTCGACCAAGTAACGCTTGTATAAGGGTTGAGTTTTTCGAGCTTGGAGGGCCGACCGTCTCTACAATGCCCGGGGTGGTTTCGGGTCCCAGTCCGGCACTGGCGACCGGTGTGTGCACTGTGCAGTGGCGCGCGACAGACGCGACTGACGCGAGACGCTTGTGTGTTGCAGACGTACGTGGGCAACGCGCTGGTGTCGGTGAACCCGTGCCGCGCGCTGCCGCTGTACTCGGCCGAGCTGGTGCGCGCGTACCTGGCCCGCCCGCCCTACCAGCTGCCGCCGCACCTGTCAGTACCACCACACCACACCAGCCCATGCGACCATACGCCAGCCATGTAGTGCACTCGGTTGACTCGCTCTCGTTGCAGGTACGCGATCACGGCGACGGCGTACCGGTGGGTGCGCGACAGGAACGAGAGCCAGTGCATCGTTATTACAGGTGAGTCAGTGAGTGCCACCATACACACACAGTTGTCCATACCGAGCCCCCACAAAGCAAGCTATACATATGACACAACAGACAGTTATCATCTTCCTGCCCTTATCCCATGTCATTTGGGTTCGAGCTGGGTATGGGATAAATAAAAACACTACCAATTAAACACACGAATTAACTTTATTACTCACAAAACACATATACACAATCACAAAAACACTACTGAACACTTTATCGCACTAAATATCTCTTCAAACTTTTCGTTGTCTCGCTTTAAAGTAGACTGACTCACTCCGACCTCTGTCGGTCCTTTTATACTCAAACACACAAAAGAATTTCGAGAAAATTCCCTATTATTAACTAAAAATGAATAAAGCATTCACAAAGAAAAATAACTTAAAAAAAGATAAAAGAACCAACAAGGAAGAAGTTACTTTACGCCCTCGGCATACGGTCGAAATTACAATGGCAATTATGCCGCCGACGCCCGCCGTGCTGACCTTGTAAACACAATGGTACGATACCTACAGAATGTACTGGAGTGTTTTAGGCACTACTCAATTATAAGCGAGGTTTCTTGAAGATTCTAGATGACCGTAACAATATCTATAACTAACAAAGAGGAATGACCAAAAATGTAGGAGCTTGGTCGAAATGTCCACCAATAAAGAAACCTTTGTAAAAAAAATATTCTCCTAAATACATTGATATATAAACTAAAGATACGGTCGTCCGAACATTTGCTCGACGCGTTCTCCATACAGACAATTGGTGTAGTCTGTTCGTTAACGTAACCTTGTATAAGCGGCGTGGCATTTTCGAGGTTTATAGAACATAAATAAAGCTTATAATAAAATTTACGACCGCACCCGAAGAGACTAAGAGACCCGATCGTGGACTAGTTCACTTCGGCTTAGGAAAGACCTTATTGGGACCACGTTTGTGGCGTCATTTTAATATGCCGTCCGCCCAGTCCTTACGCAGTAATATATAAGTCAATGCCTAAATACTGAGTAATTATATCATGTCCATTTCAACCGCGCGGCCACCTCATCAAAGGACCATGGGGGATTTTGTATGAACCGCGTCCCCACCCTCAACAGGTTTGAAACCAGTGCTATTCGATGCGCCTGGTAAGTAAGTTATTTTTTTATTATGACGAGTTTTTTCAGAAACGTGGGGTTTACCTGGAATACTTGAATATATCCACCAAATCTAACTTTTCCAATGGCAACATTTTTTCAAATCTGGGAGGTCCAACAGATTTGGGACAAGTGTCATTCGAAGCACCTATATAATAAGGTATTTTTTTACTAAGGCGACATTCTTGAATTATGTGGGGTTTACCCGGGATACATCAAAACATCAACCAAACCTATCCTAACCTAATCATTGAAGACGCTTTTTTCAAATCTGGGCGGTCCAACAGATTTGGGACTAGTGTCGTTGGAAGCGCCTATACAATAAGATTTTTTTTTACTACGACGACATTCTTGAATTATGTGGGGTTTACCTGGGATACATCAAAACATCAACCAAACCTAACCTAACCTAATAATTGAAGACGCTTTTTTCAAATCTGGGAGGTCTAACAGATTTGGGATTAGTGTCTTTCGAAGCGCCTATACAATAAGGTTTTTTTTACTAAGGCGGCTTTCTTGAATTATTTGGGGTTTACCTGGGATACAACAAAACATCAACCTAACCTAACCATTGACGACTCATTTTCTCAAATCTGGGAGGATCAACCAATTTTAAACTAGCGCCATTTGATGCACTTGCGTAATAAGGTTTTTTTTTACCATGGCGGCATTCTTGAAATATGTGAGGTTTCTAAAGCATAAAAAAAATAAACATGCATGACTAAACATGCTTCAAATAAACCACCCTGACTTCCCCACAGTGACAGAATCCTCAAATTCATGGAAGTGAATTCTGAACCCAACCTCGTTCTCGTAGCATCATAACCAGCCTTTTTTTGTTTTTTGCCTGTAAAAAAACCCTAACGCATACCGCACCGTCCGGGGAGACTGCGCGGTTATGCGGGGCTTGCACCCACTAAAAAACACAGTCGTGAACCTACTGTCGCCTTGTTGGATGGGCCACGAGAACTGCTACGCATGACGTTTGCGACCCATCCAGCGCCGCAAGCCTCCGGGCTCCAAGCTCCGGGCTCACCTAAGACATCGCCACCACTCATGATACTACGCGACGCGTACTATGCGACGACGATAGACTCCCCGATCTATCGCCCGCTGGCACCTCCTAGGGCGGCATCAGGTCGCCATGGTGCCTCCTCCGCCGCCCAGTCCTGCGACGTATTGTGTCAGCGAGGGAGTCTTCCTCCCTGATACGCTCCGCCAAACCTAACCTGCCTATACGAACCTAACCTAACTATAGATATTTTGTGCTATAAAAAAAAATCCCATCGATTTTGCAATTGAGAAAAATAATAACTCTTTCCCTGGGTTTTTAGGTTACGTTGATGTTTTGTTGTATCCCACATAAATCCTTCATATTTCAAGAATGTCACCGTAGTAAAAAAAAACCTTATTATATAGGCGCTTCGAACGACACTAGTCCCAAATCTGTTGGACCTCCCAGATTTGAAAAAAGCGTCTGCAATGATTAGGTTAGGTTTGGTGGATGTTTTGATGCATCCCAGGTAATCCCCAAATAATTCAAGAATGTCGCCTTAGTAAAAAAATCTTATTGTATAGGCGCTTCGAACGACACTAGTCCCAAATCTGTTGGATCTCCCAGATTTGAAAAAAGCGTCTTCAATGATTTGGTTAGGTTAGGTTTGGTTCATGTTTTGATGCATCCCAGGTTCTCCCCAAATAATTCAAGAATGTCGCCTTAGTAAAAAAAATCTTATTGTATAGGCGCTTCGAACGACACAAGTCCCAAATCTGTTGGACCTCCCAGATTTGAAAAAAGCGTATTCAATGATTAGGTTAGGTTAGGTTGATGTTTTGATGTTTCCCAGGTAAACCCCACATAATTCAAGAATGTTGCCATAGTAAAAAAATAAGGTGATGTCAGTCTTTTATAAAAAAAGTTAAGATAGAAAACCGTCCCCATGAAGAAAACAAGTGTCAGGTCATCATGAACTTTTTGGAACGAAGTTCCTTGTCGCGCTTTGTGAAAGGGGGCTAGACGGAAAAAATTCTTACGAAAAGTTGTCACGACACTTTTTGCTATAGTAAGCTATTGTAAGCTGTGCGGCGTCGCATGTTTCTCTGTCTGTCTCTCTCTCTCTTATAGAAAGCAAGCCAGATATTTTCATTTCTACATTTTTTTTTATTTTTTTATTTTTATTTTTTTTTTTTTACATAATAAAAAATAATAACAATAACTTCGTTCCATCCACGTTCCTTGACACCTCTCATTTTTTTTATTTTGTTTTTTTACACGAGAAACTTTTTTACAGAATAAGTTAAAAAAAATTTACTAAAAACGAATAAAATGGAAAGTATTTTCACATGTTTTCTCTTAATATACTACAAATCTAAAATTAAATCACATTCAGAGCAACATTGTACCAATGCCTTTGAGTGAGTAGAATTCCTTTTTGAGTGAATAGTAGTTCAAACCTCCACAATATGTATACGTTCCACCGGAAAATACGAAAGAATTTGAGCTACTTATATTAGCCACAATTTCCAAGAGTTATAAATTACATAACACATTCAAGGTTGAAAGTTTTAATTTTAGCGTTTTACACTGAAAATACTTTAGATATTACAAAAATAAATAAGACAGTAAATAACGAAAATCGCTTTTGTTACGCTAAAATATTATAATATAATAATATGTGATCTTGCCTCGTGTTATAAGATAAGTACTACTAACTTCGTGGAATATATCAGTTTTTGTAGCCTACAGCATAATTCATGCAGGGATACATGGACGTTGAGCACACAGCTAAATTAAATATAAGTATTTCTGATCTAGAAAAAATATGTTCATCAATAATTGTCAAGTTTACAAGTACATACTATAATTAAACAGATCGTTTTGGTCTCGTTGTAAAACTGGTTCTGAACCTTTCAAAAACACTAACGAGTGCAAGGCCGCATAGCAAGATGATAGACAAAAAAAAAAGACATGTGGCACTCGGAGACTGCCGCGGTAAAGCTATTGCATAGCATTTTTTTGTTAGTTAATTTTATAAGCGTAAGATAAGATACTATTAATAGAAATTATCAATAAATTACATTATTTGAGCTAACATATTAATAAAAATGAATTAAATTATATAAATCAAATGTAACCTTCGTAGTTCTAACCACTAAGAAAAACTATGACACAAATTAAAAGAAAAAGTAAATGACATCTTGACAACTGACGTAATGTCAGATGAAAATTAAACATTGAAAAATTATAAGATTTAATATTTTATAAAAGATGAGGATGATTAGTAAAAGTGTAAGTATAAATACTATATTTCCCCAACATTTTGGTTATCTTTATAGCAGTGTTATATATAAATTAACAAAACAAAAAATAATACTGCATTTGTTATGATAATAATAAAATGAATGTATATAGAGTACTAACTCATTTTCTTTCAATATTTTTTCGTGACTTTCTTCATTAATAAATGCACTTTGTTTATTCATATTTAAAACACTTTGTACACAAATATACGAGTACAGATATTCACTGTTGTACATAGATAATAAATACCTATACACCTATATACTTTCTCACAAACAGCTGATTACGGTAGTTTTCCAATACAACCAATGCCACCTAAAGGCGGGTTGCTGAACTAAAGAGACAAGCGTGATATTTCAAAAAGTCATTGTCAAGTGTCAATTTGTTAGGTTTTTATTTTCGTTACGGAATTTCTGGATTCGGTCCCCACGCTCAAGGCCCGCGATAGAAGCTATGCAATAGCTTAAAAAAAACCTTATTGTACAGGCGCTTCGAACGACACTAAACCCAAATCTGTTGGACCTCCCAGATTTGAAAAAAGCGTCTTCAATGATAAGGTTAGGTTAGGTTTGGTCGATGTTTTGATGTATCTCACGTAAACCCCACATAATTCAAGAATGTCGCCTTAATAAAAAAAAACCTTATTGTATAGGCGCTTCGAACGACACTAGTCCCAAATCTGTTGGACCTCCCAGATTTGAAAAAAGCGTATTCAATGATTAGGTTAGGTTAGGTTTGGTTGATGTTTTGATGTATCCCCCAGGTAAACCCCACATAATTCAAGAATGTTGCCTTAGTAAAAAAAACTTTATTGTATAGGCGCTTCGAACGACACTAATCCCAAATCTGTTGGACCTCCCAGGTTTGAAAAAAGCGTCTTCAATGATTTGGTTAGGTTAGGTTAGGTTTGGTCGATGTTTTGATATATCCCAGGTAAACCCCACATAATTCAAGAATGTCGCCTTAGTAAAAAATACCTTATTATATAGGCGCTTCGAATGACACTTGTCCCAAATCTGTTGGACCTCCCAGATTTGAAAAAATGTTGCCATTGGAAAAGTTAGGTTTGGTGGATATATTCAAGTATTCCAGGTAAACCCCACGTTTCTGAAAAAACTCGTCATAATAAAAAAATAACTTACCAGGCGCATCGAATGGCACTGGTTTCAAACCTGTTGGAGGGTGGGGACACTTTTGCTCATGGTCCTTTGATGAAACTTTGCCAGGAATTAGTTGTTATTTGTTACTATACACACCTCTTTTCCTAAATTTTTTGCAAAAAAAACTAAGACGCTATGACCGAAAGTAGTTGGCCGCTAGAACTGCCACTCGCCGTAGTGATCCCCAGTGATTACACAGAAAGGTCTTTATTAACCGACTTCTTTGTTGTATTTGTTGCAAAAACAAAAAAACGTCAAGAAGTAAATGAACAATTAGTTATGCTATATTTAGTTTTCAGGTTATGGGTACCTACCCATTAGGTAGCCCATTAGTAGGTATCTTACCTTAAATATCAAATTAATAGAGGCTGATGTGTATGGACAATTTGTTGCAGCGGATAAACCAGAAAAATACTAGAGGACAGGTTCAATAATTTGTTGAGAGTCGATTTTAGTTGGCCGCGTGGACGGCAATATGCCTAAAATACAATGGCGTTTATTTCGTTACTAGCTGTGCCCGCGACTTCGTTCGCGTGGTTGTCGAAAACTAAAATGCGTCGCTTAGACAAAGGTTCATTAAATGCGTTAACTTACTGACGCTCCAGCTGTAGAAAATAAGAAAAGGGTAATGCAAAGCACTGACTATGTCTAATACTAAAGTTAAGATGGATGGATGAATCAACCACGTCAGAACGGCCGAACGGATCTTGATGAAATTCGAAACAGAGATAGATTATAGTCGTCAGGCCCTGTCGTTGGCGCGTTCGTGTTCCACGCGCGCCTCAAATAGATGTCAGCAACAATGAAGGGGCCGCAAAGGGACGACGTCTGCCGGGGCGTTCGGAGGGAATGGGACGCCGTCGCCTCCTTCTGCGAAACAGTGATGCTAGCAAAAGAGGTGGCGGAACGTAAGAGGGTGGGTGAGGGGCGAGGGTCTGTGGACGGTGAGTAACGGGCTAGCTAGCTCATCGTCCGTTTGTCCTTTGACGATGACAGGCCGTGTTGACGACGGCGCGTTCGTGCTCCAGGCGCGCCTCAAAGAGATGTCAGCAACATTGAAGGGCAAGGGCCGACGCCCGTCGGGGCTGCGGGTTTTTCGAAAGACCCCCGCGGCCCCACACAAAGGGCTAACACCACAACACATCTATATGACGGCATGGTTGGCGCAGTGGGTGGACGATTGACAGTAGCACTGCGTGTTGCTGGTTCGATTCCCACACGGAACAAAAATAAATATGGCGTGGGTTTTATTTAATTTTGTTGACTACGGAACCCAATTTTTCATAATGTACTGTGTAATTGGTTAATTTTTTTTTAATGAATATTCACGGAACATATTTTTAATTAACACCGCCCGCGCCATTCAGAAAATGGCATCAAATGAACAACGCCATCTATCGAAGACGAAGATAAACTGCTAAAATGTAATGCATGGAAAGCGATCAAACACACTATAGGGTTGAGGCTATGTAGATTTTGAAAGAAGCGTCATTTAGACTAATACCTACCTACAGAGTACCTTTTGCTATCATAACTTTTTTAAAGTTATCTTGTGAAGGCATTTATTAATAAGTACCATATTCGTTTAATAGATGTCGTTGCTTGTATCATGCTTTCTTGATAATAATGATTAAATTCATCTTGAAAACTATTTAAAATTCATATATCTTTTGATAGAGAGCACCGACTACGATGAAATAAAGACTAAGCCCCTTCGCACATGGCGTCGTATCGTAAGCGTTTCGTAGAACGCGCGTAGTACGAGAGCAATACGAGCAGGAACATGTTCAAACAAGTCCGCACACGAGGCGGTGTTGCAGCGTATCGTATGAGGTGTTCATTCGTACGCGCGTTCTACGATACGCTTACGATACGACGCCATGTGCAAAGGGGCTAAGTAATACCCCAAGTGACGCACAATATTTATGTATAAAAGTTACCTACATAAGTTTCCTAAACGTGATGCGTCATCGAAACAGACAAACAGACAAAAATTCCCAAAATGCTTTGAATGAGTTCTGTTGGTTATTTTTTAACACCCAGATAATTCCTTTTTAAATATTTTCGATGTACAACTTTTTTTTCTACAGATTTATTACCATGTATAGATTAATAGTAGGTTCAAGCTTAGTTAAAGTACGGATCGACAGGTAACAAAACCTTGTTTGAATAAATATGGCGAAAATAACTGCATTGTGCTTATTTTAGAAGATATTTACAAAAAAAAATGTAGTATGAAACTGTATTAAAGTAGTTCGACCATGAATTTTCACATTGAGATAAGACTGAATCGCGATTAAGGGGATGTTTGATAGTCATAACTTATTTAAGTATTTAATACATACTTTATAAATCGAAGTCACAAATAGATTAAAATTTTCTTTATTCAAAATCAACACAAAGACAATAAAATCAAATTAATTTATATGTTAACCGAAACGAATATAAGACAGAATGTAGGTCACACATTTTTTTACAGGTTTACCTACTTATTTCTATTTTAAAAGAATTGTCGTCGTTACAAAAATATGTATTTTTTATTCAAAAAGTGACATTTATAGTGGCTTATTTTTGTGCCTGGTATAAACTCTGTAGCACAAACTAAGAAATAATAAATATCTTTAATGTTAATAGACATCGGCAATTCAGTGAGTAAAACTGAGTCTGGAGCTCCGTTAAAATCAAATGTGATAGGCTCGCCTAACTTAAGTTCGCCTTTTAACAGTGTGTCACATTTTTGACACATGTTGTTATTTTTTCATAAAAGTAAATTGCTTCTTCTAAGCTTGTTATCACTATCACTAGTCACTAGATAGTATAAAACAAAGTCGCAGTCGCTGTCTCTCCGTCCCTATGTATGCTTAAATCTTTAAAACTACGCAACGGATTTTGAAGCGGTTTTTTTAATAGATAGAGTGATTCAAGAGGAAGGTTTTAGTACCTATATAATTTGACCGACATTCACGCGGGCGAAGCCGCGGGCATCAGCTAATTCCAAATAACTTCAAAACATCAAGGTTAATTAAAATAAATACATTGTCTCTTTTTAATTATATGTAATTACAATTAGTACAGGTTTTCAAGTATTGAGAACTTGTAAAATATTTTACAAATATTTTTTCAAATAACGCCACATTTAACTGCAGTCTTTATTTTCGAAAAAGGTTTTTGTTGTTTCTGATCTACAGTTGTAAAGAACAATGGGGATATTTGTATGGACCCGTCCCCACCCTTGTACAACTTTCTCCTATATATCAAATAAAAAAGAGCGTAAAAAATACATCATTTTATTGTATGGCAGTAAATGTGTGAATAATTGGGGAAAAAAGTTATTCATCGATAAAGACAGAAAATACATTTTTATGTCATCAAATCTGCCTGTTTGGGGTGTCTATTGATAGGTCTTTTAAAATGACATTGAGGTTTCTAAAACATTTTTTTTTCAAATTTAATCGTTTAAAAGATAGACACTTCCAAAGTGGTAAAACGGTCCCCCCTTCTAACTTTTAAACTAAGAGAGTGAAAAGTCAAAAAAAATATAGGCTGTAGATCGCAATGAACACTTTCAATAAAAATTGGTTTGAAAGAGATATAGTTAGCAGTTTTTGAGGTATAGCACATTTGAAAAACCGCAAATATAACTTTGTCATTCATACAAACACTATGAAAAACAAACTTATTACAGAATGTGTATTTCTAATAACAACAAATAATGCTAGTTAAAGGGGGCTTCCCTATTACGATAGTACGGAATCCTTCATGTGCGAGTCCGACTCGTACTTGGCCAGCTGTCGCACCTACGTGAGCAGTTGTGTGGCAGCGCGGCACCTGTACGCCAGGCATCGCAGGCTCCGCATTCGTCCTCCGAATGAGGAAACCATTGAGGCGGAGACGTATTTAGGGTACAGAGCGGCGAAGAGCGCCCTCCTAGAGGGTCGTCTGCGGGCCAAGGATACGGCCCGCGAGGAGATGCTCGAGACTCAACCGAGATCCGTGGAGGCGCCCTTGTGAGATGGTGCGTAATAAACTCCGCACCCGGGCCCCCCCGCTGACGCAGAGTCTCCGGCCTCAGCTCGTGGAAGACGTTGTGAGCGCTCTGTTCCCTTCGCGAGGGAACCATTCTCCCCCTCAACGGACGGTGAGTAATGGGCTAACTCACCGTCCGTCCGTCTTTTGACGACGACAGGCCGTGTCGACGGCGCGTTCGTGTTCCTCGTGCGCCTCAAAGAGATGTCAGCAACATTGAAAGGCTACCAAGATTTTTAGTCAGTAGAAGGCTGGCACTCCATTCCTCAAAACTGGCCAAGAGCGAGTCAGACTCGCACATGAAGGGTTCCGTACCATCGTAGTAGAGAATTTGTATTATTTGTTGTTACAGCAGCAACAGAAAAAAAAAATATAAGTTTTTTTTTCATAGGGTTTGTTTGAATAACAAAGTTATATTTGCGGTTTTCAAATGTCCTATATCTCAAAAACTGCTAACCATAACTCGTTCAAACGGGGTATTTGTGTATGTGAATTTAAATGTTTGTGAACGCACCCACGATACAGGAGAAATTCTTAGTGTGAGAAAGTTTTAATTGCGATCTGCATCATTAGTTTTTTTAGATTTTTCACTCTTTCAGTTTTAAAGTTAGAGGGGGTGGGGCACATTTTAGCACTTTGAAAGTATCTATCTTCTAAACGATTGACTTTGAGAAAAAATGGTTTTAGGAACCTCAATGTAATTTTAAAAGCCCTAGCAATAGACACCCCACACAAGTACATTTGAAAAAAAAATATACATATGTATTTTCCATCTATGTCGGTGAATAACCTTTTTCCCTAATTATTCACACATTTACTGCCATACAATAAAATGATGTATTTTTTACGCTCTTTCATTTGATACTATAGGAAAAAGTTGTACAAGAGTGGGGACTCTTTTTCCTATTGTTCTTTGTTCTTTATCTTGAGCTCCGTTCGAAAGCATAAAATGTAATTAAGAACGCAATCTCCTTTTAATTTTGTCAATAAGCTTTTAAACCTGAGCTTCTAATACAGGCTTGACCTATTAAATAAAATGCCGATTCGAAGGCACATGTATTGAAATAACCTGAAGTTACATTCCCGTTTCTAATAAATACTATTTCATCATCTTTTTTTAGGTGATTGTTTGTGTTCGATTCTCCTCGCCAATTCTCCAAATGTGATGGTCTGTCACTAAGACAGTATAGAATCACTGGAAAAATATAAATCTGACGGCGCTTTAATATTAAAATTAGTTTTAGTTAGATTTAATAGATGTCGCTGTTAGTTTAAGAGTGTCGTGAACATGACTTATCTATGCTATACTTATCTGCTACGTCACATCCGATCACACGACACTCTGACACAACACCGAGCGCTAGCGGGCGGTGGGGCGACGACAGACAGGCAGTATGGTTTGAGATTCGGTCGAGGTCGCACAGGCGTGCTACGCGCTCGGTGGAGTGTCTTACTTGTGCTATATCTATTTTGTTATTTTGTTTTATCGGTTATTACTTGGTGAATATTTTAAAAGGAATAAAAGTGATTTTGTGCTAGTGAACTAGTGTCCCTATTTTCTTCGCCCGACAATCCACGCCTACCTACAATGTACAACTTGGTAATTGAGATCATGGATCCAATTAATACCGCTGATAAGGGCCATGTTCCTACATCAGAAGTGGGATTCGAAGGGCAAAGACCTGAAGAAAATAACGGACACGATGTAGTGCCCCGCCAACGCCTTACCTATTGCGAGATATGGAGACTTTGTTATCACGACTCCTGGCAACCGCTCAACTGCAAACGTCAAATTTCAACGCAACTGCGCGATTGATACGGTTTGATCCTGATGCTACTGATGCGGTCATAAAAGGTTGGTGCAGGATAGCGGAAATAGTAGTAAATAGCAGGAACCTAAATGGTGCGGAACTTTTGCGAGTGCTTGCACATGCTCTGAGATAACGGGCATCGAATTACAAACTTCACAGTTGCCCTGGAGGCAAATAAAGGAATAATTGCTTTTTGCACAATTTGAAAAACCTATGTTACCGCAGGACTACTTCGACGAGATATTAGGATTCCAACTCGGTACGAAAGAGTGAAGCTGCAACACGTGTCTGGAGCAAGATAGAGCGTATCCCTTGCACGGAAATGTCAGAAGACGTCATCACGGAGTTTGTAACTTCGGTGCTATGCCAAAAGGATGGTATGATACGACGAGAGCTGCATTCTTGTAACGTATCTACCAGATCTCAGTTGCTACGGGTTCTCCAAGGTATTTTGTCAGTGACGTGTAGTGAAATGTAGTGGTATGTGGTTATATGTTGTGAAATACAGTGAAATGCAGTGAAGGGAAGTAAGAGAAGTGAAGGGAAGTGAAGTGAGGTGAGGTGAAGTGTAAAGAAGTCGCTACAATGAACCACGTCTTACTCAAACTGTTATCATTGTGGTATATCAGTTCATCGAGCCATGGACTCTCGCAAACGCCGCAAAGAGCCTGTTGCTAAGGCAACTACGAAGACAGCTGAGCAGCCTATGGAGATGCAAGTGCATCCGCGCCCTGTCACTTGTTACCTTTGTGGTCAACAAAAGCACGTTGCACCAGCGTGTCCGACCACAAAGGAGGCAACGAGAAACCGGCTGACAGGGAGGTCTACCTGCGTGAGTGAGGGCCGGGAACCGGCACCATTACTACGACCGGGTGAGTTCGTTCCTTTTCTTTTTGGTAGTGGTTCCGCCTGTTTATTGGCGACTTCCAACTTGGCTAGTCGGCTACCAGGTACAATAACGAACTCTGACGTCATTCTATGTCGGGGTCCCTTACCATGGGATGTCCTCAGGGTTCGGTTGTGGGTGTATGGAGCGTAGGCTTTCGTGACTTTCTCGCGATTCCACTTCCATGCGGCTGTACGTAAACCGGTTGCGCGGACGACGGCCTGCAGCTCGTGCAGTCAAGTGCTCGGGCTGGACTCGAAAGTTTGGCTGACACTTGCCTAAATTGAATATCCCGGTGGGGTGATCGTAACCGTCTGACCTTCACCGCACGAAACTTGTCAACTTCTTTTCAAAGGTAATCCTAAATCATGGCCTAGTATTGGGTTTAATAGCGTTCCCGTTAAAGGGAAGCGGTCCGAGTGCTGCCTTGGGTTTGTCTTGGGGAGGAGTTTTTCATTCATAGAACACATGGAGGCCGTCGCTGAAAAAGCTAAAGGGGGCTTTTATGCCTTAACGAGAGTGTCCAGGTCTGCGTGGGGTTTGTCATTTTTAACTCTAGGAAATATCTATGGGGCTGCTTGCTTGGGATGTGTGTGCTACGGGGCACCAGTGTGGGCCGATAGGGCCACCATAGGAGCGGTACGACGTAAATTACTTCAAAGCCAGCGGTTTGCCTTGATTTTCTTGTGTGGAGCGTGTAGGACGGTTGGTACTGAAGCCTTGCCGGTACTGGCAGGGGTGCTTCCGGTCGATCTTGAGGTGCGGCGCCGTGGTTCAATGTCTGGGGCCGCGGCCGCAGACTTGTTGATGTAGCGTGACCGTGCTGAAATGGCTGGATTACTGGGACCACAGACTGGCGTCTGGGAGGAGCTTTTGTCTGAGTGGCAGTGTGGGTGAGATAGTTCTGTCAAGGGCCGGCGCCTCCACCAGTTCTTTCCCTCTGTTCGTGGGCGGCGGGCCAGGACGTGGCTGGCGTTAGATCGCTGTGTTGCCCAATTTCTGGCGGGCAAATTGGTAGTAAATTGTTTTCCTTCAGGCTTGTTGCCTCACCTTTTTGTCAATGTTCTGCATCTGGCTGCGAAAATGAACAATCAGGCACATCATATTTTATGCGAGTGTGGTCTTTGGCGGAGTGAATGTAATGTTGTGTTGGATGATGTACGGGTTACATCCTGAGTTGTTTGCTGTGCGATCCTTGTAGAAACTAAAACGGGTTTCCGTGCGTTCAAGCATTTTTGTCGTGCCTATTGTTGGAGTCAGGTATAACGGCTCACAACTTGGGACGCAGTGGTATTGATGACAGTAATCCACGTGGTGCTGGGCTTGTCCCGGTTGTACACGTCCCTGTGTGCCTGTTAGCCTTGTTCTGTTCTGTCTTCTGCTGATATGTAGGGGGGAGGAAGTTGTTTCTCCTGCTCCCCAGCTATTCTTTTCTGATTGGTTTCGTTGCGGGATCCAAGACAGTTGGATCGTTTCTTTGGGACTTCGTCGGGCTTCATTGTCTCGGCGCTTTTCTTGTGGTCGCCGCTGTTGATTCTGGCTTGCAGGAGTTGCAGTGGTTTAAGAGTGGTGTGGCGGGCTTGTACCTACCCAGTGAAAGTAGTGGTGTACCACAGCTTAGCCTTTCGCGGATTAGAGGCGTGTAGCTATGATAGGTCTTGGGCTTGTCCCAATTTAAAAAAAAAATTAAATTAAAATGTAACGAACTTGTATATCTCACGGGTAACTGAGATAATAATGTAGTCAAGTGTGACTCGCAGATACTTAGCCTCATCAATGTTGAAGCCATTCTCTGTAGGCGAGTATGTTTTTATAAGAAATAACGAGCGCAATCAGATAAAGTTTCACAGAAAATTCAAAGGTCCATTCTTAATTACCAAGGTTGTAGAAATTGATTGGTATGACTTAAAAAATATTGATGGGCCTAATCGAACGTAAAAATAAGCACACGAAAATCTGCGTTTAGTACCCGGGGGTCTAGACGGTCTGGTAGCGATAGCTACCGCGTTACTTAATGAGAAGGAGGCCGAGACGGCGGTCTACGATCCCAGTGGAGTGGGTATCATCTGGTGATGACAGCTTAGTGATACCTTGTCGATGTGTGGTTCACGTACGTTGACCGCTAGCTCTGGAACCCTCGCGGCCTTCAAGAGTGAAGAAACGTAATTAAAGTTACCATTGTTACAATCTGTGAGATTAACTTAACTGAGTGAGGATAATATAAAGGACTTGCTCATGTGGGCCGACGTCCTATGATGTGTTAGTTACGTGATCTAAGGAACTGGCTTATGTAGGTCGATGTTCCGGATCATGTACTAGGGTGTGTTTAGCGTGATCTAAGGAACTGGCTTATTCAGGCCTATGTTCCGGATCATTTGGTAGGGTGTGTGTAGTTGTATGATCTAAGGGACTGGCTTATGCAGGCCGAAGTTCCGGATCATATACTAGGGTGTGTGTAGTAATGTGATATAAGGGACTGGCTTAGACGATCCGATGTTCCGGATCATATCCTATGGTGTGTGTAGTAGTGTGATCTAAGGGACTGGCTTAGACAGGCCGATGTTCCGGATCATATTATTGCACTGATCGTCTAGTCTGAGAGACTGTGAGATCAATTGAGGTGTAGTCATATGAGATGACAGGGATAGAGCCAGTAAGTCCGGTCCATGTTGTCATATGAGATGATGACTGGTCGAAGGGACGCTGTCACTCTTTGAGTTACGTGTAGTCATACGAGATGACAGGAAAAGAGCCAGTAAGTCCGGTCCATGTTGTCATATGAGATGATGACTGGTCGAAGGGACGCTGTCGCTCTCTGAGTTAGGTGTCGTCATATGAGATGATGACTAGTCGAGGTCTAGGTTGTCCGGGCCACGTCATAATAGGAGATGATGGCTGGCTGAAGGGACGCCTCAGTCAGTATTAGTTTGCAGGAGGTCAAACGTAATCGCTTTACGTGTGTGCGTCCCTAAATGTCATCATGTCAGGATAGGACGAGCGTACAAAGTAATGTATCTACCAGTTTTATTCTCTATAAAGAACGATGGGCAACCGGTGACTTAAGAAAATGGAGACGCACGAGGACGTGCGAATGTCAGTCTGGCCGTGACGGCGCTTTAATATTAAAATTAGTTTTAGTTAGATTTAATAGATGTCGCTGTTAGTTTAAGAGTGTCGTGAACATGACTTATCTATGCTATACTTATCTGCTACGTCACATCCGATCACACGACACTCTGACACAACACCGAGCGCTAGCGGGCGGTGGGGCGACGACAGACAGGCAGTATGGTTTGAGATTCGGTCGAGGTCGCACAGGCGTGCTACGCGCTCGGTGGAGTGTCTTACTTGTGCTATATCTATTTTGTTATTTTGTTTTATCGGTTATTACTTGGTGAATATTTTAAAAGGAATAAAAGTGATTTTGTGCTAGTGAACTAGTGTCCCTATTTTCTTCGCCCGACAATCCACGCCTACCTACAATGTACAACTTGGTAATTGAGATCATGGATCCAATTAATACCGCTGATAAGGGCCATGTTCCTACAAATCTATTTGTTTTTTAGGATTTACCTTTTCTTTTTTGATAATATTTTTAGCCATGGCACGCTTAGGCCGGCGTTGTTTAGATTTTACTGACGTAGTGGAACCTAAATGTTTTAATGATTTAATGCCAAGTGTAATTCCCATTTGATGTAATCATAATAATGCTGCAAATGTTCGTCAATTCGTCGTCTCGCTATTTTTGTTTTAAACATGCCTTCGGACATATGTAATCATGGTCGCCCTACTTTAATACAGTTTCATGCTACATTTTTTTGTAAATATCTTCTAAAATAAGAACAATGCAGTTATTTTCGCCATATTTATTCAAACAAGGTTTTGTTACCTGTCGATCCGTACTTTAACTAAGCTTGAACCTACTTTTAATAACGAAATAAACGCCATTGTATTTTAGGCATATTGCCGTCCGCGCGGCCAACTAAAATCGACTCTCAACAAATTATTGAACCTGTCCTCTAGTATTTTTCTCGTTTATCCGCTGCAACAAATTAGCAACAAATTGTCCATACACATCAGCCTCTATTAATTTGATATTTAAGGTAAAATACCTACTAATGGGCTACCTAATGGGTAGGTACCCATAACCTGGAAACTAAATGTAGCATAACTAATTGTTCATTTACTTCTTGACGTTTTTTTGTTTTTGCAACAAATACAACAAATAAAGACCTTTCTTTTGATGCATCATTCGCTTTTCTGCATTGCATGGTTTTTAGCACATTAATTCCACACAACATCCAACATCCCGCGACGTCGCGTAAAGTGGTCTGAACTGCGGCCACAGAGTACATTTTTATATAGGGTAACTGCGGCGACCGTTCACGCGACGTCACAAATTCCGCAATAAAAAATCGTTGCATCGATGTAAGTTCATTGTTTTGGTTTGGCAATGAGACAGTTAAATTGCGTGTATTGCTTTCCTGTGACTTACCAGTGGTGTATTCGTTATTTTTTATCTATTAAATGGGCAGGTAAACGGACGGCGCCGCCGAGGTAGGCCCAAGAGGTGCCGTAAAATAGATTTTTGATTGAAAAAAAAAACTACATATTTAGTCCGTCAGATAGATTTTCAAAATACTTACACATATTTTTCTTTTTTTACGTAATCAAAAAATGAAGACGATACAGCGCTTTGAAAACTCGTGTGACGTCATATTACATTTTTTTTTACCAGAAAGTGACTTCACAAGCCCTCACTCATGATTTGACGCGTTTTATCTTCGTACTTTTTTTTTTTAATTTGGTAAAACAAATCCGACTTCAACAAATAATAAAACACAAAACGGCAAAAAAAAACTTAAGAAGAACAATCAGTTTTTGAAGTCGGTGGCAAAAAAATTAAATCAAATAAACAAAAGTCACACAGCACGGGTTTTAAACTGCAAATGTAAGTTTAAAGATTTGAGTGGGGGGTTGTGACGTCACTCACCGGTAAAAAATGTCATGCTAATGTCTTACAATATGACGTCACACGTCACATTTCAAAGCACTGTATCGTCTTCGTTGTAATTAGAAATTTATCTGATGGACTAATTAGATTTTTTTAGTTAACTACCCTATTGTGTTTGAGTTGTATCGCTACGGACGTACCGTTACCGGATAAAGTGATCAGCGCGTGTTGCAGGCGAAAGCGGCGCGGGCAAGACGGAGGCGGCGCGCGTGTGCCTGCAGTGCGCCGTGGTGGCGGGCGAGGGAGGCGCGGGGGGCGCGGCCGAGGGGGGGGCGGCGGGCGCGCTGGCCGCAGCCGGCACGCTGCTGGAGGCCTTCGGCAACGCCGCCACCGCGCGTAACCACAACGCCAGCAGATTTGTAAATATCATTTTCATTACTCATACTCGGAAATTAGATTAAAAAAAAAACAAACCAGTGTAATTGGGAGTAAGCCTATTGCCATGAACCGATGTAATTGGGAGCAAGTCTTTTGCCATCCACCGTTGTAATTTTTACTTTCCTTGTATTCGAAATGAAAAGCACAGTGTTTACTGCGGGTTAAAGACTTATTTAGTCCCTCGAACAATTAGCGCCCTCGCTACGCTTGGGCGCCAAACCCTGTCTCGTGACTTGATAAGTTGCTTTCACCCCAAAGTAAGAATATTCTATTTCATTACTCATACTCGGAAACTAGGCCTAGGGAGCTCAGCCCTAGGGAGAAACGTTTTCAACTGATAGCGGTCAGATTTAAAAAAACCTAGTTCTATTTTTACATTTCTATTTAATCTTGTTCCAATTTTCTATACAGCCATTCAATTACAGCGCAATGTAGAATTGAAATAACGTAAACTTAAGTATTGAATAAAGAATATATATATTTTAAATACATAGCTTTATTATATTTAGTTTCAACAATTTCTTTAAAATAACATAGATTTGATAGGGGTGTAAGGGGCTCCCAATAACAGCTTAGGAACGCAAGCCAACCTCACCTGCACGTGGTACAATCTGTTTTCGACCAACGAGACTCTGGCACCCGGCAACACGCACCGGACCAGCGCGGCGGGATATGGTCCAAACTCCCCCCCCATTCATTGAAAGTACAAGGATAATATGGATAGGATAGTAATTTTGGAAGGTTTTGGTGAGAGTTTTAGTTTTTACTTTTGATGGAGTTTTCGGTTCAGATTGCTTCTGCTTGGCCTTCCCTTTAGGGGTAGAGGTTGTTTGATTTTTTTGACTTTGGAACTGTGTGATAATATTTTGTTGTTCAATTGTTTTTTCTTTCAATGTATTGTTTTCATGAATAGTGGAGTGCCGTAAGATTTATACCTCGGAATCCAGGGCCGGTCAATGAATCTTCGTAAAAACTTTTGGACTGCATTGGTAAAAGCCCAAATAAAGAAGTTAAAAAAAAAAATTTGCGCGCTCTTCTTTTTTTTTTTTAATTCGGCAATTTACTGAAAAATGAGAGAAAAGAATGTTTAGAGCTACTAAATAATATTTTCACCGTGACTTTAATGTTAATTAATTAATATTTCGCAAAAAAGCACGACTTACAACAAAAAGAAAAAAAAAAAGTTCTATCTAATACCTTTATAGGAGCAATTCTTGTAATATAGTATAATCTAAATCTCGGTTACGGCTTCAACGATTTTCATGAAATTTAGTATGCAGGGGGTTTCGGGGGCGATAAATAGGTCAAGCTAGGTTTTATTTAAAAAAAACACGATTTACCAAAACAACTAAGCAAATTTCGGTCATCCAGGTACTATACATTATAATAACATTATTGTTAATTAATATCGTCGTCATCGTTGATGTGGATTATTGGTGAAGGATAAGTACCTACAGCTGTCACAAAAGCATTCTAAATTTAAAAAAATCCTGTGGATGCCTTGAGGTTATGCCTGCCAGAGGTATCTACTAATATTATAATTGCGAAAGTTAGTGAGGATGGATTGATGGTTGTTCCCCTTTTCACGCAAAAACTACTGAACGGATTTGAAGGTTAAATATCGCAAATAGATAGATGGTTTACAACCTGGATTAAAACATATGACACAATTTTATCTCGGTAGTATGATCCCGTGGGGCAATTATCGAGCTAGTAACTGTATACCATAAGTGACTAATCGCTAAGGAAAGCTGCTGTGGGGTACGGACCTCGGTTTAGGACGTCACTGAGGGGGGGCAACAAAGGGACAGGCTGAATCTGAGATATATTATTTAGGGTCTGGTTTAATACTACTGTCTCAGCTTCGCAGGCTGGCTCTAGCAAGGGTCGGGATATTTGTATTTCTTATTTCTAAGTGTACTGGTTTCCCTACTACTTTGAGGTCCATACCCCACAGGAGGTGCCCTTAGTGATTAGTTACTAGCTTATGGCCGCGGCTTCTCCCGCGTGGAGTTCGATAAACCATCTATATACGTTATCCAAATCCGTTCAGTAGTTTTTGCGTGAACGAGTAACAAACATCAATCCATCCTCACAAACTTTCACACGTATAATATAAGTAAGATATGCCTCTGGCAGGAGGCCTTAAACTCAAGGCATCCACAGGATTTTTTTTAATTTAGAATGCTTTTGTGACAGCTGTAGGTACTAATCCTTCACCAACAATACACATCAACGATGACGACGATAGTAATTAACAATAATGTTATAATAATGTATAGTACCTGGATGACCGAAATTTGCTTGGTTGTTTTGGTAAATCGTGTTTTTTTTTTAAATGAAACCTAGCTTGACCTATTTATCGCCCTCGAAACCCCCTGCATACTAAATTTCATGAAAATCGTTGAAGCCGTAACCGAGATTCAGATTATACTATATTACAAGAATTGCTCCTATAAAGGTATTAGATAAATACGTTTTAATTTTTTTTTTCTGCTGTAAGTCGTTCTTTTTTTGCGAAATATTAATTAACTAACATTAAAGTCACGGTGAAAATATTATTTAGTAGCTCTAAACATTTTTTTTTCCCTTGTCTCTATTATTTTTCAGTAAATTGCCGAATTAAAAAAAAAAAAAAGAAGAGCGCGCAAATTTTTTTTTTAACTTCTTTATTTGGGCTTTTACCAATGCAGTCCAAAAATTTTTATGAAGATTCATTGACCGGCCCTGGATTCCGAGGTTTTACAATATTTATGCCTTAGGGCACTAATTAAGTGATCGACACTTGATTAGTTAAAAAAAAACTTTATTTTAGTCAAGCAGAGTAACAGTATCAAGATAATTATGATCATTCTAATAATTACACATGTATTTATATTTACTTATTGCTAATTTGACAATATTCTTATAACTACT
This sequence comes from Diarsia brunnea, assembly GCA_949774965.1. Taxonomy (NCBI): domain Eukaryota; kingdom Metazoa; phylum Arthropoda; class Insecta; order Lepidoptera; family Noctuidae; genus Diarsia; species Diarsia brunnea. The sequence goes on from OX459006.1 coordinate 147,371, forward strand.
TAAATGCTATTGTGCGTGGAGGGGGATTTGCTGACGAAGCGAATAGAGTTGGGGTCATCACACTTAACTCCTCCCTCCCTAAGAGAGAAATTATCTAAAGGCAACTCTGTAGTCTTTAGAGAATTTCGTCTTAATCGCTGAGTCAACAGATCTCGTTTTTGAAACAAAAGTCCTATGACGAATACAATTATAATGGCGTAAATGCTTATGGTCCATACACTGATTTTATCACTGACTATAATCGTTTCACCATCACTGACACTATCACTATATTTTGCCTGGTTCAGCAGTTCCTTGATGTCGCCTAGATCTATTCCTCTGAGGTCCATCTGCTTGGCTGACGGGGTGACATCTCTGCGTAGTTCTGGCATCTGTACTGGTGGCAGTCTGAAGGAGACTGAGCTGGTATTCATGGGTGTTGTGATTGTTATATCGGCAATCTGTAACGTACATTGCTGACTTGGCACTAATATGTATGTGCCTCGTAGATTGTGTCTACGGGTCTCATCTTCGCAGTGTTCCGTTGCAGCTATTTCCTTTTCTGTGTATATCAACCAGTGGGTGTTAGATATGGGCTGCACCTTAGTTTCTTCAATCTGCACCTGGTGTTGCTGGCAATTACTGAAGTTATGTTGTACTAGCATGAGTTGCTGGATACACGTTTCCTCCGCGTACTGTACCACGTTGTCATCAGAACAGAGGTATGTCAGGTCTTCTATTTCATTACAGCCATTGACTACGGATCTGTATTTCGACTTGTTCACTATTAGGTAAGGATATTGGGGTATAATGATATTAGGTTTTTGGGTTATCTGGTTGTAGATTGGGATAGGAATAACTTTATAATAATTGTATGTGTTTTTGTCTATAAGTGGAACTTCTAATATAAATATAATTTTACTATTATCTATATATCCCTTAATTTCTATGTTTCCCTCTAATTTTACTAAATTATCTAATGTTAATGGATAAATTAAGTTATGATGTTTTCTTATGACATTAAGAATATTGAATAATTCTGTGGTATTTACTATTGATGGGTGTAATATGTGCATTTTACTGAAAGTAATAGCAGTTTCCAATTCATAAATAATAGAGTAAATAGTACGACAATTATTTAAAACTTGGTTCATACTATTCATTACGGTTAAAAGGTTAGAGTACTTGGTTTGATTTTGAATAAGTGTTTGGAATTGTTTTATTTTGAAGTTCAAATGCTTAGTATTAAAGTTAATGTCATCAGAAACATTGAGTAATTTATCAAAAGCCTTCTGCATCAATGATACTTTTCGTTCTATTGAATGTTCTCTATTTCCTAGATTACTAATCTCTAAATTATATTTCCTAGCATCTTCGCTATCCAAATTTCCTGTTATTACCTTTATGAGAGACCCTAGTGGGTTTAAGATTCCTCTTTTAGTTCTGCTAGAAGGTAGAATCTGCTTTAACCTATCTTTTGTCAGTTCGATAAATGATTCTATTTGTATTGTCAACCCTAAAAGTTCCCTATGTATTTCACTATTACTGTGACTTATGATTTTTAACTTATTATATTCTTCTATATTATTTTCTAATTGGATAGATAATGAATTTAAATCTATAGTTTTAATAATATCCCAATGATTAGTCCTCATCAGAGCCGTCCCAATCCGAATCGGAGCTATTCCCGGATTCTGGTCCATCCTCTGGATATTCAAGGTCGTCCCTTGATCCGCTAGGGCGAGAAGTATCAACCACCATCTGTGAAGGGCGTTTGACATTTTTTAATGCTACTTTACTGTTTCTATTTTTAAGCTTAACTGGTACTATGTTACGTTCGGGTTTTCCAGTGACAACAGCTTTTTCGTATCGCGGTAACTCTTTTGCTTTCCTAGTCCTAGTATTTTTCATAAAAATCGTGTCACCGTCCACTATTTTTGGTGGGTCCTCACCTCCTTTCTTGACCCTAACTAAGCTTTTATGTCCGATCATTTGATCACTTAAATGTTCATAAAGGATTTTCAATCGTTTACGATGATCCTGTAATATTTTTTGCAGTAGATGTTTGTCCCTGTCAATATCAAAGGCATTTCCTGATTCTGTGTGCCCAAAAACTACTTCATGAGGTGTAAAATTTGTCGCGCTATGTATAGTATTGTTATAACCCATGATCGCATACGTCATAACAGAGGTTGCATCTAAACTAGATTGATCGTATTTTGCTAACCTATATATTTCGATAATTGTGGAATGAAATCTTTCCACTATTGCCATTGAATTAGGGTTGTTAGGTGTCCCTATGTGTTGTTCAATTTTGTATAGACTTAGCATTTCCTTGAGCAATTCGTTGTTAAACTCGGTACCTTGGTCACTACTTATTTTTTTGGGTATTCCATACATACTAAAGTATTTTATTAGAGCTCTCACTACCTCGGGTGTACTTTTATTGGGAATGTGTATTGCTTGACCTAACTTGCTGAATGAGTCTACTACCGTTAAATATTGATTTTTTTCTATATATAATAGATCTATAAAAACTTCTTGAAATGGGCTGTCTGGGGTTTGAGTTAATTGTATTAATGGTTTCAGAGGTTTTCTGTCATACTTCGCTTTCTTACATTCCTCACATGCGTTAATAATAGCTGTCACTGTTTCATTCATATTGCTCCACCAATATGTTCTTTTTAATTTCTTTATAGTCTCTCTAATACCTCTATGACAAGTCTTTCCATGATGATATTTGGTAACTAATTCTTTCTGGTCACTTTCATCTGTAACGTTCACCACTCTTTCAGTACATTCGACAAAGTTTTGGGTTCCCTTTTTGTAAAGTGACGTAATTACTTTAGCAAATGTTTTTCTATGCTCATGGTCTTCAAAGTAAATGAAGTACTTATTTTTGTAATCTATATATTCTTTAAGAAAATTTTTGGCTAAGTTTTCGCTGTTTTTAGGAGGCAGGTGGACTTCTAAAATTTTTTGTTTGTCGTTTGAAATATCTTTGACACAGATATCATCCCTGTACCAGGTGAAAACGTGAATTTGCCTATTTTTTGTATCAACCGCCTCATTTAGGATAGGAATACCTTCATGTTCCCTATTTGATATTGAATGTGCTGTGGCAGCGTCGCTTTCGGAATCCGATAATTCTATTGTCTCTATTTCCGGTTCTTTAACGCTTAGTTTTACGATTTCGTCAGTAATATCTTTCAAATGCTGTTGCAATCTAGTTTCCTTTTCATCTAAGTTAACTATCAGTGATTCTGAGTCATCTTTCGTTACATTAATTTTAATTCTCGATAAGGCATCTGCGTTTGTATTTTGTTTGCCTTTCTTGTAGTGTATGTCGAAATTATAGTCTTCTAAACGTAAACGCCATCGGGTTAGTTTACTGTTAGGTTCTTTTAATGAATTTAACCATGCTAAAGGTCTGTGGTCGGTATATATTATAAACTTTCTGCCATATAAATAGGGTCTGAAATGTTTGACTGCCCATATTATGGCCAATAACTCCTTCTCTATCGTACTATATCTGGACTCTGTATCACTAAGTTTTCTGCTAGCATATGCAATAGGTTTATCTGATCCTATAGTGCCTTGAGAAAGTACTGCACCTACAGCGAAATTGGAAGCGTCTGTTGTGAGAATGAACGGTTTTGTGAAATCAGGGAATTGTAACAAAGGTGCATGTGTCAGCAACTCTTTGCAGATTTCAAAACTTTTCCTATATTCGTCATTTATCACGATGCCTTTTCCTTTTTTCAGGCATGCTGTGAGGGGTGCGGTTATCTTAGAAAAGTCTTTGATAAACTTCCTATAATAGCCTATTAACCCTAGGAAACTCTTAATTTCTGTCACTGTTTTGGGTAACGGATATTTCAGAATAGCCTCTATTTTGTCATTGTTAGGCTTAAGACCATCCTTAGTGATTGTATGCCCTAAGTACATGACTTCCTTTCGTAAAAACTCGGATTTATCGAGCTGAACTTTTAAGTTAGTTTTTCTGAAGCGCTCGAAAATAGCTCGTAATTTATCTATGTGTTCTTGCAAACTGGTAGAAAATATGATGACGTCATCAAGATATACGAGGCAATGTAAGCCTTGTAGACCTCTGAGAACGTTATCCATTGCACGTTGGAAAGTGGCTGGCGCTGTTTTCAAACCGAACGGCATTCTGTTGAATTCGTATAAGCCGAATGGTGTTGTAAACGCGGTTTTCTGCCTGTCGTCTTCCTGAACTTGTAATTGATGGTAGCCAGATGCAAGGTCTAAGGTAGAGAAGTACATACTCTTTCCTAATTTATCAAAAAGATCATTGATGTTTGGCAAAGGGTATTTATCGTCTATGGTTATCTCATTCAAACGTCGATAATCTACGACCATCCTCCACTTCTGTTGTCCGGAGGCATCTAACTTCTTTGGAACAAGGTGGACTGGTGCACTCCAAGGAGAGTTTGATTCTCGGATTACATCGTCCTTTAGCATTTTATCTACTTGACGCCTAATCTCGTCTGTTTGAGCGGGCGGCAACCTATATGCTTTAATATTTATAGGGTCTTCGTTTACCGTTCTAATTTTATGTTTAACTTCGTTAGTGAATGACAGCGGTATGTCCTCACAATAGAAAATATCCTTATATTCTTCACAAATTTTCTGAATCATCGTTCTTTCTTCCTCATTCATATGGTCTAGCCTTATTTTCTTTAAGTTGTTTGATAATAACTCATCCATTCTGTCTGTGTCGTTTAATTGATTAACTAAGATCTCGCGATGGTTGTAAGGTTCTACCTGAAACGGGCTAGTGACCTTGAGGGTCATTTCTATGTCCTTACAGTTCTGTATGACTGTATACGCATAACCATTTACACAGTTAACTAATGCACAGGGCATCCGAATCCCCTTAGTTAATTCTTTAAAATCTAAAATAGCCTCGCCATTAGTTAAGTTTACAGGAAGTTTTACCCTTAACTCACTACGTGGCGGTAAAATGTAAGTATCTTTCAGTGCCGAAGGATAAACAAAAGGTATGTCAGTATTCCTTGTACACAAAGTTAATGTTTGGTAATCAATTTTTGCATCCAATTGCTTTAATAAATTACTGCCTAATAAACCGTCATAGTTATTGTCAACGTCGTAAACATAAAACTTATGACTTTCGGGGCTTTTAAATATTTTAGGCAAGGGGGTTAAAACAACTTCCGTATGCATACTAACACCATGGGTACTGACTACTTCGAAAGGCTCTCTATAAATATTATTTTTAAAATAGTGGTAAGCGACACGCTGACCTATAAATGATCTAGAACTGCCAGAGTCTAACATAAAAACTGCATTATTTAGCTCTGGAATTATAATGTGAGGCAAAGAACGGTAATTAGTACAATTTAAAATTATTTTTTCTCTCTGTATGAGGCCCTTAGGTAAAAATTTTCAACTTGTTCGGGCTCATATGATGTGCTTGGTTGTGATTCGTAATCAAAATCATTTTCTTCGTTATTATCGTATGTCATAAATGAATCATTATTTGTATAATTTACGCGTCTAGAACTTGCAGTTCGCATGGTAACATCGGTGTTTGAACCCGAGTTTGCTGATGTTGTATTATGCTCAGGCGTTGTTCGCGTCGCGTTGGCCTGCTGACTCGGCCAAGGCGTTGACCTACTTTGTTGTGGCGGCTGGTTATGAGTGTTATTTTGGTTTCTAAAGGAATTTCTAGATTGATTTAAGTTATTTTGATAATTTGTATTTTCTGTCAAACTATTTTGTGGTGGAGTACTAGATTGTTTTTGTGGGTTGGGAGTACGCTGAGAATTTCCATTGTTGTTAGCAATTTTCCCTTGGGGTTTCAAATTATTTTTATTTCTATTACTTTTAGATTCGTAAACTGCCTGAAAGTTTTGTTCTTCCAACACTACCTTTAGGGCATCTTCTAAGGTGGTCACATTTCTCAACCGTACTAATCTAACTAAATAAGGAGGTAAATTATATAGAAAAACATTCAATGACGAATTAGTATAGATATGTTGTTTGGCTTGACGTAAATTCGCATCGTCTACTGTTTCAATTATTTTCGCAATCAAGATACTACGCAAGTTTTGAATCCTATGACAAAAATCTAAATAACTTTCATTAGAATTTATTTTCATAGACTCTAACTCCAATACTAAGCAATCTTCGGTTCTAGGGTCACCAAAATGTTGAGCCAATAATGTTTTCAACTCTAACCAAGTACCAATACTATCTCGTTCCCCCACTAAGTTCGCGGCTTCCCCTGTTAACTTACTAGTAAGAACGTGGAATAGATATTCATTTTGGGCTTTTCCACCTTGAAATGTATTTATTATATATTCACATTTCTTTATAAAAAGTGGAAGCTGTCTAGAATCGCCACTAAACTCTGGAATAATGTTTGCCATTGTTGACGGAACCTGCATGATTTGATCCATTTTGAAAGAACAAAGCACGAAAAGAGAGAGAAAAATACACTAAATATCTAACTAAAATTAATATTATCACGCTAATTATATCGTAATAAAATAAAAGAATGTTATCGCGGTATTGCTCAACCCTCAATAACACAACACATACAATTAAAACAAAGAGGAAAACGATAAAGGAAAATAGAAAGGATAGTGAAGAAGTTTTACTCACAGTCCCGTAGTTACTCCCATCTCCTCCTTGTGACTATTATTGAATACTGCTCCCGCCGATGTGTCTGGTACTCAATGAATTTGTTTGTTCGGAGATCCCTGTTGAACTGTAGAAACAGACGTCCAGCTGCTTGTAGAGTTTTATACGTCGCAAACTGACTACAGAGATCCTACCGGCTGCGCCAATTAAGTGATCGACACTTGATTAGTTAAAAAAAAACTTTATTTTAGTCAAGCAGAGTAACAGTATCAAGATAATTATGATCATTCTAATAATTACACATGTATTTATATTTACTTATTGCTAATTTGACAATATTCTTATAACTACTTAAATGCTATTGTGCGTGGAGGGGGATTTGCTGACGAAGCGAATAGAGTTGGGGTCATCACACTTAACTCACTCCACTAGAAGTAAATTCTCTATTTTATTCTGAGCTTGTTCTAGTTTTTGTTTCAGATCCTCTATTACGTCATGTAGTACATCAGAGTCCTCATTCCTTGTTGACAGGTCCGGCAAACTTTTACAAAGATAGTTGTCAGCCGATAGTGTTGACTGAAATGAATCATTAAGCGATTCATTTATCAAAGACTTTTTTTTACGAATAGTTATATTTTCGTATTCCATTTCGTCGAATGCAAAAACAATGTGAAAAAATAACAAAAATAACTTTTGCTTCACTGTGATTCGAGCTCGGGCCGCTTCACTTAAAGTTTTGATTTAAAAACCAAAAACTAAAAAAAATAATCTCACAAAAAGAAAACTTTTGCAACTGAGATTAGAACTTGCACCATACGAGTACTTTCGACCGGAGTGATTATAAAATCGGCCACGATGGTTATAAACTAATGTTCGAAATAGATGTTCTATTTGTTGTGTGAAAATAAAAGTTCGTTAGGACGCTTCTTTTTTAAAAAAATAATAACTCCCATAACGGGTTACGAAGTAGACATAGTGCTGAAGACAATGCACTATGATAAGAGCCCTGGGGAAGATTGCGTTACCACCGAAGCCCTAAAATTAGGATCTGCCACACTGCTCCCTCACTTAACCAATATATTGAACGCAATCCTACAAGTAGGTAAACTCCCATCCCTAATGTGTCACTCAAATATTGTTCTTCTTCGTAAGAAAGGCGATAAGTGCAATATTAATAACTACCTACAGGCCCAATAGCCTAGTCTCACATATTTTTAAGGCAACATTTGGAGGCCCCTGTCCTCAACAAACTCAAATCATTACCTACATGAGTTTAAAATGCAAGTAGTGAAAACGCAACTTAAATACCTTTACCGTTGTGCATTAATCCTTGCATCAGACTATTCGACCGTAGAATCTGGCCTTTGTTCTAGATCGGTATTTGTAGAACATTCCTTGCAACAGAGGAGCTCAGATTCCACCGTATAAACTCATCTTCCGCCGACACGGTACCCTGGTCGATGCATTCTCTAGGTTTTGGTGTTAGACGTGGCTGGTCATGCTCATGAGCCACTCTCTTGGGTCTTCCTCTGCGTATTTTCTCTTCGTTTGTAAAATCGTTGTTCAGATTACTTGAAGCGTCTTCAGTAGTTTGCACTGTTGAAATAGGCGAGATCCTCACTACTTTAGCGCTTTGTGCAGTAACCAGAACATTTAAGTCTGTGCCCTTTACAATTTCAGCTCCAATCATAAGATCACATGGTGTTTCACGATCTTCGACAATGTGAAACGTTATTTCAACGATAATTTCGTTTATGTTGCAAATCGTTTTGATTTGTTGGTAGGAAAAAATTGCCACACTTTTACTTCCAATGCCCTTCAACATCAAACAACAATATTCGTGATTACTTGGCAAGGGACAGCTTACCGATCGTCTTATCAAGGAACGAGCAGCTCCGCTGTCATATAATGCTGTTAATTTATGGCTACCAATACAAATGGCTATTAGGGTAAGTATTTCGTCATATTCCAGTGCTAGGTTGACTTTTTGGGCTTCGTCGTTCATCTTCTCTAAGCATTTATCTTCAACATGGCCAGTTTTATTACAATAATTGCAATTGAGATTTCTGTTCGCATGGCAGAGTTTTTACTGGTGTCATCCTTTGGTAATGATTGTGGGTAGTTTACTTTGTCACTTGCTTTGTTGCAATTTGCTTGAAAATGGCCAGTCTTGTCACACTTAAAGCATACCGTCTGTTCTTCGCGATCGTTCCCAAGCCTGAGCCGTTTGGCAGGCGGTTCGCCCTGACGTTGCTCTTGTGGCCTGATTTTGGGTGCAACAGAAATTAATTCGGGGACAATTGTGCACTTACTAGATAACAATCGTAAGCGCAGATACTCATTACCCATACAGCCAATAACAGCTTCCACAGCGTCAGTATCTGCAATAAAGAATTGAGTATCTTTATTAACGGTTACTACGCGTTTCCAAATAGGCTATGGTTATTGATTATGCTGGATTCATTCATTCATGGGGTTTGGGTTTCCGCACTTAGTCCTTGAAATGGACCATTGTGCGTGAGCCATGTTGGCCGATTACTCCAACCAGCCCACCTCCCTCCAGAAGCAGATCAGACTTCCCAGTTTCCTCAGAAAATCAACAAAAAACCCCTCCCGCTCTTGGGCAGAGCAAAAGGCAGTGTCAGACTTCTACTGACTAAAAACCACCCATGTTCCTTCTTAGCCCTTCATGTCGAGGCCGCGGTATCTCTTGCGAACAACCCGCAGTACACCAGCACCCTCGAGGAGATATTTAAATCCCTTGCTATCAGCAAGGGATTTAAATACGCGTGGACAACGCAAGGCATTCCGATCGGTGATAAAATGCTATCAAACCTTCGTTTTGCAGATGATATCGTTCTTTTTGCTTCTGAAGTAGATCAACTGCAACAAGTACTCCAACACCTGATCACCGCAGGCCTTGAGGTTGGACGAAAGAGCGATGGAGCGTAGCATTTCAAAGATCAAAATCACCGATCGAATACGTAACACCACAATACGCTCCAAGACAGGCATGGCCGATGTTGCCGATAAGTCTGCGAGGTTGAAATGGGACTGGGCGGGTCACATTTCTCGCATGGGTCACACAGTGGGTGCTAGAAGACGGTCATCGTCGCCGAGGCAGGTTTAAGAAACGCTGGCGTGACGATTTGGACTCATTCCTTACTGATTGGCCAGAGAAGTCAAAACATCGGGAGAGATGGAAAGTAATGGGGGAGACCTGTCTGTGTGTGTGCGTGTGTATGTATGTGTGTATGTGTGTGCGTGTGTGAGTATGTGTGTGTGTGTATGTGTGTGTGTGTGTGTCTGTCTCTGGCATCGTAGCTCCCGAACGGATGAACCGATCTTTATCCTGTTTTTTTTGTTTGAAATGTGAATTAGTCGAGAGTGTTCTTAGCTATGTTTGATGAAAATTTGTCCAAGATGGCCAAAAATGGCGGATTACATATTTTTTCACAACTTTATCAATATGGGTATCAAATGAAAGGGCTTGATTAGTAGAATACTATACACTACGACAAATTTAAAATCCAAGATGGCCGCCGTCACAAAATGGCGGATTAATTATTTTTTTACAACTTTATCACAATATGGGTATGAAATGAAAGGGCTTGAATAGTATAATACTATACACTATGACAAATTTCAAATCCAAGATGGCCGCCAGCACAAAATGGCGTGTTCTTTTGTTAACTCCCTCAGTTGTTGAAAATGTATTTTTTGGTGACCAAGTTTGATTTAAAGGGAGTAAAAGTGGAGAACCAATGTTTAATATTTAATGCTTCTCAGCGAATGACTGCCGTGCGCGTAGGTATTTAGTCGCGCGGATATTTTTACATTGCGATGTCTTCTAAGATATTTGTTTAAACTATATTGAGTTAAAGGCACAAATATTTTATATTGAATTTCCGTTCTAACAATCATATTTATTTAGATATAGATTAATACCATATGGGTTAAATAAGCTTCGCAAAAATAATTGAGTCGGGGGTTCTTAAATTTTTAATTTATACTTGTTACTTTCCTAGTATTCGTAATGAATGACTCCTCCCAAAAGAAAATGTCTGGCTGCGGTAACATTACCCCAGCAGGAAATGTTTTTGTGAAATAACTAAATAACTGTAAGTTGTACGGGCGGTGGTATTGTAGCTGGCCGGTAGCGCGGTCCTGCCATTCGGTGGTATGTACCTACAATAGGGAATATGAGAGGAGCTCGTGGCTTAATAAGAACTGCCACTCGGGTCGATCTTTAGGTTAAGCTGTGCTTGCCTAGGTCGGTCTGTGGATGGGTGACCGCCCGACATACCGAGTTTCCTCCGTGCCTCGGAAAGCACGTTAAGCTGTTGGTCCCGGCTGCCATATAGATCTTTGGCAGTCGTTACAGGTAGTCAGTGACCTGAAATTCTGACATCCAGTCTTACTAAAGAGTATCGTATTACCTAGTACTAACTGGGTTGTGGAGGTCAGATAGGCAGTCGCTCCATGTAAAATACTGGTACCTACTCAGCTGCATCCGGTTAGACTGGAAGCCGACCCCAACATAGTTGGGAAAAGGCTAGGCAGATGATGATGTACAATAGGGAATATGCATGTAATTTAAATTTGGTTTAAATATTTTTATTCCGAAAGTTCATTGGCAGGACACATAATCTAAACCATTATTTTAGTAATTAATGTCTCTAGAATTATTAAAAATCAAAAATTAAAGTGCAAAATAAGCGAGCGAAATTCAAATTTTTAAAACACTTCACCATTGGTGAAACGAAACGTGACGTCACACACTATTTAAACAACTTCGTACTGCTTACATTTTTGGGGGGCATGAGGAACAGGGTGTAAAGTTCCTCATCCCCCATAGAAAAGGGAGGATCCTCCGACCAGACGGGTGTTGTGTCTGGTGGGCTAACTGCCCAACATCTGTAAGTCGGGATTTTCTATATAAGCTAATGTCGCGGATAATGTTGATAGCGCGATGTAGGAATTGCCAATTTAGTTCGCATGTGTTGCGATAGATGTCGCTGTCGCCACACATTTGTATGGCATTGTAGGTCTTTGATTATAAAACAAAGTATTATCGTGAGTGTTGTGAATTAATTTCGTGTTTTAGTGTAATTTTAACATCTTAGCGAGTTTAAAAATCATTTAAGACAATGACTGAAAGTGGTTTTGTAAAAGCACAATCGGATAATCTGCCGAGAAGAGATGCATTCATGCAGTCGACTTATATTCAATCAAATCCAAATTTTACGTCCGCTGAAGTAAACAAAGTCAAGCGATGAATGTGTCTCTGAAGGGATCTCTCGTTTCTGCTGTGGTATAATTTAGGAACAGAGTTGAATAGTTATTTTTTTTGTTTACTTAACAAACAATAGACGAAATTACAATACTTTGTAAACTGCATAACTACTGCTTGTGTGATTGATTTTAAATTCAAAACTTATTTCTGATTAACTGAAATCATAATTAAGGTATCGAAATACGTCATACTTACATTAAAGTGATCTTCACAACAATATAAACAAGTTGTTGCTGATTTAAATTCTTCTCTTCGCATAACCTTACACCATTTCTTACGTATTTTTGCACCTACCGGGACTCGTAAAAACACTTTATCAGGTGTACTTTTGGTAGTGTTTTTGCATTCAAGTACGACGCAATACTTATAAGTTTGCTTTTGAGCTTTTTCCATTGTGAAATAAGTTAAGAACGAGAACACCTGTTAGTAAACAATGGACTGGACTGTCAGTGGCACTGGTGTTTGACGTCATCAACAGAGCGCGCGAAAATGGCGGCGTTTAAACAGCCTAGAATTATTCTCTATTTGAATATATTTTTTTTTACCTTATTGTCATCATTTTTATTCAGTATTTATATTTTTTACCGTGTTAAAACGGTGTAAACAGTGAATTAAAAATATAAAATAAATACATGCATATACCCTATTGTACAATGCGCGCGTGTCTGTTCGCAGGGCAAGTTGCTGGACATCGAGTTTGACTTCAAAGGCGAGCCGGTCGGAGGACACATCACGCACTGTGAGAGCACTTATTTATTATAATACACACACGAACATACGCACTTATTTATTATGTTACGAAACAAATCCATTTTTAGGGTTCCGTAGCCGATTGGCAAAAAACGAAACCCATATAGATTCGTCATGTCTGTCCATCCGTCTGTCCGTCCGTATGTCACAGCCACTTTATTCGGAAACTATTAAGACTACACAGTTGAAACTTGGTAGGTATGTAGATGTATTCTGTAAATCTCTTTTGGATTTTTATACAAAAAAAGGTTAAGAGGAATATATGTAACTGAAACTAAAAAACTTTTGTCATCAAACCTATTCGTGAGGGGTATCTAAAGTTAAGTCTTTAAAAATTACATTGAGGTTCCGGAATCAATTTTTTCTCAAATTCAATCGTTTGAACTATACACACTTCCAAAGTTGTGAAATGAGTGTTCCCCTCCCTCGAACTTCTAAACTAAGAGAGAGAAAAATCTAAAAAATATATATGCTGTATATCGCAATGAAAACTTACAACCAAAATTGGTTTTGAACTATAGTTAGTAGTTTGAGATATAGCACATTTAATAAACCGCAAACATAACTTTGTCATTCTTATAAACACTATGAAAAACAAACTTATCACAAAATGAGTATTTCTGTCGCCGCTAAAACAATAAATAATACAAATTTAAGGGGGGCTTCCCTACTACGATGGTACGGAACACTTCATGTGCAAGTCCGACTTGCACTTGGCCAGTTTTTATTAAGTTCATTTGCTCTAGGATGCGGTGCAACAAATATCTACCCTCATCCGTTATTTAATATACATGACTGTATGTACATCGCAAATAGGATGCCTGGCGACTCACAAGACGATATCACATGCCTAGATGTTCGGAACAGAGACTAAGCTTCTTAAGAACGTGCAAAATTGTTACCTAGGTTGGCACAAAGTCACAATAGGTGAAGACAAATTAAACAAAACATTTGTTGTATAACTTTATTATTCGGTTTACATTATATCAAGCAAGCGGGAAGGCTAAGTTTCGCCGTCAGAAAAGTTAGACAATACACTGACGTTGATACAGCATGGTTAGTATATTTTAGTTATTTTCACAGCGTTATGTCCAGCAAGCGGTTCGTGCAATTTGCCAGCTGGGTACCGGAGTTTCTCTTAAAGATTTTTTAAAAATAGATTGGTATTCTCATGGTTGCTTCACAATTCTTCTTTGCCAACATTTTATATATATTTGACAAAATATTCACCTGTACACTAAAAACAGTGGATCATTCCCACTAGTTCTACTGCACAGTCCTACAATAGAACTAGTGGATTTTTTTTTCCCACTAGTTCTACGATTCAAGGTGTACGAAATCGTAGAACTAGTGGGAACCAAAATTCCCACTAGTTCTACGATATATTTTAGGGGTGTTACAAAATCGTAAAACCTGCGGAACTCAAGTTTCTCATTCGTTCTATCACACAGTTTAGTGTACAACTACTTCAAAAACTACCAGGAGAATAGATGTAGGCAGGAGGTATTAAAAACATAATTTTTTGGTGAAGATAAAAAAGGATAGGTAGTAAAGTCCCACAAACTACCAGCAGAACAGAAGTAGGAAGGAGGGAGGTATTGGAATCTTTAAATCAAATCTAAATTATTCCTTTTATATAGAATTGTATTTAGATTTAATTATTAAATGAGATTTCTAATAACATACAGTATGCAATGATGACACTAATAATTCACCATTCTGGCCTCCTGGTAGTTTGTGGGACTCTACTATCCTGGTTTCCTATCTCCAACAAACAAAAAGTGCATGGTATTAGAAAGGATCCTTTATTTTTCATCTCTAAAAAAAATGTTTTCAAAACCCCCTGCCTTCTATTCTTCTGGTAGTTTGTGCCGTAGTTGTACCGTAAACTGTGTGATAGAACGAATGAGAAACTTGAGTCCCGCAGGTTTTACGATTTTGTAACACCCCTAAAATTCATCTTAGAACTAGTGGGAATTTTGGTTTCAACTAGTTCTACGATTTCGTACCACCTTGAATCGTAGAACTAGTGGGAAAAAAAAATCCCACTAGTTCTATCGTAGGACTGTGCAGTAGAACTAGTGGGAATGATCCAAAAGGGATATTATAAATTGCATATCAAATAAATAATCGCCTATCAATACATACTCATCATTTATATTCATTTTTACATCAAATAACTTACTTCACTACAAATAAACTAAATGTTTAACAAAACTCAAACTGCAGATAATTCGAAATTATACATCAATATGACATTACTATTTTCCTCATAATGCAATACAGTTAAATTTATTTTTGTACAAAAATACTACATACATAGCATAAATACTGACTGCACAGCAAATTTTCCATATTTCATAGCAAAATAACTATCCCAGTCGCATATTAACCAGTAAGTACAACAAAACCTGTTCATCATATTTGTCTTAATTTTCAAGAAGCCATGCTCGGCAAATTTAATGATTATCATAACAAAAACATTGCATTATTTCTAAAAGCAGAACAAATTAACTGAAAAAGGTTCGCGGCTTCGCGCGCTTTTTCGTCACTAATGGGCGGCATGGGCACCGGGCCGTAGGCCGACGAAGGAGGCCGGCGGAGGCCCGGCACTTCGGGGACAGAAGATATTAGTGTTATTTAATATGCGAGCGAAGCGAGCGCGCGTCACTTCGCCGTTGTCGGGTAAAAAATAACCACCATGCTGAGTTATATTTAGAGTGGCTCAGATAGAACTTAACTAGTGGCTAAGATAGGAATACTTAGATGCTCGTTAATTGTGGCTTACTTAGTAATTTAGAAGGCAATGTAGATTTTAAGAGGCGAAAACGGTTTAATTAGCACCCAATTATATATTTTTTTTTGCTGATCTCATTATGTGGTAATTAATAAATAATAAGAAGACTGTGACTAATAAAATGCTGTTTTATTTAGAAAAACTGCTGTAAATAATATAAAAATAGAAGCTATATTTAAAAGAAAAAGAGTTAACATGTATAATGTGCATTAAGATTATTAGCTGTGTATTGATGAAAAAGCTTTTGCTTTAGGAAAAATCGTTGTACGCTGCGAAAATAAATTGTAGTGTGTTTAGTGATATTTTGAGTTGAATATTTTGCTGTGCAATCAGTAATTTTGATGGGAATTCGGAATCTTATTGCATAGAAAAAGGATATTTTTTGATTTGCGTTTAAATACTACCCGATCCAAAACAGCGATATTCACAACTTTCTTTTCACCGACTACGCGCTTCTTTTCACCGGCTTCTCAAACTTCAGAATTCATTCGTAGGGCTCGGTATAATAGTCTAGTCAACAAGTTCAAAAACGTGTTAAATAGAAGTAAAGCTCCTAAAAGTATGTGCGATAGCTCATTCGATTCGGAATGACGCCTAGAAAAATGTTTTTTAAGGGTTTTTTTAGCACATAAAAAATTGCGATTGTCATTAACAAAATAAGAAAAAAATAGTTAGTTAATAAAAATATGCAAATAAACATAAGTAAAGTTTATTATTTTGTGAATTAGATTTTTTTTTTAAATTAACAAAAAATGAAACTAATAATGTTATTTTTTTTTTTGGAATATCTTGTTGTTGCTGTTTTTTCATCTTATATAGGTATTAATAAACATTGGGAAAAAAAATACTTCATTTTTAAGAAAATGTTTATTTTAAAAAAGCAGAACAAATTTCAAACTTTACTTAACTTTATTTTAGGATTTTCAAAATTTTTTATTTTGCATCTGGTGAAATAATGCCGTTTTTTTAAAAAAATCTTAAATATTTTTTTTATTGTTTATAATCGTGTTTTTATATTTAAATTGTTTAAATAATTACCTAAGAAATTATTTTATTCTTAAAAATCATCATTAATTCTTTTCAATGGATTAACAAAATATTTTTTTTTTAATAATTTCTTGTTTATTAAGTTAACAATTTGTTATAAACAAATAATATTAATGGTTATATTTTTTTTTTCAAAATACTCATAAAATTACAAAAACAATCACATATAAGAAAGTATAGAAAAAAAAATTTAATTTTGTTTTCGTATAGAAAACAAAATTTAGAAATGAAGCGGAAATATTTTAGACCAATTATTACAATTTTTACGCCGTAATTTATAAAAACAGAGATTGCAAAATAATTAGTTTATTAACAATGGTGTAACTTTTTGAAAAATAGACATATTAAGTTTTTTTACCAAGTTTTTTTTCGTTCAAGTGTCTAGATTACACCATAATTTATTCAGATTTTTAAATTGTTATTTAATACTATAAAAAAAATAATTTTGGTGATATACCGGCTCTTTAGAAGTCGCGCCTATGCTTAACGACCTCGCGGAGCCCTATTTTCAGCGTTAATTTTTTTGTATAAATAATAGAGATAGAGTTCCGGGAGTTGAGACTTTTTTATGGGAAATTTCCTCCTCTTTCAGGATCTTTTTTTCAATTTTGTAAAAATCTCAATTTTTGAAATTATTAACAAAAAACTAAATATCTTAATTTTTTGTTCTTGTTTTGTTAATAACAATCGCAATTTTTTATGTGCTAAAAACCCTAAAAAAACATTTTTCTAACTGTCATTCCGAATCGAATGAGCTATCGCACATATTTTTAGGAGCTTTACTTCTATTTAACACGTTTTTGAACTTGTTGACTAGACTATAACGTTTTATAACAAACTATGATCTTATTTCCTACACTTGCCATTTAATGCATTTAAAGCCAAAGTAAAACCAATTCTTTGTTTAAAAGCTTACTATTCTATTAACGACTACTTATATTATAAGAATAGTTGGTTGCTGAGTTGAACACAAGCCAATGTTTATATGTTCTTATATATATATGTATATATATATTTTTTTATTATTATATACTTTTAATTTTTATTATTGATTTGTGTCTGTAGTAAATCGTAATATTAACTTACACCTCACTGTTGTATTGAGTCTGGCTCTTATAACTTAACAGACAGATGTGTTGCTGGGAAGTTTGTTCCGCCACTGCTTCTTCTCAGCTAACACACTAGACAATGGGACCGCTTCGGGAATATTCCCCTTTTGAACACAACAAGAATTTTGAAAATCGGTCTACTATTGACGGAGATATCGGTGGACGTAGATAAAAAAATACATAAACATGAAAAGAGAACTTCCTTCTTTTTTGGAAGTCGGTTAAAAATGTATTAAATGTTTTGGGTCAGTGTTTTTTTCTTTTTTGTCATGGGAATGTCACTTAAATATCACGGGGGTTTCTTAGGGAGGTAAAATTTCGGTATTTTTAGGGTTCCGTACCTCAAAAGGTAAAAACGGAACCCTTATAGGATCACTTTGTTGTCCGTCTGTCTGTCTGTCTGTCTGTCTGTCAAGACCTTTTTTCTCAGGAACGCGTGGAGGTATCAAGCTGAAATTCATATCAAATACTCAAGTCTATGGTCTCTTGGAGCTGTGAAAAAATCAAACTTCTAAGTCAACGCGATCAAAAGATACTCCCGTTTATGCCGCAAATTTTCGACACTCGCAAGGGAATCAAAACCTACAGGGTACTTCCCGTGAACTCAGAATCTTGAAATTTGGTATGAAGCAACGTCTTATAGCAGAGATATAGGAAAAATTGCGAAAAGTATACATTTTTAGTTATATCATATAATAAAAATATTTTTAATAATTTTAAACTTACTACCCCTTTCCTCATGAACGCGTAGTGGTATTATATTGAAATTCATATCAAATACTCAAATCTATAATACCTTTAAGCTGTAACAAAATCAAACTTCTATGTCAACGCAATCAAAAGAAACAGGAATTAAAACCGCATATTTTGAAACTCGCCACTACTCGCAAGGGAATCAAAACCTACAGGGTACTTCCCGTGAACTCAGAATCTTGAAATTTGGTACGAAGCAACGTCTTATAACACAGATAAAGGAAAAATTGCGAAAAGCATAAATTTTTAGTTACATCATATAATAAAAATATTTTTAATAATTTTAAACTTATTACCCCTTTACTCATGAACGCGTAGTGGTATTATATTGAAATTCTTAAAAAATACTCAAGTCTATAATATCTTTAAGCTGTAACAAAATCAAACTTCTACGTCAACGCAATCAAAAGATACAGCAATTAAAGCCGCATATTTTGAAACTCGCAACTACTCGCAAGGGAATCAAAACCCTCCCTGTGTATTGTACGGAACCCTCGGTGCGCGAGTCTGACTCGCACTTGGCCGGTTTTTTTTTTACCTAGGACGCTCCGTTTTCGAAATACCAATTTTTTTTTTTATACTGAACTGCCATAACTCGGAAACGGTTCATCGTAGGACCATGCTTCTCAGAACCTAAATGGCTGCGCTAAGTCCCTACTGAACTCGCACGGATTATAATAACAAAAATCACGACGCGGGCCGACTCCAGCCGACTGCCGAAGTGCTGATGCGCTATGAACGCGCCCGACGACGGCGATACCGCAATGTCGCGCGCCGCTACTTTGTTATATTGTTATACTTACTACCCCGTTCTGGCCCCGCTGTTGGCGTTTTAGCCGTTGAGCGTATTGTTAAGTGACACATTGTAATTATAACACGTAGGCAGAGTCGTTATAACAAATGTTATACGTTATGAACAACTATCGTGCTGTTTTGGTGTTATACGTTATATTAACCACCACTAGTGGTCACAAACATACCCCGCGTGCTTGTTACTACAAGCAACCGACTCGCACGGTTGTATGTGGTTGTATGGAGCGTTACCTCTGTTCCGTTTATCTACTCATGTGACGATAGTCATGATTCCTTGTTACTGAGCGGGCTTTCTTCAGATTACTGGTCCCATAAACTTGCTCCTTGTTTGGTTATAAGCTATAAAAAATACCTTTCTCTATCTTCTCCAATTCACTGTTCCAACAAACTTCTCATATTTAGCAGTAGTTATGACAGTTTAAATTTCAATCCCATCATAAAGATAAATAAATAAATAAAACACTGTACTAGTAGGTAAATCTAACCCCGTTTGTCATTTAAGTTTCAACAATTTTCTGGAGGAACACTCGGAACACAACATTTTTACGGATGCTTCCAAGCGTTCTCCGACGGGTTGTGTCGGGATTGGCACGTACCACTCGCAATTTAACATCGTTCAGAAAATAAAACTTCCTCCGGAGACTTCCGTTTTTACAGGAGAATGTTTTGGCATTTTAAAAGCCATTGAATATACATAGTCGGATTTTTAAGCTTAGGAAAGTTATAATCTTTTCAGATTGTCAAAGTGCTCTTCTAGCCATCAACAAATGGCCACTGACGCATAAATCCCAGTCTCCAATAATTTGTCTAATAAGAGAATTTGCGTACAGAACCTTATCCGAGGGCAATACCTTGCAATTCGCGGTTCCAGCCCATGCTGGAATCGAGGGCAATGAGGATGCAGTGTGGGGACATAGTTCCATACATAAATTTCAACTCGGATATTGTAAATTTACCTCAAACTTTTCTTTTGGACACCTGGAAGGTGGCCTGGGACATCAGCAGTAGACAAAAAGGTCATTATTTTTGTTTGATCCACCCCGATGTTTCGGAAAAACCGTGGTTTGGCTAAGTTTGGCAAGATGGAGAGCTCCGTTCTCATACGAATGAGAATTGGTCACGTCTGCTCTCCTGTTCATCTTGCCAAACTTAAAATTATAAATGATCCCAGTTGTTCGTGTGGCACAGATGTGGGCGACTTGAACCACATTCTTTTCTCCTCTCTATGGCCGTTCTTCCGTTCTCAGTGATCTACTGTCTCTCCGTATTCCTTTTCCTAGTTCAGTTCGTTCTTTATTTTCTACAAATTGTTTACCTGTATATAAATGTAATATATTTTTTCGCCGATTTATTGTATCCCATCATTCATTATTAATATAGTTAGTAATCCTACTGATCCTATATCCCAAATTCCGTTTTAAATACTAAATTATTTTGTTAAATTCCTGTTTCTCTACCTTTGTATCCTACACTATTAAAATAATTATAACTTGACATTGGCTAAATGCAGAAACCGTGCAAAGCCAGAAAAAAAAAATGAGCAGGCTTATGAAAAGTTTGTGATAAGCTTTATCTTTTGTAAGGAACACTGCCCTTAGCCGGATTTTATATATCACTAACAAATATAATTATGTAAATTTTATAAGGGTTTTTTAAAAGTGCGTTCTAATGATATGTGGTTGTGTCAATGATTATATGAAGTGTTTTTATGTTGCAAGCAGACCTTCTGGAAAAGGTAACATTTAGTGTATGTCGTTGCACGAGCGGCAGCAGTCAGCGCCGACAGGGCTCTGTGCTCGTAGCGCCTAGTTCTGTATTTCATCAACATTGTGCTAGTTACAACTAGACTGTCTGTGGAACGTGCTCAGCTTTCGAGTGGAACCCTTCATACTGCGATGCCAGATATATTCCAAATCATTATTTGTAATATTAAAGTTCATCAGAATCTGCCTTTATCGTTCTTCCCACAATTTCGTTCCAGAAACCAACTCTACTTGGCGCTTAATGTACTACTAAAATATTAGGACACTTAATTTTATCTAAGACTGTGTGTTCAAGTTCAAGCTTGTATACTTAAAAGTACTGTTTTGGAGCTCTCTACGCTTCATTATAATGCCCCGCAGCGAAAGAGTCGATCTTCCGTCTTTAAGCAGCTTCCAGCTCTTAATGTTGGTTTTTAGCTGGTTGCTGGAAATTAGCCAGAACATAAACGGATCGTGCTCGAGTAGGAGCGCGTATAGTAGCGTGCGTAGTGTGCGTATTGTAGTGTGACGTGTCGCAGGAGCGCGTGTGCGACGTGCTGGAGGGCGAGCGGAACTTCCACGTGCTGTACCAGCTGCTGGCCGGCGCCGACGTGCAGCTGCTCAGTGAGTGTCGCCCTTACCGCTGCCGAGTGCGCGTGGCCCGCGTGCGTGACGTCACCTCGCTCTGTTGCAGAGCGGCTGCGGCTGCAGCGCGCCTGGGAGCACTACCGCGTGCTGCGCGGCGACGGTCGCGCCACGCCCGGCGCCTCCCCGCGCCGCGCGCCGCCGCCCGCCGCGCCCGCGCCGCGCGCCGCCGAGCAGGACCGCGAGCACTTCGCCTTCACGACGGTGAGTGTCGCTGCAGTCCATAGCGCATCATTTTTATATTATTTGTGAGTTGGGCGTCCATCAAAACTGTAAGTTTAAACACACACTATTGTTGGACAGGCGGCGATGCGCGCGCTGGGCTTCGGCTCGGGCCTGACGGACGCCGTGCTGCGCCTACTGGCCTTCCTTCTCAAGCTCGGCAACGTGGAGTTCGAGCCGCAGCACAACATCGACGGCACCAT
The DNA here is from genome assembly GCA_949774965.1 of Diarsia brunnea. Taxonomy (NCBI): domain Eukaryota; kingdom Metazoa; phylum Arthropoda; class Insecta; order Lepidoptera; family Noctuidae; genus Diarsia; species Diarsia brunnea. The sequence goes on from OX459006.1 coordinate 169,357, forward strand.
CGGCATGCGCCTGCAGCAGCGCTACGGTACGCACACACGCACGCGTACGGTACGTACTGTACGTACTGCACGCATACTGACGGGCCGTGCATACACGCAGAGCTGGTGGAGGCGTGCGCGCTGGTGGGCGTGGACGTGGAGCTGCTGGGCGCGGCGCTGGGTGCGGGAGAGGACGAGGCGGCGCCCGAGGGCGCGGAGGGCGCGGGCGCGGGCGCGGACGGCGCCTGCTCGCCCGGCGGCGCGTGGGCGGCGGCGCGGCGCGACCAGTTGCTGAGCGTGCTCTACTCGCGCCTCTTCACCTGGCTCATCAACGCCGTCAACGACCACATCAAGGTGCGCCCCCACACCCGACCCCCGCCGACTCCCGCACAGCTATGTAAGTCTGTCTGTGTATCGCTCGTGTGTGTGCAGCCGGCCGAGGCGGGCAAGCGCTGCTCGCTGGGCATTCTGGACGTGTACGGGTTCGAGTCGCTGGCGCGCAACGGACTGGAGCGACTGCTCATCAACTACGCGGCCGAGCGCGTGCAGGCGGCGGTGACGGGCGCCACGCTGCGGCGCGAGCAGGACGAGTACGCGCGCGAGGGGCTGGCGTGGCGCGCGCTGCCCTACGCCGAGCACGAGCTGCACGCCGAGCTGCTGGACGCGGGCCCCGACAGCGTGCTGGGCGTGCTGCGCGACTGCTCGTTGCGCGGCGCCAGCGACGCCGCGTTCCTGCAGCGCCTGCAGCGGCGCCGCCACCCGCGCCTGCTGGTGCTGCCGCCCGACCACTTCCAGTCAGTACTCACTATCCTATGTCTACTCCACCTGATGTAGTACGACGGCGCCGTGGAGCCGCTCTGATGCTGCGGCTGCAAGGCGGCCGTACGAACTACAAACTAAAGCGCGTTGTTGGTGACCTTTGCCTCCTCTCTCCGAACTTGGTTAGCACCACATCCGTTGTGTCGTGTGTAATTTTAACCTTTTGACCACCACGGACGTCTATGGACGTCAAATTAAAACGTGCTCACGACGCCTTGGACGGCATGGCACGTCGAAAATAACAAAAATAGGTTTGTAGTGTTTTATTTTTCCTAAAATTCTTCCATAAACATAATTATTATACATAGTGTAATAATAAAAAAAAAGAGTGTGAGAGATGAGAGTGAGATGAATGAAATTAAACTGTGTGGTGTGCTCCAAATAAAAATAAGTAAAAGTGAAAATTCGGGCGCCTGGAGTACACACAAAACTATGCCAAGGATAGACTTACCTGCGGGAGCTTGAGACTTTTAATCTTCAAGCGGGAAGGCATCAATAAAAATCAATCATGAAAAGTAAGAACGACTTTATTACCCGAAGGCTGCTGGTTTGAAAATTCCTTTCTAATTCTAAAGCTAACAGCTCTAATGTGTAAAATTAAGATGACATCGCTGTTATTCTAAGACCTGTCATTATTGCACTTTTTTTAAAATAAATTGAAGTTATGTTTATAAACCATACCAAACTCCGTCGACTAAATTAGGAACCTGATGGATTATCCAAGAGCATCTTGGTGATATTCGCCGAGATTGCCAACGGCGGTCCAAGATTTTGCATTTTGGTAGGGGCGTGCGTTCAAAAATTTAAGTAATATGGAAAAAAAACGCCTTGTGGCTGAAAACAAACATGAATAATCGTTAGCGGATAAAAAATGGCGATTCGACGCAGGAGTCGTTACGAACAAATACAATTAAACTCACCGTTTCTTCCAAAAATCAAAATGTGGTCATCAGTAGATGAATCAATCCAAGCAAATAATTATCAAATGAAGATAAAAGATCCTGAAACAATTAAATATCGGAAACTATTAGCGTCTGCTATCAAAATAGCCATGACAACGCGGAACGGACCGAAATCACAAAGAATTCGCTTACCTTAAAAAATAAAGGCTATCCAATTAGGATCATGACAAGGGCAATCGGCTACCACATAATTAGGGACTAGATGCCGCCCATCTCAAGTTATATTTTGAGATTTTATTGGAGCGCTCAAAAATCACTCCATTGATTCCAGGCTGTAGGTCGAAAAGCAAGAAATGTCAAAGTCAATTTGACAGCATCGAAAATAAAAATCAGTGTGACCACTTCACGAATCCAAGTCAACCAAAAATGAATTTTCATAAGGCAACACCAACCAGAGCCTACAAATCAAAGCAAAGAATTCAATAGTATGTAACAGGCTTAAAAGACTCGTTACATTACATCCCTCCCCGAAAATAAAAGAAAGGAACTTTCTTTTATTAGAAAGAAATCTTCAACACAATAGACCAGTCTTAACAACTTTCTAAATCCAAAAAAAGAAAAGAATCATAAAAGATTCGAAGTGTAAATGAATTCCGAACATGTCAAACGACAAGGTCTCAAGAATTTAATAAAAGTAAAAACATGCAAATGACAAAAAGTCAAAAATGAAATCTGTGAAAAACAGAAAAAAAATATAAGTTATAAAAACTAGTTAAATGAAACGAAGAGAGAAATCTCTTAGCGCTTCTAAACTCCAAAACAGTGCAGTTAGGCACCATCGCCACTGACTACAAATTTCAAACGAATTCGAACAAATTACCAATACAAACTACAATTTTTAGTGCAGTTAGGCACCATCGCCACTGACTAAAAATTTCAAACCACTTGGAACAGTACAACTTTGAGTGCAGTTAGGCTCTATTGCCACTGACTACTATGTCAACTGCTTCCAACTCTACCATCTCTATGAGTGCAGTTAGGCTCTATTGCCACTGACTAACTCCGTATCCAACAATCCAAAAAAAATTTGAAACTCCAAACAAAAGTTTTTAAATAAAGCTGAAAGACCTTATTTAAAATATTGTTACAGGCACAACCTGCAACGAAACAAAGGAAAGCGTACTGTGATCGGCTCATCACCACCGAATTCCCGAGCACAATAGCTGTAAAAGAATGTTGCTGTGACTGGCTCAACACTACCAATCTCCCAAACACAGACAAACACAAAAAATCATTGAGATCTCCAATGAGAAATCTCAATAACGAAAAGGCGAAAGCCAAGGTTTCACAATGCGATCGGCACATCACCACCGAACTTCCGAACGCAAAGAAAAAGAATGACGAAAGTCAAAAAAAAATCCTGCATTGTGATTGGAACAACAATGTCCAACACAAGGGAAAAAGGGAAAAATATGGCCGGGGCCGAAATCCCACATTGTGATCGGCACAACACCACCGACTTTCCGAGCACAATGGAAAAAAGAGTCGAAATCAAGGTCAAAAGTTACACCAAGATTCAAAAAATAATAAGGCATTTTGTAACAAAGGTTACAGAATGACCCTAAAAAGTAAAGTCCAGGATGAACGCGTTACTAACAAAGTCAAATCCGATCATTAAAGAGAATGAAACTCTAGTAAAAATGAGAAACAATTCTGTCAATGAACAGCACAAACTAGATTTAAAAATCGATTACTATTTATGACGAAGAGAAAATAGAATGATTTCAAACTATGAAAAAAGAAGAATACAAAAACTTGAAATTGAGTTCAAGTTTTTGATCTCAAGGTAAAAATAACCTGAAGTGTAGGGTTATATAAGATCCTAATAAAATGTAAACAGGTAAAAGGTTACCCTTAAAAAATAAGATCTTATACAATCCAACAAAAACGAACAAAACATAAAATAAGATCCTTTGATGTGAAAAACATTTAGTGTGGAAAAAAATGTATTTAATTAACAAGAATGGCCTAAGTTTTATTTTTAGAATGTTAAGAATTCAAATTCAATAAATTTATAAGAAGTTACCTAACATACATCTTTCAAACCGCTGAAAACCAATCATCCATCCCCTCGTACATCACACTGTCAAAAGCGGCTTTCAAACAGAATTTATCAAAAATCAAGACTAACACTTGGAAACCAAATTAAAATTTAATAATATCTTTAACATGATAACGTCCCACTGAACCTTTATTTAAATCTTTCAAAACATAAACGTTATCCGAAACCTTTTCAGTTATTTTACACTTTACAAACTTAGGTGCAAGCTTAGCTGAAAAATATGCAGGAGCATGAGATTGAACAAAACTTCTTCTCCACACCATATCACCCACACCAAAAGAAATGACTTTCCGACCTTTATTATAATAAGCGGCATTTCGCTTATACCCCTTTAACAAGTAAGCTTGAACTTTAACAAAAATATCACTAAGTGAATTAAGAGAAACTGCATAAGCATTCCTATTTGAAATTTCTAGTTGAGATAAGTTATCAACAGAACTACTAAAGTGATGTAATGACGCATCAAGAATAAGCTCCCTACCAAACATCAGAAAGTTAGGAGTAAACTCAGTAGCAAGGTTTACACTATTATTTAAAGCTAATTGAACATTGGGCAAAAAACTTGACCAAGTTCTATGATCATCTTTAACAAAACACGATATGCAGGTTTCGACCGTTTTATTATATCTCTCAACAGGGTTATTTTGAGGTGTATACAAAGTATTATAAAATATTTTGGTTATATTAAAACCTTTCAAAAAATCTACAAAATGTTTTGAAGTAAATTGAGTTCCATTGTCACAAACTACTATTTTTGGACAACCAAATTTGAGAAATATTTCTTTTTCAAAATGTTTACAAATTACTCTAGTGGTAGCATTGATCATTGGAAAGAACCAGCAATATTTAGTAAAAACGTCTACAACCGAAAGTATGTATCTATGACCAGAATAAGTTTTAGGTAGAATTCCTATGATATCAACTGAGAGCATAAGCATGGGACGATCAACTTTTTTAGGATTAATCATAATACCAAAAGGTGGAGATGTAGTATGTTTATAAGCTTTACAGGTATCGCAAGACAAAATGTATTGATGAATATCATTAAACATTCCCTTCCAAAAATAATGCTGTTTTAATTTCTTTAAAGTTTTATGTATTCCTAAGTGTCCAGAATTCACATCATCGTGATTTGATCTAATAGTATCTAAAATATGCTCTTTGGGTATAACAATCTTCCAGTCTAAAAGACTGTGAGGATTATATTTATTTCTACAAAATTTATATAAAGTATTATTTTCAACTCTAAAATTCTTATACTTTCTAGGAGATTTTTGACAATGGATAAATATTTTTCTATACCAAGGGTCAGTAATTTCATCGTCAGGTAAGACTAAACTGTCCTGAGCGTTTATAGCGGCGACTTCTATGCGAGATAAAGCATCTGGAACTAAATGTAATGAACCTTTTTTATGAATAATATCGAATGTAAATTGAGAAATTCTAGCAGCCCAACGAGCCAAACGTCCACTAGGATTACTGAGACCTAAAAGCCATTTCAAACAAGCGTGGTCAGTGACAACTGTAAACTTCATTCCTTCAATATAAGGTCTAAAATGTTCTATGGAATCTAAAATAGCTAATAATTCACGTTCAGTGGTACTGTAATTTCTTTCACATTTATTAAGTGACCTAGAATAAAAAGCAATGGGATGTTGATCTCCCTTCTCATCCTCTTGACTCAAAACACTACCAATGCCCACAGAACTAGCGTCGCAATGTAAAAAGAAAGGTTTTTCAAAATTGGGACATTGCAAGACGGGAGAAGTTACCAACGAATTTTTTAATTCTTGGAATGCATTTTCAGCTTCGTCATTCCAAGTAAGTGACTTTTTAGAATTTTTACTACCTGCAGTCATTTTAGTTAAAGGAGAAGCAATATCAGCAAATTTGCAAATGAATCTACGATAATAGGAACATAAACCAAGGAAACTTCGAAGTTGTTTTACCGATTCTGGACGAGGAAAATTTTCTATTGTCTCTAATTTAGAAGGATCAGTATGCAAACCATTACTGTCAACAATAAAACCAAGATAGCGAAGTCTATCTTTGCAAAAGTTACATTTCTTTAAATTTACGGTTAATCCTGCCTCTCTTAATATATTATAAATTTTATTTAATTGTTCAATATGGCCATTAAAGTCAGAATTTATACAAATTAAATCGTCTAAATAACAAAATACAGAATTATCATACTCTGGACCAAAAAGTTTATCTACTAGTCTCTGCAACTCAGCCGGTGCATTTGTGAGACCGAATGGCATGCGAACAAACTCGTACAGACCTTTTCCAGGAACCACAAAAGCAGTTTTCTCACGGGAGGATTTCTCAAGTGCAATTTGCAAAAAAAGCTTTAGAAAGATCTATTGTACTAATATACTTGGCACCTCTAAGGTTATCTAATATTCTAGAAGTATAAGGAAGGGGATAAGAATCTTTAATAGTAACAGAATTTAATCGTCTTGAATCTAAACACAATCTAGTACCTCCATCTTTCTTTTCTACCGCTAAAACAGGTGAACACCAAGGAGACTTAGAGGGTTGAATAATGCCTTCTTTTAGTAAAACTTCTACTTCATCAAAAAGTTCTTTTTGTTTAGCAGGACTCAAAGGCCAATATCTTTGTTTAAAAGGTTCACTAGTAACGTTAATTTTATGTTCAACTAAATGAGTGAGTCCCAAACCTCTTTTCTCATAAGAAATGTCTTCAAACAAAGCAATAGTGCTATTTAATTTCTGTTTCTCTGAAGGAGAAAGTTCAGAAATAGGAGTAACAGAACAAACTTGTATTTTATTATTTTGATTATCTTTAACAAATGTAATGTTTTTCCACAAGTCTCTAGCAATTTTAAATTTAATCCAGAAGTCAAAACCTAAAATGATGGGTGGATCAAAAGAAGGAATAATTAAAAATTCTATTATCTTAGTGATATTATCACAAGTTACTGGCAAATCCATGACTAACAAACAGCAAGGCGAATAGCAAACGAAAAGCAAAAACTAAATTTCAAAAAGTTAAAAGTTTGAAAATAAATTCTCAAGTTTGAGGTTAAGTATTGAAGTCAATGTGGTATTCCCATGAAAAATTACTAAGTTAATTTTATCGTTTTAAAAGTGCAATAATCACTTACAAGCAGCTTAAATCTAGATAAATTAAATGTACAATATTGTACTTACAATTAGATTAAATTATTTTCTTTAAAAGTTAAACTTAGTTTTTAAAATAACTTTACTGTTGAGAACAACAAAACACGGTCAATGCTATACATTTCTGTTGGTTTTGCTAAGAAAAAAAACATGTTATTAAAACAAACAGGTCAATAAACAAAATTATCAATAAGTAAACACCAAATATTGTTTACAAAGATTCACCAAATTAAGTTAAGTACTACTTATGAGTCAAAAATTAAAATAAACACAAAGTTATTGAAGTAACAATGTAGAACAAACTAATGCAAACAATAGACTCATAAGTTATTTAATAATTGTGCAATAATGACAGTATATAGGTACCAGACAAACCTACTTCAAGTCCCTGTTCGCTGAGCGACAATTGTAATAATAAAAAAAAAAGAGTGTGAGAGATGAGAGTGAGATGAATGAAATTAAACTGTGTGGTGTGCTCCAAATAAAAATAAGTAAAAGTGAAAATTCGGGCGCCTGGAGTACACACAAAACTATGCCAAGGATAGACTTACCTGCGGGAGCTTGAGACTTTTAATCTTCAAGCGGGAAGGCATCAATAAAAATCAATCATGAAAAGTAAGAACGACTTTATTACCCGAAGGCTGCTGGTTTGAAAATTCCTTTCTAATTCTAAAGCTAACAGCTCTAATGTGTAAAATTAAGATGACATCGCTGTTATTCTAAGACCTGTCATTATTGCACTTTTTTTAAAATAAATTGAAGTTATGTTTATAAACCATACCAAACTCCGTCGACTAAATTAGGAACCTGATGGATTATCCAAGAGCATCTTGGTGATATTCGCCGAGATTGCCAACGGCGGTCCAAGATTTTGCATTTTGGTAGGGGCGTGCGTTCAAAAATTTAAGTAATATGGAAAAAAAACGCCTTGTGGCTGAAAACAAACATGAATAATCGTTAGCGGATAAAAAATGGCGATTCGACGCAGGAGTCGTTACGAACAAATACAATTAAACTCACCGTTTCTTCCAAAAATCAAAATGTGGTCATCAGTAGATGAATCAATCCAAGCAAATAATTATCAAATGAAGATAAAAGATCCTGAAACAATTAAATATCGGAAACTATTAGCGTCTGCTATCAAAATAGCCATGACAACGCGGAACGGACCGAAATCACAAAGAATTCGCTTACCTTAAAAAATAAAGGCTATCCAATTAGGATCATGACAAGGGCAATCGGCTACCACATAATTAGGGACTAGATGCCGCCCATCTCAAGTTATATTTTGAGATTTTATTGGAGCGCTCAAAAATCACTCCATTGATTCCAGGCTGTAGGTCGAAAAGCAAGAAATGTCAAAGTCAATTTGACAGCATCGAAAATAAAAATCAGTGTGACCACTTCACGAATCCAAGTCAACCAAAAATGAATTTTCATAAGGCAACACCAACCAGAGCCTACAAATCAAAGCAAAGAATTCAATAGTATGTAACAGGCTTAAAAGACTCGTTACAATAGGCTGCACTAAAAGTATCGGGAATGGAATATTTCCACTGTTCCTGTCATATTAAAATATTTTTAATTGAAAACTCCTTGGTTTTAAACATCGAATACCATTTATTTATTTAAAAAAAGATTCTCGGTCTTGTCACAAGGTTTTGTCAAACTTGTTTAGTCGTTGAGAAAATGGAATTGACTCATTGAGGTATAATGTACTACCTCAGATCAAATAACAGGCAGATAGAACATGCGTCACTCAATATTTATGTGTGCATGACAGCTAGGAGCGGCATTGTAGGGACATGTGCATCTGTGCGTGTGTAAAGTTGCTAGGTATTGGTAAAAACTCCCACAATTTTTACAATTATTGTACTAATGTTTAAAATTGGAAATGCACTTTTGCTATATAGGTACTCAAGTACCTAGTATTTGAACAGAATAAAATTGGCACATCATTCATTTTTCATCATTTTCATTGAAAATTGGCACATCTAAATACTAAGCTAAATTGTTGACATCCGTGGGCAAATCTTTTAAAAGAACCTAATGGAACACTTTCAGAATCGTCGGTGTCTTCTTGTCAGTACGATGAAGTAGTTAAGTTGATTATTTGTGTAGCGGAAGTACACGTTAATATTGCAATATTCTCCAAAGGAATACAGTCTCCAGTTTCTATACTTCTCATTTCTAAATGCGTTAATAATTTTAAATATTTGGTCTTTTTTTTGGGGGGTGGAAAATCATCAAATAACCCCTCCTGCTCTAGAGCAGAGCGAAAGGGAGTGTTAGACTTCTACTGACTAAAAACCACTCATGTTCCTTCTTAGCCCTTTATGTCGAGGCCGCGGTATCTCTTGCGAACAACCCGCAACCCCGACGGGTCGATATTTGGTCTTAAATTGTTTTACGTTTGGATTATCATTATGACCCCCATGCATCTTGACGCATCCGAAAAATATTTCAATATGATCCTGGCTAAGTTTGTAGGTGAGTAAAAAAAAAGAAATGTCTTTTTCTATCAGACGGTCATAAAGTGATATTAAACTTGATATATTATTATTATTATTTACCAGTAGTTCCTGAGACTAGCACGTTCAACCAAACAAACAAACTCTTCAGCTTTATAATATTATTAGTATAGATTATACAAAATTATTTCTGCATAAACATGTATAAATTCATCTTTCTACACACCATGCAAATTCCACCAATTCAAGGAGACCTATTTCGAAGTAAACTGGCAACACAGACCAATAACTGCCAATTTTTGAGTAGGAAAATATTTTATGGAAATTAAATAACAAAACAATAAAATAAACAATAGTTGCTTGTGGAAAGATATTCCATCTCCTTTTCTTTGTTTTTGTGAACAACTTTTACAATACAACATAGAGTGTGTGAACATATTAGAGATACTCTCGAAAGTAAAAAATACTGCTCAGGGGTGTTTCTCGACGTACAGCAAGCTTTTGATAAGGTTTGGCACCCTGGGCTGCTGTATAAACTGAAAAGAACATTACCATACAACCTGTTCCTGATATTGAAATCTTACCTAGAAAATCGTATCTTCTTTGTAAAAATTAATGATGCCGCTTCAGATTTTTACGACATAAGAGCTGGAGTCCCACAAGGCTCTGTCCTGGGGCCCGTCCTGTACCTGATATACACAGCAGATGTTCCTGGATCGGAAACTGTAATGACAGCCACCTTTGCCGATGATACTGCGGTGCTGACATCTGACGCCAACCCAGAAGTAGCTTCCAGTAAGCTACAGTCGCACCTGGATAAGGTTTATACCTGGATGAAGAGCTAGCGCATCAAGGCTAGTGCAGCTAAATCTAACCACATCACATTTACCCTCAAACAAGGAGATTGCCCTGCTGTGAAACTGGGTAATGAGCAGCTACCACACAACACTGTAGTAAAGTACCTGGGATTCTACCTCGATCGCAAACCAACGTGGAAGACCCACATCCAAACAAAGCGTGATGAACTCAATCACAGATGGAGAACACTAGAGTGGTTATTGGGAAGGAAATCTCGACTCTCTGTCAACAATAAAGTTTTGATTTACAAAGCAGTCATAAAACCAGTCTGGACTTACGGCATGCAGCTGTGGGGATCAGCAAAAACCTGTAACACTGAAATACTCCATTTCAAAATGGCGTGCTTAAAGCCATAGTGAGTGGTAATGGTACACAAGAATGGATGACATCCACGAATATCTAACCTCCACGCAGTATTGATTTACGGTTAAAACAGCTACCCACCGTATAGTTTTCATAACCATTATTATTCACTATGCATTTAACATTCAACCAAGAAACCTAACCCTTAACCTTCAAGATTAGAGAAGTAGTACCTTCCATAATCAGCTCACCTAGATAACCTGGAAGAATACAACCATATTTACGTCCCAATAATATTGTATTAAAGAATTATTCTTCAACTCCTAACCGTTAAGGAGTTATACCTTTCATCAACATGAAGGGTTGACTTCAAGATGCGAATACTTGAATAGCTTCAGAAAAAGCACGAAACACGTAATACGTGCCTATGAAATTTAAGGGTTGCCTCGATTTCTCTGGGATCCCATCACCAGGTCCTGGTTTCCTTATCATGGTACCACCCTTCAAATATCTCCATGCTAAAAAAAAAAACATCAAAATCGGTTTCTAAACGACGAAGTTATACGCGAACACACTTATAAAGAAACGCTCATAAATAAAAAAAAATATTCATAAAATGAAAAGTACGGGGCCGAACTATGTTAATTTTTATGGGACCAAATGGCAACTATTCCGCATCAAACTAAATAAGAATTACGTAAATCGGATCATAAATCTCAACGTAATCTGTGTACAGTCAGCATCAGAAGTAGATTACCACTACTCAAAGTTTCAAAGTAGGGTTATTTATTAAAACTCGTTAAATATTACTCGTTAGTAACAAGTTATTGAAGAGTAAGGCATATTTTAAAGAATTATTTTCTGAAACATAAAGAATAATAGCTGAAGTCTTGTACATCAACTAATTGAAATTCCGAAATGTTAAGCTACTTCTGTTGCTGACCGTACATACATAAAAAAAACATACCGATCGAATTGAGAACTCCTTTTGGGAAGTCGGTTAAAAAAATATAGGAACCTAGACGTACTCTTTCTTGATGTCATAAATAATGAAATCCACTCGGTTTTGACTCCAGAAGCTGATTTTTCTTCTAAAGTTTATTTCTCACTTTTTGTTAAAAAAAAAAATCTCGTTGAAAAGTGAGTGCATTTCATAAATAAAAAACCTCGTCTTCGACGTTTGTTTGTGTCTTTTTTGAGGTTTCTAAAACACAAATTGATTTGATTTGATTGACGGCCCTTGTATCCGCCAGTCGGCGTACGGCTCGAGACGTGTGACGTGATCCACAGGGTGGTGCACTTCGGCGGCGCCGTGGCGTACTCGGCGCGCGGCATCGTGCACAAGAACCGCGACAGCGTGTGCCGGCGCTGCACGGCGGCGCTGGGCGGCGCGCGCGAGCCGCTGCTGGCGGCGCTGTTCCCGCCCGGCGGGTCCAGCCCGCGCCGCCCGGCCGCGCTGGCGTGCCGGCAGCGCGCGCTGGTGTCGGCGCTGGTGCGGCGCCTGCCCGCCGCGCCGCGCCTGGTGCGCTGCCTGCGCGCCGACGCCGCAGCGCGCCCGCACCGGTTCGACGTCGCGCTGCTGCGCCACCAGATCCGCTCGCAGGGGTGACTTACTCATTTCATCTTTGTTTCTGGTGATAATAGAATGTTTTTAAGTCCTCGCGCCATAGCGCCCCCTAGCGCCCCGGCTACACTCCAACCTGTTACCCAGTGTAGGAACCACTCGTAGCAGACCTCATCGGTTGATAATACAATTAACTAAGTATCACAGGCTCACACCAGACCACCAAGCCTTAGTCCAGGATCACTTCCTTCCAACTTCCCGCCATCATGTAACTGACAGATGTCATTAGTGACAGCTCACCTGACTACTTGTGGTTGTGAGACAGTGTTTACATATCTATTAAATAGATATACACTACATTTCTTATTATATTTGTTTTAATCAAAATGTGTGTTCTTTCAATATTGTAACTTTTATTTATACTCTTAATTTAAAAAATGGAAATATGAACTGTTTAACGTGACGTCGTGCGCTACAGGATCATGGACATGGCGCTGTTGCGGCGCAGCGGCTGGTGCGAGTCCATGTGTGCGCGCGCAGCACTCGCGCGCTACGGCCTGCTGGCGGGCACGCGCGCGCCCGCGCCCTCGCCCTGCGCCTCGCCCGGCCCGCGCCACGACGAGCCCGTGCGGGCCGCGCGCGCGCTGCTGCGCTCGCTGCCCATCCCCAGCGCCGAGTTCGCGTACGGCCGCACGCGCGTGTTCGTGCGCAGCCCGCGCACCGTGTGGGAGCTGGAGGCGCTGCGGGCGGCGCGCGTGCTGCAGCTCGTGGTGCGCGCGCAGCGGGCCTGGCGGGCCCACCGCGCGCGCGTGCGGGCCCGCGCCGCCGCCGTGCTGGCGCGCGCCTGGCGGGCCCACCGCGCGCGCCGCACGCCGCCCGCGCGCGCGCCCGCCGCCCGCGCCGCCGCCGTGCTGTGGCGCGCGTGGTGCGGCGCGGCGCGGCGCCGCTACCTGCTGCGCCTGTGGCGCCGCCTGCCGGCGCGCGCGCAGTCGCCCGCGTGCGGCGCGTGGCCCGCGTGCCCGGCGCCGCGCCTGCTGGGCCGCGCCGACGCGCTGCTGCGGCGCCTGCACCACGCGTGGCGCTGCCGGCAGTACCGCGCCGCGTTCGACCAGACCGCCCGCAACCGCATGCGCGAGAAGGTGACGTGCAGCGTGCTGTTCAAGGAGCGCAAGGCCAACTACGGCGCCAGCGTGGCGCACCCGTTCGTGGGCGACTACGTGCGCCTGCGCGCGTCCGCGGCGTGGCGGCGCGGGCTGGGCGCGGCCGGGGACCGCTACGTGGTGTTCGCGGACGTGGTGGGCAAGGTGGCGCGCTCGTCGGGGCGCGTGGCGCGCTGCCTGGCCGTGGTGTCGACGGGCGCGCTGCTGCTGCTGGAGGCGCGCTCGCTGCGGCTCAAGCGGCGCGTGCCGGCGCACACGGTGTACCGCCTGTCGCTGTCGCCGCACAACGACGACCTGCTGGTGGTGCACGTGCGCGCGGTACGTGCTGCACGGCGCACTCGCACTCTCGCGCGCTCGCACACTCGCACGCACTCACACGCGGTACTGTTACAGAGCGGCGCGCTGGAGAGCTCCACGGAGGAGCTGTCGCAGTGCTCGTCGCGCGACGCGGTGGACGCGCCGGGCTGCCTGTTCGGGGTGAGTGCTGTGTTGTGCTGTGCTGTGCTGTGTTGTGCTGTGCTGTGCTGCTGCAGCGCTGCAGTATACACACTAACGCTACATACGCGCAGGGCGAGGGCGCGTGGCGACGGCGTGGCGACGTGGTGGTACGGACGTGCCACGTGCTGGAGCTGGCCACCAAGCTGTTCCTGGTGGTGCAGAACGCCGTGGGCGCGCCGCCGCACGTCAACATCGCCACCGAGTGAGTACCGCTGCACTACGAGCTGTGTGCTGTGTGCGGTGTGCTGGTACTGAGCTGCGCTGTGTGGCAGGTTCGAGGCCAACTTCGGGCAGCAGCTGGTGACGCTGGCGTTCCACGCGGTGGGCGCGGGCGGGGCGGGGCCGGGCGGGGCGGGCGGGGCGCGGTTACTGCGGCGCGGCTCGCGCATGGACGTGCTGGTGTAGACCACGACGTGTTCGACTGTATTGTACTGTACTGTAACCCCATGTAGACCTATAAACGTAGCTGTTAAACTATTACACGGGCGCCGGCTCACACACACACACGTCTATACTCGGATCATCGCCCCGGGAGCGAATTTATAACCAAAATCACTGTAAGAAACAGTTCTAATGTTTGTCCTCTTTCTTTGAGCTAGAAAATAAATCAAATCAATTTATTGATATTTTAATCTGTTTAAAACTACGCAAAAAAAGATGTAGTAATTACGTCTGATAGATACTTTTTGCACTACTAATAGAAATGAACATTAAATATATAATATTTTGATCTTTTTTTATCACACGACGACAATGTGACGCGCGCTCGCTTCGCTCGCTCGCATAAAAAACAGACCGATTTTCTGTCACACATGTCGTCATTATAATTTATTAAAACATTACAAAATCTTTTATTCTTAAAAGTGCACATTTACAATTAGTGGAGTGCCGTAAGATTTATACCTCGGAATCCAGGGCCGGTCAATGAATCTTCATAAAAACTTTTGGACTGCATTGGTAAAAGCCCAAATAAAGAAGTTAAAAAAAAAATTTGCGCGCTCTTCATTTTTTTTTTTAATTTAAAAATGTACTGAAAATGAGAGGGACAAGGTAAGAAGACAAATGTTTAGAGCTAATAAATAATATTTCACCGTAGCTTTATTGTTAATTTTTTAATATTTCGTAAAAAATAACGAGTTACAACAAAAAAAAATTAAAACGTATCTATCTAATACCTTTATACGAGCAATTCTTGTAATATAGTATTATATGAATCTCGGATACGGCTCCAATGATTTTCATGAAATTTAGTATGCAGGAGGTTTTGGGGGCGATAAATCGATCAAGCTAGGTTTAATTCCCAAAAAAAACACGATGTACCAAAACAACCAAGCAAATTTCGATCGTGTGGTACTATACATTAGGACGCCACTGAGGGGGGGGGGGCAGAAAAGGGACAGGCTGAATCTGAGAGAGTTTATTTAGGGGCTGGTTTAATACTAGTGTTTCAACATCGCAGGCTGGCTCTAGCAAGGGTCAGACCGCGGCTGCGCGATCTGAATGACGGATATCTGTATTTCTTATTTCTAAGTGTACTGGTTTCCCTATTACTTTGAGCTCCGTACCCCACAGGAGGTGCACTTAGCGATTAGTCACTTATAGTATATCAGTTACTAGCTTATGACCGCGGCTTCTGCCGCGTAAAGTTCGATAATGGCCCCGCGGATCATACTACCGAGGTAAAATTGGATACTACGTTTTAATCCAGGTTGTAAACCATCTTTAATAAGCGATATTTTTCTACCAAATCCGTTCAGTAGATTTTGCGTGGACGAGTATCAAACTTTCGCAATTATAATAATACTAGCTGTTCCCGGCATGCGTTGCAATGCCCTTTTTCCTACCTACTACCTGCCTGTGTACCAACTACCTACCTACCTACTACCTCCTACCCTACCTACCTACTACCCTACCTACCTACTACCCTGCCTATCTACTACCCTACCTACCTACCTACTACCCTACCTACCTACTACCCGACCTACCTACTACCCTACATACTTACTACCCTACCTACTACTCTACCGACTACCCTACCTACTCTACTATCCTACTTACTACCCTACCTACTACTCTACCTACTACTCTACCTACTACCCTGCCTACCTACCTACCACTTTCTCACCTTTGAACCTTCCCTGGACTTCCACGAATAATTCAACACTATAATTAGCCAAATCGGTCCAGCCGTTCTCGAGTTTTAATCAGACTAACGAACAACAATTCATTTTTATTTATATAGATAGATAGCTGTACCCCGCGTGCGTTGCAATGCCCTTTTACCTGCCTACGTACCAACTACCTACCACCTACCTATTACCTACCTACCTACATACTACTAATTTCTCACCTTCTCTGGACTACCACAAATGTTTCAAAACCAAAATTAGACAAATCGGTCTAGCCGTTCTCTAGTTTTAGCGCGACTTAATTTTTATATTATACGCAAACACCATTTGAAAAATTGTTTTATCTATTGGGAAAGAAACAGTAATAAAATTATTTGTGATTATTGTGATAATGTCGTATGGTCTGTTTGAAGTTGTCATTCGTTGACTGAACAACTGAACGTCACTCAATTGTTTTGCCTATCCGGAACCTCTCCACTAACACTTGAACTTTATAGTACGGTATTAAAGCTCAAATTGATTTGACGTTTTATTTAGAAAACGTTTGTATGGGAAAAAGAAAAGGGCTGTTTTTAGGGCTTTTCCGGCCATTATTCGAATTTTTCTCGCCGTAAAAACCATCCTTGAACTTCAACGAACATTTAAAAAAAAAAATCAGCCAAATCGGTCAAGCCGTTTTCATGCCAAGTCGTGACAACGGAAAACGGGTTTCATTTTTATATATATAGATATAAGTAAGATATGCCTCTGGCAGTAGGCCTTAAACTCAGGGCATTTAGAATGCTTTGGTGACAGCGATGCAGCGGTACTAATCCTTCACCAACAATACACCAATAATGTTAAAATGTATAATACCACACGATCGAAATTTGCTTGGTTGTAAAAGCCCAAATAAAGAAGTTATAAAAAAAATTGCGCGCTCTTCTTTTTTTTTAATTAAAAAATATACTGAAAAATGAGAGGCACAAGGGAAAAGAAATCTTTAGAGCTAATAAATAATATTTTCACCGTAACTTTAATGTTAATTTATTAATATTTCGCAAAAAATAACAAATTACAACAAAAAAAGAAACAAAAAATTTAAGCTTATCTATCTAATACCTGTAAAGGAGCAATTCTTGTAATATAGTATAACCTGAATCTCGGATACGGCTCCAACGATTTTTATGAAATTTATTATGCAGGGGGTTTTGGGGGCGATAAATCGGTCAAGCTAGGTTTCATTTAAAAAAACACGATTTACCGAAACAACCAAGCAAATTTCGGTCATCCAGGTACTATACATTATAATAACATTATTGTTCATTACTGTTAGCTAGGGAGCTGGCAATGGGGTGACATCACATCTAGTCATTCAAGTCAACCTCTCCTGCACGCGGTGCCCTGCTGTACGACGAACGAGGCTCTGACGGAAAGCTCGCCAAGACACTGGCCAGCGTGGAGTTTTAAGGCTAAACCCTCTTTTCAATGAACTGTGTCATTAAACCACGGCCCTCAGTTCCCAGCCGCCCCACTACTCCGAGTTCTGACAGCGGCTCTGGTAACGGTGGGCAGAAGGTGCTAAGAATGTCTGGATGTCGCCCAGCTGTCAAAATGCAACGACCCTGCCCCTGGCTACCTATAACGCCAGACCGCTGCGAACGGACGACCGATTAAATGAACTACAAAACGAATCAGAAAATATCAAATGGGATGTTACAGGCTTATCCGAGGTGAGACGGAAAGGTGAAGATTTAATTAAATTAAATTCAGGTGACTTATTTTTCTATAGAAACCACGAAGACTCCAATTACGGAGGTGTTGTATTTTTGATTGGAAAAACCACTGCTTCGGCAATTACAAACATTAAAAGTATATCCACACGCGTTTGCTTTATCATAATCCAACTTAACCAACGACAGTCCATAAAGATCATCCAAACATACGCGGCAACGTCTGACCACCCTGACGAAGAAGTTGAGTCGTTTTATGACGATATTGAAAAGGCCCTTAACGACACACCATGCCATTACTCCTCCATAATTGGCGATTTCAACGCCAGAATCAAACGGAAATTCGTTGAGTAACGAAAAATCCGTGGGCAATTTTGGGCTTGGTTCGCGTAACAAACGAGCACAAACCCTTGTTAATTCTCTGGAACATGACAAACTGTACGCAATGAACACCTTTTTCCAGAAAAGAGCGTCCAGAAAATGGACTTGGGTAAGTCCAGATGGTTGCACTAATAGTGAGACAGATTATATAATCAGCTCTCATAAATACGTTGTCACCGATGTCTCGGTTCTCTCACGCTTCAATGCAGGGAGTGACCACAGCTTGGTCAAAGCCACATTTAGGTTTGACTTGAAAAGTGAACGGAATAAGACGATAGCATCCACAAGAAGGTATGAGAAGCAGGAATTCGTTTTCTTACCAGACATTTTCCAAACTGAACTGAAGAATAAATTTGATGGACTTGAAGAGGAAAACTTAGATGTAGACCACATTAATCACCTGTTGTGCGAAACTTTGACTAAAGTTGCGGAAAAACAGCTAGGTGGAGCTAAACAGAACCCAAAGAAATTGTCACCAGATACTTTAAACATGTTTACCTACACAGGTACCAAACAAATCATTAAAACTCAGGAATGACAATGATATCATAGTAACGGACCGGACTCAGATTATGGCTATTGTTGAGGAGTTCTACGAGAAACTATAAGCAATGAAATCTGCAGAACCATCTTCCCATGACGATATTAGAGTACCTCCTACTGAACTTCAAAGTTCGGAAGTCTTGCCGCCAATTTTACCATGCGAGGTCATAAAAGCCCTATCCGGCATGAAGTCAGATAAGTCTCCCGGCGAAGATGGAATCACGGTTGAACTGCTACAAGCGAGTGGTGAACCAGTCCAGAAGATTCTAGTGGAACTTTTTAATAAGGTCTTGTATGATGTTCGTACTCGGGAATCATGGAAGAATGCCATCGTCACCATCATCCACAAAAAAGGCGATACTTCGAAACTAGCGAACTATCGTCCTATTAGTCTTCTCTCTCAAATATACCCGAAAACTTGACGAAGTCCAGCCCATCGAGCAGGCCAGTTTCCGCAGCGGGTATTCGACCACCGACCATATCCACACGGTAAAGTAGCTGATGGAGCCTATAACCGACCTATATGCATGACTTTCGTCGACTACGAGAAAGCTTTCGACAGTGTCCGTCATTAGTGAACCGTTTCCAAAATTATTTTTGTATTTAAAAGAATATACTCCCGAGATGGTCCCATTGTCACCAAGTCAGAATCTGATAAAGGGATACCAGGGAAATCGAGGACAACTCGCAAATTGTATAGGCACTTGTTACGTTTTCCATATATTTTCTAAAGTTGTTAATTTATTTGCGTTCGATAATCATAATCTCTATATGCGATATTTTACCTCCAAATCCGTTCAGTAGTTTTTGCGTGAAACAGGAACAAACATGCATCCATCCTCACAAACTTTCGCAATTATAATATTATTAGGATATGACTCTGGCAGGAGGCCTTAAACTCAAGGCATTCAAAGATTTTTTTTTAAATTTAGAATGCTTTTGTGAAAGCTGTAGGTACTAATCCTTCACCAACAATCCACATCAACGATGACGACGACAGTAATGAACCAATAATGTTATTATAATGTATAGTGAGATGACCGAAATTTGCTTGGTTGTTTTGGCTTGATCGATTTATCGCCCCCAAAATGCCCTGCATAATAAATTTCATGAAAATTGTTGGAGCCGTTTCCGAGATTCAGATTATACTAGACTAGCTGACCCACGCAACTTCGTCTGCAAGTTCTGTAACACATAATATGGCTTATAACCTTTCTCGATAAATCGACTATCCAACTTATTAAATTGAGCTATATCGTACTCGTAACCAACAAAAAATCTTACCTTTCCTCTATAAAATACCTATTAGTTTAGATTGACTTCGATTATATTATTAAAGTAACAATTACTATAGGTATCTCTTACTGTTTAATATACAGTAACACCTTGTACTTGTAAACATTATGGTGCAGTAAATATTTTGAAATTGAATTTCTCCGGAGCCCCTAGAGGCCAGAATCCCCACGTAGGTACCAACCGCACCGGACCGAATGACTGCCACGCGCTAATTATTTTGTCGCCCGTATATTTTTACATTGCGATATCTTCTAAGATATTTGTTTAAACTGTATAGAGTTAAAGGCACAAATATTCTATATTAAATTTTCGTGCTAACAAACACATTTATTTAGATATAGATTAATACCATATGGGTTAAATAAGCTTCGCAAAATATAATTCTTTTTAACCTAACATTTTAATATAAAAAATGGTTACAGTGAGTCAATCGTAAAAGATAAACATATGCTGTCGCGGACTTTTTTTTAGAACTTTAAGGAGGAACAATTCCTTCATACATAATATTTACGTAACTTAAACTGTTTTCGCAGCGCACGCAACGGAAGCTCTCAAAAAGGAATATCTTTTCCCGTTTTTGCAACATTTTTCATTTATGCTCCGCTCTTATTGATTGTGGCGTGATGTTATATAGCCTAAAGCCTTCCTCGATAAATGGACTATGCAACACTAAAAGATTTTTTCAATTCCAACCAGTAGTCCCTGAGTTTGCCCCGTTCAAACAAACAAACAAACAAACAAACTCTTCAGCTTTATAATATTAGTATAGATTACAAGAATTGCTCCTAGAAAGGTATTAGATAGATACGTTTTAATTTTTTTTTGTTGTGTCGTTATTTTTTGAGAAATACTAATTAATTAACATTAAAGTTACGGTGAAAATATTATTTATTACCTCTAAACATTTTTTTCCCTTGTCCCTCTCATTTTTCAGTAAATTGTTGAATTAAAAAAAAAAACCGGCCAAGTGCGAGTCAGACTCGCGCACCGAGGGTTCCGTACAAACCTGTAGGTATATAAGTAAAAGTTATGGTATTTTTATTGCTAAATGATAAAAATATTTTTATTATATGATGTAACTAAAAATTTATGCTTTTCGCAATTTTTCCTTTATCTGTGTTATAAGACGTTGCTTCGTACCAAATTTCAAGATTCTGAGTTCACGGGAAGTACCCTGTAGGTTTTGATTCCCTTGCGAGTAGTGGCGAGTTTCAAAATATGCGGTTTTAATTCCTGTTTCTTTTGATTGCGTTGACATAGAAGTTTGATTTTGTTACAGCTTAAAGGTATTATAGATTTGAGTATTTGATATGAATTTCAATATAATACCACTACGCGTTCATGAGGAAAGGGGTAGTAAGTTCACACCGTGGAGGTGTGCCCCGCTTGGGCGGAGCCCCGCCGTGTTCTCGTAGCGGCGATCGGCGGCGGCGACCTCTCGCGTCCGGCCCTGGTGCAAGCCATGGTCCGGGGCGAGGAGGAATGGGACGCCGTCGCCTCCTTCTGCGAAGCAGTGATGCTAGCGAAGGAGGTGGCGGAACGTGAGAGGGAGAGAACCTCTCGTCCCAGCCGCCGCGGGAGGCGATCCGGGCGTCGGGGGCCACGTGATGGCTTCCGGCCACCGTAGACGCGGGCCTGTGGACGGTGAGTGATGGGTAAGCTCGCCGTCCGTCCGTCTTATGACGACAACAGGCCGTGTCGACGGCGCGTTCGTGTTCCACGCGCGCCTCAAAGAGATGTCAGCAACATGGAAGGGGCCCGCAAGGGCCGACGCCTGTCGAGGCTGCGGGTTGTCCGCAAGGGATACCGAGGCCTCGACATGAAGGGCGAAGAAGGAACATGGGTGGTTTTTAGTCAGTAGAAGTCTGACACTCCCTTTCGCTCTGCCCAAGAGCGGGAGGGGTTATTTGATGATTTCCCACCCCCCAAAAAAAAAAAAAAAAAAAAAAAAAAAAAAAGGGGTAGTAAGTTTAAAATTATTAAAAATATTTTTATTATATGATATAACTAAAAATGTATACTTTTCGCAATTTTTCCTATATCTCTGCTATAAGACGTTGCTTCATACCAAATTTCAAGATTCTGAGTTTACGGGAAGTACCCTGTAGGTTTTGATTCCCTTGCGAGTGTCGAAAATTTGCGGCATAAACGGGAGTATCTTTTGATCGCGTTGACTTAGAAGTTTGATTTTTTCACAGCTCCAAGAGACCATAGACTTGAGTATTTGATATGAATTTCAGCTTGATACCTCCACGCGTTCCTGAGAAAAAAGGTCTTGACAGACAGACAGACAGACAGACAGACAGACAGACGGACAACAAAGTGATCCTATAAGGGTTCCGTTTTTACCTTTTGAGGTACGGAACCCTAAAAACGAAGAGCGCGCAATTATTTTTTTAACTTCTTTATTTGGGCTTTTACCAATGCAGTCCAAAAGTTTTATGAAGATTCATTGACCGGCTCTGGATTCCGAGATTTTAAAATATTAATGCTTTACGACACTCCACTAAATAGATCAATGAGATTTTAGAGAATCACAAGTCAATCGTACCGTGTTCGTTTCTGTCTTTTTTTTTAAATTTATTTATTTATTTGCAATGGGCTTGCTCTTGACCTCAATCTTACCCTAAGGGCAAAGATGAGGTCGACGATGGAACGAGTCTAAGTCGGTAAAGTGAAGTAGATCCAATCGACTGAGGGATATGCCATACGTGTGGTGTGAGCTGCGAGTGGCGCGGCCGGCCGCACTAACTGTGCTAGGAGTAAGCGCCTCAGACTTACATGCATTTTATCACTATTAATTAGGTGGAAGCGCTGGGGCATCAAATTTTCTTTCACTTGTTTTGCACTTTTTCATGAAGTAGGTAGTCATTTAATGGGATAAATAAACTTAAAGGGGTTGTGTTGATAGTTTTAATGACTACAGTCGCTTACTCAGAAAAATAAAAATGAAATGGCGGTCGGTCGATATGAATGTAAAATGCAGCACAGTGAGGCGGGCCGGACGTGTGGCTCGCGCGCACTGATACTGTAACGTATAACGTACCGTAGCGCGTAGGCTACTCTAATTGTAATAATAATGATGTCGTTGCGCAACTCATACTCCCATCATTGCAAACTTCCTCTCTTCTTCTCTTCACTATCTGTAGGTACGGGTAAGGTACACACGCCAGCACATCCAGCGCAAACCGCAAGGTGTATCAAATGTTCATGTGCTGGCGTGTGTACATTTAAATGGTAAACTTATTGAATGCTAACGTTGTGTATTGAAAGTATAGAGAAAGTACAAACACTCAAAGCTGACAAGTGATCGACTCGCGGTGAATGAGTCCCTTTGTTGTTACTGGTTGCGTTGTTACTTGTTGCGTTGTTAGCCCAAACGGTGCTACACGTATCATAATTATGTGACTACTGATCGTTAACTCTCATTTGTTTGTGTATTTTATTCATTCGCTGCGCGTCGATGTCAAAATTGCAACTATTCATAATTATGTACGGTTTGCTCTTACACTATGTTCAAGTTTACGACTACCTTCGATACGTCCTCGTCGCAAATAATTCGCGTCAAGGTAAAGTGAAACAAAGAAATGTGTTATATATATTGATGCAAAACATCGTTAGATTATATTTGTGGTGTCGCCGATGTGTGTTCGTGTAGCGAGTGCTCGGCGCCGGCGCGTTGTCTCACTGAGCGTGTGTATGTAAGTACGTGTGTATGTATGTATGTACGTGTGTATGTATGTACGTACGTGTGTATGTATGTACGTATGTATGTAAGTACGTGTGTATGTATGTACGTACGTGTGTATGTATGTACGTACGTGTGTATGTATGTACGTATGTATGTAAGTACGTGTGTATGTACGTGCGGCGCCGAGCAGTCAGTGCACCGCAGCTCAGTGACGTGTGCCAACGTGACTCGTGCCAACGTGCCGCAGTGGCGAGAGCCGCCCCGCCACCCCGCAGCTACCTTCATCAGTGCCTTAACTTAACCCGATTGGCGCGCTGTATAGCATCGCAAACGATCACAAACTTCGCATTGATTGCTCCACAATTATTATTTTTCGCTTTGGCTCGACTCGCTTTTTTATGTAGCCAAATTCGACTGGATCCCGTTTTTTTAATTGCATCTCGGAGGTTCTGCTAACCCTTGTATTGGCTGCTCCCGCAAAACTGATGGCTATTAAATACCGACCATTCCTTCGACAAAGTTCCACAAGTTTGTCGAACCTTCTCCCAAGCTCTATAGATAATAGTGGCACAGAACCCTGTGGCATTATATTTGAATGTTCTACACAGTTGCATAGTGAAATATTCTACAATCGACAGTAATCTAAAATTTTAATGTTCTCGTAAAACAGCCTGATCTGATGACGTAACCTAAATGACAATGAAAAATATTAACATACATATGGACCTGTTTCCCAGCATTTATTTATTTCAATGATTACAACAAGTACTTTGACTTGTCAAGAAGTTGACGGTGAGTGTGCGGGGTGCGGGGCGAGGGGCGCGGGGCGGGTCGCGCGGGACGGAACGTGCGCTAGCTCGTCGGCAGTGTGTCCAGTGTTGTGCCTTATGCATTGATCAGTGGTTCACATTAGCGTTTTCGACTACAGACCAACTGGTCGCTCCAGAGAGTTGCTTCCACAATGTTTGGAAGCCGAAAACGCTTGTGCCAGGGCTCAACAGCTGCCAAGACGGTCAAGCGGCCAGTAGTGCTGATTCACCATCAACCCGCTTATGTCTGTATACGCAGCAGAAGCCAACGATTAATCCTAATGAAAGCTAACGTTTAACGTGCGCGGCAACTGGGCTTATCCCAGTTGTATACGACAAACGACCCTTAGTGCCTATTGGCCTTGTCCTATTCTCGGCGCTTTTCTGCCGGTCGCCACTGTTGGTTCTGGCTTTCAGGAGTTACAGTGGGCAGGGAATAGTGTGACGGGTGAATAACCCTCTGCCTCATGAGGGTTAGGGTGGTGGTGTTCACGACTCAAAAATAAAACATTTTTGAATTTACTTAGTATTTATTCCACATGTAGTGCTTACAGTGGTTTGTTTGATGTGCATCTGGATTGAGAGCCCATTTTTTTAAACCTTGCCAAACGAAATAAGACTCATAGGGAAATTAGTTAAAAATAGTTAAAACTTAAAGCATAGGGCTACGAATTTCTTAAACGTGATTTAAAAATGTTATGATTGAATAACTTGGGCCCTCAATCCAGACGCGTGCATAAAGTGGCATAGCCTAAATCTCAGTAAGTCCTATCTCTGGGTTCATAATTTTTATTTAGGAATTTAGTTAAGAATTTCTTAAAGATTTTAAGAAATTCCCAAATCTGTAGAATGTGACATTACAGATTTATGGCGGTATATCTACGGCCCTCACTTCAAATGTGTCTATACTGAGGAATCTGCAAAACATGGATTTATCTGAAGAAATACATAAATGCGACTTTAAAATGTTTTACTTAGATACTTAGGTCAATTAGTAAAAAAGAAATAATGACAGAAAAGTTAATTGTTACGTAGTAAATGAAAGTCAAATTTTTCTAAAACGTCTGAACTGAGAGCCCAACATTTTCGGCTTTATTGACTAGGGTCAACCTCATAGATTAACGCAAATTAGAATAAGATTTTTAACTATTTTTTAATTAAATTTTAACTAATCGTCCGTTCTTCTAAATATCATACTTTAAGAGAAAATTGATTTTCTTCTTTTATGTAAGAGAAAAATTTGTAGGGTGACCATAATGATCATAGTTAGTACCGGTACATTTTCAAGATTTATCTAAAAAGATCTGACAGTTTAAAATAAAACAATTAAATTTACCTAAGCATTATTTAATGATTTTTGTGATTTCGGAAATTGTATCTTAGTTATTAAAAAACTTTTTTGCAAAAAAAAACCGACTTCAAAAACATAAAAAAGGAGAAACACAAAATCGAAAAACACAAAATCGAAAAACACAAATAAGTGAAAAATTAACTTCTTTAAGAAAAATCAGATTTTGAAGTTGGTGACATATTTTGTTTGTTTGATTTCATTTTTTGCCACCGACTTCAGACGCTGATTTTTCTTCTGAAGTTTATTTTTTGCTTTTTTGTTTTTCACTTTTTGTGTTCTTCGATTTTGTGTTTTTTACTTTTTTATGTTTTTGAAGTCGGTCTTTTTGTCCTTTTTTAGTTGTAATATCCTATACAAATATTTACTATTCATTTAACATTCAAACTAGAAACCTAACCCTTAACCTTCAAGATTTCTTTATTATTGCTTTCAACTCCTAATCGTTGAGGAGAGTACCTTCCATAATCAGCTCACCTAGATAACGCAAAAGAATACAACCATTTATACGTCCCCATTATATTTTGTTAAAGAATTATCCTCCAACTCCTAACCGTTTTTTATTTACTTTAGGCAACTAGGCCCATAATAGTACCTTAAGGACAATAAGGACTAACATCACATTATAAAAAATAGTAATACAAATAAAGAAAACAAAACTGTAAACTGTAGGTACATATATACACACATCAACACTGTCTAGGAATATTTTGGATTTACTCAATTTACTCAAAATGTATTAAAAATAGCATACAACATGTATATATTTTTATAAAGCCCATTTATCAGACTACACTCCAGAATAAAATAAAACAATGTTTTTTAGCGTAAACAAATTTTTATTCAAATAAAGAAAACATGAAATAATGGTAAAACTAACAACGAATGTGTTTCTCAAGAAAAATTTACAAATAAGGAAAAAATAATTTGTTTTTAACAGTTCTGTGAAAAATCAGTAGTCAGTAAAACCACCCATGACGTTAATAACGGTCCTGCAACGGTTTTTCATGCTTTGGATTAAGTTATCCAAGTCTTGCTGCGGTATATTGTCCCAGGTCCGGCTAAGATGCAAAAAAAGTTGCTCTTCCGTCGCAACGTTTGCAGGGAAAATCCTCAAAGCCCTTCTTTGAAGCATGTCCCACGCGTGTTCTATGGGGTTTAGGTCAGGCGATTGAGCGGGCCAGCCTAAGACCGATACGTTGTGCTCCTGCAACCAGCTCGTCACCATTCTCGCTGTGTGCGGACGGGCGTTATCGTGCATGAGCGTGAATTCTTGGCCCATTTGTAGTCGATGGGGGTAGATTATTGGTATTAGCACTTCGTTACGGTATTTTTCAGCCGTCATGGTGTTTCTGATCCAAACGAGGTCTGTTCTTCCACCAACACGAATTCCCGCCCAAACCATAATTGTCCCGCCGTGGTATGAATGGACTTCCTGAGGATGTTGCAGACGGCTCTCACGACCAGGAACTCGCCAAACACGCACTCTACGTGTATCGGGATGGAAACCGAACCGGGACTCATCGGTAAACAGCACTACAGACCACTGGTTTTCTTCCCCGAGCAAATGTTCACGAGCCCACTCTAGTCGTCGTCCACGATTTCCTCGGCGTAGTGCTGGAGTACGAAGCGATCTGCGAGCATGAAGGTTAGCTTCATGCAGCCTTCTCCTCACAGTTTGGTCACTCACAAGCAACTGGTGCTCTGACTGGAGCCTCTGAACCAACTGCATGGCCGTAACATTTGGTTGTCTTCTCGCGGCAACTTGCAAAAATCGGTCTTGTCGTTGAGTGGTTATGCGCTTCCCGCCTGGGTGTCTTTCAGCCACTTCACCAGTAGCACGATAACGTGACCATAACCTTGATATCACGTTTTGTCTTGTTCCAAACTCCTCAGCAATACTCCGTTGAGTAGCTCCAGCTTGGAGCATGCCTACTGCCCTTAACATTTCTTCTCTAGTTAAATGGCGCCGCTGCATGATGCACACAATAACATTAATTCGGAATTAACCGATAACTTGTTATAAAACTTAAATTGGACACAAAAAAATAGCCACAAACTACTGTAGGTAAATGAAACCTTCGGACTTCGCTACCATTATGCCGCGTAAATCTTTTGTTTTTAATGTATTTTTTCAAATTCAAATTTAGAATCGTTCAAAAAGGCTTACAAAATAAACTTTCTTCAAAAGAATTTAAAAGTGGCCAGTATTTTTTGAGTTTAAGAACTTTATACAAAATATCCCTAGACGGTGTTGATGTGTGTAATACGTTTAGCTGCAAATATAACGACTTTTCGACTGCGCTTTACAAAATGTACTGGTACTAACTATGATCATTATGGTCACCCTACAAATTTTTCCCTTATAAAAAGTAGAAAATCAATTTTCTCTTAAAGTATGATATTTATGATCGATCGATTATGTTAAAATTTAATTAAGAAATAGTTAAAAATCTTATTCTAATTTGCGTTAATCTATGAGGTTGAGCCTAGTCAATAAAGCCGAAAATGTTGGGCTCTCAGTCCAGACGTTTTAGTAAAATTTGACTTTCATTTACTACGTAACAATTAACTTTTCTGTCATTATTTATTTTTTACTAATTCACCTAAGTATCTAAGTAAAACATGTTAAAGTCGCATTTAGTATTTCTTCAGATAAATCCATGTTTTGCAGATTCCTCAGTATAGACACATTTGAAGTGAGGGCCCTAGATATACCGCCATAAATCTGTAATGTCACATTCTACCGATTTGGGAATTTCTTAAAGTCTTTAAGAAATTCTTAACTAAATTCCTAAATAAAAATTATGAACCCAGAGATAGGACTTTCTGAGATTTAGGCTATGCCACTTTATGCACGCGTCTGGATTGAGGGACCAAGTTATTTAATCATAACATTTTTAATTCACGTTTAAGAAATTCGTAGCCCTATGTTTTAAGTTTTAACTATTTTTAACAAATTTCCTGAGTCTTATTTCGTTTGGCAAGGTTTAAAAAAATGGGCCCTCAATCCAGATGCACATGTCTGTTTGATAATGACTGACAGATTTTCTTGTTCCTAGTATTTATACCATCGGCGGAAAATCTCTACACCGCGATTCAGAAAATCGTCATAAATCGATCATCGCCATCTAGTTACAAATACTTAAACTAATATAACCTTTGACACATGACAATAAACCTTTTTGTTCCTGTGCGGTTTAACAACGGGCTAGTGCGTGGTATTAAGTACCCTCTGAATCGTATATATAAATAAAATAGTACCTTACTTGCTACAGCGAAATGTTAAATTATTGACCAGCAGTAGGTACTCTCCACTGTTTGAAGGTCTTCAGACCAATCTTATATGGTCCCGTTTAGCGGTGCCAGCAGGACTCATTTTGTTTTGACACTTGCAGCCCAGACAGTCATATTTCTTATAAGGATTTTATTTGTAATTTTCAAATAACCTTCTTTTTTTTGGGTTGTGGGAAATCATCAAATAACCCCTCCCGCTCTTGGGCAGAACGAAAGGAAGTATCAGACTTCTACTGACTAAAAACCACCCATGTTCCTTCTTAGCCCTTTATGTCGAGGCCGCAATATCTCTTATCTTTATGAAACCGCCGCTGGACCGTCTCGGCGCGTGTCGCCGCTAGGGCACCTGTCCCACCGCGCACGAGGAAGCGTGTGTGTCGCTCAACACTTGATGTGTTTCATTAGGTGCACGGCGCGTGCCGCCCGTGCACTGCAAGAGATGTCGTGCGAGTGGCGCCATCTGCCGGCACAGTGGCGCCCTCGCTTGTAGCTCAGCGACTACATTACTCGTAGCTAGCCCTCGTCGCTTGTCGCTAACGGTTGGCGGTGACAGGTGCCCAGTGCCCGGCGCGCAGTAGTGAGGCACAAGCGACCACAGAATAGAATATATTACTGTATACTACTAGTACATATGCTTTAATTAACGTAATTACAAGTACGAGGGCGAGCGTCTCGGTGATGTTCTCATACTAACTAACTAGGAACAAAACTAATACTTAGTTTTAAATAATTTTTGTATCTAATTAAGTAGGACGTTATAATAATTAAGGAAATAAAGTTAGAACATTAAGGATGACAAAGGCAACACTGGACATTCTGTGCAGACGATGACGTGTCGTGTGCTTCGCTGTCCGCGTCGGCTGAAGTCGGCTCTCGTGCCACAGACTGTATTGTAATAGAATACAAATTATATTGCTGTTGAAGCTGTTTGCGCAGCCGCGACTGTACCCTAGTCGGGTGACACAGTCGCTGCTGATGTACAAACAACCATTTTTGTTCAATAAAATGTACCTAATGTTACGTTTTTCAACGAAATTAAATTGTGCAAAAGTTTTATCATTTTTAATAAAATCTCAAAAATATTGTGACTTATTACTTATTGATGTCCTTCCAACCCCAGCTACAAACAGATCTCGACCGACTGCACTGTGACAGGAATTTGGTTCGCGCTTAATACTCTTTACTTACCGGCAATTACGCTCAACGGATGCCCACCTAAAAGAGTTGACACGTTTAAATATCTTGGACTTTTGTTAACTCTGACCTGAAAGATGATGCAGACATCGAAAGGGAACGTAGGGCGCTGTCTGTTCGTGCGAATATGATTGCCCGCAGATTTGTTCGTTCGAGGGACGTCAAAATAGCCACCATAATTAGGGCATTTTGTACGTCCTTTTATCAAAGTGAAAGTATTTGTTTGCGTGTTTTTTGGTGATGTGTGGTTTTACAGTTCGGTTATGTATCTCAAAAAACTACCCATCAGGGGCATACACAATTGAACAATATAAGAAATTTTAAATCGGTAGCAATCTTAATCTTTTGACCGCCACAAACCACATGAAGCTATTTCAAACAAAGTAATGTGCGCGCACTTGATGACAGCGGGGCAGGCGGGGGGTGTCGTGTTCTCAATTTCTCATAGATTACTCCAATGCGTGCAGATGCGACATAATGCTATTATTCTGCCTACTTCATATTTTACGTGTGTACTTACTCAGAAAATAAATAAAAATGTACTTAAACTGTAACAATATTGTAATTTCCATATAATTTAAGTTGTGTTAGTTTCTCCAGTTTGTTAAAGTAATCCACAGTTGGATCAGTTTCAGCTTCGTGATGCAATCTAATTGTTGTATACTGAGCTATCTAATTCGAGGCAAAATAATAATAAATGATGGCACGAATTCGCGAAAAACCCGTTTTTGTGACCTTTGACCCCGACTAATTTGTTTTGCACGTGCCGGATCGATGATGACTTTTCACATTTCCTTTATAATAGTGTATTGAACAATCCTACCAATATTCAGCCTAGTCGGAAGTTTTGTAACCTTGGATGTCTAAATTGACCGGACTATATCTCTTATTTCGATGTTATTGTTAGTGAGATGAGTAGGTAGTTTGTTCAGTCTGTTGAGTGTCTTTGGATGTAGTGTTGAGGGCTAGTGATGGTTTTATTCTTGAGAAATTAGATTTTTGCATTTTTCTTGCTGCTATCTCTTTATATACCTACCTCACATCCTTTATAATTTGAGGGGTGTGTTGTAGTCTATGATTAGTATGATTATAAAATATAGGTTATTGTCTATGGAATGACGACGGGTTCGTTCTGTTCCATCGTCAACCTGAATCATGTCGTGTACAGTGCTAAATAAATAATATCTTTATAAAAGAGTCCAAGGCAGTTTCCTTGATAATACAAGCCATCCCGACCGAACCCCAAACGGGGTGTGGGTGTCTGACACTCGTTAAAAATGAAAAGTTTATCTGCGTAGATCCCAGTGTTGTCACCTTAGCCCTTTTCGGGCTAGATCTAGCACTTTTTCCTATGGATAAACTCGTTTTTAAGGTTTTTAGGCGAACATAAATGTACTGAACAGCTGTTTTTTTTTCGTGATTTCAGGTTTGGTCCCATAGTAAAAGTTCTTTCTTATCATGACCACAATCACGTGTTAAGGCAAAAGCGTCAGGGTAGCCCGCGAAATTCAAATTTTCTTACGTTTTTTGCAATTTGCAGGCTAGTGGTACTCAAAGCTCATCACCGAGGACCTCAAAGATCTGTCAGGTAGATATGGATCGTGAGCGCAGGGCACTAGCAGCCAGATGCAACATGCTGGCTCACAGATTCGCTCGTTGTAGTAACGAAGTCAAAATAACTCTGTTTAAAGCTTATTGTCAAGGGTTCTACACGAGCAGTTTGTGGGTCAGCTACACGCGGAAGGCTCTAGCTAGATGCTCTGTGTGTACAATATAATAACGGCTTCAGGGTACTGTTGCGGTTGCCCAGGTTCTGCAGTGCGTCAAGCATGTTTGCGGTGCGAACTGACGACTTTTATGCTGTTGTAAGGAAAAAGACCGCATCCTTAATAGGCAGAATGGCAATTATGTAGATATTATGATGATTTGTTGTTTGTTGTTGGCTCAAGCGATTCCTGGCTCGACCTTATGCTTGCTTCTTCTGCGGATCTCGTTGCCAACCATGGTCAGGTCGCTGCGCCTGGTTTATCCAAACACGATCTGATTTATTTATCCTATAAAATTAAACCCCCTAAGCAGCGGCCTGCCATTGTTTTTATCCGGAATTTTGCGAGATTGGACAAGGATCAACTCAATAGTGATGCACAAGGCCTTGATTGGGTTGATATCGCCCAGTCATTTTCAGTGGATCAGAAAGTGGATATTTTTAATAGATATGTGCTCCAGCTCATTGACACGCATGCGCCACTGAGGGCTGTTCGTGTCAAGCGCCCCCCTGCCCCATGGATAACCCCTGAGGTTCGGATGGCAATGAGACGACGTGACCGGGCTTTTGGAAAATATAGGCGAGACCGCAGTGGGGAGCACTGGGACCTGTATAAGTTGACTAGAAACCGCTGCAACCAGATGGTAAGAGCATCTAAACGCCGATACATTTGTGACAATGTTCTCAACTGTTCACCGGCTGATATTTGGAAGTTCCTAAAGTCTCTTGGTATAGCAAAATCACCCTCCAGTGTTGTATCTCTTAATCTGCCTTTAAATGATCTTAATAAACACTTTTCAACATCTTCTACACTTGCGGTTGACGTTAAGAATACAGCTATACTTGATATTACTTCCAAGCCAATGTTTCCTCCAGACTCTTTTTCATTCTCCCCCGTGACTAGCGCTGAGGTCCTTAAATATTTCAACTCAATTAAATCTAAAGCGGTGGGTTGTGATGGTGTCGGTCGTACCATGTTATCGTTTATGATTGAGAACTTGATTCCAATTATTACCCACATCGTCAATTCATCTCTACAGACTGGTGTATTTCCTGCAATTTGGCGTAAGGCTTACATTATTCCTCTTCCTAAAATTTCCAATCCTAGTTTAGCCAATCACTTCAGGCCAATCTCCATTCTCCCTTTCCTTTCCAAAATCCTAGAAGCAATTGCCCTTAATCAAATGTCCTCCTACGTTTTTAAAAATAACCTGCTGTCCAGTTTCCAATCCGGGTTTCGGCCTGGTCACAGCACAGCTTCAGCTCTGCTTAAAGTCACTGAAGATATTAGGGATGGTCTGGAGAATTCGAGGTTAACGGTCCTGGTTTTAATAGACTTTTCCAACGCTTTTAATACCGTTGATCACGACATTCTTCTGGCCATAGTGTCGCAAATTGGGGTCTCATCGTTGTCACGGGATTGGTTTTCATCTTATCTTCGTGGTCGCCAGCAGGCGGTGCGTGCTGATCAGAATTGCTCTGACTGGTGCGACCTGGTAACTGGTGTTCCACAAGGCGGTATACTCTCTCCTCTCTTATTTTCTTTATTTATAAACTCTCTTACTGCTATCCTCAAATGCTCTTACCATCTGTACGCTGATGACTTGCAACTGTACGCACAATCAGACATTGCCAATCTTGATAATTGCATTTCAACACTCAATGCTGATCTTCGTACTATCGCAGAATGGTCTGGCAAATTTGGGGTGTCTGTTAACGTCGAGAAATGCCAGGCCATCCTCATTGGTAGCTCGTACTATTTGAGGAATGTGAGCACTAGCCAACTTGTGCCACTGATATACGAGAACTCCGTCATTTCTCTTTCACCTCACGTAAAGGACTTGGGTCTTTACATTGACAGCAGTTTGAGTTGGGACAAACACGTCGCTCAGGTGAGTCAGAAAGTCACGTTCTCACTGCGGTCTCTCTATAGATTCAAGCATTTCCTTCCATCTAGCACGAAACTCACTTTGGTTCAGTCCCTTGTGATTCCCATTATTGACTATGCTGATGTTTGTTATTCTGATAAATCCCAGGAACTTCTAAATAAATTGGATCGTCTTCTCAATAATTGTATTCGTTTTGTTTTTGGCCTTCGTAAATACGATCATATTTCTTCCTTCCGTTCTCAGCTTAAATGGCTGCCTATTCGACTCAGGAGGTCCCTCAGATCTCTCTGCATGCTTTTCTCGATTATGAACGATCCACGTGCTCCCGTTTACTTAAAATCTTATTTCAAAGTGTTGGGCAGTTGTCATAGTCGTAGTCTTCGAGCTTCCAATAACCTCATTCTCCAAATTCCTTCACACCGCACCTGTTTTTTGTCAAATTCTTTCTCTATCTCATCTATAAAGCTCTAGAACGCGCTACCCCTTGATATTAAAAAAGCTGAAAGCAAATTCACTTTTAAAAGGAAAGTTCGTAACCACTATTTAAATCAGACCAAATAGCCTTCAATTATTATAAGTCGAGTAATTAGTAATTGCCTGTTAAGTTTTTCGTTTTGTTTTTGGTAGTTAATAGTTTAATATTTATTAGTTTATTTTATTTTTATATGTGTATTAGTATTAATATAAGTATATACTTTTTATTGTATTAAAGCATGTTTTTTTTTTTTAGTTATTTTGTAACCTACCACAATGTTGTCTTGTTTAACCCTAAGGTTGACTGGTAGTGAATGCCTTGTGGCATTAAGTCCGCCTATGTATCTTTATTGTGCATAAAGTTTAAATAAATAAATAAATTTGTAAAATTGTAAACAAAAATTGTAATAGTTTTTAAGAAATAGTAATAAGATAGAATAAGAATAAAAATATGCAGGTAGAAATCTGTATAGACATATAGATGAATTAAGAAATAGAAATAAGCTAGAATAAGATAAAATGTAAAGAATAATAAAAATAAATGTGTCGAGTGTTATCCCCTAAACAAAAATAAAGAAGGAAAAAAAGATTAGGCAAAAGTAGAAGGGCATTCCACCCTAAAGGACAGAAAGAGGAAGAATAAAAGAAAGATAAAGTATGAAGAATGAAAGTACGAGAAGCATAAAAGCGGGAACTGGTATGGATGTATCTAGCTTACAAACTTCTTGATTAAAAAAGGTCTCTGTCATATGTCAGAGGACACTAGAATAAAAAAAAAAAAAAAAAAAAAAATAGGCAGAATGAGGGCTAGCCGCAACAGTATCTTGAAAACCCTAGCTGAACAGCACGATGCACCGATTTTGAGGCACTGTGTCTGGTTGCTCGTGCGCCAGTGATAAATAATTATGTGTACCTACTTAGTTTATAAATACTAACACAGTTGATAAGTTTGTTTGTGTACTAACCATTGGACCAATGTTGTCAAATTAAATAAAATATATTATTATTATATAATAAGTCGAGGAACGATTTTTTCAAAGCCAAAGACGTTCCTTGACTTATATGAACTTGAGGGTTGTATTGATGATTTGTAAAGTCCATTTCACGAAAGAAGTTCCGCAGACGCAGCGCTGTAAGTCGCGCGACATAATGTTGTTTCACAACTTTTGGCATCGTAAATAAACCTTATAACGCACTAATCCAATAATAAACTCACAAAATATCTACCACAACAAACGCACCTTGATAACATCGACAAACGACAACATGGCCGATCTGTTAAATTTAGTTCCACAATTGTCCGCGGGACTTCTTTCGTGAAATGGACTTTATGATAATAATTCTGTAACTACATACGTTTTACAGTCGCAGACGATATTTTTAAGTTCATACAACCTACCACTGGCCTGCAAATTGCAAAAAAACGTAAGAAAATTTGAATTTCGCGGGCTACCCTGACGCTTCTCCCTTATGTATCGTACACTAATTGCCATTTACCCTATATATAATAGTGTGTGTGTATTTTTTAATGTGTATTAAAAATGGTGTGAACAATCACTCCCACCAATTTCTACTAGGTACCTATTTAATTAAAAGACTGATTTTCTATAAAATGTTTTATTTTATCTTTCGTGAACTAGGTACTTTTAAAAAAATATCAAAATGCCGGAAGTTAATCCGGCCAAAAAATTCAAACCCCTATATATTATATATTTGGGTAGGTACCTGTGTTAGATTCTTGTGTGAATAAAAATACGATTACACGAGGTCGTGGCAGACCACGAAGGAGATGGCGGGACGAACTGGATGTCTTCCTTGAGAATTGGAGAGACGTTGCACAGAATCGTGACCGTTGGAAAGAATGGAGGGAGGCCTTTGCTCAGCAGTGGGACAACATAGGCTAGCTATAATAATATAATAATAATAACATGTCTCATTTATTATATTTGCAACATTTGAAATCAAATATCTCATATTTACAAAAGTTTTTCAACAATATGAAACAGAATATTAGTGAATCGAAACTTTCGAATAATACGAAACCATTAAAACCAAATACCTATTATTATTTCGTTATTATTAATAAATATCGGTTGCGCACCTCTAGTGCAGAGGCTATCAAATTAAAAAAATCGTGCCATTGCCACAGTATAAATATGGACAGTAGCGAAACTAAGCCTAGTTGATGCGATAACTACCTACGCTCCATTGAAGCCATAGGGTTGTCCCTTTTATGCACGGTTGCTGAAGTCCCTAGATAACTTCTCAACATAACATTTTTATTCTGTCAACATAACATTTGTACCTTCCACAATCAGCTCACCTAGATAACCTGAAAAAATACAACCCCATAAGATTTTATTTAAGAATTATCCTCCAACTCCTAACCGTTAAGGAGTTATTCCTTCCATCATCAGCTCATCAACATGAGGTAATGACTGCCAGATGTAAATACTTAAATAGCATTAGAAAAAATACGAAACACGTAATACGTGCCTATAAAATTTGATGGTTGCCCTCGATTTCGTTAAGATTCCATCATCAGATCCAGACATGGTAACAGTGGGACCATCTCGGGAGTATACTTTTTCGATTAATTTTTTTTTTTTTCAATTCGGTTCATAAATGAGGGAGTTATGCGGAAACAAATATGATACAAAAACAAAACCAAACCGACGAATTCAGAACCTCCCTCTTTTTGGAAGTCGATTAAAAATACTTTCTTCTGCTGATGAAGCCGAGTTGACACAGCCGTATACCGCGCAATACGTTCGTTGCATTTAAAAAAATATCGGGAGATATGAACTTATACGTGACCAACTGACCACTCGTCTCGGCGCGGCACGCACAACTGAGCGCACTGCGAAGACTTGCCAAGTGCCCCGTCGATGCGCATGTTTGTGTGAGTGTGCGGTTTCGAGCGTTTGTAGGTAGTTTCCGTACTGTCCATATTTATATTGTGCCATTGCAGCTTCGCCACTGTCGTCTTATGGTGACAATTACTAGTGCTGTGATGGTATTGACTTGGTTTTATCGATTGTTGTTTTGAATTGTGGATTTAACGCCGAAACTGTGACACATATTATTATATCTGGCATAAAGGACAAAACGGGATGAAATAAAACTCCTGTCCTATTATATTGTTCCTTTTATTAAAAACATACTCTAGGTTAAAAAATAAATAGTTAGTGCTCTATCGATATAATTTCGAACTCACTACTATTTTGTAGGTATAAAAGGTTGAATTCATAACTTGGCGCCGAGGGCACGCTTTTTCGCTTTTGACGTGGCGTTCAAAAGTGACCAATCCATGGACTAACCTAAGCAAGCAAGCAAGGCTTAATGAAAAGATCGACCCGAGTGGCAATTATTTTTAAGCCACTAGCTCCTCATATCAGGTATCATACAAAAACAAAAAATGAATTAAAATCACTAACATATCAAAATCTTAATTTATACAAATCGTGAATCTAACGCGTACGAAGTCGCGGGTAACAGCTAGCCTGGTATAAATTTCAACTTGCTAGGTCCACCCGTTCCTGAGAAAATCGGTGGTGACTACTGGTGACACACGGACAGACGAACAGACGGACGGACGGTCGGACAGATGGACAAGAGTGTGATCTTATAAGGGTTCCTTTTTTAATAGTTTTTTCCTTTTGAGGTCAGGAAAAAAACGCACCGCTTACTCTACCTCAAGGTGGTGTGGAAATGGAAACGCGTTATTTAGCACAAACACATGTTAGATTACACTTTGCGGCGCTCGTACGCCGTCACCATTGATTTAACGAAAAACTTTGTTAGGACATAATTGAAGGATATTTTTTTTTCTAGTTTAGTTTATTCCTTTACTATTTTTGTTGTAAAATGAGTCGGAACGGAGTTATTCTCAAAAAACTGTTTTTGAGCGCTATTTTTCCAAAATGGCGCCGCGGGTGACAAAGATACGAGGTGGCAAAATTGAAATTGACATTCAGGTGGACCACGGGCAATAAACGGACCCGCAGTACACCCAGGTGGACTTGGCGGGTGGACCACGGGCAATAAACGAAAAAAATAAATTAATAAGTTATATATATGAATAATCTCCAGAGGCGCTTTTTGTGAACCGTGGTTTACCTGAAAACAGTGGTTTCTGTGAAAAAAGGCCGGCCCTGTATGAAAGAGTGATGTAGGTACCTATATAAATGTTGCTGCATGGAGAGCGAGAGAAGACCAACGAAAAGATGAATGTGGTGTGAGGAATAATATTATATGAAGGAAAAAGGAGTAAATGATAGCATGACGATTGACAAGGGAGAATGGAAGAACAAAAACGTGAGTATTGCTGGTGCAATACGTTTATAAAGGGCAGGAAGATGAAAATGAGTAGGTATTTGGAAAAGTTATCACTAAAATAGCCTTATTGCGGATCGGCATACTGCACATGAGTGCACACCTGGATGAGGAATTAAGAGGCCGATTCACACACACATGTAGGACGTGTTTACTTCCGGAAAATTTATTACTATGTGAACTAAGGCCTTATTAATATGTCGCTTGAGAATTGAATAAAGATTGGATTGAATAAAAATAATAAGTCAAAAAACTTTCTTTTAACAATTTTATATATCGATACAAACAGATATATTTATTTCAAGTATAATAATATAGTGTGAGCAGTATTTCGCAAGCGGTCCGCGGTCGGCTGCAGTCGTTGACCCCAAACCGTAGGCACGACGCGTGAGGCACCGCAGGCGTGGAGATAACAGCGACGCGCGCCGGTGCGGCGCCGGCGCCGGGGCGATGTGGCGCGGTGTGCCCCAGTTGTGCCTCACTGACTCGGCCACACGGGGTACGACCACACGACTATGCATGCGCGCTACCGCATCACACTAAACTTAATACCTAATACGACAATACATTACATAAAATGAACCCAAAGGATAGTCGTCAAGATAATAATACTCTACACGACGTTAATCAACATTTCATTCAGTCTTCTCGTTACACTCAGCTCATACGAAACGACAGATAGATATATTTTAACCTACTCAAACTACAAATTTAATACACTCAAGTGGACATGGCGTGAAAAATTTAAGAAGTAGGTTGGTATATTCCGTCCCTACGTACCTGTTATAAAAGCTAAAACATTTTCTGTGGCACTGGCAGTTCATACGTTAGGTTAGGTTAGTTACTCTACTAGGTAAGAACGAATGGCTATTGTGTAAACTCGGCCGTGGTGGCTTTGGCAGGTACTTAATAAAGTTTATAACGTAACTTAGCTACAATTCAGTTTACCTTTGTTACTTGTTACCTGCAAGAGGCAGGCTTCTCATAAAGTAGTAAGGTAGGTACTTCCACAGAAAGCAGCTTAGGTAGGCTATACAGCTTACGCCAAAGACATTCAAATATGCTAAGTCTTTTAAATGTCTTTGTTCTACGCAAACTAAAATATTGTTCCCCAAGTAGTAGGTGGAAACAAAATGGGCTTTTTGAAGGCCAGGACTATGTTTAATAAACATTACAATCCTACAATTTTGTAGATAACTGACATATTTGTAAAATTTTATTACAAGTACTGTTAATAAACCGTACAATTTGTAAGAATTCTACAAGTACAAATTGTACAATTGTAAATGCTGTTTAATGAACGTTTACAATTGTAAAAAACGCCTGATGACAATTTTGTAACTACAAAGTAATTGTAAGTTACAATTTACATAAAATGTAAGTTTTGTTGGAGATTCTTAAATCGAGGGTAATTTCAAAATTCTTAAACATTAAGGGTGGGTTGCACCATATTACTATAACGATAACCAAACCGTAACAAGCCATCAAATTATGCTTTTGTTATGGTTTTATGGCTTGTTACGGTTTGGTTATCGTTATAGTAATATGGTGCAACCCACCCGTAGAATTTGGTTTAACTTCTTTTATATTTGTTTGATTCATAATAAATAAATCAAATTGCTGAGTGGATCCAAGAGCTGCATTTCTCTTAGAATCGTATTTAAGATCATGTCCTATTTTCGTTATCAAATATTCGACGGTAGTTTTGCTGACCCGAAATTTTTCGTTAAATGTAAAATCTGTCACTTCAAAAGTAAAGTTAAATCCTTTTACGAAAAACTCACCGTTGCCGTTCACTCAAATATTCATCATCACTACAGCTGTCACTACTTCCTCTACTAGTTGTTAGAACCATTTTTTAAAGTATAACAATAAACTTATTTAATTGAGATACAAAATTGTAAGATTCTGACACAC
Source organism: Diarsia brunnea (assembly GCA_949774965.1). Taxonomy (NCBI): domain Eukaryota; kingdom Metazoa; phylum Arthropoda; class Insecta; order Lepidoptera; family Noctuidae; genus Diarsia; species Diarsia brunnea. Next base: position 209,960 of record OX459006.1, read on the forward strand.
GGTGAGTCCACCTGTCGAAATTTTTCTACAATTTACAAATTATGTAAACTTGTAATTACAATTATGCGTTCAATAAAACAGTTTTCCTTACAAATTTGTAAATTGTCACCTGTAAAGGGATAATGTTTAGATTTGTAGCTACAAGTCTACTTTGTCAGTTTTCCACCAAGGTAAAATAGCAAATTGTATCCCACCAAAAACATTCTGTAAAAAACTAGCCAAGTCTCGATGGAGCTGCTTGTTTATCTCTAAAAAGTAGGTACTTTCTTGCGTCGAATTAACGATTATTGATATTGAAAAGATATGAACACTATGTAAATTAAAATTACGAACGCAACTGGTACGGAAAGGTGACGGACGGAGTACCTACTTACAAACGCACTGCGAATCGACTCTACGAGCGGACTGAGATTTTACACAAACATGTTGACTTTAAAGTGGCCTGAACTTGCTCACTACAGGAATCGCCGTTCATACAGCATCAAACTGATCTCTATACCTAAGGATCACATGACCGTATCATACCTACTGCTTTTGTTTATAACTATGAACATTAGGACTTTGTTGGAATAATCCCAATCCAACTTTTTACCGTTAAATTTATCCCAGTAGGTACTTACAGTGCCGTGTATACACGTACAGCCTCTTACTCCGTCATTAACGTATACATATACATAGGTAGGAACACGGATCACATTTTTAGAAAAGTTCGCTGGATTATTTATTTCGTAGGTGCCGTAATGCCACTATATAAACTTCTTTGTTGCTTATTGAAAATGTAGTGTGAAAAAGTAGTTACGATCATTGAAGTAGGTACCTAGTTAGGTACTTATACATGTTTGAACAAAACCGCGACTAAAGAGTCAGCGTGCAAATATAATGTTTTTCAAATGAGAATAGGACTGATCTTTCGTTATATGTAGTGACGTCAATTACCTCTATCTGTCAACTATCACTTGAAAAGTTTTTATTTTGCTATCGTTGCCTTAGAGTGAAAACCTCGGGAATGCATTTTTGCTCAATTTTTTTTTAAATATTTCTAGGAAGGAAACCTCGCAAGGCAAATCCTGATCTGACTAATTTGTTCATTCTTTATATAAATTCCATATTAATTAATGAGAAAACATAATACACGCCGTTCAACAATATTGGAAAATGCACGCAGTTTTTTCGTTCTCCTGAACAGTTACTTCTTTTACAGTTACGAGGTTTTCACTCTAAGGCGACGCTATGGTTAACAAAAAAAAACTTACGCAAACTTACTTAAATGATTAACAATATTTTTTTTGTTATAATTTCCTTATTAATGTTATCTTCAAATCACTATCGTATTTTTTTTAATAACGTTTTTTTTTTAAAGATTTCGTATCTTTATTATATTGTTATCTTTATATTCTACACTACAAATGGATCTAAAAAAAAATAAAAACTAAAAGTAAATAGGTATCTGATCTATTTACATAATAAACAAGGTGGCGTCGACAACGCCACAACAAATGAAAGCACAGGTAATAATACCTAATTCATAGGAATATTTATAAACATGCAAATAAATTCTAACATTGAAATTAAACTGTTTACAAAATAGAACACAATTTACCTTATAATTTACTAGCTGATGCCCGCGGCTTCACCCGCGTGGATGTCGATCAAATTATATACTAAAACCTTCCTCTTGAATCATTCTATCTATTTTAAAACCGCTTCAAAATCCGTTGTGTAGTTTTAAAGATTTAAGCATACATAGGGACGGACAGACAGCGACAGCGACTTTGTTTTATACTATGTATGTATAATATGTGTGAGTAGAAGGAGCGAATTTGGTGAACTCTCGACAAATATTTGACGGCTGATTTACAATTTGACAGACTTTTTATGTTATTGTTATACAGATTTTTAATAAACATAAAAAAATCGTTACCTTACGCTTCAGTGTCGTGCAATGCGACCTACGCTCCACGTAGAACAGGCCATAGTGTCCGAGGCTGTCGACAGGAGTTACACAATGTGTAAGCGACTGGATTTTTCACCAATTAATTTATGTTTAGGCCAACTAAAATGTTTTTTTTTTGTTATGATAAATCCGTGATATGTATCAAGGTGTGCAGGGTATGCCTAGTTTCAAACCAATTTAAGCCCTTTTTGTACTTTTCTTTGTCAAAAAAAAAATACCAAACTGTATCTTTTTTGATGACCCTGCCCAACTTCTTCGATTTGACAACTATCTCGCTCAGTCCTATTCTCATTTGGAACGCATTATTTAGTGTCAGTGGGTGGGGTATTTCGTAGGCCGTTACGTGAACTATGCGGGCTATTATATATTTAAAGTAATTTAAAACAATGAAATAGCATTACAGACACATGACACAAGTTAAGTTTAGGTATTTATCTGCAAAGAATCTGTCTGATAATGTTTGACAGAGTAGCCGTCATTGGCCCGTCATATATATGTGAATGTGTGCGTATGTGTAGGTACCTACTGGCAATCTCCAGGACCAGGCACACTCGAGAGGGCACTACAGGTATTCGGGTGTAACCGCGTTCACCGACGCGGCGACGGCGACGGTTGATCACTTTTAACCTTATTTAGCAGGCACGGACATACGGGTTAAAGGTGTCGACCCTCAGTGAGTGCAATATTATTTTTGGAACGAAGTTCCTTATCGCGCGTTGCGAAAGGGGGCTAGACGGAAAAAATTAAGACAAAAAGTTGTAACGACACTTTTTGCTATAGTTGTAAGCCGTGCGGCGTGCTCGTGTTTCTGTCTGTCTCTCTCTCTCTCTCATATTGTTGAGTGTATACAGGTTTTTTGTACATAATAAATAATAAAATTCGTTTGAAAAATAATAAGGAATAATACTTAAATAAATTAATAATAATAAATAAATTAATAATAATAATAAATATATTGGTGATAGACCGATCAGCGCGCCGCGTAATGATAATCGATGTTACCATTCCACATGACGAGAACCTCGTGAAAGCTGAGAAAGAAAAACAAATAAAATATCTAGACTTAGCACACGAGGTTGTCGAATTGTCGATATGTGGCATGTGAGCTCGACTATCATTGTGCCGATATTCGTAACGCGCGTACAGCCCTGCGGTATTTGTTTTTTCATCTATCGCAGCACCATGCTGAGATAGGAGCCTTTTTGGCCTCGCACAGGTCTTTTTTTTATTATTTAGTTTTAGATTCTTTTTTTATTATTTTTGTAGTTCCTGTGCTTGTCCCAAATAAATATTTTTCTTTCTTTCTTTTCTTTCTTAACGGCCAATGGCTTGGTAGCCAAAAGCATGGATCAACATCTTTCTAAGCTTTCGCTTGGCGGTTGGATCAAAGGCCTGATTCAGAAGGCAGTACTTCTCGATACGGCCCGTATTGTGAGGAGGTTCCTGTCTCTGGAGACCGGTGGTTAGAGCTTGGACCCTGCTCCCGACACCGGCGGACTACTATTTTTTATATTTTTAAATGTTTTTTGATATTTTTTTTTTAAGAAATATTTAAAAATGTAAATTAGTACTTATGTAAGAAAAATGAATAAAGAGAATAATAAATAAATAAATAATAATAATATATATATATGACGGCGCTTTATTATTAAAATGAGTTTTAGTTAGATTTAATAGATGTCGCTGTTAGTTTAAGAGTGTCGTGAACATGACTTATCTATGTCTGCTACGTCACATCCGATCACACGACACTCTGACACAACACCGAGCGCTAGCGGGCGGTGGGGCGACGACAGACAGGCAGTATGGTTTGAGACTCGGTCAAGATCGCACAGGCGTGCTACGCGCTCGGTGGAGTGTCTTACTTGTGCTATATCTATTTTGTTATTTTATTTTATCGGTTATTACTTGGTGAATATTTTAAAAGGAATAAAAGTGATTTTGTGCTAGTGAACTAGTGTCCCTATTTTCTTCGCCCGACAATCCACGCCTACCTACAATGTACAACTTAGTAATTGAGATCATGGATCCAATTAATACCGCTGATAAGGGCCATGTTACTACATCAGAAGTGGGATTCGAAGGGCAAAGACCTGAAGAAAATAACGGACACGGTGTAGTACCCCGCCAACGCCTTACCTATTGCGAGATATGGAGACTTTGTTATCACGACTCCTGGCAACCGCTCAACTGCAAACGTCAAATTTCAACGCAACTGCGCGATTGATACGGTTTGATCCTGATGCTACTGATGCGGTCATAAAAGGTTGGTGCAGGATAACGGAAATAGTAGTAAATAGCAGGAACCTAAATGGTGCAGAACTTTTACGAGTGCTTGCACATGCTCTGAGATAACGAGCATCGAATTGCAAACTTCACAGTTAACCTGGAGGCAAATAAAGGAATAATTGCTTTTTGCACAATTTGAAAAACCTATGGTTACCGCAGGACTACTTCGACGAGATATTAGGATTCCAACTCGGTACGAAAGAGTGAAGCTGCAACACGTGTCTGGAGCAAGATAGAGCGTATCCCTTGCACGGAAATGTCAGAAGACGTCATCACGGAGTTTGTAACTTCGGTGCTATGCCAAAAGGATGGTATGATACGACGAGAGCTGCATTCTTGTAACGTATCTACCAGAACTCATTTGCTACGGGTTCTCCAAGGTATTTTGTCAGTGACTTGTAACAGTAGTGAAATGTAGTGGTATGTGGTTATATGTTGTGAAATACAGTGAAATGTAGTGAAATGCAGTGTAGGGAAGTAAGAGAAGTGAAGGGAAGTGAAGTGAGGTGAGGTGAAGTGTAAAGAAGTCGCTACAATGAACCACGTCTTACTCAAACTGTCATCATTGTGGTATATCAGTTCATCGAGCCATGGACTCTCGCAAACGCCGCAAAGAGCCTGTTGCTAAGGCAACTACGAAGACAGCTGAGCAGCCTATGGAGATGCAAGTGCATCCGCGCCCTGTCACTTGTTACCTTTGTGGTCAACAAAAGCACGTTGCACCAGCGTGTCCGACCACAAAGGAGGCAACGAGAAACCGGCTGACAGGGAGGTCTACCTGTGTGAGTGAGGGCTGGCAACCGGCACCATTACTACAACCGGGTGAGTTCGTTCCTTTTCTTTTTGGTAGTGGTTCCGCCTGTTTATTGGTGACTTCCAACTTGGCTAGTCGGCTACCAGGTACAATAACGAAGTCTGACATCATTCTATGTCGGGGTCCCTTACCATGGGATGTCCTCAGGGTTCGGTTGTGGGTCCGTATGTATGGAGCGTAGGCTTTCGTGACTTCCTCGCGATTCCACTTCCATGCGGCTGTACGTAAACCGGTTGCGCGGACGACGGCCTGCAGCTCGTTCAGTCAAGTGCTCGGGCTGGATTCGAAAGTTTGGCTGACACTTGCCTAAATTGAATATCCCGGTGGGGTGATCGTAACCGTCTGACCTTCACCGCACGAAACTTGTCAACTTCTTTTCAAAGGTAATCTTAAATCTTGGCCTAGTATTGGGTTTAATAGCGTTCCCGTTAAAGGGAAGCGGTCCGAGTGCTGCCTTGGGTTTGTCTTGGGAAGGAGTTTTTCATTCATAGAACACATGGAGGCTGTCGGTGAAAAAGCTAAAGGGGGCTTTTATGCCTTAACGAGAGTGTCCAGGTCTGCGTGGGGTTTGTCATTTTTAACTCTAGGAAATATCTATGGGGCTGCTTACTTGGGGTGTGTGTAGCGTACGGGGCACCGGTGTGGGCCGAAAGGGCCACCATAGGAGCGGTACGACGTAAATTACTTCAAAGCCAGCGGTTGGCCTTGATTTTCTTGTGTGGAGCGTGTAGGACGGTTGGTACTGAAGCCTTGCCGGTACTGGCAGGGGTGCTTCCGGTCGATCTTGAGGTGCGGCGCCGTGCTTCAATGTGCTGCTGCGCGCGAGGGGCCGGGGCCGCAGACTTTTTGATGCAGCGTGACCGTGCTGAAATGGCTGGATTACTGGGACCACAGATTGGCGTCTGGGAGGAGCTTTTGTCTGAGTTGCAGTGTGGGTGGTATAGTTCCGTCAAGGGCCGGCGTCTCCGCCAGTTCTTTCCCTCCGCTTGTGGGCGCTTGTGGACGTGGCTGGCGGTAGATCGCCCAATTTCTCGCGGGTCTTGGTGGCTTTGGGAGTAAATTGTTTTCCTTCAGGCTTGTTGCCTCACCTTTTTGTCAATGTTCTGCATCTGGCTGCGAAAATGAACAATCAGGCACATCATATTTTATGGGAGTGTGGTCTTTGGCGGAGTGAACGTAATGTTATGTTGGATGGTGTACGGGTTACATCCGGAGTTGTTTGCTGTGCGATCCTTGTAGAAACTAGAACGGGTTTCCGTGCGTTCTAGCATTTTTGTCGTGCGTATTGTTGGAGTCAGGTATAACGGCTCACAACTTGGGACGCAGTGGTATTGATGACAGTAATATCCGTGGTGCTGGGCAGCTGGGCTTGTCCCGGTTGTACACGTCCCTGTGTGCCAGTTGGCCTTGTTCTGTCCTGTCTCCTGCTGATATGTAGGGGGGTGGAAGTTGTTTTTCCTGCTTCTCAGCTATTCTTTTCTGATTGGTTTCGTTGCGGGATCCAAGACGGTTGGATCGTTTCTTTGGGACTTCGTCGGGCTTCATTGTCTCGGCGCTTTTCTTGTGGTCGCCGCTGTTGATTCTGGCTTACAGGAGTTGCAGTGGTTTGGAGGTGGTGTGGCGGGCTTGTACGGTTGTACCTACCCAGTGAAAGTAGTGGTGTACCACAGCTTAGCCTTTCGCGGATTGCAGGCGTGTAGCTATATTAGGTCTTGGGCTTGTCCCAATTTAAAAAAAATAAAAATGTAACGAACTTCTTTCGTATATCTCACGGGTAATGGAGATAATAATGTAGTCAAGTGTGACTCGCAGATACTTAGCCCCATCAATGTTGAAGCTATTCTCTGTAGGCGAGTATGTTTTTATAAGAAATAAAGAGCGCAATCAGATTAAGTTTCACAGAAAATTCAAAGGTCCATTCTTAATTACCAAGGTTGTAGAAAATGATTGGTATTATGAGCTAAAAAATATTAATGGGCCTAATCGAACGTAAAAATATGCACACGAAAATCTGCGTTTAGTACCCGTGGGTCAAGACGGTCTGGTAGCGATAGCTCGTTACTAACGAGATACCTCGTTACTTAATAATAATGAGAAGGAGGCCGAGACGGCGGTCTACGATCGGGGAGTGGAGTGGGTATCATCTGGTGATGACAGCTTAGTGATACCTTGTCGATGTGTGGTTCACGTACGTTGACCGCTAGCTCTGGAACCCTCGCGGCCTTCAAGAGTGAAGAAACGTAATTAAAGTTAGCATTGTTACAATCTGTGAGATTAACTTAACTGAGTGAGGATAATATAAAGGACTTGCTCATGTGGGCCGACGTCCTACGATGTGTTAGTTACGTGATCTAAGGAACTGGCTTATGTAGGTCGATGTTCCGGATCATGTACTAGGGTGTGTTTAGCGTGATCTAAGGAACTGGCTTATTCAGGCCTATGTTCCGGATCATTTGGTAGGGTGTGTGTAGTTGTATGATCTAAGGGACTGGCTTATGCAGGCCGAAGTTCCGGATCATATACTAGGGTGTGTGTAGTAATGTGATATAAGGGACTGGCTTAGACGGGCCGATGTTCCGGATCATATCCTATGGTGTGTGTAGTAGTGTGATCTAAGGGACTGGCTTAGACAGGCCGATGTTCCGGATCATATTATTGCACTGATCGTCTAGTCTGAGAGACTGTGAGATCAATTGAGGTGTAGTCATATGAGATGACAGGGATAGAGCCAGTAAGTCCGGTCCATGTTGTCATATGAGATGATGACTGGTCGAAGGGACGCTGTCACTCTTTGAGTTACGTGTAGTCATACGAGATGACAGGAAAAGAGCCAGTAAGTCCGGTCCATGTTGTCATATGAGATGATGACTGGTCGAAGGGACGCTGTCGCTCTCTGAGTTAGGTGTCGTCATATGAGATGATGACTAGTCGAGGTCTAGGTTGTCCGGGCCACGTCATCATAGGAGATGATGGCTGGCCGAAGGGACGCCTCAGTCAGTATTAATTTGCAGGAGGTCAAACGTAATCGCTTTACGTGTGTGCGTCCCTAAATGTCATCATGTCAGGATAGGACGAGCGTACAAAGTAATGTATCTACCAGTTTTATTCTCTATAAAGAACGATGGGCAACCGGTGACTTAAGAAAATGGAGACGCACGAGGACGTGCGAATGTCAGTCTGGCCGTGACGGCGCTTTATTATTAAAATGAGTTTTAGTTAGATTTAATAGATGTCGCTGTTAGTTTAAGAGTGTCGTGAACATGACTTATCTATGTCTGCTACGTCACATCCGATCACACGACACTCTGACACAACACCGAGCGCTAGCGGGCGGTGGGGCGACGACAGACAGGCAGTATGGTTTGAGACTCGGTCAAGATCGCACAGGCGTGCTACGCGCTCGGTGGAGTGTCTTACTTGTGCTATATCTATTTTGTTATTTTATTTTATCGGTTATTACTTGGTGAATATTTTAAAAGGAATAAAAGTGATTTTGTGCTAGTGAACTAGTGTCCCTATTTTCTTCGCCCGACAATCCACGCCTACCTACAATGTACAACTTAGTAATTGAGATCATGGATCCAATTAATACCGCTGATAAGGGCCATGTTACTACATATATATTTTTATTAATTATAATAATAAATGCATAGGAACTTCGTTCCATCCGGGTGTCCCTTGACACCTCTCAAGTTTTTTTTCTTATGCTATGTACTGGCAACATGCTATTGCTAATGTTCTGTTGTGTGACTACCCCGATGGTATCGTAGACTCAAGCACGACCACTAAAAGCCACCTTCTAGGTTCGATTCCCAGGTTGGGCAAAAGTTATTGGAATTTTTTTATTAGAGATTTCTCAGTAGCAGTTTGGCAGATGACGGTTTGATACCTCGGCGCCCCGCAAGATAAGAGCCGTTAGGGATTTCGTTCGCCGCCATGGAAAAGCAACACAGCGCAATTGTTGCAAATCATTGTTTGCAATGAATCTCTCTCTCTCTCTCTCTCTTCAACCTGTCACCACCCAATGCTGAGTGTAGGTCTCTCCTAATGCACGCCATTCTTCCCGGTTTTGCGCCTTTTGCATCCAGTCTTTGCAATGAATACAGGATATTAAATGAAACTGATTATGGATTCCGTAGTTTAGGTACATATTTGACAATGTCGATGGGCAGAGCTACCTCCGCACCACCGCGGTACGGATGACACACGACAACAACTAGGTACAAGAAGATATGCTCCACCGTCGGTCCAGTAGACACGACACAGATATGTGACCGCATGCCGCCATGCCTCACTCCTAACAACAAATAAGTAAATACAACACAAAGACGTAGAGGTGGCGCGCGATGCAGGGCGACGACACGGGCGACGACTGCTCACTTGATGGAGCACGTGAACTGCGCGCGCAGGCGCCGCAGCGACGACGCGGCCGACTCGCTCTGCAACACAACGCAACGCATTTCAACGCAATGTTCAACTGGTGAGCGGTGAGTGTGTCAGTGTGATCCGCTAACATCCCTCAACAATTTTGCAATAGCACTCTACACTATAAAAATAGTTACCTAATGTCAATAAAAGTTTATAACCACATTCCGAAAATAACAAGGGAGACACCACAGAATTTCTGGAAGAGAAATAGGTACTCTTTGTTTAATTTTATTATGCTGTTGTGTTGTTTATTATAATTTTTTTTAATTATTGGGTACGTTTTTTTGTTCTGCTTTATTAGAATTTAAGTTTCATTAGAGTTTATGTTTATTACTATGCGAGCCAACTAAGAATAGCGCTGTCAAGACGCCATTTTGTTCAGCAAAACTCGCGAACTTCATTACCAAAGCGTACGGTGTGCAAAAAAATCAATGAAGAAATTATACTCTGTTTAATTATTTAATGTTCACTTTTTTGGTAAAATAAAATTAGTTATACATGATAGACCAGGGTAGATTTTTTATTACCTACAACTTTGTTTTTTACCCTTAAAAACTCACCCCCATCCCCTTCCCGACCTCAGATCGCCCGTAAATTATTTTTCCTTTTATTTTTATAATATTCCCCTCCTTTTCTAATGGGTTTCATCCTACTATTATTTTTTTTTGTTTAGAAAATTATCGACCCTGGTCTATGAGTAGGACATGAAAAAAAGAATGTTAATAAAAATATTACATGATTTTTTTAACTTTCTAAGTACTTGTGCACATTAAAACGATTTCTCGTGCTCTAGGATGGAGCACCGCACCTCTCTTTGAACTCATTAACCGACTTCCCAAAAAGGAGGAGGTTCTCAATTCGATCGATATGTTTTTTTTTTATGTATGTACACCGATTACGCCGAAATGTATGATCCGATTTACATGATTCTTTTTCAGTTTGATGCGTAATAGTTGCCATTTGGTCCCATAAAAAATTGACATTGTTTGACCCAGTACTTTTCATTTTAAGAACATTTTTTTTAAATTTATGAACATTTTTCGTTTATGTGTGTCCGATAATAACTTCATCGTTTATGAACCAATTTTGATGATTCCCTTTTTATTGTAAAGGAGATATTTCAAGGGTGGTACCATGATATAGAAACCGGAACCTGGTGATGTGATCCCACAGAAATCGAGGGCAACCTCCGTATTACTTGTTTCGTGGTTTTTCTGACGCTATTCACTAGAATACTACGACACTAATAACGAATACTAATTCGCATCTAGCAGTCATCACTTCATGTTGATGAGCTGAAGATGGAAGGTACTACTCCTAAACGGTTAGGAGTTGAAAGCAATAATAAGGGAATCTTAAAGGTTAAGTAAGGGCTAGGTTTCTTGGTTGAATATTACATGCGTAGTAAATATTTGTATAGGACTACAACTAAAAATGAAAAAATAAAAAAACTTTTTTGCAAAAAAAAACAACCGACTTCAAAAACACCAAAAAGTGAAAAATAAACTTCAGAAGAAAAATCAGCTTCTGAAGTCGGTGACAAAAAAATGAAATCAAACAAACAAAATATGTCACCGACTTCACCGTGTTTTTGAAGTCGGTTGTTTCTTTTGACCGTTTTTTTTTTATGTCAACTTTCCGGAATGGTGTCATTTCGTCGTATGACTCTTTGTATAAATATGAACCGTATGAACCGTCAATGCTGATCCATTTCACACCATCCCAAACTATTTTTTTCAATACACTTCCTCGAAAATTAGCTCTTATTGCAATACGATTAGGTTCGACATGCAACATATTATTTCGCACGCGTGCGGTAATTTTATTTTCCGCAACCAAGGGCAGGAAAGAAAATTACCACAGATAACTATACCTTATACTAAGTCCAAATCGATTCAAACATAGGATATTTAAAAAAAATCACCACTGACTATAAAGTCGGCACTGTTTTCTTTTTTTAATTTCGTAATTTTGATTTGCGTCTTCACAGCATAAATATTTTTTGAATATTAAATAATTAAATTGTGTTTGTAATAAAAAGAATACTATAAATATATACCTCCGTATTACTTGTTTCGTGGTTTTTCTGACGCTATTCACTAGAATACTACGACACTAATAACGAATACTAATTCGCATCTAGCAGTCATCACTTCATGTTGATGAGCTGAAGATGGAAGGTACTACTCCTAAACGGTTAGGAGTTGAAAGCAATAATAAGGGAATCTTGAAGGTTAAGTAAGGGCTAGGTTTCTTGGTTGAATATTACATGCGTAGTAAATATTTGTATAGGACTACAACTAAAAATGAAAAAATAAAAAAACTTTTTTGCAAAAAAAAACAACCGACTTCAAAAACACCAAAAAGTGAAAAATAAACTTCAGAAGAAAAATCAGCTTCTGAAGTCGGTGACAAAAAAATGAAATCAAACAAACAAAATATGTCACCGACTTCACCGTGTTTTTGAATAGAGTACATGTACATTGTATATGTAACAGTCAAAACTACTGTTGACTAACCCCTAAACCCTTAGGCCGAACGAACGTAATTTTGTGAGTCGTGAGTCGCAGAAATTCTCCTGCAATCGGTTTCATAAAAAGTCCCATTTGATTCACACGGCGAGGGCGACGCAAAATGAGTTGTCTGCCGACTCACACGCATTATTCGGACCGAATTGAGTTTGCGGGGGCCGCGGAGGGCGAGCGGGCCAACGCGGGCCGAGCAAAGCTTCAGCCAGGTACAGATTGCGTGAGAGTCGACACGTATTTTTAACCGACTTCAAAAAAGGAGGAGGTTCTATGTTCGTGTGTTTGTATTTTTTATGTATGTTACCTGATTTCTCCTCCATTTGTGAACCGATTCTCAAAATTCTTTTTTTATTTGAAAGAGTATACTCCTGAGGTGGTCCCATTTAAATTTGGTGAAGATCTGATCCTGATCTTCGGAGATATACAATAGAACTCTTCAAAAATAGACGGCAAATCTGTCGTGATTGCTGCAATCGCTTGGATGTTTATTGTTTATACAACATCATGACGTTACATCACACCTGTATGATCTGAGGGGGTACGCAGATGTGTACACCCAGATTTGGACAGTAAGATATTATGTAATGTTCCATTTATTGGGGATAAATAAAACCTATTATTTGTTTGGGAACAACTAAAAATGGAAAAATAAAAAACTTTTTGGCAAAAAATAAAACCGACTTCAAAAACACCAAAAAGTGAAAAATAAACTTCTGAAGAAAAATCAGCTTCTGAAGTCGGTGGCAAAAAAACGAAATCAAACAAACAAATGTCACCGACTTCAGAAGCTGATTTTTCTTCAGAAGTTTATTTTTCACTTTTTGGTATTTTTGAAGTCGGTTTTATTTTTTGCCTAAAAGTTTTTTTACTCACAAAATGCTGGACACAGAAAAATAGGCATGCAAGGTTCAGCTAGTATTTTTTAAAATAGGGGAGAAATTAAAGGATAACATGTATTTTTGGTACTACATAACTCCTTCTTCCACAAAGAGAATGATTAAAATCAAATTGAGAAAATTAAGTCTGAATTTAGAGGAGACAAGTTACTTAAGAAGTTATAAAAAATAAACGAAAATCGATTATTACTCTCCAAGAATGGATTGATAATAATATCGATATTCCGGTTTAACAAATTTTAGTTGGTCCTTAACCTTTTTTTTCAAGTGACACAGTACCATATTAACCATCCATACGTGGCACCTTAAAATTTAGATTAATTTGACCGTTTTTTTTTTATGTCAACTTTCCGGAATGGTGTCATTTCGTCGTATGACTCTTTGTATAAATATGAACCGTATGAACCGTCAATGCTGATCCATTTCACACCATCCCAAACTATTTTTTTCAATACACTTCCTCGAAAATTAGCTCTTATTGCAATACGATTAGGTTCGACATGCAACATATTATTTCGAACGCGTGCGGTAATTTTATTTTCCGCAACCAAGGGCAGGAAAGAAAATTACCACAGATAACTATACCTTATACTAAGTCCAAATCGATTCAAACATAGGATATTTAAAAAAAATCACCACTGACTATAAAGTCGGCACTGTTTTCTTTTTTTAATTTCGTAATTTTGATTTGCGTCTTCACAGCATAAATATTTTTTGAATATTAAATAATTAAATTGTGTTTGTAATAAAAAGAATACTATAAATAGACATGATTATTTTAAACAATTATTTACTTTTATGAACAAGTAAACATTTATTTGTGTTCTTGATTTAATAAAAAATCATCCACTCATGTCTTTAATTGTTTCGATGATTGGAATAATTTGACGATTGGATGATTGGAATAATTTCGACACAAACATTTGCTATAAACGTTGGATATTAACTGAATAAAATGCGCTCGTCTGGCATCCCAACAGAATTTCTGCGATCGCAATTCTGCGACTCACGACTCACAAAATTACGCTCGTTTGGCCTCACCCTTATTAAGTTAAAACACGTTTTCTCTATTAAAACAAATATGTTAGCTATAATAACACAAGGTCACAAAGGGTCATAAAAAAACCTAATAAGTTTTCTAATGAGCTATTACGATGTACGAAATGAGTAGACAAATAAAACAGAAACCCCAGAAACCCAGAAAGTTCCAAAGTTTTCAAAACGCTTAGTTGACGCTTCTCGTGAGTTCGTGACCCAAGGGTTAGCTTTTATCTAGGCCAGAGGCTAAGTGTTGCCATACAACGTGGGAATGCCGCCAGTCTTTTGGGCACATTACCGGCTGACAGCGTTGAGAAGCAGTTTTTTTATGCCCTTTTATAGTTTCTTGTTAGTTTATTTAATTAATGTACATAGGTAGTTAGTTTACATTTATAATGGTGTGCTCATCCAAAAAAAAACTGCATGGTATTAGAAAGGAATATAGATTTGATTTAAAGATTCCAATACCTCCTTCGTACTTCTGTTCCCCTATTGGTAGTTTGTGGGACTTTACTATCCATTATAAACAATCAACAAAAAAAAATATATCTGGGTCATAACCACCCAGGTGAACACAGGACACTAAATTAATGTCCTCAATTCACCTGGGTGATATCAACCGGGTGATCATTAGACATTAAACCGGTTATAAGTATACAGACTACGTCAATCAACTAAACGTTTAATTAACTCAAATCGACCTTAAAGCGTAAATTTCCTTGGGAGCCCGTTTCTTTTGCAAAAGAGTTATTAATATTGGGTGGAAGAGACACCGACGCACAAAGGATTGCCACGTGTTCAGTCCCACATTACCCCCCTAATAATGTAACCCGTTTCGAACGGTAACCTCTTAACCGGTAAGCCAGCTACCTTGTGCGGCGCGGCGACCTCGTTGGCGTTGTGCAGGTCGGAGGCGAGCGCCGCCGGGAGTGAGGCGGGCGCGTTGCCGTTGTCGTCCGGCTCGGAGCGCGAGCCGCTGCCCGTGCTGTCGCAGGCGCCGCCCGTGCTGTCACAGGCGCCGCCCGTGCTGTCGCAGGCGCCGCCCGTGCTGTCGCAGGCGCCGGCCGACGCGCTCAGCGACACGCTGGGTGACGAGTCCAGCTCCAGCGACGACTGCGAAGCGCACGAGCCGCGCGACCGCGACGACGACCGCGACGAGCCCTCCCACTCGTCTGCGCCCTGCTCCATCATCTCCTGTGAGTGCGTGATACATCACACGGTCAACCACTATTATTATTAATCCTTTATTGCCAACACAATATACATAATTTATAATTTCATATTTAATACACGTAAATAAATTTACATAGCATACCTACCACATTACATTTATATTAAATTCATTATTATTGTTAAAATACAATTCATCATCATCATCATCAACAGCCTATTAATGTTCCCACTGCTGGGACACAGGCCTCCTCTCTTTGAGAGGGAATGGGCTATAATCTACAACGCGAGTGCGGATGGGTAGATGTCACATGTCTTCGAATTTTTTGGTTCTAAGACATTGCGGCGGTGATGAAATAAATTACACAAAGTGGTGTGTTTGTGTGTTCGAACTTCGAACCCACGACCTACTGTTCGTAAGTCGGGGCCGCCACCACTGGGCCACCGCTGCTCTAGTATTAAAATACAATTGCAACTAAAAATCATTACATTTTAAATTAGGATTAATTGAATATCAAATTAATATTTCCTTTATATTTACATACAAACTTGTTACATTTTTAAATATTCTTTACAAAAATAAAACATTTAAAAATATTTTATTTATTTATTTAAACTTCATGTACAAAAGTGGTACATAGGCGGACTTAATGCCACAAGGCATTCTCTACCAGTCAAAAAAAAAAAAATCAATAGAAAAAATAAAAAAAATAGAAAATAGATAGTCAATATTAAAAATTGTAGCCCACCGGTATCCGGTCAGGGCTCCAGAGAAAGGAGCCATGTAGGAGTACCGCTTTCTGCATCAAGCCCTTGATACAGCTGTCTGACGGGAGCCTCCTTTTTTTTTTTTTTTTGTGGGCTGGGAAATCATCAAATAACCGAGACCGAGACGGCACGGTTGGCGCAGTGGCTGAGTGATTGGACTGCTGCGCTGCGTGTCGCGGGTTCGATTCCCGAAAAAAAAAAAAAAACCCCTCCCGCTCTTGGGCAGAGCGAAAGGGACAGGAGCAGACTTCTACTGACTAAAAACCACCCATGTTCCTTCTTAGCCCTTCATGTCTCTTGCGAACAACCCGCAGCCCCGACGGAACGGGAGCCTCCTCAGGTCATCAGGTGTTGGTCGAGCCTCTTGGCAATTAAGCCATTGGCTGAAACGACTATCGGCACAATGATCGCTGAGTTCACACCCCACATGTCGACAACCTCGCGAGCCAAGTCAAGATACTTGATTTGCTCATCTTTCTCGGCTTTCACGAGGTTCTCGTCATGCGGGACCGTTCTGTCAACAATTATTGCGCGCCGCCGCCGCCGCGCCGCTCTGATCGATTCACCACCACTATATCAGGCTTATTAGCCATAATAGTCATGTCAATGATTATGGATTGATCCCGGTACAGTGTGATATTGCCATTTTTGAGAACTGGGTCGGGCACATACTTGTAGTACGGCACTTCCGATTACACAAGGTTGTATTTTAAGAGCAAGTTGCTGATGGATAATCCTGGCTACAAGGTTGTGTGCTTGCGTCTATATGCAAGTACTCTCTCTCCAGTTAGCCGGACGAGAACCACTCGGAGATAATATGACGGATTGATTCGCCCGGACGGTGGTATGGCCGACATATGTCAACCGTACCGTCCTTCACAATAAATCTCCGGTAGTAATTCGTCATCATAACTTCATCCATAATTGCACAGACAAAATTTTCGGTTTCTCCGAAGAGTTCCCCGGAACGAGGCTGCGGATGGTATAAAGTCTACATCGGGCCCGTGTAAGGCCTGGAAAAGCGTCCGAAAAGCTCCTTACTCTGCCATACCTCCATGCGGTCGTTAGTGTCAAGCACTACAGGTTTGCGCCAGTTCTCTTTAACCAAGGAGAGCGAGGTGAGGTCCTTATCCAGCGCGACAACTATGATATGGCTAGAAAGGAAGTGATTGCTGACATGACGAGAAATAGAGAAGTATGGAAGAAGAAGACAAGTTGCGCCGACCCCAAATAAATTGGTAAGGGCAGGAGAATGCTGATGATGAGTTTACAAGTGTGAGCACAAGCTCCAATTGTTCTCATACCTGTCACACATGAACAGTAATATTCTTTTATGGCTCTGCTTTAGCCTCTGTATTAGAGCTCTACCTCTTCTTTATGTTCTTTCTCCAAAATTAGTTTACTGACATGTTATGTCTTTTTTATGTTTTTATTATTATATACATTTTTATTTTTGACTTGTGTCTGTAATCAATCGTAATATTAAGTTACACCTTTCTATTGTATCGAGTCTGGTTCTTCTAACCAAACAGACAGATGTGTTGCTGGGGAGTTTGTTCCGCCACTTCTTCTTTCCAGCAAAATACACTAGGAAGTGTCGAAGGGTGGGCGTTTTGGGGGACTGTCACTTGTAAATGAGTAAAGTAAAGTAAATTTTGACGTTCGAAAAGTGCTGATTATCAGCCTAGTTTGAATAAATGACTTTTGATTTTGATTTTGATTGATTTTTAGGGTTCCGTACCTCAAAAGGTAAAAACGGAACCCTTATAGGATCACTTTGTTGTCCGTCTGTCTGTCTGTCTGTCTGTCTGTCAAGACCTTTTTTCTCAGGAACGCGTAGAGGTATCAAGCTGAAATTCATATCAAATACTCAAGTCTATGGTCTCTTGGAGCTGTGAAAAAATCAAACTTCTAAGTCAACGCGATCAAAAGATACTCCCGTTTATGCCGCAAATTTTCGACACTCGCAAGGGAATCAAAACCTACAGGGTACTTCCCGTGAACTCAGAATCTTGAAATTTGGTATGAAGCAACGTCTTATAGCAGAGATATAGGAAAAATTGCGAAAAGTATACATTTTTAGTTATATCATATAATAAAAATATTTTTAATAATTTTAAACTTACTACCCCTTTCCTCATGAACGCGTAGTGGTATTATATTGAAATTCATATCAAATACTCAAATCTATAATACCTTTAAGCTGTAACAAAATCAAACTTCTATGTCAACGCAATCAAAAGAAACAGGAATTAAAACCGCATATTTTGAAACTCGCCACTACTCGCAAGGGAATCAAAACCTACAGGGTACTTCCCGTGAACTCAGAATCTTGAAATTTGGTACGAAGCAACGTCTTATAACACAGATAAAGGAAAAATTGCGAAAAGCATAAATTTTTAGTTACATCATATAATAAAAATATTTTTAATAACGGAACCCTCGGTGCGCGAGTCTGACTCGCACTTGGCCGGTTTTTTTGATTCTACCCTCTGTGTAAGAAATGGCGATACACCATAGTCTGAATGAAAGTCCAAGAATGACTGACTAAGGAATGAGAATCGATCGATCGGTGTTGCTGAGAGAGCGCATTTTGTCGCGGCCCGTATCAAACAAAATAAATTATTCTTATATTTTGTTCAGTCCTAACACGCTTTTTGGAACGAAGTTCCTTATCGCGCGTTGTGAAAGGGGGCTAGACGGAAAAAATTCTTACGAAAAGTTGTCACGACACTTTTTGCTATAGTAAGCTATTGTAAGCTGTGCGGCGTCGCATGTTTCTCTGTCTGTCTCTCTCTCTTTTATAGAAAGCAAGCCAGATATTTTCATTTCTACATTTTTTTTTTTTTTTTTTTTACATAATAAAAAATAATAACAATAACTTCGTTCCATCCGGGTGTTCCTTGACACCTCTCAAGTTTTTTTTTTATGGTGGGTGGAAAATCATCAAATAACCCCTCCCGCTCTTGGGCAGAGCGGAAGGGAGTGTCAGACTTCCACTGATTAAAAACCAGCCATGTTCCTTCTTAGCCCTTCATGCCGAGGCCGCGGTATCTCTTGCGAACAGCCCGCAGCCCCGACGGGCACCGGCCTTTGCGGGCCCCTTCCATGTTGCTGACATCTCTTTGAGGGGCGTCACGTCGACACGGCCTGTCGTCGTCATAAGACGGACGGACGGCGAGCTTACCCATCACTCACCGTCCACAGGCCCGCGTCTACGGTGGCCGGAAGCCATCACGTGGCCCCCGACCCCCGGAGCGCCTCCCGCGGCGGCTGGGACGAGAGGTTCTCTCCCTCTCACGTTCCGCCACTAGCTCCTTCGCTAGCATCACTGCTTCGCAGAAGGAGGCGACGGCGTCCCATTCCTCCTCGCCCCGGATCATGGCTTGCACCAGGGCCGGACGCAAGAGGTCGCCGCTACGAGAACACGGCGGGGTTCCGCTCAAGCGGGACACACCTCCACAGTGTGCACGGGGTTGCGACAGTCGCTCTCTCCATGCCGCCATGAGATCGCACCGGAGGTCTATCCGCTGCGCAGCAATTTGCCGCGGCAACGGAGTCACTCCCCGGTGCAGCGCCTCCGCGAGCCATACATGCAGGCGCGCGAGGACTATCGCCTCCAGATCCCATGGCGGCAATCCGGCAAGGAGGTTCGCCGCCTCGGGGGAGATCGAGCGGTACCCACGAACTAGCCTCACGGCCATCACCTTTTGGGGCCCGTTCAGGTAGTGGGCGGCCCGCTTTCTCAAAGCACTCGCCCACACCGGGGTAAAGAAATGTATTTTTTTTTACTAGCGACCCACCCCGGTTTCGCACGGGTGGAATGCGCTACATATAAACGTTACGGCGAAACGAAGCGGTCAAGTGAAGGGCACATCTTCGCGCCCGCTCGAGGCTACTGCGGAATGTAAGAAGCCGGTGAATATTACAATATCGCGCTCGCTTACACCTAATACGACTTTACCGGTAATGAGCTTGAGTTCAAAGTCGCCTGATCGTCAAATAACAGCTGATTTATCGCACACTCCGCTATACAGAGACATATTAATTGACCCAGCGCAAAAACGTACTGTCAATATATCTAAGAATGAGGATGATGATTCATTCATATTGGTGGAGAAAAGGAAGCGGAAGAAGTTTCCCAATATGAGTGGCACCGCCCTTGGCTCGACAAAACTGCGTGTGGCTCAACTGTCAACGGCCGTTTATGTGTCTCGATTAAACAAGGCAACTACCACGGATGATATTCAGACATATGTGAGTGAAATGGGCGAAAATTGTGTTAAAGTGGATGTACGGTTTACGTACATTCCGTCAGGCTGCAAACGCAGCAACCTACTTTTCTCTTTGGTATTTAAAACAATGTTTAATATGATTTTAAGGTAGTTGACAAATTACATACTTACGCGAACACCGCGGATTAGCATTCAACCCACTTTTACTTTGTTGTGATCGGTACTCTAATAAACCTTTAGTGTTACCAAATCTGTGTGTGTTTACATCAACTCGCCTAACTCCAAGTACTGACTTACCACTTCTTACTTAAAGCTACAAGTGTAAGGTACCAACTACTACGGGACCTTACAGTGGAACTATTAACTCAGAAACACGAGACTGAATTTGTTTCTTTTAAAGTGACCATAGATAGAAGTAGGCTAGAAAGATTCTTAAGTGTTGATTTTTGGCCTGTTGGCGTCAGATTCAGGCGATTCCGTGAGTATACGGCGAGAGGAATTAATAATCTAAATAATTAATTATGGATTGTAAGTTATCCACTATTTCAATATTGTCCTACAATTGTAAATCGATTAAACGATCAAAGCAATGTGTGCGTGAACTCACTAAAAGTAATGATATTGTGTTACTGCAGGAGACTTGGTTGCTACCTCACGACTTAAATTTTGTAAATGAGATTAATGAAGATTTTGGGTGTGTGGCCAAGTCTTCTGTCGATACTTCAGCAGGGATGTTAAGGGGTAGGCCATATGGGGGCTTAGCCATTATGTGGAACAAAACTAAGTTTCCGTATGTCTCGCCCATTACATGTAATAGTGACCGCCTTGCGGCTGTGAGAATAGCGACTGGTTTGGGATGTGTCATAGTTATTAATGTGTATATGCCTGTTGACAACGTCGATAATATGACTGAGTTTATTGATTGTTTGGGTGCAATAAACGCAATTATAGAAGAGGGCGATGCGCAATGTGTTTATGTGATGGGCGACTTTAATGCGCACCCTTCTGCTAAGTTTGGCCTTGAGTTGATTAAGTTTTGTGCAGATATGGAGTGGGAATGTGTCGATTTTAATTTGCTTGGATTAGATTCAGAAACTTTTACGTTTATGAGTGAGTCACATGGGTGTCGGCGGTGGCTGGATCACTGCATCGCAACTAAGGCTGCTTGGGATACTGTGATGGCGGCTGACGTCATACATGACGTCATGTGGTCTGATCACTACCCCTTGCGAATTATTTGCGATATATCTTGTTTAAATGTTGAGACGGCTTTCGCCGATACCAGTAACCACCAAAAGGGAATTAAATGGGGCAAGCGTACCAAAGACCAAATTAATGCATACCAAACACATTGCTCTAATAAATTATGTGATGATTTTAAAATGTTTAAGTGTGACTGTGATAGCAATATAAACTGCGAACATTATGACAAATATTGTGAATCAATTGACTTGTATTATTCGTATATCGTTGATACATTGCAGACTGCTGCTGTACTGAGTTCTCGTTTAGGTGAACAGAAGCTATGCAAAAAGGTGACTGGATGGAACTACCATGTGCGGGACTATCATCAAACTGCCAGGCTCCATTTCAAGGTTTGGGTGGAGGCTGGAAGGCCTTTACAAGGCATGATTTTTGAAAACATGCGTAATAGTCGTTCTATGTTTAAAAATAAAATAAAATGGTGTCAGAAAAATGAGGATTCCATAAAAATGAATATTTTAGCCTTGCACAGAAGAGAAAAAAATTTTGTTAAGTTTTGGAACGCGACTAAAAAGTTTAATTTTAAACAGAGCCTCCCTGTCTCTATGGATGGATTGCAGGAACCAAGCAAAATAGCCAATTTGTTTGCTAGTAAATTTAAAGTTGACCCGCTGCAAGTCGATTGTAAACTCAGCAATGAAACCATCGTGTCTGACCCACTGCCACCTTTTACGCTTGACGAAGTGATCTCAGCAGTGAGGAATATGAAACGTGGCAAGTCACCAGGACACGATGGTCTCAGTGTGGAGCACCTTGTCTGGGGAAGCGCCAACTTGTTTCCACATTTAAGTGAGCTTTTTAACTTGTGTTGTAAATACGTCTACTTGCCGAAACTTTTAATGAGAACTGTGGTAGTTCCGATAGTCAAAAACAGGACGGGTGATTTGAGTGCATCTGGTAATTACCGACCTATCTCACTCGGTACGGTCATTGGCAAGGTTCTGGAGCGTCTCTTACAGCCTCAACTGCAAAATAATATAAAAATCGATGATGCACAGTTTGGTTTCCGACCCGGGCTCTCAACGGACTCTGCGATTATTAGCCTTAAGAGTACGGTAGCCTACTACACCCACCAGAGAACCTCAGTGTATGCTTGTTTCCTAGACCTGAGCAAAGCTTTTGACCTGGTTAATTATGAAATCCTCTGGGACAAACTAAAAAAGTCGCAAGTACCACACCGAATCGTAGATCTGTTGAGATTCTGGTACGGGGGCCAAACTAATCAGGTTAAATGGGGTGACACTCTATCCAGCAGTTATACGCTGGACTGCGGTGTACGTCAAGGTGGGTTGACTTCCCCGGACCTTTTCAATCTTTATATCAATGGTTTGATCGAGGAACTCAGGAGGACCAAAGTTGGATGTCACCTAGGCAATGTCTGCGTGAATAGCTTGAGTTATGCTGATGACATGGTTCTTTTGAGTCCCTCGATCAAAGGCTTGAGGAAATTGTTGTCTGTCTGTGAGCATTATGCTAATGCTCATGGACTCAAATACAACGTTCTGAAAACCGAATCCATGGTATTTAGGTCTGGGACGGGTCCGGGGAACATACCCAGTCTTTCTCTGAATGGTGCTATTATAAAGGTTGTAAAGCAGTTTAAATACTTGGGGCACATTTTAACTGATAAACTCCATGACGACTGTGACATAGAAAGAGAGCGTAGGGCCCTCTCAGTTAGGAGTAACATGCTCGCACGCAAATTTGTGAAGTGCACCAGTGACGTTAAAAACACGTTATTTAGAGCCTATTGTCTGTCAATGTACACCTGCCAACTATGGTGCAATTTCACAAAAAAGATGTACAACTCACTAAGGGTTCAGTACAATAACGCTTACCGAACCCTTATGAAACTGCCAAGGTACTGCAGTGCTTCGAGCATGTTTGCAGACGCGAGGGTTCCTGATTTCTACGCCATTATCAGGTCGAGGGTAGCGTCTTTTTGGCAAAGTTTGAGACGCTCCAGTAATAGCATTTTGAGGGTTGTCTCGTGCAACCTGACAAGCCCTATATTTGTGCACTGGATTTCTGTTCACCTAAGCGGGAACAGAAAATGATGGTCTTTAATGAATTTTATTGATGTTTAATACACTTGGGAGCAAATAAATCGAGCCACTTCCTTTTTCACGCATTATGGTAATTATTTTTGGTATTATGGAACGCATCGATTCGAAACATATATCGCCTAAAAGGGTATTTAATAACCTTTACAAAGAGGGTAGTTAGTTGTCAAAATTTCATTTTTTTTTTATTTAAATTAAAGTTTAAAGGGTAGAATAAAATTATCGCATTTAATTTGCTTATGACATTTTTATTGTACTCTGTTAAGAAAAGATTAAATTTGAGGTTTTTGTTAATCATACCAATATTACTTGTTATTGTTGTCTTTATCTGTGTCTGTGTAATCAAAATAACCTGATAAAATGGATACTACACCGACGGAAGCTGCCCAAGTTGTAGCTTTACTTGAGGTTGGACACGGACAACGTGAAGTGGCACGCAGACTTCATTTGAGTCGTTCAAAGGTACAGCGGGTATACCGCAGGTATCTGGAGACTGGTGCTTTTGTTCGGCGACCTGGAACTGGCCGACCACGGGCAACAACAGAACGTGACGACCGCTTTATTGCAACCAATTCGTTGCGCGACCGTGGACTTAATGCTGTTCAGCTACAGCAAGCGTTACGTGACGTTCGAGGAGTCTCAATCAGTAGGTGGACAGTGAGACGAAGACTAAAAGAACGAAATTTAACATCACACAAACCAGCAACTGGCCCAAAATTGACTGTAGCTCATCGCCGATCTCGCTTGGAGTTTGCTCGAGAACACATTAATTGGACGTTAGAAGACTGGAGGTCAGTTTTGTTTTCTGACGAGTCAAGAATCTGTCTTTTTAGCAATGACGGGAGAAACCGAGTGTATAGACGTCCTGGTGAAAGATTTGCCCAATGTTGCATTCGAGAAACTGTGAGTTTTGGTGGTGGTTCTTGTATGGTGTGGGGAGGAATTTCTCTAGACGGAAAAACGGAACTTGTCTTCGTCGACCCCGCCAACGATGGCAGTGGTAGACGTGGATTAACAGCTGACCGATACATAACTGACATTCTTGAAAACCACGTAATGCCGTATGCTGGTTTTGTCGGAGAAAATTTCTTGTTTATGCATGACAATGCGAGACCTCATACCGCGCAGATCGTTACGGAATACTTGTCTGCGATCGGGACTCAACAAATGGTATGGCCAGCACGAAGTCCCGATTTGAACCCGATCGAACACCTATGGGACGAGCTAAAACGGAGAGTCCGAGCCAGGGTTCCCGCTGTTTCATCCATTCCCGAGCTTAAAGTCGCTGTGCTTGAAGAGTGGGAGAACATACCACAATATGTCATCGTAACGCTGATCAGATCGATGACTAATAGGCTACAAGAATGTATCAGGGCACGGGGGGGTAATACCAGTTATTAGGAATATTTTTTTTGCAATAATTTTGTTTTTTATTGTTTTTATGGACTGTTTTAGCCCTACTAAATTTTCTATCAAAATTACCATTTTTCTTGCAGAGCCAATAATTTATCATTCAATAAGGTTATTATTCAATAATTTACCCTCATTGTAAAGGTTATTAACTAAACTTTTAGGCGATATATAGTTCGAATTGATACGTTCCATATTACCAAAAATATTTACCATTTTACGTGAAAAAAGGTAGTGGCTCGATTTATTTGCTCCCAAGTGTATTTTTAATGATATTTTAATGTGTTTTTTACTTATGGAATGTCATTATGATTAGTATTTATTATTATTGACATTTTGATGAGTTTTTTAAATGTGTTTGTTATTTTGGTATGTTATTATGATTTTTATTTATTATTGACATTTTATTGATTTTTGTTTATTGATTTGAATGATTTTTGTGATTTTGTGATTAGTATAATTCTCTAATTATGGGTATTTTTGCCTGAAATAAAACACAATTTATTTTATTTTATTTTTATTTATTTTATAAACCTTCCTCTTAAATCACTCTGTAATCTGTATTTTGCTGGAAACTCCATTAAAATCCGTTGCGTAGTTTAAAAGATGGGACTTATGGACGATAAACCCAACCCCACCCTGGGACTGCGGTCACCCTCTCGGAAGTAGAGTAGGTTGCCGTTTTTTAGGGCGGGAATTTAATCATAATCGCCACGCTTGTCAGGCGTGTTAGCGATCGCAGTATGGTTGCTACAAAGGCATAGAGAACGCTGCTGCCCACTTTCTGGTAAGTCCCTTAGTCGCCTCTTACGACACCCTCGTGATGATATGGGATGCTGGTGCTATTCTTTACGTCCGACACCATACGGAGCAACGCCATACGGTTTTTAGGAATAGACAGAATGATTCAAGAGGAAGGTTTATATCAGCACATTGCACCCGTGCAAAGCCGGGGCGGGTCGCTAGTAAAAACTAAAATAAAAAAATCATTTCTTTATCGGTGAATAATCTTTTTCCCCAATTATTCACGGAGGTGTGAATAATTGGGAAAAAATGAATTGAATAAAAAAAACTGACCAAATGAGTGTCGGACTCGCACATGAAGGGTTCCGTACCATCATAGTAGGGAAGCCCCTCCTGTAATTGTATTATTTATTGTTAAAGCGGCAACAGAACCTACACATTTTGTGGTAAGTTTGTTTTTCATAGTGTTTGTATGATTGACTTTGAGAAAAATGGTTTTAGAAACCTCAATGTCACATTTCGATTAAAACGTGCCTAGTATGTGGAAAGTTGCTGAAGTTATCATGATCTCTAAACCTGGAAAACCACCTCGAGAAATAACATCATACAGGCCCATATCACTTTTACCAATCATAGCGAAATTGTTCGAAAAACTACTACTCAGGCGGTTAAAACCTATTATAGAAGACAGAGAACTGATTCCTAACTACCAATTCGGTTTTAGAGAAAAACACTCCACAATAGACCAAATACACAGGATAACCAATGTTATTGAAAAAGCATTAGAAGAGAAGAAAGTTTGTTCTACAGTATTTCTAGATGTAGCTCAGGCATTTGATAAGGTGTGGCATAGAGGCCTAATACATAAATTAGGTAAAATGCTTCCAAAACAATTTGTAGATATTTTGGAATCCTATTTAACTGAGAGCACATTTAGAGTGAGACATGAGGATGCTTATTCAGATATCAAACAAATAAAAGCTGGTGTACCGCAAGGAAGTGTTCTTGAACCTATCCTGTACCTATTGTACACCTGCAATATCACTGAAACAAATAACAGTGTTATTGCTACATTTGCAGACGACACGGCTATCATGGCCACAGGTGTCACTCATAAAGAAGCAGTGGAGAAGGTACAAACTGCCGTCAATACCATCACCGATTGGACAAAAAAATGGAAAATCAAATTAAATGAGTCAAAATCGATACATATCGACTTCACAAACCAAAGACCTAATTATACATCAGTATATATTAACAATCGTGTAATACCATACGAAGATACGGCAAAATAGTTGGGCATGACGCTAGACGCAAAACTGCGCTGGAAGGCACATGTCAAAAAGAAACGCCAGGCGTTAGACCTACGCTATAAAAATATGTACTGGCTACTTAGCAGACATTCTACATTGTCAGTGTATAACAAAGTACTTTTATACAAGCAAGTACTCATGCCTGTATGGACATACGGCATTCAACTTTGGGGATGTACAAAACGGACTAACGTTGAAATCATACAAAGATTCCAAAATAAGGTACTTCGGACTATAGTAAATGCTCCCTGGTACGTCAGAAATGAATGTCCACCGAGACCTTGGAGTGGATCTTGTAATTACTGAAGTTATAAAAAAACACACCGAAGCACACGAGCACAGGCTTCTTCATCATGTGAACGTCGAGGCTATCCAGCTACTTGACACCACGGACATAGTGAGAAGACTAAAAAGAACTAAACCGTTTGAGTTAGTTTAGTAATGTTAGTGTAATGCAGTGCAGTGAGTGCTTCGCTACGCTTCAAGAACACGAGAACAAAGTGTCTTCAACTTAATAGAGACTATAAGAAAAGTGCCAATGGACACATTCTTAGTTTTGTAAGTTTTAGCAAATTAGGTTAAATTTAAATTACTTATTAGCCTCAAGGTCTAGATTGTAATTGTATGAGTAACCGTTTAATAACGAGTACTTCATAATGAAAAAAAAAAAAAAAAAAGAAACCTCAATGTCATTATAAAAGACCTATCAACAGACGCCCCACTCAAGTAGGTTCGATGAAAAAAAAAATTGAAAATATTTTCTATCTTTATCCGTGAATAACTGTTTTCTCCCATTACTCACACATATTTTTTACGCTCTTTCATTTGATATATTGGAGAAAGTGTTACAAGGGTAGGGACGGGGTGACAGGGTCCATAAAATTTTGCCCATTGTTCTATAACATTTTTTTTTATTTTTTATTTTTTTTATTTTTTTTATTTTTTTTTTTTTAAAAAACGTTGCCCCACACTAGGAATTTCTCCTGTATCGTGGGTGCGTTCACAAACATATAAAGTCACATACACAAATACCCAGACCCGAAACAACTATCTGCAGGCCATACAAATATTTGTTCCGTGCGGGGATCGAACCCGCGACACGCAGCGCAGCAGCGCACATTATATGCTTACTTGGCAAAACAACCACGGTAGTGACCACGTATGCTTGACAAGTTTTAATTAGGTAATCTTATTGTTTTTTCACGACAAACGTAATGCAATTTTACAATAGGAAACAATGTAACTATAAATTAATAATTTCGTACGATAACAAATACATAGTACAATCTGATAGTATAGTTTTCCTTGGAATGTCACTAAATAGTACAAACCAGTATGTTGGTGACGCTCTTTGGCGTCTCACACGTATATCCAGTCTAAAAACCGCTTTTTAAAAGTTTATCATCACGAGCTTATACTCCACCGAGAGTGACGAGGCGAACGGAGTGAGCCGGTGGAACGGAGGGTGGGGTAGAATGCCCAATAATATACTGCTTAGTAGCCTCCAACCTACGATATGGTATTCTATGTATTATGGGGTGGCTTAGTAGAATTTAATTGAGTATTCCTGCCTCAGAAACAGTGCATTCGCGCACTTTGTAATGTTGATTATTTGACTTCATGCACACCATTGTTCCAAAAGCTTTTACTAACACTCACCGTCCATGTATAATATTTGAATCATGTATTTTCGTCAAAACACACCAGTCTACAAATCCTTTGGTGATTATTGTAATAATAATTTTAAGACCCGATATCCTAATAGTTTTCCCTTGCCGAACATAAAAACTGAACTGTATAGAAGTAATTGTTACTCTATGTCAATTAAATTATTTAAAAAATTACCAAGTGACTAAAAGACCTTAGATCTATTCCTATTCCCAAAATATTTGTCCAATGAGCAAAATAGGTACATTTATGATTTATAAGTACTTGTTAATTTATAATAGGACATGTCGTCATAGTGACGCCATTTTGTATTTTGACTGTAATCAATTTATCTCTGATTACAGACTCACTGACTTTACAATGTTTTTACCACCTAGTTTTTTCTACACGACTCAGCCACTCAGGAATACCTTTTTTTTTTGGGGGGGGTGGGAAATCATCAAATAACCCCTCCCGCTCTTGGGCAGAGCGAAAGGGAGTGTCAGACTTCTACTGACTAAAAACCACCCATGTTCCTTCTTCGCCCTTCATGTCGAGGCCGCGGTATCCCTTGCGAACAACCCGCAGCCTCGACAGGACTCAGGTATACCTTAGTTATACTTTTAGGAATAAGAAATTAGTGTAGCGCCTTACTATGTTCCTATCAGTGCAATAATAGGTAGTTAAGTTAGTATGTAGCTAGTTCAATATGTAAATGAGTACACCTATGTAAATGTATTGGTAGGCACCCAATTCATTTTTATAAACTTTTATTTTAATCATTTAAGTTTTGCATACCAGAAATGGTTAATATGAGGATTAACCTTATTATTGCATTATGTAATGCATTTATGTACCATCTATTTACTCATATTATGCGAATAAATTATTTGATTTGATTTGAACACAGGACACTAAACCTCTTATAATCTTTTAATTTTCAATATAACCTGGCCTCGCTATGATTTACACATAGATTTCCCGTACCTACAATGAGAGGTCCGTATAAACTGGTTTCGTACCTATAACTTGAAGTTGCGAACAAAGAATATTTTTTTTTTAATTCGCTACTGGTTGCGATCAAGGAATAAAAATTCTTAGTTCGCAAGTTCTGGTTACGAAACGCAGTTGCGGAAAGGGCCGGAGAAAAAAAATCAGCCCTATATTATAGACAGAATTATCACTACATAGAAAACAAAGTCGCTTGCTCTGTTCCTATATATTTTCAGACTATTCATACCCGAAATATTTTCAGAGAATCATCATATTATCATCTAACGGCCTTAGGTAACGAAGCCATTTCATTATTTTTTATCTAAGAAGTATTTTTTATACAAGAAAATTAACCTACTGTCGAACATACCTACTGTAAAAGCGGGCAGCGCGCTGTCATGCCGCCGCGCCATCACCACGTATCCCCATCAATATCAGTAGGTAAATATTATGATGAACTAAACTAACATAAGTGTCGCCCGTGCCGTACCTGAGCGCCAGGCGCCGCCGCCGCCGCGGGCTGCAGCTTGTCGGCGTGCGCGCTGGCCTCCTCGCTGGAGCTGCCGCGCGCCCAGCCGCCCTCCTCTGTAACAGACGGCGCCGTCAGCCAAGCTGGCCCCCTCACACGCACGCACGCACACACACACACACGCACGCACGCGCACTCACCCGCTCGCTTGTGCGCCTGCACCTTGTGCTGCAGCAGCGGGTAGAAGCCGCGCGCCGTCGCGTTGTGCGGCTCGTACTGCAGGATGAGCCGGCAGTACTTGAGAGCTTCTGCGTATTGACGCCGCATAATGGCCGACAGGAACTGAAATGAGACAAGCGCGCTTCACTTCACAAGCCCCCGAGCGCTCTGGCAGTGTGCGCCAGGCAATGTATCGTTCGCGTCAAATGCTCACCTCCGCGAGGAACTCACTAGGCGCGGACAGAGTCTCATTTCCCTCGGAGCAGTCCTCCGGACTGGTGGAGTGCCGGTTTGCTGCGTCCATGGCGAGCCCCGCGGCTGTGTACAGCGGAGCACGCGCGGGTCCCAGCTGCGCCGCCGGCGTGGTCGCGCCCGAGTCCGTGTCGAGCGAGCGCAGCCGGATGTGCTCGCTGGCGGGCCACAAGTGCTGTGACGGCTCCGCGCACGGTGCTGGCAGCGTCACCACCAGACGCTTGGTGAGTGAGAGCGCGCGCTGCACTGTTTTGACTGGTGAGCGCACACGGTTCACCGGCGAGCGCGCACGGTTCACTGGCAATCGCGCACGTGTCACTGGCGAGCGTGCACGGTTCACCGGCGAGAGCGCACGGTTCACCGGGGAGCGCACACTGTTCACCGTTAAGCGCGCACTGTTCACCGGCAAGCGCGCACTGTTCACCGGCAAGCGCGGACGGGTCACTGGCAAGCACGCACTGTTCACCGGCAAGCACGCACGGTTCACCGGCGAGCGCGCACGGTTTACCGGCGAGCGCGCACGGTTTACCGGCGAGCGCGCACGGTTCACCGGTGAGCGCGCACTGTTCACCAGCGAGCGCGCACTGTTCACCGACAACCACTCTGCCTTCAGCGGCGACTGCGCTTGGCGCAAAGCCGCACGCTGTGCCCACACCGCAGACTGCTTCGGCCGGGCCGCCACACGCTCCGCCCGCAAGGCTGCCCGTGCGCCCGGCCACAGCCGGGGGCGCTGCTCGCTGAGGCGCAGTGCGGCGATGGACGCGGTGTCGAGGTGCGTGGGCGATGGGGGCTGCGGCCAGGAGTCGCGCGGGGGCCAGGCGGGCGGCGGGGGCGGTCGCAGGGGCGCGGGGCGGTAGAGGCGCGCGTTGGGCACGGTCCGCCAAAACACTTGCTTGTGGCGCCGGCCGCGGCCGTCGTTGCCGCGCGTCTCAGTGCGCTTCTTGCGCGGCTTCGGCTCAGCCTGGGGGCCTGGGTACCTGGAAGTTGAGTGGGACACAGCGAGCGTTAGTCTGGGTATGATATACAGCCAATATCAGAATCAGAATCGATTATTATAAAAATTAAATTAATTATTAAATTATTATAATTAAAGGGGTCGAGGACGAGGTGGATCGCTGGGTGGCGATACCCAGAATCTTACACGATCAACAGTACGGTTTCACCAAAGGACAGTGTTTAACTGACGCCGGTGTGGGAAGAGTCCCAAGATGCTAAAGGAATATTTTGTGACCTCTCCAAAGCATTTGATTGCGTGAATCACGACGCATTGCTTTTGAAACTTAAGCATTACGGACTAGGTAAACTTGCACAATCAAATCAAACAACTTGTATAATCATATTTGAGTGATCTTCACATGATAATCAATTAATCTACCCCTATGGTTGTGGTCGTTGTAGAGCAGGCCCAGCATAGTGAGCCAAGCATTTTTATCATCAATGTAATCCCCCGCAACAACATGTTTAAATAAATTTATTCAGAGGGTTTAAAAGTAAAAATGGGGGTTCCGCAAGGCTCAATATTGGGTCCTTTCATTTTCTGGTGATCTACCCTATTTATTGAAAAACCAACCTCAGAATATGGTGTTATTTGCTGATGACACTTCCCTAATTTTTAGGGTTTCTTTGTCAACATGGAACCATTATAGTTTCGCCATATCCGTCTGTCTGTCTGTCCGTCCGTCCGCACTATATATCAAAGACTCTTAGTACTTTGTCGTTGGCGCGTTCGTGTTCCACGCGCGCCTCAAAGATATGTCAGCAACAATTAAGGGGCCCCAAAGGGACGTCTGCCGGGGCTGAGGGTTGTCCGCAAGAGATACCATGGCCCCGAAACACAAAGGGCTAAGAAGGAACGTGGGTGGTTTTTAGTCAGTAGAAGTCCGACACTTTCTTCCGCTCCGCCCAGAGCGGGATGAGTCATTTGATAATTTACGAACCACAAAAAAAAAGGGGGGATTAGAGGGTGTTTCGAGAGGGTACCTGTACCGAATCTGGGACATCGAATCTGAAATGGCCGCCACTTCCTTCTGCGAAGCAGTAATGCTAGCGAAAGAGGTGGCGGAACGTGAGAGGGAGACAACCTCTCGTCCCAGCCGCCGCGGGAGACGCTCCGGGTATCGGGGGCCACGTGATGGCTTCCGGCCACCGTAGGCGCGGGCCTGTGAACGGTGAGTAACGGGCTAGTTAATCGTTCGTCCGTCCTATGACGATGGAGGCGCGTTCGTGTTCCACGCGCGTCTCAAAGAGATGTCAGCAACATTGAAGGGCCCCCAAGCACCGACGCCCGTTGAGGCTGCGGGTTGTTCGAAAGAGATACCGCGGCCTCGACACATAGGGCTAACAACACACCACATCTATATGACGACATGGTTGGCGCAATGGCTGGACGATTAACAGTAGCACTGCGTGTCGCAGGTTCGATTCCCACACGGTACAAAAAAAAATATGTCTTGGGTTTTATCTAATTTTAATTTAGTTTAAAAAAAAATAGTATTTTAATACTGTGTAATTGGTAAATTTTTATTTGTTGACTATTCACGAAACATAATGTGTGTATGTTTACTTTCACCGCGGTTCAGAAAATGACATCAAATGAATAACGCCATCTGTCGAAGACGAAGATAAACTGCTAAAAAAGAGCGATCAAACACTATAAGATTTAGGCTATGTAGATTTTGAAAGCAGCGTCATTTAGACTAATATCTACGTACCTTTTGCTATCATAACTTTTTTAAAGTTATCTTGTGAAGGCATTTAGTAATAAGTACCATATTGGTTCAATAGATGTCGTTGCTTGTCTCATTCTTGACCATAACGATAAGTTCTTCTTGAAAACTATAAATTCATATATCTTTTGATAGAGAGCACCGATTACGATGAAACAAAGACTAAGTAATAGCCCAAGTTACGCACAATATCTATACTAATATTATAAAGCTGAAGAGTTTGTTTGT
This sequence comes from Diarsia brunnea, assembly GCA_949774965.1. Classification (NCBI taxonomy): domain Eukaryota; kingdom Metazoa; phylum Arthropoda; class Insecta; order Lepidoptera; family Noctuidae; genus Diarsia; species Diarsia brunnea. The sequence goes on from OX459006.1 coordinate 243,407, forward strand.
TTGTTTGTTTGAACGGGGTAAACTCAGGGACTACTGGTTGGAATTGAAAAATTCTTTTAGTGTTGGATATTCCATTTATCGAGGAAGGCTTTAGGCTATATATCATCACGCTATAATCAATAGGAGCGGAGCATAAATGAAAAATGTTGCAAAAACGGGAAAAGATATTCCTTTTTGAGAGCTTCCGTTGCGTGCGCTGCGAAAACGGTTTAAGTTACGTAAATATCATGTATGAAGGAATTGTTCCTCTTTAAAAGTTCAAAAAAAAAATCCGCGACAGCATAAAATATGTTTATTTTTTACGATTGACTCACTGTAACCATTTTTTTAATTTAAAATGTTAGGTTAAAAAGAATTATATTTTGCGAAGCTTATTTAACCCATATGGTATTAATCTATATCTAAATAAATGTATTTGCTAGCACGGAAATTTAATATAGAATATTTGTGCCCTTTACTCTATACAGTTTAAACAAATATCTTAGAAGATATCGCAATGTAAAAATATACGGGCGACAAAATAATTAGCGCGTGGCAGTCATTCGGTCCGGTGCGGTAGGTACGTGGGGATTCTGGCCTCTGGGGGCTCCGGAGAAAATTCATTATAGTTCAAATTCAAAATATTTACTGCACCATAATGTTTACAAGTACAAGGTGTTACTGTATATTAAACAGTAAGAGATTATAGTAATTGTTACTTTAATAATATAATCGAAGTCAATCTAAACTAATAGGTATTTTATAGAGGAAAGGTAAGATTTTTTGTTTGTTACGAGTACGATATAGCTCAATTTAAAAGTTGGATAGTCGATTTATCTAGAAAGGTTATAAGCTATATTATTTGTTGCAGACGAAGTTGCGTGGGTCAGCTAGTTTATGTATAAAAGTTACCTACATTCGTTTCGTAAATTTGACGTGATGCTTAGTCATCGAAACAGACAAACAGATAAACAGACAAACAGACAAAAATTCCAAAAATGCTGGAAATGTGTTCTGTTGGTTATACTTTAATACCCTGACAATTTTTTTTTTTAATATTTTCGATATACAAAAACGATTTCTCTACAGATTTATTATATGTATAGAAGAAGATAGGACTAGCGGCCCGCCCCAGGGTCGCACGTGTGCTATTTGGGTGGAATGTACTACATTTAAACATCCTCTATTGCTGAAAAATGCATTAAAATCCGTTGCGTAGTTTAAAAGATGTAGTCCTTCGTACAAACGGTACACTATGTAAAGAAAAACAAAGACAGATAACTAACAGCCGTGGGTTCGGGGTGTAGGAGGAGGTCGGGTGGCGCCAGTTGCGGCGCAGCTGGCGCTTGAGTTGGACCGGCTCGCGCGGAACCGGCGCGCCCAGGTCGATCACGTCGCCCGCCGCGTCGCGTTTCAACCTATGGAGTTATGTCAAAATAATTATATAACTCCTCTCAGAACATTATAGTTATAACTTATCCTGCCTGATGTCACAGAATTAGTAAATACGTAGGTAATACGGCAGAATCACTCTCTAACTAAAATCATTTATATGACAAAAAAATTGACCTTTTGACCTAGCTAACTACACACATCAAAAGTGTCTAGGGATCAAGCATTTTTATGCGGATTTCTTGAGATTGAGATGTGGCTTTGTAATAAATTTATGATTTTATAAATTTATATGGATCCTTTTTGGTGCATTTCATAATTTGAATCAGGAACTGTGAATCAAATTCGAGTAAAAGATGAAAATCAGCTGTCAATATTTTCCCTATAAAAACATACAACGCATTGAAGACATTATTAGTGCTACTGTTTCCCTACTACTGATTAAAACCAACGTTATTATGGAGCGGCGACGTCATTTAAGCAGGGAAGAAATGCTCAGAGCCGTGGGAATGATAGAAGCTGGTTCCCGGCAACGTACTGTGGCTTTAGCTCTGAATACAAGTCAGAGTGTTATCAGTCGACTTTGGACACGTTACCGAAGCACTGGTACCGTGGCTGAGCGCCATGGAGGACGGTATCGCTGCACCACACGGAGACAAGACCGATACATTCAAATCTTAACTCGAAGAGCTCCAACAATAACCGCCATGATGTTAGCCGTGAGGCTTCATCACTCTTCAGGGAACTTAATTAGCGACCAAACAGTCAGAAACCGCTTGCATGAAGTGAACCTTCATTCCCGAAGACCGCTACGGGTACCACCTATAGCAATGCACAATCGTAGGATTCGATATCAATGGGCTCTTGAACACAGAAATTGGGCAGAAGAACAATGGCGTTTCGTGTGCTTTTCTGATGAGTCTCGTTTTGGTATGAGACCGGATACAAGACGTATACGACACTGGAGAACCCCTGGACGCCAACAGCGATTAAAATCCTGCCAGGAAGTCTATCCTTATAGTGGTGGAACCATCATGGTATGGGCGGGTATTTGGATCGGCGGAAGAACTGAGTTGATTTGGATCAGAGGCAACCTCAACGCTCAAATTTATGCTGAGACGATTGTATCAGACGTCATCGTTCCTCTACAAGTGCAAATCGGTCCCTTATTTCAGTTAATGCATGATAATGCACGACCGCACACCGCAAGAGTTGTAAGACAGACTCTCGCCGCAGCTAACATCAATGTCCTGCCCTGGCCTGCTCAGTCGCCAGACTTGAACCCGATTGAGCATGCATGGGATATGCTACAGAGAAGAGCTCTGCCGAATATGGAGGGTATCCAGTCGCAAGAAGACCTTTTTTTGTTGTTGCAACGAACATGGGCGGCCATTCCACAGCGTGATTTGGATGAACTCATTTTGAGTATGCCAAACCGATGTTCTTGTGTTGTTAGTGTTCGCGGTAGAAACACGGATTATTAATTGTTTAAGTTACCCAATAAAATTTTAAAGAAAACTGTTATTTCAGTCTTTTTTTCGAACTTTAATGTTAGTGGTTCAAATGTCAAAAATCCCTTTATTAGGAAAATGGCAAATTTCTTTATTAATGCAAAGGTGACTTGGTTTATCGTTACTGTGACAAACGAAAACACTTTATTTGATGAATCCTTAAAGAAAATTTTAATTAATATCAATCAGGAGAAAAGTTATTTCAAAAATATATGTTGATCCCTAGACACTTTAGATGTGTGTAGCCTCAAAATTAAAGTAAGAAATTAATTTCTAGTCGGCACCAACCTATCAATCTAAAAAATACATACTTATTCTAAAAATTAAAAAAAAAACATATCTTTAAAAAGTACCTAATAAATAATGAAAACATACCTAATATAATTAGAACAAAGACATTCAAATATTACTAGCGACGGGACAAGACGACAAAAATCGTAAGCAAACACTTTTTTCCTCGAAGCAAAAAGTCCACCAGTCTAGTGCGATACATCAGCTTGTCAGGTCGTGTTGACGTGTCATAACATTTTGTAAAAGAAAATTAATTCTGACCAAAAATGCCTAGTTGCGCTTTGCGCTATTGCTAATCTCGGTATGGTGAAACGAGAGCACTTGGATTTAGTTTATTTTCGTATAAGTATTTTCTTTATTTATCCAGTATTTAGGATATGAAAATTAATTTACTGAAAATATTCTAGAACATTTACGTAATTGCAATAAACGCCATCTGTTGCTCAGTAGGTGTACTGTATTTCTGAGAGTTGCTCGTTTATCGATATCTGTTACATAGACATATATAGTATGGACTAGAAATACTTACAAAAAAAAGGTGCATACCTACAACCTTGAACGGTACTCAAAATGGCTGCCATTGCTAGGGTTGTGTCAATCATGGAACATAGTATTACTGTAACGAGTATCGAAACTGGTACTACTTAATAGTATTACGAGTATTAGTAGATATCACGGTTGAATTATAATTAACAGTTCGTTGTAACAGAAAACCATGAGTAAAACTTTCCTTCTGATACCTGAGAATAAAATTAATTTAAAGTGGTTTTCTGAACAAAATTAAAGAATGCAACGTTTGCGCTTTCGGTTATATCTGCAGGGCTATTGCGTATCTTTTTAAATGTTAGTGGGCCCTATCATTGTGTCCATCGATTATTTGTCAAATGGTTAGTTTAGTATACCAAACCATAACCATTCGACAGCTAATCGATGGACTGTAGTTCTGTAGATTCTGGTAGGTATGCAGATCTTAGTGAAAAACAAATTCTTCTAATAGGAAGACGATTATGTTTCTATTATGATGAACATACTGACTGGTGGAGTAAAATAAAATAAGAATGATTTTTATTAAATCTGTTTATTGGTGTGATAATATCATTATGATGAATGATGTTTATTTTGCAAGAGGAGCTCGTGGCTTAACAAGAACAGTCACTCGGATCGATATTTAGGTTAAGCTGCGCTTGCCTAGGTTGGTCTGCGGATGGGTGACCGCCCAGTATATGCTGAGTTTCCTCCGTGCCTCGGAAAGCACGTTAAGCTGTTGATCCCGGCTGTCATATATAGATCTTTGACAGTCGTTACAGGTAGTCAGTAACCTGAAAGTCCTGACATCCAGTCTTACCAAAGGGTATCGTATTACCTAGTGTTAACTGGGTTGTGGAGGTCAAATAGGCAGTCGCTCCATGTAAAACACTGGTATTCAGCTGAATCCGGATAGACTGGAAGCCGACCCCAACATAGTTGTGAAAAGGCTAGGCAGATGATGATGATGTTTATTTTGCAAATAGGTTTTTACATACACTTTTACAAGTCACTTTTTATTAAAACTAGATGGGGTCGGTGTTTCGTTTCTGACTACTTTGAGAAGAAACTTCCGAAACAAACTCAGAGGTCATGGTCTCTTTTAAAGTCCAGACATAATCTTGGTATACACACATGAATACTATGCAGATTAGTGTCTGAGATGGTCATTTGAAGAAAGCACCACACAGATTTTAGTGGACCCGTCCAGTCGGTGCAAGCATGCTGATGTCTTATTTTCAGATCACGTATAACAATCATATAAGTCTGTGGGACGGTATCTCGGTTCTGTGAACCACGGGCCAGAGCACGGTCACTCGAACAGCTAACGTTCCAGCGCAGCGAAGGAACTAGTATCGGAAATTTTTACGCAACGGTACAACACTATTCATGTTTGTAAACAAACGAATAAAATTAAGAAATAACATTAAGGTCTCTGGGCCGGAAATAAACCCAAACATTAACACTATATCAATAAATTAATGATCTCATCATCGTCATCTAGCAAACAAGCTTGCAGCATACATGCAACATGCAAGCAAGCATGGTTTCTGTCACGGCTCCGGCGCTGCAGGGCTCCGGCAGTCCCACGCGAGCTTAACGTCGCAGATGATCTAAACGCTCACCACCGCAGCTTCGGCTTGTTGGCCGGCTTCGCCGGCCAGCCTCAGCTGCGGCGGCGGGCGTTAAAACCACCAGCTCCTCAGCTTGCGGGCTGCCGCGCCCCTCCGCGCCTACGCGATTCTAAATAACACTCTAGGGGTAGGGCATACAAGACTTCGTGGAGTCGATTTTGCAGCGATACGTTTCTGTCACTAACTTTAGTAGCATAACATATTGATTTTCAAAAATATATTTTAATTTAAAGACCTAATTAATACCTTCGCGATTGACCTATGCTTGTACACTGGACACTGACTTTCATGGATAAAATAGGTCGAAATTGTTCCAAAACCGAATTAGGGTACCCCGAATTTACGTAGTCTTTTGGCTGTTACCCCTAGAGTGTATATAAAAATCCGGAGGCGCGAAGGGAGGGCAACTCCCGCTCGCTGTAACAAAGCATAGGCACCCATGTTCACCTCCGCAGCGAGCGGGAGTTGCCCTCCCTTCGCGCCTCCGGATTTTTATATACACTCTAGGGGTAACAGCCAAAAGACTACGTAAATTCGGGGTACCCTAATTCGGTTTTGGAACAATTTCGTAAAATGTACAAAATACACAAGTTCTAACGTTTTCCACCGCGCACACGCGCGCGGCGCCCCGTCTCGCATGCATTTCGGTACCGAAATCGTATAAGGGTTAAATAACGGTTTAGCCCAAGCCCAACCTATCATCTTTACGATGTTGTTACGAACTCACGGCGTCAATCAGTTTTCGACAGAGCCCTTTATGATTAATTGAATCGAAAGCTTTGTTGAGGTCATTAGATATAATGGCCACGCTGTGGCCCTTGTCCAGCGCGTCGGCTATGTATTTGCCGGTACGAAGGATTTGGGTGGCGGTGCCTCTGTTTCTTGTGAACCCATGCTGGTGGCTGGGTATTATCTCGGTTAACTCTGTCTCGATGTGATTGAGTATTATTTTCTCGGCTCATTTGTTCATGATATTGAGTAGGCTGATGGGTAGTAGGTAGTAGGTAGGTAGTAGGTAGGTAGTAGGTAGGTAGTAGGTAGGTAGTAGGTAGGTAGTAGGTAGGTAGTAGGTAGGTAGTAGGTAGGTAGTAGGTAGGTAGTAGGTAGGTAGTAGGTAGGTAGTAGGTAGGTAGTAGGTAGGTAGTAGGTAGGTAGTAGGTAGGTAGTAGGTAGGTAGTAGGTAGGTAGTAGGTAGGTAGTAGGTAGGTAGTAGGTAGGTAGTAGGTAGGTAGTAGGTAGGTAGTAGGTAGGTAGTAGGTAGGTAGTAGGTAGGTAGTAGGTAGGTAGTAGGTAGGTAGTAGGTAGGTAGTAGGTAGGTAGTAGGTAGGTAGTAGGTAGGTAGTAGGTAGGTAGTAGGTAGGTAGTAGGTAGGTAGTAGGTAGGTAGTAGGTAGGTAGTAGGTAGGTAGTAGGTAGGTAGTAGGTAGGTAGTAGGTAGGTAGTAGGTAGGTAGTAGGTAGGTAGTAGGTAGGTAGTAGGTAGGTAGTAGGTAGGTAGTAGGTAGGTAGTAGGTAGGTAGTAGGTAGGTAGTAGGTAGGTAGTAGGTAGGTAGTAGGTAGGTAGTAGGTAGGTAGTAGGTAGGTAGTAGGTAGGTAGTAGGTAGGTAGTAGGTAGGTAGTAGGTAGGTAGTAGGTAGGTAGTAGGTAGGTAGTAGGTAGGTAGTAGGTAGGTAGTAGGTAGGTAGTAGGTAGGTAGTAGGTAGGTAGTAGGTAGGTAGTAGGTAGGTAGTAGGTAGGTAGTAGGTAGGTAGTAGGTAGGTAGTAGGTAGGTAGTAGGTAGGTAGTAGGTAGGTAGTAGGTAGGTAGTAGGTAGGTAGTAGGTAGGTAGTAGGTAGGTAGTAGGTAGGTAGTAGGTAGGTAGTAGGTAGGTAGTAGGTAGGTAGTAGGTAGGTAGTAGGTAGGTAGTAGGTAGGTAGTAGGTAGGTAGTAGGTAGGTAGTAGGTAGGTAGTAGGTAGGTAGTAGGTAGGTAGTAGGTAGGTAGTAGGTAGGTAGTAGGTAGGTAGTAGGTAGGTAGTAGGTAGGTAGTAGGTAGGTAGTAGGTAGGTAGTAGGTAGGTAGTAGGTAGGTAGTAGGTAGGTAGTAGGTAGGTAGTAGGTAGGTAGTAGGTAGGTAGTAGGTAGGTAGTAGGTAGGTAGTAGGTAGGTAGTAGGTAGGTAGTAGGTAGGTAGTAGGTAGGTAGTAGGTAGGTAGTAGGTAGGTAGTAGGTAGGTAGTAGGTAGGTAGTAGGTAGGTAGTAGGTAGGTAGTAGGTAGGTAGTAGGTAGGTAGTAGGTAGGTAGTAGGTAGGTAGTAGGTAGGTAGTAGGTAGGTAGTAGGTAGGTAGTAGGTAGGTAGTAGGTAGGTAGTAGGTAGGTAGTAGGTAGGTAGTAGGTAGGTAGTAGGTAGGTAGTAGGTAGGTAGTAGGTAGGTAGTAGGTAGGTAGTAGGTAGGTAGTAGGTAGGTAGTAGGTAGGTAGTAGGTAGGTAGTAGGTAGGTAGTAGGTAGGTAGTAGGTAGGTAGTAGGTAGGTAGTAGGTAGGTAGTAGGTAGGTAGTAGGTAGGTAGTAGGTAGGTAGTAGGTAGGTAGTAGGTAGGTAGTAGGTAGGTAGTAGGTAGGTAGTAGGTAGGTAGTAGGTAGGTAGTAGGTAGGTAGTAGGTAGGTAGTAGGTAGGTAGTAGGTAGGTAGTAGGTAGGTAGTAGGTAGGTAGTAGGTAGGTAGTAGGTAGGTAGTAGGTAGGTAGTAGGTAGGTAGTAGGTAGGTAGTAGGTAGGTAGTAGGTAGGTAGTAGGTAGGTAGTAGGTAGGTAGTAGGTAGGTAGTAGGTAGGTAGTAGGTAGGTAGTAGGTAGGTAGTAGGTAGGTAGTAGGTAGGTAGTAGGTAGGTAGTAGGTAGGTAGTAGGTAGGTAGTAGGTAGGTAGTAGGTAGGTAGTAGGTAGGTAGTAGGTAGGTAGTAGGTAGGTAGTAGGTAGGTAGTAGGTAGGTAGTAGGTAGGTAGTAGGTAGGTAGTAGGTAGGTAGTAGGTAGGTAGTAGGTAGGTAGTAGGTAGGTAGTAGGTAGGTAGTAGGTAGGTAGTAGGTAGGTAGTAGGTAGGTAGTAGGTAGGTAGTAGGTAGGTAGTAGGTAGGTAGTAGGTAGGTAGTAGGTAGGTAGTAGGTAGGTAGTAGGTAGGTAGTAGGTAGGTAGTAGGTAGGTAGTAGGTAGGTAGTAGGTAGGTAGTAGGTAGGTAGTAGGTAGGTAGTAGGTAGGTAGTAGGTAGGTAGTAGGTAGGTAGTAGGTAGGTAGTAGGTAGGTAGTAGGTAGGTAGTAGGTAGGTAGTAGGTAGGTAGTAGGTAGGTAGTAGGTAGGTAGTAGGTAGGTAGTAGGTAGGTAGTAGGTAGGTAGTAGGTAGGTAGTAGGTAGGTAGTAGGTAGGTAGTAGGTAGGTAGTAGGTAGGTAGTAGGTAGGTAGTAGGTAGGTAGTAGGTAGGTAGTAGGTAGGTAGTAGGTAGGTAGTAGGTAGGTAGTAGGTAGGTAGTAGGTAGGTAGTAGGTAGGTAGTAGGTAGGTAGTAGGTAGGTAGTAGGTAGGTAGTAGGTAGGTAGTAGGTAGGTAGTAGGTAGGTAGTAGGTAGGTAGTAGGTAGGTAGTAGGTAGGTAGTAGGTAGGTAGTAGGTAGGTAGTAGGTAGGTAGTAGGTAGGTAGTAGGTAGGTAGTAGGTAGGTAGTAGGTAGGTAGTAGGTAGGTAGTAGGTAGGTAGTAGGTAGGTAGTAGGTAGGTAGTAGGTAGGTAGTAGGTAGGTAGTAGGTAGGTAGTAGGTAGGTAGTAGGTAGGTAGTAGGTAGGTAGTAGGTAGGTAGTAGGTAGGTAGTAGGTAGGTAGTAGGTAGGTAGTAGGTAGGTAGTAGGTAGGTAGTAGGTAGGTTAGAATTTAAAACCCGGGCCCGAAACCAATAAGTTGTGCTCTCAGTAATTTAATTACGGAAAAATAGCCATCAGCAGTAAAAACAATTTCTTTTCCATTTAACTTAAGTGCAGTGAAGGGTTTATCGCCCAATAATTGTTTTCAGTGCAAAATAAACAATAATAAACAAAAATATAAAACCTGAAAAAGTGCCGGTCATAGTGACTAATTCGCGTGAGCACGTAATCCTAGCTGCTGTGCGAACTACCGAAAGTCGAAAGTCCTGTGCACGCGCAGTCAGTGCTGCCAACATTCCAACGACGCAGGAGCGTTCCAGTGGCGAGTATAGTGTGTCGCACCGTATATTTTTACCATGTCAAACTCTGACTTACAATTGTTTTCACTTGAAAATGATAACATAACCGTTAGAAAATTGCAAAGCAAAATAACCATTAGTACAGAAAATTCCTTTGCATCTTTGTCAGTGGACGATGATAACGAATACTCATCTATTACTTCTTACGACAAACATAACATAAGTTGCCCCCACTTGCAACCAAATGAAAATGAAACAATGTCAGAATTAGGAGCATTAGTAAACACTTTGCGAGAGAAATTGGCTTCTGCGGATAATGAAATTGAAAATTTAATAACAGAGAATACTTCACTTAAAAATATTATAACAAACCATGAGAAAGTTATAAACAACCTAAAAAAAATATGTAACAGTACACCTAAAATAGTTTCAACCGTAGCTAAGAGGAAAAGTCTTAATAAAGGCAAACTTAATTTTTCCCATGAAGAAGATTACCTGCTCCAAAAACGAAATAAGGCTGAGAATCAAAGTAAAGATACAACACCTAATTCTGAAATAAAAACACAAAAGTTAAGCAGCAGACGGACCACAACGGGAAATCAACAAACTAATACTTCTTGCTCCACAAACACAAAACAAAATAAAATAACTCAAAGGACAGAAGTCACTTATACTAAGAATAGGTTATGCATTGTTAGCGCCAACAAAACCAATAATGTACTATCCATCGCAGAAGAGACATTCCTAAACCTACAGATCTGCCACTATGTGTCACCGAAATGCGGATTGTTACAACTTATCAGCAATTTGCATAAAAAAGTTGTGGATTACTCATTTAACGATTACTGCATAATTTTAATTGGCGAAGAAGATTTTCAAAAGACCAAGAATTATGTGGAAATTATAATAGGATTAAGAAAAACACTACAAAACATTCAACATACAAATATTATTTTGTGCCTACCTACATTCATACTTAGCGATTACTCAACGATGTTCAACTGGCGTATCGAAACGTTTAACAACTTACTTCATTTAGATTTATTGTCACATAATTATATAACAGTACTAGACACCAATTTAGACTTATTGTACGACTTTTCTATGTTTTCGAAATATAACAGAAAATTAAATAACCAAGGAATGAAAAACATCTTTCAAAATTTACTGTTACTTATAAATGATTTAAACCTCTCAATGTCACCACCTGAAGTTGAACTAGATCTGACAAATAATGTAGACACGAATTCGGACACACGTACCGAGCTTTTTCTTTGATCACATGTATGTTATGCATCAGAATATTGCCGGACTTATAAATAAATCAGATCTATTAACCGTGCACATTCAGGAGTTGTTAAGCAAACAAATAATTGTAGATGTTATATGCATAACCGAGCATTTTATCATGTCGGGCCAGGAACATCTTCTTCATATACCTAACTATAGACTCGCGGCATGTTATGCAAGAGGCAACATAAAACGAGGTGGAGCCTGTATTCTAGTCAAAAAGGGTCATGAGTATAAAGAATTACCCGACATTATGAAACACTCGGTTACAGGAATAATCGAGTGCTGTGCTATTAAAATGAAACAACATAATTTAATTGTACTATGTATCTATAGGCCGCCTAAGCTGTCTAATTTAACAAAATTTTATGAAAATCTAGATGTTATTTTAAAAAATATTTGTAATAATCCTCACACTAAAATAATTTTATGCGGCGATTTTAATATAGACGTTTTAAAAAATAATAGAATTACTTCGGAATTTAAATGCTTTCTCCTGAGTTACAACCTTAATTTACAAATTAATGAAGCGACACGTCCTATTAGTAATACTTGTTTGGATAATTTTGCTGACAATTCCAAACAAAAATGTCACTGTCAAGTAATAGACTTAGGGCTATCAGACCATACTGCTCAAATAAGTAAGATAAAAGTAAATAAATCATGCAGGATCAAAACTTGGCGAACTAAAATTCGAGATACTTGTAAAGAAAATCTCATTAAATTTAATAATTATCTGCAAAATCTATCATTCTCTGACGTATATGACACAGAGGATTCGAACAAAGCATATGATAATTTCTTTCAATCATTTAAGCTCATTCATGACTTGTGTTTTCCGTACAAGCTAGTGACTGTAAAATCAGAAAAACCAATTAAGTGGCTATCGCGTGGCATAAAATTATGCAGTAAAAGGCAAAGACACTTACTTTGGAAACATCGACTAAGTCCGTCGCCAGAAAATAAAAACGCTTTTGTTAATTATTCTAAAAGATTTAAAAAAATTATTAAATTAACTCAAAAGGCCCAAAATAATTACTTGATCAAAAATTCAAATAACAAATCGAAAACCTCATGGCAAATAATAAATAATAGTAAAATTAATAGGGAACCAATTTCACAGATAAGAAACAATAATCAGACCATAACGGATCCGAAAGAGATAGCAGAGTCTTTTAATAATTTTTTCATAGACCAAATTAGTAATATACCTAATAACCCTGTTCACGACGTTAGAAAAATAGTTCCTAATCCAAACTCAATATTTGTGCCACCAGTAGTAACTCAAGACGTAATACGAATAATTAAATCACTCAAAAACAAAAAGAGCTTCGGTTATGACGGGATTTCCACTCAAGTCATAAAATTTGTTGCTAATTGTATAGCTGGCCCTTTAACTCACATAATTAACGTTATCATATCATCAGGAACTTTTCCTGAAGGTTTAAAAACTGTTATTGTTAAACCAATCCATAAAAAGAACAGTAAAGATGATATGTCGAACTATAGGCCGATATCTCTAGTTCCCGTTTTTTCCAAAATAATAGAAAAAGTTATATATGAAGCAATATCATCTTTCCTGACTAAATTTAATATACTTTGCCATGAGCAATACGGCTTTAGGAAAAATAGGAATATAAACATGGCAATTTTTGACTTGTTAAATATTATTATGTCGAATGTTGATACCAAAACACCTGTATGTGCTTTATTTGCAGATATGTCGAAAGCTTTCGATTTTGTCAACCATGACATATTGCTTCAAAAATTAAACGCCTATGGCATTCGAGGAAATATCCTAAACCTAATAAAAACGTACTTATCCGGTCGCAAACAGATGACAGTAATTTACAAAATATGTGTTAAGTCCAAATTAGAACAAAAATACGTGTCTTCCGATAGAGAAATTAAATTCGGTGTACCACAGGGAAGCGTCCTAGGGCCTTTGCTATTTTTAATTTACATTAACGACCTCCCACGCCAAATCCACCATCCCATGGTACTCTTCGCCGACGATAGTACAGCACTTTTAAAATGCGATAATAATAATCAAAATTATGAAAACGACATAAACTCCACCATAAAAACCATCATAAATTGGCTGCATAGTAATAACTTACAAATAAACATACAAAAAACAAAGATAATGCATTTTTACCAAAGGCTTCGCATTGGTGATATAAATATTAATTATAACAGTCAAAATGTGGAGAGAGTGGATGTTATTAAGTTTCTGGGAATTTTAATTGACAGTCAACTGACATGGAAAGCACAGGCAGAAGCAATCTGTAAAAAACTTAGCTCATCTGCATATGCACTTTATAATCTTAAAAAAAAAGTTAATATCAAAACAGTATTACTAGCATATCACGGTCTTGTCGTTTCCATTTTGAGATTCGGTATTATATATTGGGGCAATTGTACCGAAAGAGAAAGTATTTTTAAAGCCCAAAAACGCTGCCTTCGAGCAATATTTGGTCTGAAGGTTACTGACAGCTGTGTTCCATTTTTTAAAGCTCATAATTTGCTAACATTTCCTTCTCTTTATATTTTAGAAATTGCTCTTTTTGTAAAATGTAATCCGCATCTATTCCTATCTTTTTCAGAAAGCAGATACAGAGATGCAAATTTGCGATCTCAATATCAAAACTTATTACGTACAGGTCGATTTAGGACTGCTTTATTAAAAAAAAGTGTTTTCGGAATGGCACCGGTTATCTTTAACCATATTCCTAATTCTATAAAAGAGGAACCAGTAACAATTTTCAAAAAGAAGCTAACTGACTTACTTTTGAATAAATGTTATTACTCCATCTCGGATTTTCTAGCCGATAAGTTGTAGCTATTTCATGGCTAATGATGAACAGCATCAATATTTGCATGCCAAAATGGTAGAATGTACAAGGATTCTTTAATATGATGTAACCACCTTATTGTAAATACCTATATTCTAAGCAAATAAACGAATATTCTATTCTATTCTATTCTATTCTATTCTAGGTAGTAGGTAGGTAGTAGGTAGGTAGTAGGTAGGTAGTAGGTAGGTAGTAGGTAGGTAGTAGGTAGGTAGTAGGTAGGTAGTAGGTAGGTAGTAGGTAGGTAGTAGGTAGGTAGTAGGTAGGTAGTAGGTAGGTAGTAGGTAGGTAGTAGGTAGGTAGTAGGTAGGTAGTAGGTAGGTAGGTAGTAGGTAGGTAGTAGGTAGGTAGTAGGTAGGTAGTAGGTAGGTAGTAGGTAGGTAGTAGGTAGGTAGTAGGTAGGTAGTAGGTAGGTAGTAGGTAGGTAGTAGGTAGGTAGTAGGTAGGTAGTAGGTAGGTAGTAGGTAGGTAGTAGGTAGGTAGTAGGTAGGTAGTAGGTAGGTAGTAGGTAGGTAGTAGGTAGGTAGTAGGTAGGTAGTAGGTAGGTAGTAGGTAGGTAGTAGGTAGGTAGTAGGTAGGTAGTAGGTAGGTAGTAGGTAGGTAGTAGGTAGGTAGTAGGTAGGTAGTAGGTAGGTAGTAGGTAGGTAGTAGGTAGGTAGTAGGTAGGTAGTAGGTAGGTAGTAGGTAGGTAGTAGGTAGGTAGTAGGTAGGTAGTAGGTAGGTAGTAGGTAGGTAGTAGGTAGGTAGTAGGTAGGTAGTAGGTAGGTAGTAGGTAGGTAGTAGGTAGGTAGTAGGTAGGTAGTAGGTAGGTAGTAGGTAGGTAGTAGGTAGGTAGTAGGTAGGTAGTAGGTAGGTAGTAGGTAGGTAGTAGGTAGGTAGTAGGTAGGTAGTAGGTAGGTAGTAGGTAGGTAGTAGGTAGGTAGTAGGTAGGTAGTAGGTAGGTAGTAGGTAGGTAGTAGGTAGGTAGTAGGTAGGTAGTAGGTAGGTAGTAGGTAGGTAGTAGGTAGGTAGTAGGTAGGTAGTAGGTAGGTAGTAGGTAGGTAGTAGGTAGGTAGTAGGTAGGTAGTAGGTAGGTAGTAGGTAGGTAGTAGGTAGGTAGTAGGTAGGTAGTAGGTAGGTAGTAGGTAGGTAGTAGGTAGGTAGTAGGTAGGTAGTAGGTAGGTAGTAGGTAGGTAGTAGGTAGGTAGTAGGTAGGTAGTAGGTAGGTAGTAGGTAGGTAGTAGGTAGGTAGTAGGTAGGTAGTAGGTAGGTAGTAGGTAGGTAGTAGGTAGGTAGTAGGTAGGTAGTAGGTAGGTAGTAGGTAGGTAGTAGGTAGGTAGTAGGTAGGTAGTAGGTAGGTAGTAGGTAGGTAGTGCATCGCAACGCATGCCGGGCACAGCTAGTTTACTATACATTTAACATTCAACCAAGAACCCTACCCCTTAACCTTCAAGATTCCCTCCCCTTCCCTTATTATTGCTTTCAACTCCTAACCGTTTAGGAGTAGTAAGTACCTTCCATAATCAGCTCACCTAATAACCTGAAAGAATACAACCTTAAATACGTCCCCATAACATTTTACTAAAGAATTATGCTCCAACTCCTAACCGTTGAGGAGTTATACCTTCCATTATCAACTCCTCAACATGAAGTGATGACTGCTAGATGTAAATACTTAAAAACTTTAGAAAAAGCACGAAACACGTGATACATGCCTATACAATTTGAGGGTTGCCCACGATTTCTCTGGGATGCCAACATCAGATCCTGATTTTCTTATCATGGTACCACCCTTGGGATATCTCCTTTTCAACAAAAAAACAATTGTCTATATCGGTTCAGGCGTCTCCGAGTAATCGGTGAATATACATAAAAAAAAGAATGAAAACCTCCTTTTTTAAAGTCGGTTAATGAGATTTACCTTCTATCATCAGGGCAACCTAATACCCTGAAAGAATACAACTATCACTTCATAAGTACGTATAGTTTTGAAAGAATTTTCTGTCAACTCCTAACCGTTGAGGAGTTGTACCTTCCATCATCATCAGTGAATCCACATGATATTGTGATGACCACACGCAAATACTTGAACAGGTTTAGAAAATATATGGATAACGTCACAAGTGCCTATAAAGTTTGAGGGTTGTCCTCGATTTCCCTAAGATCCCATCATCAGATCCTGATTTGGTAGCAATGGAACCACCTCGGGAGTATACCTTTTCAAACACAAAAATAATGTTCAAAATCGGTTCATTAATGACCGCGAAATTCAGGCAACTTTAGACATTGGCATGAGTCAAATACAAATAATCTTGCATGAACAATTAGGTGTAAAAAAGTTGTTATGAAGTCGCTTTTTTTGTAAAAATGTTTTCTTTTATTTTAAAATTTTAGTTGTAATACCCTATACAAATATTTACTATACATTTAACATTCAACCAAGATTCCTAACCCTTAACCTTCAAGGGAATCTTTATTGCTTTCAACTCCTAACCGTTTAAGAGTAGTACACACGGCAACATATCAAGCTATACATTTCCAGTATAAGCTGGTCTCGCATTGTATAGGATTTCCGTACAGTGCGAGATCAGTGTAAACTGGAAATGTATAGCTTGATGTGTAGCCGTGTGTACCTTCCATAATCAGCTCACCTACATAACCTGAAAGAATACAACCATATATACGTCTCCATAATATTTTCTTAAACAATTATGCTCCAACTCCTAACCGTTGAGGAGTTGTACCTTCCATCATCAACAGTGAATCCACATGATAATAAGTTTATTAAGTAAAGAAAGAATACAGTTCATACAATATCGGTGAGCCACAAACTAAGCATAGCTTGTATCTTGTGGCTCGGGAGTGCGAATTTCACAAGTTTAAAGTTGTTACATCAACTAAGGACATACAAAGTAATAATAAACAATTACAGGTTAAGAAATTAGAACATAAGAGAGCTTCTGTAATGTGCTCTGAAATCAAAGTAAAAAATAAAAATAAAATAAAACAATTTTTGATGATATTATGATGGTCAGACGCAAATACTTAAACAGTTTTTGTGCGGGTTGTAGTAGTTAAATCCGTACACCGATTTGTCGTGAAGGTTTGATGTTGAGTTGGTAAAGAGAAACTCCTTCCACCAAGAAGCACTAAGTAGTTAAGTATATTTCAGTTACAAGTAAGTTACAGTTTTAGAGTGGAAGGCGCTTATTTATCTCAGTTGTTGATAGCTCACTCCCCTCGCCGCGCGTTAGCAGTAAGACGTGTTGCGAGTCGCTCCGCTAATAATAAATATTTTCTGTTTATTTATTAGCTTTATCAGTACAGTTTTACGCCAATAGAATAGTGCACTGGTTACTACACGTTGTGGTGAAATAATATCCACGAGTTCTTCATTAATTTAGAAGATAAAGCAGTTTCAAACTTGAACGAAGAAACAAAGCACCAAACAACAGTGAGTCACACTACGCGCGCTGCTCCTATTCGTCGGTCGGCGGTGAGTCAGAACACACGAAGCGGCTCGGTGCGCTACCATACATGGTTACAAATCCACAATTGCTACAATTGCCCCGCCCACCAATACACAGGTACGAAATAGTGATCGCTTATTTCGCCATTACTCTATGTGTTGAAATAGCTAACAGAAATTTGGTGCGACACCTCATTAATGAGAACGCAAGTTCGACTCCGAGGACCAGCTTTTCTTTTTGCATTTTTATTTTATTGATGCTTGCCTTTTTTGTTGATGTGCTTCTTTTTTTAGAAGCAACTGCTTAGTTTTTGCCAATATAAGCATATTTTGGAATTAATTTTGCAATTTTCACTAATAACAATTAAACATGGCTGATGACACATCTCCGACAAATAAGCACGAAAAAGCTCCTCTGCGTAATGTTTCGACCACCAGAGGGAACAAAAGGCAAGCTCTTGGATCCCCACCTCAGGCGACTACTGAAAATGTACTATCGCGAGATGATGTTCGTGAATTTATCCAGGAAGTTATGAAGACTGAATTATCGATGATGTTGTCTAAACTAAATGAAACCATCAATACCATACTACATAGAGCAATGGATGACTCGATGAAATTCATGAACAGTCAGTATCAGGACCTACTAAAAGACCATGCTTCATCTCAGGAGACCATTATGGAACTACGGAAGGAGAACCTTGAAATGAGCAATATTATGAAGTCGCTAAATATTCGTGTAGATCAGCTGGAGCAACAAACTCGATCTAATAACATTGAAATTCAATGCGTACCTGAGAAGAAGCAAGAAAATCTCTTTGATATTGTGACAGAAATTTCTAAAGTGGCTGCGTGTGTTGTGGAAAACAGAGATATTTTGCATTGTACTAGGGTTGCCAAACTAAACCCTAATAATACTAGACCACGTTCAATAGTTGTACAGCTGGCGTCCCCCCGACTTCGTGATCAATTCCTAGCGGCTATTGTTAATTTTAATAAAAACAATAAGGATAATAAACTGAACAGCGTGCATCTCGGCTATTCTGGGCCAAAAACACCAATCTTCGTGACTGAACATCTGTCACCCAAATACAGAGCTCTGCACGCTGCCGCGAGGATCAAAGCCAAAGAACTTGGTTATAAATTTGTGTGGATTCGAGGTGGTAAGATTTTTATGCGTAAAGTAGAAGACTCTGATCATATCATGGTTAGAAACATGGACACTTTGAATAAGTTGAAATAATTTTTGACTTTCATTTACATTTATTATAGTCGCAGCTTTGGTATTAATTATAGTTAAAATTCTCAGCTCATAATATTAATATTTATTACCAAAACACAAGAGGTCTACGCACGAAGACTCATAATTTTTGTCGTCAATTGTCTTTAGAGAACTATGATATTGTGATTTTAACTGAAACATGGCTGAATAATAGTGTTCTGAGTACGGAGCTTTTTGACGATCGATACATAGTATATAGAAGAGATAGAGATGGTAGGAAAAAGGACGGGGGTGGCGTATTGATCGCTGTTTCAAAAGCAATTAACTCAAAACGTATGGTTCAGTGGGAAAGTCAATGTGAGGATCTCTGGATAACTATAGAGGTGCCGTTTTTAAAATCTATTCGTCGAATAGCTCTGTGCGCGGTTTATTTACCACCCCCTGTGTTACGTAGAAGCTTGGACAATTTTTTGGATCATTGTAACGTGGTTCTTGAACAGACAAACTTATGCACCTGTATTGTCGGTGACTTTAATTTAGGTAATATACAATGGAATTTGGTATATGACACAGAGAATAATTATACTCCTTCTGGCATTGCTAATGTACTAACTGACTTTATTCACATGCATAAATTGTCACAACTTAATGGCATCCTGAATGTGTCTGGCCGAATATTAGACCTTGTATTAACTAATGTACCTGCCGGTAGCGTTAATGCGGCCCTCAGCACTATTGATGTTCATCACCCCCCAATCGAAATCCTGATTACAGCAAGTGAAGAAACCCGACTTCCATACAATCCTCAGACTATAAAAACGAATTATAATAAACTTGATTACAAGAAAATTTGCGAGAATCTTAACGATATGAACTGGGAACAACTATTTGAAAAAATGACTGATGTTAACGAAATGCTTCGTATTTTTTATGACAGGCTCCTGCATATTATACATATGCACGAACCCTCTAAATCTACTTTTAAACATAAAAAATATCCTCCTTGGTTTAATAAAAGCTTAATAAGAGCTTTAATAGAAAAGGAAAAAATAAGATCTCGCTTCAAAGTCTATAGGAACCCTAGGGATGAAATCGAGCTCAAATTATTAGGCAAACGGTGTTCCAAATTAGCTACTGATAGTTATAATGAGTATATTAGAGACATTGAAAATGAAATACCAAAAAATCCGAACTGCTTCTGGGCATTCATTAAAGATAAAAAAGGTGGCTGTAGCTCTTATCCAGCCACAATGACTGATGGAACCGTATTAACATCAGATGGTCCAGAAATTTGTGAAATGTTCGCGTCAAATTTTTCCTCCGCTTTTAGTAGTGCGACAGTGACCCATAGTGAACCCGAGTCCGATTTTCTTCATAATATGAAGAATAACAGTCTACCATTAACAGCACCTGTGATTGATCACGATAGCCTATTGAACAAGCTCAAATTATTGGATATTCGTAAAGGCGCTGGCCCTGATGGTATTCCGCCAATATTTATTTATAAATGTGCTCCCGCTTTGGTTTCCCCTCTAACACTAATATTTAACAAGTCTCTTAGCTCAGGTGTTTTCCCTGACTTATGGAAAAAAGCAAAGGTTATTCCAATTTATAAGAGTGATCAAAAGGACAACATTAAAAATTATAGACCTATCTCTATCTTATGAACCCTTGCTAAGGTTTTCGAATCCTTAGTTTGTCCATACATTCAGGCACACTTCAAATTGTATTTGAGCTTTTCTCAGCATGGTTTCGTAGGGTCTAGGTCTACTTGCACTAACCTGGCGACTTTCACAGAAATGCTATCGGATGCCATTGACTGCGGCAAGCAGATGACGTGATTTACACAGACTTCAGCAAAGCCTTTGACCGCGTGCCTCACCATATACTTCTATCGAAGTTATCTGCGTATGGAATCACCGATACACTTTACGACTGGCTTAAGTCTTATCTCGAAAATCGTTCCTTCTTTGTCGCAGTTAATGGTTTCCAATCGGGAACCTACAAAACATCATCAGGGGTCCCCCAAGGCTCACATGTTGGACCGGTTCTATTTATTATTTTCGTTAATGATATCCCGCACTGCCTAAGATTCTCAGAATGTTTTATGTATGCAGACGATCTTAAATTCTCACGGATAAGTGAATCTGAAAACGATTGTACATTACTTCAGAGGGACGTAGACTCGTTGGCTAAATGGTGTAATGATAATGAAATGAGCTTAAACATAAAAAAGTGCTACCACGTGAAATACACCCGAAAAAAGAAAGCAACTGCTAGTGTACATCGCGTGGGCCCTAACGTTATCCAAGAGGTAGATCAAACAAGGGACTTGGGAGTTGTTTTCGACAGCGCCTTGACATTTGTACCTCATGTCGAGGGCGTCATCAAAAAGGCTTTTAGAATGCTAGGTTTTGTCATAAGGAATGTTGCTGGTTTTAAGCGTAATCGGACGAAGATCTTATTGTACAACTGCATCGTTCGTAGTATCTTAGAATACTGCAGTACGATTTGGAGACCTCATTACTCTACGCACATTCTTCGACTGGAGCGAATACAAAAGAGATTCCTTTGGCATTTAGCCTATGCTAGCGGAAATGCTAAAAGGATACGATCCTATGAATCCCGACTATCTTATTTTAAGATGGTCTCACTTGAGAAACGTAGAACAATCATTGACTCTTCCTTCGTTTATAAGCTACTTCGATGCAAAATTGATTGTCCACTACTACTATCAAAGTTTCGGTTTCGTGCTCCTGCTAGAATCCCTCGTGCTCCTATAACTCCTCTACACCCTCCACTCCGCAGAACTATACTTGGTGCGAACTCTGTCGTTCCTCGTCTTTGCAAATTGTTAAACAGCTGCAGTGATCTTATTGACGTGCATTTTGACTCATATGCCAAGTTTCATAGAACAACTTTATCAATTGTTTAATTTTGATTTTGATTTTAATTTAATTTGTTTTTGTTTGTTTTTGCTTGTCTTTTACTTTTATTTAATTTTTTTTACTTAATTTTTGATTTTCATTTTGATTTTGTTTCTGATTTTAATTTTGATTGTAATTTTGATTTTAATATTAATTGTGATTTTGATTTCGATCTTAATTTTTGATTGTAATTTTGATTTTAATATTAATTGTAATTTTAATTTTACTTTTGATTTGGATTTTAATTAATTTTGATTTTAATTTTAATTGTGATTTTAATCTAACTTTTAATTTCGATTTTAAATTTTGATTGTAATTTTGATTTTAATTAGACTTATAATTCGGATTGTTAAACCTATTAATTTTAGTTAAGTATTCAAATATTAATCTTTAATTATATTTCAGTGCTTGTGGCACATCTTATTTGTTTGTGGGGCATGTGGTGCTAACCTGTAATTAATTGTTACACTAACTTTAGATAATTATTATATACTTACTTTAAATTTTATCAGTGTAAACAATTGTTGGTTGGCCAATAAAGGAAAAATAAAATAAAAAATAGCTACCGAGTTATAAGTACACTATTATATAAATTCGTAAGTCGTGATGTTTTATTACGGTAAATTATGACGCGCATCGTTGGCCTAAAGTAGGTTACCGAGTCAGCATAAAAATGTACGGCGATGAGACCGTACAGCTTTAGAAAATATATGAAAAACATTATATTATGTGCCTATAAAGTTTGAGGGTTGCACTCGATTTCCCTGGGATCCCATAATCAGATCCTGACTTGGTGACCTTTTCGAACACAAAAAGAATTTTGAAAATCGGTTCGTTAATGACGGAGATATGCGATAACAAACATACAAAAAAAAACATACAGACGAATTGAGAACCTCCCCCTTTTTGGAAGTCGGTTGAAAATAAGAAGTTTCTGAAGTCGGTTTTTAGGGTTCCGTAGCCGAATGGCAAAAAAACGGAACCCTCATAGATTCGTCATGTCTGTCTGTCCGTCTAGTGTCAGTCATGCCGGTGGTGGCCGGGTTGGCTGGCAGTCTGGCACGGCCATCACTCAACTTATTTCAATAAACTTGCACATTTGGTTTGAAGGAACTCTAAAGTCCCGACCTACATAACATCTTTAGGCTCCTTACTCAAAACCCCCTGCAGCCTAGAGTATTTAGAACGACGGCGCTACAATAATTTAGTCACGTCGGTGTAAGGCGATAGTCGTGTAATTTAGTGTTGGGCTGAAACTGAAAGTAGTGATGTTGCGTGGCGTGGTGACGTACCGCGCGGCGTGCGGCGGGGGCGGGGGCAGCTGGGCGTTGGGGGCGCTGGGGCTGACGTCGCGCACGATGTACACCGCCGACTGCGCGTGCGGCGCGCGGCTCCTGCAACAACGACACATAAGTCGCGACACTAACACACACACGCACGGCTAGGCGTTGTTCATGGTCTGCTGTCCGTGAAGTTGTTACTTACTATTGAGTGTGGACACGAAACTTGGTAACGAACGAGTAAACTCATTTCGTAAATAGGAGAATTGATAAACGGTAATATATATACGGAGCCCAGAAGGCTAAATAAAAAACATGTGTTTCTAAATTACATGCAACAATTTATTAATTCAATCGTGAAACACTTTTTTACCCACGACAAAATGCAGAAGGTATATGCGTTTAGGGTGAGAGGTTGTTTGTGCGCAAACGAATGTTTCCATTTATCTTAGAAACGGTTTGACTGTTTCAGATGTGGTTTTCTGTAATAGATGTGCTGTTTATCTGCGATAGTTTTTAAATAGGTATTATAGTATATAATCCATTGCTTGAGCCACTGTGCCAACCGTGCCGTCAACTTACTTTTACTACTAACGCATTGAAGAATTTTATTGGACATTAATAAAAATTCGGCGGTAAGAACGAGCGAAGCGAGCTAGAAAATTTGAGCATTCCAGATATGAGATGGGTTAGATTTTCTTTTTCGTGAATACAGATATACATAAAATAATGATTTAAAAAAAAAATCTTGTCAATCATGCAGTGTCACCAGAACCAATGGTATACTGTAAGCAACCTTTCAGCTCAATCGAAAGAGGGGAGTTTGAAATTCAGTTGCAAGATTCAACCAATACAAACTAACAAACAAACTGACAAGGCAAGTAGTGGGTGGCGGGTTAGAAGAAATATCTTTATACAGAGAGGTGCCGACAATACGACAATAAATGAAACCACTGGTAGTTCTAGTTCATATAGGAACATTATTGAACTATCAAATAAATCTTAACACCAAAAAAAAAAGAACTAAAGAGCATAAAACTGTAAACGAAATACATTACAATTTACAAACAAATATTGGTTTACTAACCTTAGGACTAATTTGCACCGATTAACGTATGGAAATAAAATGTAACAAACGAATTTGGCAAAGACATTTAGGTAGGTCAATGTCGTATCTTCGGCACCACGACGGTGTTAGGATTTATTTGATAATTTAATAATGTTCCTATGAACTAGAACTACCAGTGGTTTTATTTATTGTCGTATTGTCGGCACCACCCTATATGTAATTCGTACGTGTGTATGTCACTGAACTCCTCCTAAACGGCTGGACCGATTTGGATGAAACTTTCTGGGAATATTTCAATGGGTCCTTGAATATACAATTTGACCCGGTAGGTAGCGCTGCTGTCCGGGCAGGACGACGTCTGCCAGGTCCACTAGTAGTAATATAGATTTTCTAGATTTGCGGGGCGGCAGACCGGAATGTACGTAAGGCCAGTTCGAAAAACCGCCTCAGGGCAGCGTTTTCCTTATTTTCACAACATAGTCCCGGTGAGTAATTGTCTGATGTTATAACCATGACAGGACCTGACGCTGCCGCTTGACTCCGCTCTCTGCCGCCCACTGAAACGCGCCGCCCGCGCCGGGTGCCTTGGAATAAATAAAATAACAATCCACCACGCGGGCCAGTACGGGTTGGTAGATGTCACATGTCTTCCAATTTTCTCCTTGGGGCTCCGTAGCGAGCGGCGATCGGCGCCCCATTGCACTCTGCGCTCGGGTGCTTCGCACACCCTGCACTATAGGTAAAGACGCCTCTGGGGTTCCGTGACAAAAAATACCTTGAAATTGTCAACAAAATCCGATTCATCTAAACAAATAAATAAAATGGAATGTCTATTTGCTGCAGATTGTTCTATTTTTAACATCATATACAGAAAAGCATTCACTAAAAAACACAAAAAAGACACGTCGGGGACCCTCGTAAGACGGGAGTCCCAAATCATTGATATGACGGTAGCTACGCACCTGATAGATAGAGTTAACACAATAATAAAATAGTAAAAGTACGTAATTATCGAAAGATAATTACGTACTTTTGATTGATATTTCACGACGCGTTTCAACATCACGTACAATGTTAGCTTGCCCTGCGCATACTTTACGGTGGTTGTGCACGTGGCAGCGTATCGACCTGCAGCGTGCACCGTGCTCCGCGCGCCGTCAGGTCATCACGTGTATAACATCACTCACAATATTATCGCCGTTACCAAGCAAGGCGTAGCTACTACGCCGTAGCACATTAGTCACATTACGCATACAAAGAGTTAAGTAATGCACATAATTATTATGCACACCGACTACTGCTACGCCGTAGTAACTGCGACGTAGTCAACTACGCCGTAGCCGCGCCGTAGCACTTGATGCCTCTAAATATTATTATGATGATTTTAATGCACTTAATTATATATGCTTTCCTCATGACGAATTGAAGACTATTAAAAGCGGTGCGGCGTAGTAATCACGTCGTTGTATTGACCTATGCCCTAGTTATTATTGCTACGCCGTAGCCGCGGCGTAGCAATTATAAAAAATTACGAGGATTTCGTAAATATGAAGACATTCCGGTCCTTATTATCTTTATTATTATGTTGACTATACCAGTGTTATTAATATTACTTATACTGTGAATGATCCATGGATGTTACCCGTGTTATGTTAAGATGTTTACGACTTTACTATAGTCAAACTGTCTGCTGTAACATACACTCACCAAAAAAAGATTTTACGCACCAGAACGGTCAATCTATATTATCACATGCACTGTCATACACATAGCCATGGAGGTGACACTTTCAACAAAGACAGGAACCCACACATGTCGCGAGGAGTCATCATCAAAACAAAAGCACACTGGAGCAGTATCGATTGTAGGAGCAACAGATAGCAACGCAGGCGGGTGCAGGCGAGGGCGCGCACCGACTCACTTCCAGAGGCGAGGGGGCCAGGGGACGGGGACGGGGGGCAGGGGCTCTCCAGCGCGACGTGCCTGCGCGGACTCTCCCGGCGGACTCGCGGGCCCGCGCGCCGCCACCCGCCGCCTGCCACCCGCTTACCACGGTTTCGAAGACGGACTGCGCATGCTCAACCCGCCTTATTCCAACTGGACTAAACACTACCGTTTTAATTCTTTTTTACCTCACAACAATCACAAGTAAAGTCCATTTCACGAAAGAAGTTCCGCGGACAATAAATTGTGGAACTAAATTCAACAGATCGGCCATGTTGTCGTTTGTCGATGTTATCAAGGTGCGTTTGTTGTGGTAGATATTTTGTGAGTTTATTATTGGATTATTGGACTAGCTGACCCACGCAACTTCGTCTGCGTCAGATAGCTTATAACCTTTCTCGACAAATCGACTATCCAACATATTAAATTGAGTTAAATCGTACCCGTAACAAACAAAAAATCTTACCTTTCCTCTTTATAATATACCTATTAGTTTAGATTGGCTTTGATTATATTATTAAAGTAACAATTACTATAGGTATCTCTTACTATTTAATATACAGTAACACCTTGTACTTGTAAACATTATGGTGCAGTAAATATTTTGAATTTGAATTTCTCCAGAGCCCCCAGAGGTCAGAATCCCCACCCCACGTACCTACCGCACCGGACCGAATGACTGCAACGCGCTTAATTATTTTGTCGCCCGTATATTTTTACATTGCGATATCTTCTAAGATATTTGTTTAAACTTTATAGAGTAAAAGGCACATTTATTCTATATTAAATTTCCGTGCTAACAAACACATTTATTTTGATATAGATTAATACCATATGGGTTAAATAAGCTTCGCAAAATATCATTCTTTTTAACCTAACATTTTAATATTAAAAAATGGTTACAGTGAGTCAATCTTAAAAGATAAACATATGCTGTCCCAGACTTTTTTTTAGACCTTTTAAAGAGGAACAATTCTTTCATACATAATATTTACGTAACTAAAACCGTTTTCGCAGCGCACGCAACGGAAGCTCTCAAAAAGGAATATCTTTTCCCGTTTTTGCAACATTTTTCATTTATGCTCCGCTCTTATTGATTGTAGCGTAATGTTATATAGCCTAAAGCCTTCCTCGATAAATGGACTATCCAACACTAAAAGAATTTTTCAACTCCAACCAGTAGTCCCAGAGTTTACCCCGTTCAAACAAACAAACAAATAAACAAACAAACAAACTCTTCAGCTTTATAATATTAGTATAGACTAGCTGACCCACGCAACTTCGTCTGCAACACATAACATAGCTTATAACCTTTCTAGATAAATCGACTATCCAACTTATTAAATTGAGCTATATCGTACTCGTAACAAACAAAAAATCTCACCTTTCCTCTATAAAATACCTATTACATAGAAACCACCCTTGTTCCTCCTTAG
Organism: Diarsia brunnea; assembly: GCA_949774965.1. NCBI lineage: Eukaryota > Metazoa > Arthropoda > Insecta > Lepidoptera > Noctuidae > Diarsia > Diarsia brunnea. The sequence goes on from OX459006.1 coordinate 270,375, forward strand.
CCCTTCATGTCGAGGCCGCGGTATCCCTTGCATAAATTGACTTCGATTATATTATTAAAGTAGGTAACAATTACTATAGGTATCTCTTACTGTTTAATATACAGTAACACCTTGTACTTGTAAACATTATGGTGCAGTAAATATTTTGAATTTGAATTTCTTCGGAGCCCCCAAAGGCCAGAATCCCCACGTACTCGTACCTACCGCACCGGACCGAATGACTGCAACGCGCTAATTATTTTGTCGCCCGTATATTTTTACATTGCAATATCTTCTAAGATATTCGTTTAAACTGTATAAAGTAAAAGGCACAAATATTCTATATTAAATTTCCGTGCTAACAAATACATTTATTTAGATATAGATTAATACCGTATGGGTTAAATAAGCTTCTCAAAATATAATTCTTTTTAACCTAACATTTTAATATAAAAAAATGGTAACAGTGAGTCAATCGTAAAAGATAAACATAATATGCTGTCGCGGACTTTTTTTTAGAACTTTTAAAGAGGAACAATTCCTTCGTACATGATATTTACGTAACTTAAACCGTTTTCGCAGCGCACGCAACGGAAACTCTCAAAAAGGAATATCTTTTCCCGTTTTTGCAACATTTTTCTTTTATGCTCCGCTCCTATTGATCGTAGCGTGATGTTATATAGCCTAAAGCCTTCCTCGATAAATGGACTATCCAACACTAAAATAATTTTTCAATTACAACCAGTAGTTCCAGAGTTTACCCTGTTCAAACAAACAAACAAACAAACTCTTCAGCTTTATAATATTAGTATAGATTAGTGCGTTATAAGGTTTATTTACGACTAGCTGTGCCCGCGACTTCGTTCGCGTGCTTGTCGGAAACTAAAATGCGTCGCTTAGATAAAAGTACATTTAATCATTGCCCTGCGTTAACTTACTGACGCTGTAGAAAATAAGAAGAGAGTAATGCAAAGTACTGACTATGTCTCATACTAAAGTTTAGATGGATGGGTGTTTGTTAATCAACCACGTCAGAACGGCCGAACGGATCTTGAAGAAATTTGAAACAGGTACATTATAGTCGACAGGGAGACAGATTGTCGTTGGCGCGTTCGTGTTCCACGCGCGCCTCAAAGATATGTCAGCAACAATTAAGGGGCCCCAAAGGGACGTCTGCCGGGGCTGAGGGTTGTCCGCAAAGAGATACCACGGCCCCGAAACGCAAAGGGCTAATAAGGAACGTGGGTGGTTTTTAGTCAGTAGAAGTCTGACACTTTCTTCCGCTCAGCCCAGAGCGGGATGAGTCATTTGATAATTTACGAACCACAAAAAAAAGGGGGGATTAGAGGGTGTTTCGAGAGGGTACCTGTACCGAATCTGGGACATCGAATCTGAAATGGCCGCCACCTCCTTCTACGAAGCAGTAATGCTAGCGAAAGAGGTGGCGGAACGTGAGAGGGAGACAACCTCTCGTCCCAGCCGCCGCGGGAGACGCTCCGGGCATCGGGGGCCACGTGATGGCTTCCGGCCACCGTAGGCGCAGGCCTGTGAACGGTGAGTAACGGGCTAGTTAATCGTTCGTCCGTCCTATGACGATGGAGGCGCGTTCGTGTTCCACGCGCGTCTCAAAGAGATGTCAGCAACATTGAAGGGGGCGACGCCCGTTGGGGCTGCGGGCTGTTCGAAAGAGATACCGCGGCCTCGACACATAGGGCTAACAACACACCACATCTATATGACGACATGGTTGGCGCAATGGCTGGACGATTAACAGTAGTACTGCGTGTCGCAGGTTCGATTCCCACACGGTACATAAAAAAAATATGTCGTGGGTTTTATCTAATTTTAATTTAGTTTAAAAAAGAATAGTATTTTAATACTGTGTAATTGGTAAATTTTTATTTGTTGACTATTCACGAAACATAATGTGTGTATGTTTACTAACATCGCGGTTCAGAAAATGACATCAAATGAATCACGCCATCTGTCGAAGACGAAGATAAACTGCTAATAACACTCTTTTTTTGGGGCAGTCGTGTAAAAAAGAGCGATCAAACACTATAAGGTTTAGGCTATGTAGATTTTGAAAGCAGCGTCATTTAGACTAATATCTACGTACCTTTTACTATCATAACTTTTTTAAAGTTATCTTGTGAAGGCATTTAGTAATAAGTACCATATTCGTTCAATAGATGTCGTTGCTTGTCTCATTCTTGACCATAACGATAAGTTCTTCTTGAAAACTATAAATTCATATATCTTTTGATAGAGAGCACCGATTACGATGAAACAAAGACTAAGTTATAGCCCAAGTTACGCACAATATTTATGTATAAAAGTTACCTACATTCGTTTCGTAAATTTGACGTGATGCTTAGTCATCGAAACAGACAAACAGATAAACAGACAAACAGACAAAAATTCCAAAAATGCTGGAAATGTGTTCTGTTGGTTATACTTTAATACCCTCACAATTTTTTTTTTAAATATTTTCGATGTACAAAAACGATTTCTCTACAGATTTATTATATGTATAGATAGATATAGATGCCAAAAGTTGTGAAACAACATTATGTCGCGCGACATACAGCGCTGCGTCTGCGGGACTTCTTTCGTGAAATGGACTTTAACACAACTTTCAATGTTTTAAAGTGCGTACCATTCATGTAGCATGTAGAATAAACAAACACTTGATATTACCCGAACACCACTTAGCGCTGCACTATTGAATCATTACTATGATCGAACTCATAATGTTATTACTTAGGAATTACTAGCGGCTTCAAAGATCACTAATCTTTGCGTTGTTTGACAGAATAGAAATCTTCTTTTGATTTTAGTTTTAGCCCTTTGTTTAACTTTGACTATTATTTTTACTTATAATAAATAAATTTTTAAGAGACTCACGGTTTAGATACTGATATTGTTTTGAAAACCATTTTTTTCGTAACAAACAATTTATCATATTTTTATAATTTTATTTGAAAAGATTAAAGTCACGAGTTGCAAAAGATAAAAAAATAAAATGAAAAACTCATTCATAGATAATATTGTAGATGGATTTATTAATGGTACTCCTTCACTTTCATAATACCAAACAATTTGCATTCCCACAACTGTGGTCGTTGTCCAACAGGTTTCACGTTTCACCGAACCACCATTTTCTTGTTGATGTAGAAGCAAGTACTTAGGTAAAGTACACTAACTTGTGAACATCATATATTTACATAATAATAGCCTGATGTTTCTCCTGCTTGGACTTAGAGAGGTAGACCTCTCGAGGAGAGGAAGTCACCATCCACGACGCCGATCTAATTGATAGATGTCCCCATGTGTTCAAATTTTTAGTTCCATAACATGTTGTTTTCGTCACAATGTTTCTTAAATTATAGCTAACTATAATTCTTCATCAAACTAAAAACTTTGATGAAGAAATAAAATTACTAGCTTTCGCCCGCGGTTTCGCCCGTTAGCACAGAATACATAATAGTACTACGGTTAGGATGTCGAAAAAAAATTCCAACAAACTTTCATACCCTACTTAACTCTTTTAGGGGTTGAATTTCGAAAACTTTTATTTATTAAAACCTTCCTCGAGAACCACTCCATTGGTGAAAATAGCATGAAAATCGGTGCAGTAGTTTTTGAGTTTATCTTGAACAGACAGACATACAGACGCGGTGGACGACTTTGTTTTATAATATTTATTATTATTATGTAGTGATGATGATAGTGATACACAAACAATCGAATAGAAACTGAATCGAATAATTATGTTGCATCTCTATGGCGCTCGCTCTCGTAATGTAAATAAAGTCGGACTCGCACATGAAAAGTTCCGTACAATCGTGTTAGGGAAATCCCCTTTATTTATGTATCCATGACAAAGTTAGTCTTTCAAACCAAATTTTGTTTTGTTTGGTTGAAAGACGTGGTCATTGAGAGCTACAGCATGTTTATTTTTTATTTTTTTCACTCTCTTATTTTAAAAGTTAGAGGGAGGAGGGACACATTTTACCACTTTGAAGTGTATCTATCTTCTAAGCGATTGGTTTTGAGACAAAAGTAGTTTTAGGAACCTCGATGTTATTTTTAAAGACCTATTTTACGTACCTACAAAAAAAACAAATGTCTTTACGTACCTACGGGGTACGTAAAGACATTTGTTTTTTTTTTGTTCGGGTTCATGTATGGGGAGGCCCACTTTTTTTTTGTGTAATGTCGTTAATAATATATATCACATAATACATCTACCTACCAAGTTCCAACTGTGTAGTATTACAGTAGATAGCTACTGTATTTTGATTATTTTGTAACGTATGCTAAATCTCACGATCGGTTTTTTTAACTTCTTTCTCCACACCTCTAGGAACTAAATAAAAAAAGTCCCATGAAAATCCGACAACTATACACTTTGTGCCACCTTTTGATTAGCTTTCGGCTAATAATTGCACCCGCCTCATGCTTATTTGGAACCAGCGCAGCATGACTTCTTCCATATCTCAAACTTCCATGGACACATAAAAAGTAAGTATAACCGGTGCAGTACGACTTCTTCCATATCTCAAACTTCCATGGACACGTAAAAAGTAAGTATAAAAGTCTATGGATAACAGACGTGACAGTGCATGAGTGCGTTGCTGTCAATGAGTGAGTTAGCTCATTCATTGGTTGTCCTGACGGCTGCTGTCATCAGTCGTAGAAATGGCTTCGGAGTTGTTGTTTGTACCGTTTAAAAAAGGTTCAGATATAGATATTGTGAAACCATTGAAGAATTTGATACATGCGACATACAACACTGGCGAACACCAAGAGGACTATACGGATGCCCTCAACGAGCTCAGCCGGCTGAGAGCCAACGCCATTTGGAAAGTGTTCGAGAAGTCATCGCTGGACGTAATCTACAAGTAAATACAGTATTTATGTCGGATGAGTCACCCAACACAGTTGAATCATTGTTAAGCAGACTAAATAGGCACAACTTATAATGATTACCGATCTCTGGAGATTTTATTACTAATAGTCAAAGGTGTTAAAATATGATGTCATCTTATCACGCACGCTAACAAAGGAATAGTTTAATAAACGATTACGAGTAGGTGTACGCGACTGTGAGGGGTGTGCTTGTGCTTGCAGCTACCATGACCAGCTGGTGTCCCTGGAGTCCAAGATCCCGCCGCAGGAGGTGCAGATCCCCTTCAAGTGGAAGGATGCCTTCGACAAGGGCTCCTTGTTCGGAGGCCGGATGAGTCTCAGTAAGTGACACTAACTTCTAAACTTCTATTTATCTGTGAATCCTCTGCCAAAACATTGTTCTCAAAGTAGGAGTGAATGGGTTTCTTCAAGGCAGCGTGCTCCACACTAGATCTCATCATCACTTCACATTATTTGAGTGAAGTTCAAATGAAAATCTCAAGACTATCTACACTCGCAAGCAAAAGTATGGAATCACTTATTCGGTATTGATTCCGCGCGATCTTGAGTACTTAATAACTAGTTAAGAATAACAAAAATGGTACCATTTTAAAGGTTAAATTGTTAACTTTAAATTGATACCAAATTCATTTAAAGCACGCCAGGATTTAAAGAGTTATCCCGGTTAGAGCGAAGAAGTTAGGAAAACATAAGGATAATGGAAAAATAATAAATGAAGAAAACAACAAAAATTAAGTGATAAAAAATTTAATTGGCCTTAAAATTAATTTTCAATATCTTTTGTTCCCTCCCCTCGCCCTAATTACTGCTCGAAGACGGTTCTTCGTTGACCTAATCAGCTTCTGAACCGATTCTTGCGGGATACCTTCCCACTCTTCTATCAAAGCCAATTTCAGGTCATTTACACTTGAAGGAGCAGGATTTCTGGAACAAACCCTCCTCTTCAGTTCATCCCACACGTGCTCAATAAGATTCAAGTCCGGGCTGAGCGCTGGCCAGTCCAATTTGGCGATACCGACTTCTCCGAGGTATTCAGTTGTGCCACGGGAAGTGTGACAACGAGCGTTATCGTGCATAAGGAGGAAGTCATCACCGATATATCCCGCATAAGGAACGACATGTTCCAGCTGCAGAATATCGGAAATGTAGCGGTCTGAAGTTAGACCGTCGTCCCCCGCCAGGCACGAAAACAAGCTCCGTTTTACCGTCGAAGGAAATGCCGGCCCACATCATACAAGAACCGCCCCCATAAGCCACTGTCTCAGCGAAACAGCACTGCGCAAATAATCGCTCCCCAGGCCGCCTGTAGACCCGACCCCTTCGATCGCTGCCGTGCAAACACATTCTGCACTCGTCGGAGAACAGAACTCGCCTCCATTGCTCAACCTCCCAATCAAGATGGAAGCGAGCAAATTGAAGGCGTGCTTGTCGGTGACCTGCCGTCATTTTTGGGCCTGTGGCAGGCCTTTTTGGAGTCAAATTAGCTTGCTTAAGTCTTCGACGAACTGTCCACACGCTGGCAGCTACCCCACGAACATTTCGGAGCTCCTGTTGGACGTCGACACCAGTCATATGTCGATTTCGGAGAGAGGTTGACACGATAAAACGGTCATCCCTCTCCGATGTGCACCGGCGCCGTCCAGATCTTGGTCTCGGGATAAAGCCACCAGTCTCCCGAAAGCGTTTATAAATTTTCGAAACACAGGACTGGCTTATGTGGAGCTGACGTGCGACAGCCCGCTGGCTGAGCCCTTCTTGCAATAGGGCGACGATTTGTGCTGCTTCTGTAGGTGTAGTATCCATTGTCTTCCAAGTTCAAGGGTCAGAAGTAGCGGAGATGTGTACCGATCAACGTGTGAAAGCCGACTGATAAAAAAAATCCGATAACACGTGCTTTTATAGGGGGTCAATAGGGTGCAACTCGCGGCGTATCAAACAATTGAAACATATCTTTTTCCTTACTTCTTTACGTATTCCGGGATAGCTTCTTAAATAATGGCGTGATGTGGATGAATGATATTAATTTAAAGTTAACAGTTAAACCTTTAAAATGGTATAATTTTTATTATTCTTAACTAGTTATTAAGTACTCAAGATCGCGCGGAATCAAGTCCAAGTAAGTGATTCCATACTTTTGCTCGCGAGTGTAGTATAAAAATATCAATATATTGTTTGAAGATGACTTCCTCTCTCTCCTCTTAGTTGAATGTTATAAAGATAAGAACATGTCGGTATGTTTGCACTACATGGGTTGATGGGTGTTCTAAGTGTGAAGTCAATGTGATGACTCTTGCAATGAATATGGAAACCTGCAGTAATTGATTGCTATATGCATACATGGCGTGCAGCCATGCATATACTTGATTTTACTACTTGTACTTTATGACAAGATCTAGAAATAAAAAAATCAAATTAAAACAAGTTTGTGAAAACACGGCTCATCTTAATTTCTGTAAGTGAATTAACATCTGGATTGAACAGTGTCAGCAAACTACACTGGTCATCAAAAAAATCGGCCCACCTGCATTTTTATCGAAGATCACGTTTTTTCTTAAGTGAAACAAAACAATTGTTTAAGAACTAACATGTTTGATTACACTTGTTTATTTACACAAATTTAAGCACAATTAAAACATTAAAAGTATAAAAAAAAACCACAATTTTGTTTAAAAAACAAAAATCGTTAATTTTACCCGAATCGATAAAAATATTAAACAAAATATGGGTGGGCCGATTTTTTTGATGACCAGTGTATTTCTGTTTCTTGTATGCGCAAAAAGCAACCTGTAGCCAGTTGATAAAAAACACAAGGAAACTTGAATGAGACTAACATACTTACTAACAATTTTACACACAAAATTCTACTCTAGTAGAATTTCGTGTCAAAAATTGTTTGATGAGGATAAACAATTCAATGTTTCCAATCATCCACAAAATGTTTGAGTCATGCTATTTTAACAAAGGCTATGTAAAGACCTATAATTATCCGTGTGATTCTTTACCGGTTTCTGAATTCATCATCTGCTTAGCCTTTTCCACATTATGTTGAAGTTGACTTCCGGTCTAACCAAATGGAGCAGAATACAGTATTGAGCATGGAGCACGTGGCTATGGAACCTCCACAACTCAGTTAGTATGGAGTAATACTATTGCCCCTTGGTAAGCCTTTCGGGCTACTGACGACCTGTGAAAACTGTCAAAGAACTACAAATGACTACGGGACCAACGCGCAACGGCTTCACAAGCTTTTTGAGGCACGGTGGAAACTGGGTAAAAGGCTGTCACCCATCCACGGACCAAGAACAGCTTAATCTAATGATCGGTCCTAGCAGCTGTTATAAATTAGACAAGAGCTCTTCTGCCTCGCCTCGCTGGTTTCTGAATTATGTAATTAAAATGTAGGACTTATCAAACTCCACTTAGTTTAAAATTTGGATTGCTTTAAAGCTTTGAAGAGGTCACCTGAAGTAAATTTGACTGTAGTGCTCCATCCAAACACTCAAATCAGAAAATGGCAGCATGCCGTTAATGAATAGATTAAATTGCATCATTCTTTGTCTTCATTTGTGTGTTTTTTTTGTCTTTGTTATACTAAGACAAAGTTAATAAAAACACAATTAATAAATGTACTTTGGACCACAAACATAATAGGATGGGCATGTTCAAATTCAACAATAAAAATGCGTAACTAACCTCAATTATTTTGATAAAGTAATAGTTGGGCATTCATAAGTGACTTTAATGGTTGATTTGAATTATTTCACTTTGTCTATCTTAGCCTGAGACTGCGTGTGGACTTGGATATGTGCACACTATGACGCTATGTTTGCTCGCAATCTTCTCAAAATGTTTTACAGTTGTGATTGTGCTAGTTGATGTAATGGACGGTGAGTGTTGCACTTGTTCATAACGCGATCACTCGTGTTCCGCAGCCATCAGCTCGCTGGCGTACGAGCGCATGTGCATCCTGTTCAACATCGGCGCCATGCAGAGCCTCATCGCGTCCCAGCAGCCCGTGGAGACCGAGGACTCGCTAAAGCAGGCCGCCAAGCTGTTCCAGGTACCACTCGCCACTTGTAGTCAAACCTTATTGAGCTACAGAAAATTTAATGCCAAATAAACCTTTAAAAATGAATGTGATCTATGCGACCTGGCAGCCCCTCCAGCTAAAGTGTATGTTAGCAGCATTGCCGGCATGAACACTGTACTTGACGTGAATGTGTTACATATGCGTGTGCAGCAAGCGGCGGGCGTGTTCGGGTTCCTGAAGGCGAACATCATGATGGCGGTGCACCAGGAGACCACGCCCGACCTGCACCCCGAGACGCTAGACGCGCTGGCCAAGCTCATGCTTGCGCAGGCGCAGGAGGTCATCGCCTACAAGTGCATCCGAGGTAAGCCCATACCTCTACCAACCTACCATCGCGTGGGGTTCGATAATTGTCCCAAGGGATCATACTACCGGGATAAGTGTAGTGTAGTAGTATCCTATGTGTTAATCCAGGCTATAAACTGCATGTGGAATGAAGGAAATGTTGTGAGGAAAATGTTGAGTATGAATGTGATGGCTATAAGAGTAGAGGAAGACCAAAGAAACGATGGATGGACTGTGTGAAGGATGATATGGCTAGAAAGGAGGTGAATGCTGAGATGACGGGAAATAGGGAAGTATGGAAGAAGACATGCTGCGCCGACCACAAATAAATTGGGATAAGGGCAGGAGAATGATGAGGTACGTAGGTAGATAGTTGGTACGTAGGTAGGTAGGCAGATAGTAGGTAGGAAAAAGGGCATAGCGAAGCATGCCGGGTACAGCTAGTTTCATATACACTCAAAAAAAAAAAAAACTTGAGAGGTGTCAAGAAACAACCGGATGGAACGAAGTTATTGTTATTATTTTTTATTATGTAAAAAAAAAAAAAATGTAGAAATGAAAATATCTGGCTTGCTTTCTATAAGAGAGAGAGAGTCAGACAGAAACATGCGACGCCGCACAGCTTACAATAGCTTACTATAGCAAAAAGTGTCGTGACAACTTTTCGTAAGATTTTTTTCCGTCTAGCCCCCTTTCACAACGCGCGATAAGGAACTTCGTTCCAACAATTGAATTGAGAACCTCCTCCTTTTTGGGAAGTCGGTTAAGAAGACGGCCGTATACAGGGCGTCTCACGACTGTGTCACGAGGAAATAAAATACCTTAAATAAATATTATAATAGGAAGTTTTGCTGAAAGAATTTAAAAATACTCGCCTGAACTGGTAGTCGAACCCACCAAATGTGAAAAAACAAATCACATGTAATAACGATCGAAATCTATACTAATATTATAAAGCTGAAGAGTTTGTTTGTTTGTTTGTTTGAACGGGGTAAACTCTGGAACTACTGGTTAGAATGGAAAAATTCTTTTAGTGTTGGATAGTCCATTTATCGAGGAAGGCTTTAGGCTATATAACATCACGCTACGATCAATAGGAGCGAAGCATAAATGAAAAATGTTGCAAAAACAGGAAAAGATATTCCTTTTTGAGAGCTTCCGTTGCGTGCGCTGCGAAAACGGTTTAAGTTACGTAAATATTATGTATGAAGGAATTGTTCCTCTTTTAGAGGTCTAAAAAAAAGTCCGCGACAGCATATGTTTATCTTTTGAGATTGACTCATTGTAACCATTTTTTAATATTAAAATGTTAGGTTAAAAAGAATGATATTTTGCAAAGCTTATTTAACCCATATAGTATTAATCTATATCAAAATAAATGTGTTTGTTAGCACGGAAATTTAATATAGAATAAATGTGCTTTTTACTCTATAAAGTTTAAACAAATATCTTAGAAGATATCGCAATGTAAAAATATGCGGGCGACAAAATAATTAAGCGCGTTGCAGTCATTCGGTCCGGTGCGGTAGGTACGTGGGGATTATGACCTCTCTGGGGGCTCCGGAGAAATTCAAATTCAAAATATTTGTGTTTACAAGTAAAAAGTGTTACTGTATATTGAACAGTAAGATATACCTATACTAATTGTTATTGTTACTTTAATAATATAATCAAAGCCAATTTAAACTAATAGGTATATTATAAAGAGGAAAGGTAAGATTTTTTGTTTGTTACGGGTACGATTTAACTCAATTTAATATGTTGGATAGTCGATTATTGAAAGGTAAGCTATATTATGTGACGCAGACGAAGTTGCGTGGGTCAGCTAGTAGTTAATATTAAGGATAATTTTTGAATAACATTACCTACATGAACACATGAAAATGAATAATAGACTTCCCTTCCGTGTAAAATTAGTAATGAGCCGTTTCTTTGAAATTACAAATTCTTTGTTTTTGATTAACATAACTATGCTAAAAAAATAAGTTTTACTGTTAGTAAAACTTGACATATGAATGAGCGTTAACAATATTGTTATATTATTTGATACTACGGGATAACGGGACCTTGCCATTGCCACCATATCTACGGATCGTAGGTCGGTAGGTATGGTGGAAATAAAAGACCAAAGCTTAGATCAATAAACTGAGATATGTAATTGTAACGAATCCTAGTTAGTAGTAGTAGTAGAGGCAATGGAAGAAACATTGCCTCACTTAGTTTGTTATTTTTCTTGTTTGTTTACTACGTACAAGAGTTAATTGATAAACGAGCCCAAAGGTAGCGGTGTGTAGCGTTAGTTGCGTGTTGCGTGTTGCAGACGACATGAAGGAGAGCATGGTGGCCAAGGTGTGCTCGCAATGCGACGAGCTGTACGCGGACGCACTGCGCGCTATGCAGAAGGAGCAGCTCAAGTCGCTGTGGGAGCGCGACTGGCTCAGCATCGTGAGTGCACCTCACACCTTGCACCTCACACACACACACACACACACCCCCCCCCCACCCCGCCCCCCGACCACTACCGCCACGTACTTACACAACTCTATACTTTATGTTTGTTTAGTTTTATTGAGTGAGCCAAACATACATATAGGGTGTAAAAGTACCCTTAACGCAAACGAAGGGCACTTGTTCTCCCCACCACTGCGATCATTTTTTGTTCTAGACCATACCTGGGAACCTCCTAGTTACGGAGATATTGGGGGTCAAAGTTCCATATTTTTCACAGCTGTTTTTGTAAATACTAGTTTTTCAGGTTATAACTTTACTTAAATTACTTCCATGACCCGTTTACTATTCAAAGCATCCACTAGCACAATGTTTTAACAGTGCTATATTGAGTTTTACCGTAAAATGTGATTTTTGAAACAAAAAAAAGTCGTTTTCCAGTAAATAAAATTGCGCAGGGATACTTAGTTTGATGTACAGAATGCTTGGTTGACGGCTGTGTGATGGGTTGATTTACACCCTGAATAACCACATCACGATAATAATAGGTACTATACAGTTTTTGGTTTTCATGGCTTTCTCTGAAAATTGATTTTTTTAATTTTAGAAGTCTGTTGAAAATGCTACCTACACCGATAACTGCTCGAACACTGATCGATTTACATGATTCGTTACATTTAGTAGAGGAAGCCAGCGCAGTTGAGTTAGTCCCTTAATAACTTCTAGTTACAATTACTCATTAATTCAAGACCAGAATTTGTTTGGTAAGTACTACTAACAGCGGAAAGTTTAAAAATTGGTGATTTCAAGTTCGGGTAAGTCGGTCGGGTTAGTCGTTGGCGCCGCCTCTTTAAATGGAATGATGTCGAGGTGCGGTCACTACATTGCTGACTGTATATACATCGCAGATGGCGTCGAAGCAGTTGATGTTCCGCGGTCTGGCGCAGTTGTACCAGGCGGCCGTGTGTCGCGCGCAGAAGAGCGTCGGGGAAGAGATCGCGCGCTTGCAGGTAATGCGACACTCTCGCAGATACACGTTTGTTGCGGGTTCAAAACTGTTCATTACGTTCATCGTAACTAACAGCTTTGAAATAGCAAAATCGTCGAACGGTTATTAATTCAGCGAAAAATGCTCACTACGTCGTTCAGTACGGGACCCCTCGAGGGGGCTCGGTTACTTGAACGACACGTGTCACAAGTAAATAAACGAAGTCCGTCGGTAGCTGGCCGAGGAGCTGCTGAAGTCGGCGGGCGCGCGCGCCGCGCCGGGCCCGTTCGCGCTGGAGCACGCCACGCGCTGCGCTCGCCAGCTGGCGGCCGCGCGCAAGGACAACGACTTCATCTACCACGAGCGCGTGCCCGAGCCCTCCGCGCTGGAGCCCGTGGCCCGCGCCGCCATCGCCCGGCCCGCGCCGCCGCCCGCGCGCTGGGCGGACGCGCGCGACCTGTTCGCGCGGCTGGTGCCGCTGGCCGTGCACCAGGCGCTGGCCGCGTCGGGCGCGCGCCGCGCCGAGCTGGTGACGGCCGAGATCAACAAGTTGCGCGACGCCACCGCGCTGCTCAACAGTATCCTGGCGTCGCTGAGCCTGCCCGCGTGCCTGGACGCGCCGGGCGGCGGGCTGCCGCAGTCCATCCGCGCGCGCGCCGCGGCCGTGCGGGACGCGGGCGGGCTCACCGAGCTGCGGCGCCTCATGGCCGAGCTGCCCGAGCTGCTGCAGCGCAACCGCGACATACTCGACGAGGTACACCCACCGTTATACATACAGCTCCCGGAATATTATGGGCCTAACAACTTGTCATTGTAATCAATACAAAACAAAAATACCACTTTTAAACAGTGACTTAGTGGATACATGTTAACACTCGCAGGAGCCAGCGATGGCCGCCTACAACCATGTCGTATGAATTTGTAACATAGAATTTGCTTCTTTACATTCATAATACTAAGTACCGATATTGCCGAAGCATATAATTATTTCCTTTTTTTATTTTATAATGATCACATAATCTATCTGGGGATATTCAGCATTACGTTGATTGTAGGTCATTAACAATTAGTGGTGGTTAATATAACGAATAACACCAAAACATAACATATTATTTGTTCATAACGAATAACATTTGTTATACCGACGCTGCTTACTTATGTGTTATCATTATAATGTCTAACACAACAACACGCTCAACGGCTAACAGCGGGGCCAGAACGGGATAGTAAGTATAACAAAGTAACAACGTAGCGAGCGGCGCGCGGCGTTGCGGATCGCCGTCGAGTTAAGTAGGGACTTAGCGCAGCCATTTTGGTTCTGAGAAGCATGGTTCTACGATGCACCGTTTCCTAGTTATAGGCGTTAAAAAATTAAAAATAAATCAATTGAAATATCTCGAAAACGCAGCGTCCTAGGCAAAAAATTACCAAAACTTCACCCCCCCCCCCCTATATAACCCCCGTGATATTTTTAAGTGACATTCACAGGACATAAATAATAAAAATAAACTGAACCAACGTTACTAATAACATTTAATCAATTGTGTTGTAGACATTCATGAGCCTGGAGAGTATGAAGGAAAGTTCATTGATCATTAAAAACTATGAATTACGAGTAATATAATAATAACGATATTATTAAATTCGTTCGTAATTTCGTTTACAGTCCACTACAAGATAACATTAATTGCGCACGTTTAGCGTGTTGCCGAATAAAGTGATAACGTCGCCGCGTTCAGATTGCTGCTGAGTTTTGTTACAACATGTTATAATGATCTTTTCGTTGTAATTTTATAACTCAAGAACGGGCTCACCTATCCAAACCAAATGTTTAGGCTTTGTTCGGACTATTTAGTAGATGGTTTATGTGACGTTTGCACAAAATCAGTCGAGCGGTTCTTCCTTTATCACATTTTTTGTAACAATTGAATTCAATTAATGGCGGATTATTTTGTTAATGGGGATTTTGCTGTCAAATTGAAACTTTTTTCAGTGTTGGTTGACAGTACAATCATGTTGTTATGTCATTTCATTTTGGACGTGCTTCGATTAAAGCCATATAAAAATGAATCGCTGAATGTGTTGCTAAGCGCAAATCTCGAGAACAGCTGAACCGATTTCGATCATTCTTTTTTTAGAATATTCCTTGAAGTACGAGGATGGTTCTTACGTAGGTAGTAGGTGTACTGGGTAGTGGGTAGGTAGGTAGGTAGGTGTAGGTAAGTAGATACAGAAAAGGGCATTGCAACGCATGCGGGGAACAGCTAGTAACGCATAAAATAACATGTTATAAAAATATATTCAATAGTCTATAACATGTTAATTATTTATAGCAGAATTGCACATCACTACTAACAATATCGCTTCATCATGCGATCTACAACTTCACAATAATAGATCTTGTGGGATTTTTCGTTTGAACCTTCGTGGCGTTTGTAGTTCCTTCGTTAGATCCCTTGCAAGTACATTAGAGTGGTGTGTGATTCTTGTTTTGTATTTAGTCATTCTTTCGTTTATTTCCTCCTTGACGGTGTTAATGTTCAGGTCGCGGTATGTATATTTCCTGTAATAAAAATGTTGCAACCACAAAGTACCTACGCGTCGACATTCATAAAATTGTAATACGGTCTCATTTATATACATCCGTTTTGCCTGAACTGAGCCTTGAGTTGTCTCATTACCACACACCGCTGTCCCTTAGGCCGAGCGCATGCTACGCGAGGAGGCCGAGGCCGACGCAGCACTGCGCACACAGTTCGGCCCGCGCTGGTCCCGCACTGACTCCGCCAAACTCACCGAGGCGTTCCGCGCCAACGCCGACAAGTATCGCCAGATCATAGACAACGCCGTGCGCGCCGACAACATCGTGCAGCAGAAGTTCGCGCAGCACCGCGACAACATCGCACTGCTCAGCGGCAGCGACGGCGACATCACCGCCGGAGTGCCCGCCGCGCCCGACCAGCCCGACGGGCCCGCGCCGCCCGACGCCGACGTGGCCGCGCGACAGCTGCGCGCGCTCATGGACGACGTGGAGACGCTCAAGGCCGAGCGCGACGCCATCGAGGCCGAGCTCAAGGACACCACCGTGGACCTGCGCGAGCGCTTCCTGCAGGCGCTGGCGGCCGACGGCGCGCTGGACGAGCCCGCGCTGTCCGCCGGAGCCCTGGGCGCCGCGCTGGCGCCGCTGCAGCGCCAGGCCGGCGCCACGCTGGCGCGCCAGGCCTCCCTGCTGGCCGACGTGCAGGCCGCGCACGCCGCGCTCATGGCGGCCCGGGGCGGCGCCAGCGGCCGCGACAACGCGCTGGGCCAGCTCTGCGCCGCCGCAGACGCCTTCCAGGAGCTCACCGCCAACCTCAACGAGGGCATCAAGTTCTACAACGACCTCACGCAGGTACCTCGCGCCTCCCTCCCCCTCCCCCGCCCCGCCCGGCGCTTGCTCCGCTCGCTCTGACCGCTCGTTGCGTGTTGCAGCTGCTGGTGGCGTTCCAGAACAAGGTGTCGGACTTCTGCTTCGCGCGCAAGACGGAGAAGGACGAGCTGCTGAAGGACCTCACGCAGGAGGCCTCGCGCGGCTCCGTGCGGCCTGCGCCTGCGCCACCGCAACACCACAGCGACGCCACAGAGGTACCACTGTCGCCTTATCATTTATGGAATAAATGACACATAGTAATGCGCTTGTTTGTCGAGCCCATGCTTCTGTAGAGTTTACAATGATATCGTTATTTCTAAGAAACAATATTGAAATCCTCTGAACTATGTCCATGCCAGCGTGCATACTGTACCGTACTGTCTGGTTGCAGCCTCCCGCCGCTGCGAGTCGCTCCCCGCCGCCCCGCCCCCCGCCCCCCGCGGCCGCCCCCGCCGCCGCCCCCGCCGCCGCCCCCGCCGCGCTGCCCTACCCGCAGGCGCCGCAAGGTGAGTGCCGCCCCACACACACACACACACGCACACACACACGTGACGTATGCTCGCTATGCGCAGGTATGCCGGTCCCGTACGGCGTGGGCGCGCCCTACCCGTACTACGCGGCGCCGATGCCGCAGCTGTACAACCCGTACGCCACGCTGCCGTACCCGCACCACCAGCCGCGCATGCCGCCGGCGCAGGCCTACCAGCCCTACCAGTACCCCGCCGCGGCGCCCTACGGCCAGCAGCCCCCGCCCCCCGGCTACAACCCCTACCAGCCGCAGCAGTAGACGCCCCATAGCTTGACACTTTACAATACGTGGCAACCATGTTTCTAAATCCTTATCTTTAGGGGGCACTGCACCCGTGCTCTGGCTATACTGACAGTTGATGCATTTCTTAGATCGTGGCGGTCGTTTTAATAGCTTTATGATATGATTAATTATTTTTAAAAGATTTTATAGATACAATGCATTATATATAACGAATTTGAGAAACAAAAAAATGTGATGGTTTAAATGAATAACATTATTAAACATTTATTATGATGGTAATCTCTGTCGACACTGCGACGTTAGAGTGTAGTAAATAAAAGAGAAAGTACGTCGTTGGCGATCAAGTTATTATATTGAAAAGGAGTACAGGAGAATAGATAGTATTTGTAAGAAGATGCTCGGCCATCACAATGGCACTACTTGTTGGTATTTAGCATTATGGAAGGTGAAGTGGATGTTGTGGCTGGTGACGTCACCGGCGCACGCGCTGGTGCTCTGTAAGTATAAATCTCACTGCAAGTATAACAGCAACCTCATTTGTAACTATGTATGTATAAAAAATATATTTGTTATTATTTTCATGAAATAAAAAGTAGAAATAATTTTTTAATTACTGTTTTATTACTTGTTGTTCTATGACCTTTGTGACGTCGTATCCGTATTCGATACAAACCGCTGAGCCAGGGCCCACTGACAGCTCGGTAGTGAGGGCTGTTCTGTAACGAATCTCGCGGGCGCGACCAAAACTTGCAATATAACTGAACCTCGAACCAAGGACATGTTTGATTTTGGACTACCACTTGGTACCTAGGTAAATAACCGTCACTTGACACTGCCGCCCAGCTCCGCTCTCTGCCGCCACCTGAAACGCGCCGCCGGGGATCTTGGCCCATACTACGTCAGCGGCCATTTTAATTTCTTATCAGTACAATTCGGATGAGGATTCTTTTCGAAAAAGATGTTGAGACGAGATTCGATACATCGATTCCCACAAAAGTCGAGGTCTAAAAATCTATAAATATTTCGAATCGAATCGAAATCGGAATTCGTATTTTCAATATAACCCTCCCCCCTCCCCTTTCTATACCTATTATTATAAGGTTACTGCAGTTTTCGAGTCCATAACCTCTCCTGCGGCTCACACCTAGTGATGTGCCTGGTGGAAATATTGCCATTGCTGGCAATATTCCAAATTTTGCCACTGCCGGTAAAATACCAAATTTTGTTTTTTTTTTGTCTAAGAAGCGTTGCCCCACACTAGGATTTTCTCCTGTATTGTGGGTGCGTTCACAAACATATAAAGTCACATACACAAATACCCAGACCCGAAACAACTATCTGCAGGCCATACAAATATTTGTTCCGTGCGGGGATCGAACCCGCGACACGCAGCGCAGCAGTCCAATCGCTTAGCCACACCGCCAACCGTGCCATCAGCAGCATTGGCAATATTGCCAATGTTGCCGGTCAAATAATACCAATATATTTTATTATTACTGCAGATATACCTAATCATCGTTTAGTTATACCGATTTTCAATTTTTTTTTTCTGCGTTTGAAAGGGTATACTCCTGAGGGGGTCCCATTATCACGAAGTCAGGACCTGATGATGGGATCCCTGAGAAATCTAGGGCAACCCTCAAATTTTATAGGCACTGATTACGTTTTCCATAATTTTCTGAAGCTGTTCAAGCATTTGCATCTGATAATCATAATCTCATTGCACTGATGATGGAACGTGCAACTCCTCAACTGTTAGGAGTTGAAAGAATATTCCTTTTCAATACACTTCCTCGAAAACTAGCTCTTATTGCACTACGATTAGGTTCGAAATTCAACATACTTCGCACGCGTGCGGTAATCTTATTTTTCCAAGAACCAAGGGCGGGAAAGAAAATAACCACAGATAACTATACCTTAAATTATGTCCAAATCGATTAAAACAGGAAATTAAAAAAAAATCACCACTGACGATAGAGTCGGCAGTGTTTTTTTTGTTTTATTTCGTCATTTTGATTTGCGTCCATATTTTTTGAATATTTTGTGTTTCTCTAAAGAATACTATATATAAGCATGATTATTTTAAACAATTATTTGAACAAGTAAACATTTATTTGTGTTCTTATTAAAAAAATATTTGAATTTTATATTTTTCCTATGAGGCTGTTTAGCGGCTTCATACCTTTGATTCTTCTTCAATCTGGCGAAATCAAACCGCGGAAAAAGAGCAAATGAAATCATAGTCTCCTAAAAATTGATGACAATAATATTTAAGTATCGTTATTAGTTAATTTCTTCGAAAGTGCATTGAAAAACGTCGTTTGATACACGTGGGAATTTGTTATTGCATTTCTCGACCCCGTGAACACCCTCGCCTTACGGCTCGGGTGTTCGCAGTTGTATCAAAATGTACTATTAAAATTATACGTACAATGGACCGATAGTTGTATTCTTCTTTCAGGCTATTTTAACCGACTTTAAAAAAAAGGAGGTTCTAAATTTGTCAGAATCTTTTTTATGTATATTCACCAATTACTCGAAGACGCAGGCGTCTTCGAGTAATTGGTGAATAACCGATATAGAAAATTCTCTTAAAAGGAATGGCATGCTAGAGAAATCGAGGGCAACCCTCAAATTTTATAGGCACATATACGTGTTACGTGCTTTTTCTAAAGTTGTCAAGTATTCGCATCTAGCAGTTATCAGTTCATGTTGATGGAAGGTATATCTCGTGCTAAAAGATACGACAAAATTATATGAAAAAAAGAAATATCAATGTACCTACCTATAGCAATCCACTGCTGAATATAGGCCTCTTTAATCATACGCCACTCAGCTCGATTTTCGGCAACACTCATCCAGTTGCTACCTGCCACACTGCGAAGATCATCGCTCCATTGAGCCTGAGGGCGTCCCATCTTATGTTTGCCGATTCACGGTCTCCACTCAAGATCACGTCTACTCCAACAGTAATCGGTTCTGCGGCTAATAGGGCCGGCCTCCTGCCACTTCAGCTTACTTATTCTGTGAGCTATGTCAACAACTCTGGTCCTTTGTCGGATCACCTCATTTCGGACGCGATCCCTGAGAGAGACTCCTACCATAGCTCGCTGAGCGCACTGGTTGAAGACCTTATTCTGTAGGCTCTGCGGAATGCGTGACGAGAAGACCCGACGAAGCTTCCCGAACGCTGCCCAGCCCAGCTGGATTCTTCGATTAATCTCCCTCTGTTCTTACCAAACTGCGTTGGTATAACATTGTTTTTTGTTATTTTTATTTATTTATTTTATTTGTTACCTATGTGATTTTACATGATAAACAAGAGATATTAAAATAAATCATTCGAATTGGTGCCTTTTATTCAATACACAACGATCGTCAACATTTATGTTATTTTTTATATTCACTAGGTATTGTGTACGGTAGGTAACATAGGCAACATTGCCGGTAAAATACCAGGAATATTGCCAAAACTGCTATTATTGGCAATTTTACCCAAAACAACATTTTATTTCATATAATGTAGATTACGGCCTATAAATGCTAATTTTAGGTGTAGTAAATAGATTCCGTACTTAATTTGAATTATATAAGCAATATTTCCACTCCCGGCAATCTTGCCACCAATATTCCCACTTCGGGGAATATTGCCAGCAACGCCACATCTCAACTCACACCCGAGCCAACAAGTGGAAAAGTTATTGCAGTCAATAAAGTTTCCCCACTTGTATCAAAATCAATCTTATTTCTTTGTCTATCCAAAGATGTTGATCAACAAAGTACAGTTCATATCTATATGAACTGTACTTTGTTCATCAACATCTTGGCTTAACGTTGTTTTTTGTTATGTGATTTTACATGATAAACAAGAGATATTAAAAGAAATCATTCGAATTGGTGCCTTTTATTCAATACACAACGATCGTCAATATTTATGTCAACTCACACCCGAGCCAACAAGTGGGAAAGTTATTGCAGTCAATAAAGTTTCCCCACTTGTATCAAAATCAATCTTGTTTCTTTGTCTATCCAAAGATGTTGATCAACAAAGTACAGTTCATATCAATATGAACTGTACTTTGTTTTTCAAGTTGTTACTAATAGTCAAAAAAATGCTGTCACTTATGGGATTTATAGTAGCTTAGCTTTAGCTCATTAGTTGACCCCTTTTTTTTTTGGCGGGTGGAAAATCACCAAATAACCCCTCCCGCTCTTGGGCAGAGCGAAAGAGAGTGTCAGACTTTTACTGACTAAAAACCACCCATGTTCCTTCTTAGCCCTTCATGTCGAGGCCGCGGTATCTGTTGCGAATAACCCGCAGCCCCGACCGGCATTAGTTGACCCCTACCCCCCCGATTTGCCCTCTCTTCAGCAAACCCCTCCGTCTCCCGCACAGACTTGGGACCGCGCCTGGTGCGAAATATTAGTACCCACCTAGCCCGAGATAGTCAAAATATTTGAACATCAGCTGTGTTAGGACTAGAATGTTGATATAAATAGCTTGGCAGTGACGACCGTGCTGCACTGCGCATCGCCAGTTCAAGGAATACTGGATAACAATCATAATTTTTATCACATATTATGATAGCTTGTTTGTAACCAGTACTAATTAACGCTGAAAAGGCTAGACGGATTTAGATGGACATGGTTCATGGATAGACTAGGTAGGACTATTTTATCAACTTTCACAATTGTTGGGGAATGTTCACTAAAACATAAGCACATTTTGAAAGAGTTTTAACAAAGTGGCCCTCACACCACACGCACAACATAGTAAGTAAGCGGTGAACTTTATGTTAGTATTCCTATTAACTAAACAACATTTGGGTTTAAGATATGTATATGTTACACAGCTTCGTTGCGTTTCAAATCGCCGAGTTGAGGTGTAAGCTAAATAACAAGATTGCTTATTTTTGTTTTATTAATTTTTAATTAACAGGACCATGAGCAATCAAGGCCATTGTTGATGAAGCCAAGCTGTACTTTAGTAAGTCTGCAACCATGTGCAGTTTAACTAACATAGTACAGATTAACTAACGAAATAAATTAAACAAACATTATTATCACATAATTGTTGCTATTTATTAAATTATACAATCTAAAGTTCGCGATTACACTTGATTACGTTAGCACTAGTCTAGTACTTGGGTGCGGGGGACTCCTCCTTCGAGTAGTCTCTGATGGGAGAGTAGAACTGAAACAATACAAACAACACTACAGCTCTCGTCCACTTATGCACATTATGATTACGTTATTCCTCTTATGAAAGTACCTCGCCTGGTTAATAAGAAAGGCACAAGTGAAAAGCATGCAACGTCACCTTTTTATGTTTTTTGAAATGGCCAAACCATTGTATGGTATAAAATGATAGAATGAAACACCAAATCACACAGCACTAAGTAATCTTTATAGAAAATATTGATATTACATCATTATGGCAATAACAAGCCACGTCCAACTTTGTGGACTAAAATCAAACAAATACCATTTAACTGTATTTTCAAATTTTGTTTATTTTTACTACACACGCGAAACAAATATTTTACTTTAGAAATAAATTTAAATTTCTTTAATTTCAAGCTTTAATGGGGGCATGGGCACTTTTCACATGTAGATTTTCTGCTACAGTGTTGATTAATGTTTTGCGTTTCCCACGAAGATAGCATTTTGGAAGCCCTAAAAAATTACTTTTAGGCTAGTCTATACTTATTTTTGCTTGTGACTGTATCCTTCTGCAAGGGTCAAAGACTAATTTAAATGTCTCGGTTCATACTATTTGTGACATTGCATGTTTTTGCAGTGCTCTTCAATTGGCTTTATGACATTCTGGTAAATAAATAAGTTATGGATTCCATAGTTATGAGCTGTAAATACAGGTACAACATTTTCCTTGTAGGTGTAGGTAATGCCCCGTTGGGGCAGCGGGTTGTTTGCAAGAGATACCGCAGCCTCGACATGAAGGACTAAGAAGGAAATGGGTGGTTTAGTTTAAACTGGGCTTTTATCCGCACTAAGCCTCTTGATTGGGCCATTGTCAACAACATGGGTGGTTTTTAGTCATTAGAAGTCTGATACTCCCTTTCGCTCTGCCCAAGAGCGGGAGGGTTTATTTGATGATTTCCACCCATCAAAAACAAAAAAAAAAGTGTAGGTGATAAGTGCCACTTATCCTACTTGTTACCACTGGCAGTATAAATTTAATTATATAGAAGTTAATGTGGCAATGTATTTATTTTTATTTTGCACTATAGTTACCACTGAGAAGCCACAAAGGGATGGTGTGGAACCAGTAGCACAATATAAATATGGACAGTACGGAAACTACCTACAAACGCTCGAAACCGCACACTCACACAAACATGCGCATCGACGGGGCATCTCGGCCGACTTCGCGGTGCTCTCAGTTATGCGTGCCGCGCCGAGACGAGTTGTCAGTTGGTCACGTATAAGTTTATATCTCCCGATGTTTTTTTTAATGCCACGAACGTGTTGCGCGGTATACGTCTGTGTGAACTCGGCTTCATTTAACCGACTTCCAAAAAGAAGGAGGTTCTCAATTCGTCTGTTTGGTTTTTTTTTTGGAAATTTGTTTCCGCATAACCCTCATTTATGAACCGATTGGAAAACACATTTTTTTAATCGAAAGAGTATACTCCCGAGGTGGTCCCACTGTTACCATGTCAGGATCTGATGATGGAATCTAAGCGAAATTGAGGGCAACCCTCAAATTTTATAGGCACGTTTTACGTGTTTCGTACTTTTTCTAAAGCTATTAAAGTATTCACATCTGGCAGTCATTACCTCGCGTTGAGCTGATGAGCTGATGACGGAAGGTATAACTCCTTAACGGTTAGGAGTTGGAGGATAATTCTTGAATAAAATATCATGGGGATGTATATAATATAACCATATTATGGTTGAATTCTTTCAGGTTATCTAGGTTAGCTGATTGTGGAAGGTACAACTCCTCAACGGTTAGGAGTTCATAGCAATAATAAGGGAATCTTGAAGGTTAAGAAAAGTTGTAAAAGGTTACGCCGCGCGCGCCGTAATGACAAGTTAAAGATCTATAGTTCTAAAAGTTATTGTGTATTAATACTAAACTGTTTTCCGTGTTTAAACTACATATTGTCTTTTGTTTTATGATATACCTATCTATATTGTATTTAAATTTGTAAGCTAGTTTTTTTTAAATTCGGTTGATTGATCACAACAGAATAAAAATGTTTTAATAAAGAATAAACAATATCAACAACAAGCTTAATTTTATTGAATCAATAGTTAATTTGATCTCTCGAACTGTATCGAGAAGTTATCTGGGGACTTCAGCAACCGTGCATAAATGGGACAGCCCTATGGCTTCAATTTAGCATAGGTAGTTATCGCATCAACTAGGCTTAGTTTCGGTACTGTCCATATTTATACTGTGCCAGTAGGTATGATGACACTGAGTGGAGTGTTGCATACCTTGTACTGCTTGGCCCTGTACTCCTCCCAGGGCTCAGGGTTGGACTTCTTGTTCCATGACACGTCGGGGTTGCGGGTGGCCAGCCTGCCCAGGTAGAACACAGCACCGGCGCAGCCAATCCCCACGCACACGTACAGTGGGATCAACTGCACATATACATCACAATCATCAGTGTTTGGACATGCTCTTGTTGTGGGTATTAATGTAATATAGAAGACAATCAATACTTTGCTATTAGAACAATGCATGTTAATGTTATTATTCGTTGGCTATTGAAACCTGAGACACTGCACAGAATAGAACATTCTTTATTTGGAAAACTTTCTCATACTTCTCTAACAACCAGAATAAGTTCAACTGTCTGCCCGATAATAATTAATAATAACCTCCAAATATCCCTTTGCCCAGCAGTAGGTATGATGCAGTGTTTTGATGTATGACTTAAATATGTTTGGGGCACTTTGGGGTGGACCACCCTCATCACTTAGGAGTATGAAAAAAGTGGTCAGAGGAATTCCCAGGTGTTATTGGGGATAGCTCTCTTTAGAGCAGATACTCTAAAGTGCTTAGGTTTGATCTATATTTATCAATCAGTGATACGAATGTGGACACTTGCTTTACTGCTGGCAATACATATTCATAATGATAAAAAAGATAAAGAAATAGGACAAGTAATGCACACCAGCTTTCAAGCAAAACTAGTTGCCACTACTTATGTCATTGTATCTCAATTAGCTTGAATTTGCCGACTTCGTTTGTACAATTTATTATAACAAAAAAATATGAAAAATATTTTCATTCTTTTACTGTAAATAGATTTTACAGATGGCAGCCCTATGACGAGACGTTATACCTTGTAGAAGCAAATTAACTTATCACAATGGGTATCAAATTATAGCCTCACACCTCAATTAATTTACAGATACTTAGAAGCCATAACAATTAAACATTAAGAACAAAAATACACATTATTAGAGGTTAATTATGTAAGAAGTGTACACCTGAGACGTAGTTGGAGTTGATCAACAAATAAGATGTGCTACTTACAGCTTTATGCTTTTTCAAGCTTTCAAGTGATAATCCTTGCATTTTTATGGCTTACTGAATATTCAAAAAATCACAAATATATGCCTAGGAGGCAGAAATACAAGCGATCGATTTGGTGCAGTCTTCGTCGATTGCAGAAAAAATCTGACAGTTTATCTTTTCAGCAGTGTCAATGTTACCCTCCTTGAATTATAAAATGTTTATTGCAACGTTAAAAAACAACTATTGATTTTGAAAAAAAAAGTTTCTTTCATCGGTTCACAAAATGGTTAATAAAATTATTGGCTAAGATAATTATGATAAACGCATTGACAATCTTTTGAGCTCGTGGCTTAATAAGAACTGCCACTCGGGTCGATCTTTAGGTTAAGCTGTGCTTGCCTAGGTCGGTCTGTGGATGGGTGACCACCCGACATACCGAGTTTCATCCGTGCCCCGGAAAGCACGTTAAGCTGTTGGTCCCGGCTGCCATTTATAGACCTTTGGCAGTCGTTACAGGTAGTCAGTGACCTGAAAGTCTGACATCCAGTCTTACCAAAGAGTATCGTATTAACTGGGTTGTGGAGGTCAGATAGGCAGTCGCCCCATGTAAAATACTGGTATTCAGCTGCATCCGGTTAGACTGGAAGCCGACCCCAACATGGTTGGGAAAAGGCTAGACAGATAATGATCTTTAAAAAGGACAAGTGCGTAGCAGTACTCAAACCGGCATACGTGTATGACCACGATGTACGAATGTAGACGAGGCAAAAGGAGTATATAAGGATCGTAGCAAGTGGCGTTCTGTGGTTTCTGCCTACCCCTCTGGGAAAAGGGCGTGTGTTTATGTATGTATACTGTACATCTTTGTTGAACACGTGAAAAATACCGAATGATACCTTTTCAGCACGATTTTTTTTAGCGTGTCTGTTTCCTTCGAGTTTAACCGTAGATAGACGAAATTGAACGAGATTATGTTAAATGTTTTTCTACGGAACCGTAATATAATGCGGAAAGAGTGTGACGTGTTCAGAATAGCATGTCAACTTCTTTTTAAATATTGATGCGTTTCGGCGGCGGCGCTGTTTGGCGTCAAATACAAAGACAATACGGCGGATTATGATAAGATTAGCAGGCGTACCGCGGTATGGTATGGTGCCGCAGCAAACCGCAGCGCACCGTG
Source organism: Diarsia brunnea (assembly GCA_949774965.1). Taxonomy (NCBI): domain Eukaryota; kingdom Metazoa; phylum Arthropoda; class Insecta; order Lepidoptera; family Noctuidae; genus Diarsia; species Diarsia brunnea. Next base: position 296,958 of record OX459006.1, read on the forward strand.
TGGCCTCAGTCTTACTTAACATCAAATAGTTGATAAAAAGTTATTCAGTTGATTATAGAGTGACGTCTCCAAATACGGCAGTTAGTTTTATTCCTTACTGGCAACACCATTAACAGCTGTCAAATAACAAAAAAAATGCAATAAACTTTTGACAACTGCATCAAAAGATTTTATAGTATTGATATAACCTAATTTTAATGACTTGGTGCTATTCTTGTAGAAACAATTCTTCTTATAATCGATAGGGAAAAGAACACTTTCAAAATGAGCTTTTTATTGTAAGTAATATATAGTAGGTCCATTAATAGCAGTGATGTATATCTATAAATAACTAAACGTCTTCCGTTCTGCTGCGCTGACGTCTTGTTTACGTCTGTGTTGAAGTTTTGTAGTACATTATTGAAATGGTTTCAGTAGTAAAGAGTAGTGCCGCTTCCCTAAAGCCCGACTGTAAGCACTGGCACAGACTAGTGGCTGTCCACTACTTGTATGTAGTGGGCAGCACCTCCTAGCTGGACTATATGCTTAGCCTTGTTGGTCGTCGTTAAGTATAACATGTCAACACGTCGTGTTACAGTGGGAGTCGTTCAAACAAGACATTTAAGCCGAAGAAGAACATACCCGAAGGCACGCACCAGTACGACCTGATGCGGCACGCGGCGGCCACGCTCGGGTCCGGCAACCTGCGCCTCGCCGTCATGCTGCCTGAGGGGGAGGACCTCAACGAGTGGGTTGCCGTCAATAGTGAGCACCAGCTTTTATTACTAGCTTCTTTAACTTGATACAGATGTGAACCACTCAATTTGGACCTACAAGCCGGTCAGTTACAGTCATCATCAGGTTCAGTGACCAGAAGCTGTTACACATCATTATCGGTACCTATACAAAAAATATTTATTTGATCTCATGACACTGTGACATACATAAACTGAGGCAACCCCAGTAAGTTACAATAGTACTTATGTAGGGGCTGTCTCTCTTCCCATAAGGGGTACCTGTTGTTACTATAATAATATAATGTATGAAGAAGTTGTGGGCTAGCTTACAAAACTAAAAGCTGAATATGCTGCAACTAGTGTTATTAGAAGGCACAAAAGTTGTTTTAGTTCTGCTAATGTGTGAGTGCACATTTTACTAGTGTACCATAGCAAATGTTCAAAAGTCTGTCCCTTAGTTCGTATGCTAATTATTATCCAATAATCAAGTTTAACAATAGCAAAGTATAACAAATATTGTTGCATTATTCAGTCCATGTTCAGCACTTTAATAGTTATCAATTTATTGTTAGACACAACACAGCTAAACTGTTTGCTGTAGACACAAATGCATAGTGCACAGGCACACAGGGATCATCTCTGGTTGTTATCGGAGTTCATTTGAAGTGTCTAAACAGGTGTCTGTGAGTGTGCCTGTAGCTCCTCATGCACATTTAAACCCTGTATGGTTCAGATAATGCAATAACTCTAGAGAACATTAACAATTGTTATACAAAAACAAATGATTCTTTTGTTAGTTAAACAACATCCATGGGGTAGTAACTGTTATTATCATTTATTTAAGATGGATCAAAGTATAATTGGTCATACAATAGGTAGTCTGGTTTTGAAAACCAGCTTGTTGAGTGTAAGTGAGCATGTGGAATAAATGAGTGCACTTTTTGTTTAGAAAGAGTTTTCCTAAATTCATATCTATACAGCAGGCAGCAACATACCATTAATAGAACCTTAGTGCCTTCTCCATCCATTTCCATTGCTACTTATATATATATATATGGCTGATTGCTGCTTGTGCCCATTGTTTCTTTTGGCATGATTGTATTGCATGCATTATGTAGCGGCCGCCACCGCCGCCATCGCCGCCACCGCATGACTCACAGATAACAGGCTAGGTATCGCTCACATCCTCTTTTTGTTTCCTTTTATAGCAAACCATGAGCTGTACAAGGAAAAAATATTTTTAATATTATAATTGATGATTATTTCCTGTTAAGGTAGAAGCGCGATTTATGCCATAGAAGTATAAGATGAATCTTTTTCGGATTCTACCTGATTTGATTCCCGAGTGTGGCATGCATGCAGATTTTGGAAATCTTGGAAGATTAGCTTAAGTTTAAAAATAAATAAAGGTTTACTTTGAGAAAAATTTTCTAGCTCCAGTATTTAGAGTACTTGCCCTCCATGTGAGCTTGAAAAACTTCACCCTGAATATTTAGCATGCGTTTTTAGTGTTGGGATTGTATCCGGATAAATACTCAAAATGGATAAATACTCATAAATGTCCGTTTTTACTTGAGTATTTATCCAAAACAGCGGATAAATACTATCTCCATTTTTTGTAACGTAAATTTTATCAATTTACAAACAAAAGAATTGAAATAAATGAAATCCTGAAAAATTGATATGTATCGTACTTTATTAATCACTTTAACAATTATGAAAAGCCTTTATTAACAATGATTTCACCCAATCATGAAAATGTTCGCCAATCACTATCCAAATCAGAAAAAAATATACGTATTTTGTGAGATACTTAAATAATTGTTATATATTTGGAGGGTATGAGGAACAGGGGGTAAAGTTCCTCATCCTCCATAGAAAAGGAAGGATCCTCCGACCAGACGTGTGTTGTGTCTGGTGGGCTAACTACCCGACATATGTAAGTCGGGATTTTCTATATTGGCTAATGTCGCGGTTTATGTTTATAGCGTGATGTAGGATTAGCCAATTAGTTCTCATGTGTTGCGATAGATGTCGCTGTCGCCACATCGCTCCCCTCCAAGACTGGAGGTCGATAGCAGGTTGAGTCTTGATCCTTGCCAAGCCAGTGGGAGGTTTTAGTGAGTTGGAACCGAATGCCGCATAGTTTTCGGTGAGTTTTAGGCGTCTCTGCTTGCTGACCGGCCGAAGTGCAGTGTGCTGTGCCAAGGTTGCTGATGAGGTTGAGGACCAGGTATGCGCTGCCGCTGCAAGCTGGGGGTCAGGATACCCGATGAAGCCGTGGTTGCTGGATGGCGGTATGACTCGCTGCTCGAAGGCTTGAGGAAGTGATGATGACGTTTGTAGTAGCGGCACGAAGGCTGCGCTGACGTTCGTGCTCGGGGTCACCAGTTTGGGGGATATGAGGAAATGGGTGTAAAGTTCCTCATGCCCTATAGAAAAGGGAAGATCCTCCGACCAGACAGGTGTTGTCTGGTGGGCTAACTGCCCGACATATATAAGTATACACATATGTATAGACATCAGTCAGCGCAGCCTTCGTGCCGCTACTACAAACGTCATCATCACTTCCTCAAGCCTTCGAGCAGCGAGTCATACCGCCACCCAGCAACCACAGCTTCATCGGGTATCCTGACCCCCAGCTTGCAGCGGAAGCGCATACCTGGTCATCATCCTCAGCCACATCAGCGACCTTGGCACAGCACACTGCACTTCGGCCGGTCAGCAAGCAGAGACTCACTGGAGCATAATGCAGCATCACCCCGACTCACTGGGGCATCACCGCAGACAGTTCCGACTCACCGTGAACTATGCGGCATTCGGTTCCGACTCACTGGAACCTTCCACTGGCCTGGCAAGCATCAAGACTCAACCTGCTATCGACCTCCGGTTTCGGAGGGGAGTGATGTGGCGACAACGACATCTATCGCAACACATGAGAACTAAAATGACAAATCCTGCATCGCGCTATCAAAGTTATCCGCGACATTAGCCTATATAGAAAATCCCGACTTACAGTTGTCGGGCAGTTAGCCCACCAGACACAACACCCGTCTGGTCGGAGGATCCTCCCTTTTCTATTGGGGATGAGGAACTTTACACCCTGTTCCTCACACCCCCCCAAAGACCATAAGCATCGAAATCTTTTTCGTCAAAAACTGTCAACATAATATGAAAATATAGATAAGTAGTGCGCTACTTTACTCACTTTAACAATAACAAAATCTTAGTTTTCACTACAATTATGAATATGTCGTATTTCTGTCAATATGAGAAGTTTGTTTACTACAATCATGAATCCAGTCAATCACTATAATCATAATTATGTTTTTCTGAAATCAATTACTATCACTATAAGATGCTTGTTCATCATTATTAGAATTCATCAATTCACAAACTGGAACACGCTTGATTCTCTCAAATCCACTGATTCTTCATCAGTATTTGTCTGTACTGGACATGGTGATGGAACATCTTCATCATAACTGTCCCTGTCTGCCTTAACTTTCACGCTCTTTAACTTTGTCGTAGAACATATTCCTTTCCACCAGGTTAAAGGGCTGATTTCGTTACTGTTTTCCAAATAACGTAATTTTAATGTAATGTTTTGGAAAGCCCAACTAAATATACTAGCCATTCAATACGAAAAACCAACCCATGCGCAAAAATAATATTTATCCATCATTTTAAGTAAATATCCGATAAAAACGAGTAATAACGAGTATTTATCCATTTCTGATAAATACTCGAGTTTTTATCCACCGAGAATTTATCCTCCGCCCATCACTATGCGTTTTGCGTATTTACGCGGTTGTGAGACGAGTCTATTTAATCTGCAACCTAAAATGCATGAATACTAATTTATATCATAAATTCATAACAGTCATAATATTCGGTAACTGTGTTAACCCAGATGAAAACATGTCGTATATTGAACCCTTTATGTAGCAAGAGCTGCACAGCTACATGAGGACATGTTTTCATTATAATATTCTCTCCAGGCTTCGTAACCTGTTACTACTACAAAACGTTTGATTATGAATGTGATGTGTGGACTAGTTTGGTTCCGTTGTGTAAGACTTGGCTCGGTCGGCAGCGGTGGACTTCTTCAACCAGATCAACATGCTGTATGGCACCATCACGGAGTTTTGCACGGAGGAGTCGTGCGCGGTGATGTCGGCGGGGCCCAAGTACGAGTACCACTGGGCGGACGGGCACACCGTCAAGAAGCCCATCAAGTGCTCCGCGCCCAAGTACATCGACTACCTCATGACGTGGGCGCAGGACCAGCTCGACGACGAAACGCTATTCCCCTCCAAAATAGGTAAATGCACAACATTCATTACTCTGTGAGCCTATTACCATCAAACCCACACTCCGCGGCGGCTTCTGAAACATTCTTCATGGAATCCCCAATATCAGTTTGGGGATGTGGAATTAACTCTTTATCGAGCCTCCTAATAAATAGGACTTATAAACTCACTAGTGATAACTGATACTGATTTTTTATATGAACTTTATTAACAAACTATATCTTGGACTCTTGGTGTAGGACGCTTCACGAACCCGTCTACCTATCATTCTGTACGTCAAACTAAGTAGGTAACGAAAGAGATAACGTAGCCTCGACACAAAGGGCTTAGAAGGAACATGGGTGGTTTTTAGTCAGTAGAAGTCTGACTGTCTCACTTACAGCTCTGCCCAGAGCGGGAGGAGTCATTTGATGATTTCCCACCCTCCAAAAAAAAAATAGTGTTATCATTGCAATTTGCAAGGCTTCCTATGCTAAGAGGCTGCCACCAACAACGCATAAGTCATCGTCTGTAGATGGTTTGCAACAACGGATGTTGGCGTGTTGCGAACTTGAGTAGTTGGATACATATCGCGTGTTGCAGGCGTGCCGTTCCCTAAGAACTTCCTGGCGATGGCGAAGACGATCCTCAAGCGGCTGTTCCGCGTGTACGCGCACATCTACCACCAGCACTTCCCCGAGGTCGTGCAGCTCGGCGAGGAGGCGCATCTCAACACCTCCTTCAAGCACTTCATCTTCTTTGTGCAGGTACCACCGCCGCCACTGCCACCCACTGTTCATACCAACTCGCTCCATGAATTGTGTAACTTACATGAAATAACCGTCTGTGCAGGAGTTCAACCTGATCGAGCGGCGGGAGCTGGCGCCGCTGCAGGAGCTCATCGAGAAGCTCACAGCCAAGGAGGCGCGATGAGCCACCCCCCCCCCCACCCCCCGTGCACCAGCACCCCGCCACCCCCACTCGGACACACGCTTACTATTATTTCGCTCGATCTTCGCACTATGTTATACTGGGGGCCTTTGTACCGGGCTTCGGCGCAGACACGTGCGTGGCGACACTCCTATATTACACTTGGGTATGCTGGATGTTGGCCAGTGGCCACGCTAACCTTCACCGTAGCCGCGTGGTACAAGCGCGCGTAGGGCGCGGCCGACGCTCGCGACAGCGGACCGGCTTGCGCTCGTCGACCGTACGAGTGTTCGGCTGTCCGTGCGAAGAATCTCAAAATTCTCGACATTTACGTTATAGTTTTATTTAAAACTGTAGAATCGTAAATATTAGACTTTGATCTTTCTTGCATAGTAGTAGCCACCTCATTGTTTAAAATGAACACTAGTGCTCCGAAGTAAATAAATACTAACAAAGATGCTAGTGTACTGATTGAAATGTTTGTGATATGAGGGCAGGACGGACTCGTGCGGCGCCCTCTGTCGGCCATGCGCGGGACTTTCTTTACTGTTATAATTTCGACGATTCATATTAGATGGAGAACAAAATAATGAGTGATGCGCCGCCTTCCGCCTGCCCTCACCGCGTAGTGTATGTCCTCACTCAGATATAGAACCAGTAGGCTATAGAGAAGACGGCCTTCCTATACAATAAGATTTAATATAGATGCGATTTATCTTTGGAATATAAATATTTAGATTTGATACATGAAGTATAATGTTATATTTAAGGTTACTACAGTGTGGTTCGTCAGTGACGCGCAGGGCGTGACGCAGTGTGCGCGCTCACTGCTCGGCGCGTCACGTGTGACGTCACAAGCTCGTCTTGTGCTATTCAGTATAAGTTATTTATTAATTTCGGTTATAGGACTGACGGTATTCCTGTCTAGATTATTTATTAGATTAAATCTTGTTTTCGTGTATGACTTCTTCATTGAATGCAATAATCTCTAAAAGCGTTAAAATAAGTAATGTAGATATTTTGTGCATTTAATATATTTTGATTTCGTGTTCTATCATATCGATCTATATTGCGACTGACAAGTGATGTATTTAATTTAAAATTAGATAATTTCTGAATATAAAAATTAAGTTTTCGTAATAAACAGTTGTTTTATTACCATTGCACCTATTTCGAAGATAGTTTGGCTCTAATCGACTACTAAAGTACGACTACTCTCCGCTCCGATGAGTCCAAAATTGTGCGTCACTTTTTAGGTTCCCGTAGCTGAATGGCAAAAAACGGAACCATTTTAGATTCGTCATGTCAGTTTGTCCGTCCGTGTGTCACAGCCACTTTATTCAAAGATGGTCTTGGCCATCGCATCGCATTCGCCAAAGTTAAGCCCATTCTAATGTATAATCGCCATCGCATTGGCCAATGTGATGCGGTGGCCAAGACGAGTCTTAACTCTATGGGTTACGTCGTTCTATAACGGAATTTCAATGGTCACCTTCCAGCTCCATCATCAGATCCTGGGTAGGGTACCATCTAAAGACAGAGTACTCGTCAAAACAAATCAAACGAGCTCAAACTCGACGGGGTTATGTCGTTTTATAACAGAATTCCTATGGCCACCTTTCAGCTCCATCATCAGACCCTGGACATAATCTAAAACCAAAGTACTTGACAAGGCGAATCAAACGAGTCCAAACTCGATGTAGTTAGGTCGTTTAACAACGGAATTCCTATGGTCATCATCCACCTCCATCAACAGACCTTGAACATAATCTAAAAACAAAGTACTTGACAAGGCGAATCAAACGAGTCCAAACTCGATGTAGTTAGGTCGTTTAACAACGGAATTCCTATGGTCACCTTCCACCTCCATCAACAGACCTTTTTTTTTTTTTTGGCGGATGGAAAATCATCAAATAACCCCACCCGCTCTCAGACTTCTACCGACTAAAAACCACCCATGTTCCTTTTTAGCCCATCATGTCGAGGCCGCGGTATCTCTTGCGAATAACCCGCAGCCCTGACGGGATCAACAGACCCTGACCACCATCTAAAAACAAAGTACTTGACAAGGCGAATAAAACGAGTCCAAACTGGATGGAGTTAGGTCGTTTAACAACGGAATTCCTATGGTCATCTTCCACCTCCGTCAACAGACCCTGACCACCATCTAAAGACAAAGTAGTCGTCAAGACGAATCAAACAAGCCCAAATTAGATAGGGTTATGACATTCTAAAATGGAGTTCCTGTGACTAATTTACAGCTCCATCGGATCATCAGACCCAGGACATAATCTAAAGACAAAGTAATCGTCAAGATGAATCGAACGCTACGATAGTGGCGGTAAGTCCCCTCTTTGAGGAGTGGCTGGAGAGGCGCCACGGCGCCCTCACCTTCCGTTTGACGAACGTACTCACCGGACACGGTTGTTTCGGGAGGTACCAGCACCGAATCAGGCGGGAGGAAACGCCCGGATGCCACCATTGTGAGGACCGGCCGGAGGACACGGTGGAGCACACCGTGGAGGTGTGTCCCGCTTGGGCGGAGCCCCGCCGTGTTCTCGTAGCGGCGATCGGCGGCGGCGACCTCTCGCGTCCGGCTCTGGTGCAAGCCATGGTCCGGGGCGAGAAGGAATGGGACGCCGTCGCCTCCTTCTGCGAAGCAGTGATGCTAGCGAAGGAGGTGGCGGAACGTGAGAGGGAGAGAACCTCTCGTCCCAGCCGTCGCGGGAGGCGATCCGGGCGTCGGGGGCCACGTGATGGCTTCCGGCCACCGTAGACGCGGGCCTGTGGACGGTGAGTGATGGGTAAGCTCGCCGTCCGTCCGTCTTATGACGACGACAGGCCGTGTCGACGGCGCGTTCGTGTTCCACGCGCGCCTCAAAGAGATGTCAGCAACATGGAAGGGGCCCGCAAGGGCCGACGCCTGTCGAGGCTGCGGGTTGTTCGCAAGGGATACCGCGGCCTCGACATGAAGGGCTAAGAAGGAACATGGGTGGTTTTTAGTCAGTAGAAGTCTGACACTCCCTTTCGCTCTGCCCGAGAGCGAGACCCCTCTCGCTCTCGGGCAGAGCGAAAGGGAGTGTCAGACTTCTGGAACTGGAAGGTGGCCATAGGAAATCCATTTTAGAACGTCATAACCCCTTTGAGTTTGGACTCGTTCGATTCATCTTTTTTTTTTTTTTGGGGGGTGGGAAATCATCAAATAACCCGTTATTTGATGATTTCCCACATGAACATGAACACAAAATGGATTTCCTATGGCCACCTATTCCAGTTCCATAATCACACCCTGGATATAACGAACAATACAAAGAACTCGTCAAGACAAGATAAGATAAGTCTTTATTTGCGTACGTATACTTAGTATAAAGTTGTTACAGTCAGATATTAATCTAAAGTCCATATTATGTTTAGCTATACAGGATATGAATCAAATGCATGCAAAATAATAAATATCAGATAATTGTTGTTCAACTTCAATGTCACAGATATAAGTCCATACCAATGACTATATAGCCTCTCTCTTTGGTCCATTCAATAATATTACAATGATTTGTCTCTCAGCATAATACGCAAAGTCAAAAGTTAGAGGTTTATAGTTTTTTGTTTAGAAAATCAATAATGTCATAAAATATAATTATGTTCTTTCAACCATTTCAATAATCTCTTTATAAACGAATTAAATAATAATTTTATTTCTTTAGGAATTTTGTTATAAATGCGTATACACATGACTAGGAAACTTTTTGCATACTTGGCTGACTTAGGAGTATCCTGCAAATCTGCAAATATGCAATGCAAGTCTGCATGGATCTCTATTTCGAGAGTTCAATTGAAAGGCTTTTTTGAACAATCCCTTATTATTATACATAATAATTGCAAACCTCGAATATGTACAGTGACGGAAGTGGTAATATATCTAGTGTTCTAAAGAACTGTTTACAAGACTCGTCAGGACGGATACCACAAATGGCTCTGATGCATTTCTTTTGCGCAATAAATGCCCGGTGTCTATCCGCGCTGTTACCCCAAATAAGAAGCCCATATCGTAAGATAGGTTCTTTAGAGGCGTGATATGCTTTTGTCTGAGAGCATAGACAAATTTATTAATCCTACTGCATAAACCATCCAGTTGTACTTTCCAATTTAGATCTTGATCAATAAGCAATCCTAGGAATTTGGTTTGTGGAACTTCGTTTAATTTGTCAATATTAGGTAAGTTTGAAATTGTATTTATTATGTTTTGATTTATTGAACTGCATATAATTAGATTTGTCCAAGTTAATTTTTAATTTATTTGTCTGTAGCCATTTTATAATGTCATTAATAGTGTTATTGATGTCCAGTTCATGCAGGGCTATTGCGTATCTTTTTAAATGTAGTGTCCATCGATTAACTGTCAAATGGTTATGGTTTGGTACAAAATGGAACCATTTGACAGTTAATCGATGGACACTATGATAGCCACTGACATTTAAAAAGATACGCAATAGCCCAGCAGCACGCGTAGTATGGCGATTTTATCTCTATTCTACCAAGAATAGACAAAGCTTTTTCCATACAATTTGACATGAAATTAAGCTACAATCTGTCATTTTGTCGATTATCTGTCGACAAAACCCGTTTCTACGGTGGCATGCTACGCGTGCAGGTCAGATATAGTTTTAAACTTTTTGTCAGATGTCACAATAATCGAAATGTCATCTGCAAATAACACACATTTATGCTTAGTCACTATTGGTAAGTCATTTATATATAATAGAAACAATAAGGGTCCTAATACACTCCCTTGGGGGACGCCGCAATCAAACGAGTACAAATTCGATGGGGTTGCGTCGTTTTATAACGGAGTTCCTATGGCCACCTTCCAGCTTCATCATCAGATCAGCTCCATGTCATAATAATATTACATTGTTGGGCGATGTACATACAGGGTGGTGCCGACAATACGACAATAAATGAAATCACTGGTAGTTCTAGTCCATAGAAACTTTATTAAACTATCAAATAAATCTGCCAGCTAAACGGTTGTGTTTGGGTGTGAGCAAATATTCACGGTGGTTAATCATCCGTTAAAGTCATGTTAAAGTTGTAGATTGTAACCGATCTAAGCGTGAACGTGTTAGGACGGATACGCTGGAGCCCGGCCACTGTTAATAATGTGGCACTATTATCATCGTTTTCTGTATATTCATGCCAAATTACAGCTTTCTAGTACTGAGTCTTTGAGCTATAGTGCGGACAGACGACGGACATGGCGAAACTATGAGTGTTTCTTGTTGACTACGGAACCCTAAAAAAAATGATCGCAATGACGGAAAATAATTGCTTTTCTGCATCGTTAAGACTTTTTACACCCATTATAGTGTGCAGCGTGCAATTGACCACCAACACAATATTATTGATCGGGCACAGCCTATGCCAATAATTACCTGCTATATCTTTAAATGTACGGAAAAGTTGATAAATAAAACGAACTTTGTGTGTAATTATTATATTAGGTAAATTATAATACATATATCAATTCAATCAACTTGATTAAAATAATATTGCATAGTCAGCACCTACAGCGTAGATAGCGGAATGACGGCCGGGGCCGAGTCGGATGGACAGGCTTACGTCACCGTCACGAGGACAGTCGCCGGACATGGGCGGACAGTCGCCGGACACGGGCAGCTAGTCGCCGGACACGGGCAGCTAGTCGCCGGACACGGGCAGCTAGTCGCCGGACACGGGCAGCTAGTCGCCGGACACGGGCAGCTAGTCGCCGGACACGGGCAGCTAGTCGCCGGACACGGGCAGCTAGTCGCCGGACACGGGCAGCTAGTCGCCGGACACGGGCAGCTAGTCGCCGGACACGGGCAGCTAGTCGCCGGACACGGGCAGCTAGTCGCCGGACACGGGCAGCTAGTCGCCGGACACGGGCAGCTAGTCGCCGGACACGGGCAGCTAGTCGCCGGACACGGGCAGCTAGTCGCCGGACACGGGCAGCTAGTCGCCGGACACGGGCAGCTAGTCGCCGGACACGGGCAGCTAGTCGCCGGACACGGGCAGCTAGTCGCCGGACACGGGCAGCTAGTCGCCGGACACGGGCAGCTAGTCGCCGGACACGGGCAGCTAGTCGCCGGACACGGGCAGCTAGTCGCCGGACACGGGCAGCTAGTCGCCGGACACGGGCAGCTAATCGCCGGACACGGGCGGCGGGGGCGGGGGCGGCGCGAGGAAGGCCGGGGGCGGGGGCGCGCCCCAGGGCGGAGGGTTGAATCCACCGCGCCAGCCCATGCCCATCATACCTGTACACAAGATACAAGGTTATATAAGTATCATATAACAGCAAACAGAGCAATTCTCAAATAAATGTAGAAGCAGAGGTGCTCAGTAAGTCTGTAGAGTGTAGGGCTCCGGACGCAGGTACTGACCGGGAGGCGGCGGCGGCATGTGTGGCCCGCCGGGACCCACGTTCGGCGGAGGACCCATTTTGCCGTCACCCTGCAAATGTACACATGTTTAAAGTCGACACAAATAAATGTTCACAAACGGTAAATAATAAAAAGCTTTATAGGCCTAAAACTGCGTTAAGCGGGCACCCGTCGATTGTTTACGCGCGTTCCGGTGACCGGAGTATTTTATTACGCAGTATCGCTAGTTTTCCACAATGACCCTTTCTGAATCGAAAGACATTTTAGTTGCGCGCGTGCGGCACATAACTTTATTGAGTGAACAAGCGCACACCGTTGCGCTCCTCTCCGCGACAGATGCCGTAGTGTGATACTTTTGTATGGAAGGAACCGCGCGGGCGTCAGCTTAACGCACTTTCAGGCTTTATACATTCACTACATTTCTTTTATGGCAGGTCTGCTGGCAGAATTTCTTAAGAAATAAGTACATAGTACATGTACCCATGTACTTAAATATTATATGTTATTTTTCTTTGTTGTCTACAGCGTGTAGATAAATCTAAAGGGTTTAAAAATTGAATGACGAAAAGATAAGGGTACTTATTCTTCTCGTCATTGCTAAATTTTATTTTTGTTACTGACGAGACCTGGAAAGACTGAAAACCTTCTAGTTACGGAGATATTGGAGGTCAATATTCCTTTACAGTAGTGTTTTTTGTTTAAATACAAGTTTTTTATGTTGACTTTACTTTAAATACTCATACATACATCCCCGTACTATTCCATATAGGCGGGCGGCAAGGCATCAGCTAGTGTTACTGTATATGGGTGGTGCTCACCTGGTGCAGCAGCGAGGGCGCGGGGGGCGGGGGGGGCGGGTAGGCGGGCGGCAAGGCATCAGCTAGTGTTACTGTATATGGGTGGTGCTCACCTGGTGCAGCAGCGAGGGCGCGGGGGGCAGGGGGGGCGGGTAGGCGGGCGGCAAGGCATCAGCTAGTGTTACTGTATATGGGTGGTGCTCACCTGGTGCAGCAGCGAGGGCGCGGGGGGCGGGGGGGGGCGGGTAGGCGGGTGGCAAGGCATCAGCTAGTGTTACTGTATATGGGTGGTGCTCACCTGGTGCAGCAGCGAGGGCGCGGGGGGCAGGGGGGGCGGGTAGGCGGGCGGCAAGGCATCAGCTAGTGTTACTGTATATGGGTGGTGCTCACCTGGTGCAGCAGCGAGGGCGCGGGGGGCGGGTAGGCGGGCGGCAAGGCATCAGCTAGTGTTACTGTATATGGGTGGTGCTCACCTGGTGCAGCAGCGAGGGCGCGGGGGGCGGGGGGGGCGGGTAGGCGGGCGGCAAGGCATCAGCTAGTGTTACTGTATATGGGTGGTGCTCACCTGGTGCAGCAGCGAGGGCGCGGGGGGCGGGGGGGGGCGGGTAGGCGGGCGGCAAGGCATCAGCTAGTGTTACTGTATATGGGTGGTGCTCACCTGGTGCAGCAGCGAGGGCGCGGGGGGCAGGGGGGGCGGGTAGGCGGGCGGCAAGGCATCAGCTAGTGTTACTGTATATGGGTGGTGCTCACCTGGTGCAGCAGCGAGGGCGCGGGGGGCGGGGGGGGGCGGGTAGGCGGGCGGCAAGGCATCAGCTAGTGTTACTGTATATGGGTGGTGCTCACCTGGTGCAGCAGCGAGGGCGCGGGGGGCGGGGGGGGCGGGTAGGCGGGCGGCAAGGGCGCCGCGCTGCCCGGCACGGGCGGCTGCGCGCCTGCTCCACCTCATTGTTTAAATTTATATTATTATAATTATTAATATTAACACTAATAATGTTGGGACCAATGTGAATGTGGTGTTTATTTTTCTCTTGCGATAAGACGATTATTACATTTATGTTACGTTTATTGTTAAAACCACTGTTCGACACGAATGTAAAGTTAAGAATGATAGATATAAAAATATGTGGGCACATGTGGGTAACGTACCGAGCCAGGGCGCAGACTGCGGCGCTGGGGGCGGGGGGGGCGGCGGGAAGGCGCCGGGCGGGGGCGGCAGCGACACCGGCAGCTCTCCTGTAACACACGCCATACACTTGTGCGGGTTGTCACTACACAGCTCGTACACTTCTGAGGTCAATTCTGTATTGGGAGCGTGCACGACATCAGCGCCATTGCGCAAACGCAACTCGAGGGGATTTTGTCAAATTGTGAATGACATTTGCTTATATTTTGTATAAAATAAAGTAATTAAAAATGGTTTAGAAAGACAATAAATAGTGTTTTTAAAAAAATTAATTTTTTTTTTTTTTTTTTGTTAAAAACAGTGTACGGAAAAATGGATGTTATTATAAAAACTGGTTTTGAGAGTGTAAAACACAAAATAAATTTCCAGCCCCAAACTATGATAAAAACAAATAAATTGGTTTTATCTGATCACGTAAGGAATGTTGAAGAACTAAGAACTGATGGTAATAGTTATTTCTACCGAACCAACTTCATTTGTCGAACATCAGAGACCCTATCACCCTATAAAACTAGTTCAAAAGTAACTACTCTATCAGCCTAAAACAAACATACATTTTAGTATTCTACAGTAGATAAAGTATATCTATTAACATTTTAATTAATTTATTACAGATCAAAAATTCTCGGGTAGTCACTGAAGTAAAATGCAGCTGCATTTATGACCAGAGCGGCAAATGCAAACATGTTGCTGCTTTAATCATTATGTTACATCAACAATAAAGCAGGTCATTCAAAATTAAGCAGTGATCAACAATGGAGAAAACCCAGTTTTCGTCTATTTGTTCATTGTAAATATTCCAAAGGGAGGTACTTTCAAGATATGTATGTTTTGTCATCACAGTGATCAGTATAAATAAAAGTATTGCAAATAATGGTGGGTTCCCTTAAATTTATTTCAGAGAAGATATTGACTTGACATCCTTGATTGACCAGACGAGGTTGAGTTTGATGTAATTCATTTCCTTCTTCCATTATTATTTTATTTGTTGTGGTATCCGAGACTTCTGTTGTTGTGGTATCTGCAGCTTTTTGTGGTTCTTCATTTGATTAGGCGTGTATATCTAATATCTAGCTAGAACATGTGACTCGTAAACCTTCTGCGTTCGATATACTTTTCGGGTATATCGTGGGAAACTGGGAACATAACTCGGACTTGGTTGCGCGTCAGACTTGAAATGTCACTGCAAATTTTATCGTCAGGTTTTGGATACCATGGCGATTCATCAATATTATGAGAATAGTTAACAAATATCCTACAAAATGCAGAGCAAATGAAATTGATTTAATTGAAATTGTGATTGAGGAATTTATCCAATACCTATCAATATTTCTTTCTTTTTACAGTCTTATTACATACCCATGTAAACACCTCACACCTCCACCACCTGTACACCTCTGCCTAATCCTTCGGGGATTTCAGGCGGGATGTTATGTTATATTCATGTTCATTTTTGCAGTTTTGATAAGTTTTGCTTTCCCCCTTTAGTTGAACATTTCTGCCACGGCGTGCGCTGCGATCGTTTATTTTATCCCGCCATACACTATCCACGCTCCCAATATCATACTAAGATGACGGGTATAAGAAATTGTTTTTGGAATGTTATGGGTATCCAATACGTTTGATATTTTGATTCGTTTTATTTCTTCATTCGCAATGTATCGTCACGGTGGCAGAACGCACGTAGCGAACGGCAAGCGCGACGAGTAGATGAACTCTGTACGTAGCTAGGCAGGAAGTGAACAGCATTGTATTGACATGACTGGAGTGCTGCGTACAGTTAGTGCAGTTTAACACTGGTGCGGTGTGTACGTACGTGCCGGCATGTGCGGCGGCGCCATGATGGCGCGCGGCGGCGCGTGCGACGCGAACAGCGCGGGCGGGAAGCGCCGCGCCGCGCCCGCACCGGCCCCGCACGGCGCCGCCTCGCCCAGCTCCGCCATCAGCGACATGTACTCCTCGTCGATCTTAGCCTGCAACACGAGGGCAATGCGGTCATTGCGGTACACGTAGCCACGCGTGGCGCTAGTGCAGTGCGTTGTTGCGGCAGTGCGGCAGTGTCCGCACCTTGTTGGGCGCGTTGTGCAGGGTGCCCTGTCCGGGCCGCTTGGCGCGGCAGTCGCGCGCGATGTGTCCGGCGCCGCCGCACGACGAGCACACGATGCTGTTGGTCACGTTGGGCTTGTCCGGGCACTGCAACATACACATCATTAACACTACTTACACAGTTACTTGTATTTTGATATTTTTGACACCAGTCTAAGATAAAAGAAAATATAACTACTGAATAGGGCTGTTTGCTGACTAAAAACAAAATTAATTCTTAGTCCGTCAGTTACATTACCGAAAATTATTGGATACGTGTTTTTTGTTTTAAAAAAATAATAAATGAGAAAAACAAAACGCGTCAAAGATCATGAGTGGGGGCTTGTGACGCAGTACATTTTTCACTGGAAAGTGTTCCAGTGAAAAATGTACTGCAATGTGACGTCACACGAGTTTTCGAAGCACTGCATCGTCTTCGTTTTTTAATTACGTGGAAAAAGAAAAAATACGTGTCCAATATTTTTTGGAAATCTTTTTGACGGACTAATTAGCTTTTTTTAGACAAGTACCCTATTCACAATTAGAATGTAAATAAATAGGCGGTGTATACTAACGAGCCAGGTCTTGTGGTCGGTGGCGGAGCAGTTGGCGCAGCGCACGGCGTCGTTCTCGCGCAGCGTGCCGTTGAGCTGTGCCAGCTCGCGCAGCTGCATGCGGCGCAGGTCGTTCTGGCCCTCCGGCACCTCCACGCCCTGGCGGATCACCTCCTTGATCTGGGACCGAGGGACACGAACGTCACGGGCAACGAACACAATTAACTAAATTATACTACAAATATACTTTTCTCCTAAGGCTTTTGGAACATATTTTAATAAGATAGCAGTGGCCTATCGTTGAGTAGTGCTAGTGTTAACCGCCTCCGTGGTCGAGTGGTTTAGACGTTTGCCTTATGTGACATAATTTGGTTAGGACATTGAAGGCTTGAATCAACTGATTGCCTGATAAAAAGATGATTCCTTGCTTCGGAAGGCACGTATAAGCCGGTGGTCCAGGCCGCCAAATGGCAGTCGTCCTACCATATCAGAGGCCCTTTTTTTTGCCGGGTGGGAAATCATCAAATAACCCCCCGCGCTATGGCAGAGCGAAAGGGAGTATCAGACTTCTACTGACTAAAAACCACCCATGTTCCTTCTTAGCCCTTCATGTCGAGGTCGCGGTATCTCTTGCGAACAACCCGAAGCCCCGACGGGCGTCGGCCCTTGCGGGCCGCTTCCATGTTGCTGACATCTCTCTGAGGCGCGCGTGCAACACGAACGCGCCGTCGACACGGCCTGTCATCGTCATAAGACGGAAGGACGGCGAACTAGTCCATTACTCACCTTCCACAGGCCCGCGTCTACGGTGGCCGGAAGCCGTCACGTGGCCCCCGACGCCCGGAGTACTAATCGTTAACACTGTCTTTTTGTTTTATTTAAATATTGTATAAGTACTTAGTTTGTGAAAACCTGTAATTGGCCATATTGTTTTTATTCAACCTAACTGTTGCGTCTATCCAGCTGTGAGGTTTCCAAAAATAATACCTTCTCGACGGCCTTCTTGACGCAGTCGGCGTTGGTGGCGGTGATGTAGGCGTGCAGCGGCTCGTCCTCGCCCGGCAGCGGCTGGCCGTCCTTGCGGCCCACCTTGCCCTCCTTCACGGAGCCCTTGCCGCGGATTATTATCTTAGCGCCCGTCTCCTTCTCCATCGCTAACAGACACACATTATTTACTTACGATACGCAGGTTAACATTATTTCTAAACATAGAACACCATTTATCGTATGTAGAAGATGCTGACCGTTATTCTTTCGCAAAAAATATTTATTTTTATGTTTTAGTATCACAAGGAGGTGAAGAATATAATTTTATTGGCGCAATAAATTTTGCGTTTTAGCCTCTGTTGTCTCGGAAGGAATGCTGAACCAGCATAGATATTCACAAATAATCGAATCCAATAAGTCGTACGACATATTCACATCATAACACGAGTTTGTGAATAGCTATGCAGAACTCGTATTCGTGGATAATTGCAATTATTTAATAACTTTGTTCAAAAAAACATTGTCCACCTGCTGCGCGAATATTTCGACAGTCTGTCAATATGTCTGTTGTTGAACAAAAATTGACTATTGATGGTACAAAATGTTCTCCGTGAAGTATATTGTCTTGGCAGTTTGGGAGTAGCTGTGCGTACCTTTGAGCGTGTTCCCGCGCGGCCCGATGAGCAGCCCCACGAAGTTGATGTCGGGGTGCTCCTCCTGCGGGATCATCACCTTGTCGTGCACGCGGATGATGGGAGGCCTGCAACAACGTCACTCGTCACTTGTGAACCAAGGAGCCCTACCGTGGAGATTCACGAAACTTGTGTCACAAGCCAGAGGGATAGCACACTGATACATCAGCTGAAAGACTGTGCGGACATGGGACACTTGTGCGAATAGCTTAGCGAGAGTAGCGGTACATGAAACATTACATTACATCACACCTGCAACCTCGAGGTAGAGGTGGGTAAGTAGTCCGTAGGGCGTAAATACTCAACGGTTTTTTTACAATTTAAATTGGTGGCATTGTTTTTTTGGCTTGTAAAGAAAACATGAAGAAGAAAATAATGATCAAAGCAAACAAAGCGGTCAAAGTGGTAAATAAACACGGGCCATACGGGTGATTATTACGATGGCTCATCAGAACATCTCGACTATAGACCACGCATCCCCCGCGCTGAGTTATCCCTTTGAGCAGAAATACAAGAGTGCTGTTTGTGTGGTGTGTGTGTGTACGTACTTGTAGTCGGGCGGCGGCTTGAACTCGGGGTTGATCTGCTGCATGCGAGTGACGAGCCGATGTCGCTCCTCCTCCAGCTTGCGGCGCGTGCGGTACTCGCGCGTGTTGAGGCGCTTGCCGTCCGTGGAGTAGATGGGCTCCGGCGACGGGGACCTGCCGCACAAGCGCACGTCACGGCCACGCCACGCAACTCCCACGCACGACACATAGCCCTGCCCTCCTCAATATCTTACTCTCACAGTTAATACGGGGGTACATTTCTTCGCTTGACTAAACTTCTCAGACCGGATGGTATCTCAACTCACAATTCCGAATGTCTGGTAACAGAGGACAATTACCTGCTTACACTCAACTACGATTTTTTATGAAGCATTTTGTTTTATCATTATGAATATATCAAGTCTGTGTAGTTCCGCCAGCCAAATATAACTCCAATAATAACTGTGCACCTTTACTCGAGGTTTTATAAGTGGCCGGGCAGGTGTACAATAAACTAATATTTAGCTGTTTTATAACAGTATTGATTAGAGCACGAGAAGCCCGTTTAGTTGTGATTGAGGAAGGCTCGCAGTGAGCTATGTGTCGGGTGCGGGACGCGCGTGGGCCGCGAGCGGAGCCCAACGACATCGGGACACAAAGCGGTGCCGACCGATGTCGTTGGGCACCGCGCCGCTAACACTAACAAAAGGGAACTATGAAGTGCTCTGATATCCTACTCTAACACCTAGATCCTAACGCCCGAGGAAAAAGAATAATTCAATTAATTTTTCCTGAAATTTTAATTAAGCTCATTAGCCCTGAAAATAATCTGATTATTAATGATTATTGAGCTGTAGTTGCTGAAAATTATCAATAATTATTATTTGGTTAATTAATTGAATCATTAGTAATTAGAGCAGTCTGTATGCGACCTGCAACTGAAGAAAATGGCGTATTAGTAGTAGGGCGGGGGGGGGGGGACGCGACACGCTCCACACACGCTACTCGACGTGAACCCTTCACGTGATTACTACATGTAATCATTTAGACTTTATCATCTACGTTGTGAATAGTTGTAACTCATTATCATTTAGCGAAAATGAATGCATGTATAATGTATAGGTGCCTGCGAACCATATACAATTATAAATATAATAATCTGTGAAATGGCTCGCAGTACAGACGAGTAGCAGTAGCCAGTGAAGGCGCGTTGTGGGCGCCCGTGGCCGCCAGCCGGGAGCCCTGGCTGCACTCTACATCGACTATCATAAGCAAATCTTCACAAACGTTGCGGGGACGCTGAAGTAATTAATTTATCAGCCATATTACTGGGGCACTATATGGTTTAGACGTCACACGTCAAGATGTGAACTTTCGGTTGAAATGACGATGGTGATATAATTTAAAAGATTGAAATGTTTCTGGATGATTGGCCCTATAGATTGATGCCAAAAAAGTGAGTTTTTTTCGTATTTTAGCCGGTTCGATTCCAGTGTGACAGGCGAAATTTCGAATATATTCGACTGCAGATTTGTTTTTTCTTAAAAATGTATGTTTCGTTTGAGTAAAATTTGCTATCTCCAGTATTTCGAGTAATTTTATTCTAGGTGAAGTTACACAATTCCGCCCGGAATATTTTTTCTCATTTAATTAGTTTTGAAAGTGGTTGTAAATCGTGGGGCATGTGAGTATGTAACCGACCACCGGTGCCTATCCGTAACGGGCACAGCCAGGGCTTGGCGAGGCGGCAGCGACGCGTGGAGCGTTCGCAACTAGAGATATAGTAATGAAAACATCAGTTCGTATACTCATTGGCAGGGCGACGGGACTGGCTGATGCACAAACCTCTCCTCGATGTTGGCGGGGATGCCCAGGTCCCCGGAGCGCAGCTTGCGGGACACCTCCTCGATCTGCAGCTGCACTGCAAGGGAAGGGGTTAGCCAACCGCGGCCATACGCACGCATTAGAATACTGACCGCAGGCAGGACACACATACACACAGTACCTCCGCCTACGGGTGCGCTGAAACTGAAATAACATCTTGTGGACGCACTTGGAAGCCTACTGTAACATTATATTGATGGTTCGTTAACAAGTACCGGTAAGTTACAAGTACAAAGTTATGAGCTGAACGATCACGTACAACTCCGAGGTCCTTATATTCATACGAACAACTAAATATAGTGGAATATTATATTTATTTATCATTGTTTGTCACTAAAGTTCATTTCATAATAAATAATACCTACCGTTTTTACAGCGTGTTTCAGAAAAGTGCGCTCGTTACGTCGTACGGGACAACTGTTCTTTTTTGCTATATCATGTTCGCCCCATGGAGAAACTTGTTCAGTTATCGTTCGTATCGCACCCAAAAATATGAATACAGTTTTCTGATACACGCTGTACGATTGATCGAAGTGAAAACTAGCGAGCGAATAGAGAGCGAGCGTGGGTACTCACGCAGGTACTGCTCCTCCTGCTCGCGCGTGAGCGTGGACGGCAGCACGGTGGGCAGGCCGGGGATGAAGGTCTTGTCGTGCTCGCCGCCCATCCAGCGCGTGCGGCGCCGCCGGGCCCGCCGCTCCGCCGCCGTCTCGCCCGCCGGCCCTGAGGCAGACCACTCTGTCAACCCACCACACCGTCAGTGCACACGCCACTACAACAATGCCGCACTCCAGCTAAACGAAATCACTCCACTATGCAGACGACAGCCGTAACCGACGAGTTAACGTGCTTCCCGAGACACGAAGGAGCCTCGATATCTTATGAACGGTTCCGTGTCCACGGACCGACGTCGGCGAGCGCAACGTTACCTTCGACAGAACCGTGCGCCTATTACTGCGTGGCTACAATAGGATATTTCACCAAAAAAATCTAATTAGTCCGGCTGTTAGATTATCGAAAAATATTGGATACGTGTTTTTTGTTTTATCAAATTAATAAAAATTGACAAAAATAAAACGTGTCAAAGATCATAAGTGGAGGCTTGTGAAGTCACTTTCTGGGTAAAAAACGTACTAATGTATGACGTCACACGTCTTGACACGACTTTTCGAAGCACTGTATCGTCTTCATCCTTTGTTTACGTGAAAAAAGAAAAAATGTGTCCATTATTTTTTGGATATCTATCTGACGGACTAATTCGTTTTTTTTGTGAAATACTAGGGTATTTCACAAAAAAAACGAAGGTAAGGCTGCGCCGGGCGTGTGGCAGTACGCACCGAGCCCGTCGTCCAGGTCGTCGTCGTCGGGGTGGTAGTCGTGCGGCGCGCGCTCGGGCCGGTAGCGCGAGTCGGAGCGCGCCTGCATGAGCTCCAGCTTCTGCTGCACCGACGTGGGCGGCGGGATGGCCGTGGCGGCCGACAGCGCGGCGGCGGCGGCCGCGGCGGGCTGCACGGGCGCCGCCATGCGCCGCTGCGCCACGAACGTCTGCGCACACACACACATATACAACACCAAGTCGTCGGTACTTTGCGACATTCCACATATCGATCAGAACGACTTTCCACACAGTATTGTTCACAATATACATTTTATGAATGTTATTTGAAAACCCTATGCGGTAGTAGGCTGCTACCTCGCAGCGGTTTGCAACGGTCGTGTTCAGGGCGGTTGCGAGGACGCAACGCACCGGCATCGCCCGTGTCTTCTCTTGTACAATCTGCGAGGCGTACGCCTGTCCTCTCCGGCCTGATTATATCTCATCATTCTCATCAAATACTATTTAGTGAATACTCTGCGATGCCGATAGAGCTGTCTGAGGAAATTATATCATGCCAAAAGTAAACGAAAATCTAGAATACTGTCTCCTTCGTAATTACAAGAAAATAAATAAAATACACATGCAAAATCGAATATTAATATTCAATACGTAAAGAAGTTCACATAAAACAATACAGACACTAGTAAAACATCAAATTATAATGGTTCTAGAATGAATTGCTTACCGCATAGTTGATATATTTCTACAAAATACAAAATGATTTATTACAATTGAATCCAAATGTACAGAAAAAAAACAGACAAATGGTAATAATTTTAGTAAGAGTTTTGAAGCACTAGTAGCATTACAGTTGAGAGGAGGATGCTACCCATCCTTGTCCAGCACAGTTCTACCAGATTTTTGTTCTTTCTTCTGATAATTTGATACAAACAAATTATAAATAGAAAATCATTCACAGTCACAAGTATCAATTAAAAATTGTGTTGATGTATAGTTGCAACTGTGCTGTGTGCATGCCCTTCATCAAGTGACTGTACAAGACGGCATAGCTATCAATAGTACGACATGACAAGTTTTAGGCAACTAATTCAATGGCAATTTCAATATAATTGTTGTAATAAGCAAACATTACCTCGCGCTCAATAGCATTATGCTGAAAAATACTAAAGTTCATTTTATGTTCCAATGACAATCCTTACTGATACCACTGGTACTCCTACTGTGTACTGTGTAGTCACTTGCTTAACTACACTAACTGCATCATAATGTCGCCCGCAAATCATATACTAAACCCTTCCACGAGAACCACTCTATCCATGGGTGAAAACAGCATAAACATCGGTGCCCAGACGCGGCGGTGGACTTTGTTTTATAATATGTGGTGATAGAACTAGAAGAGTATGAAGTACCAAGGTGTAGGTACAGTATACAGGGTACAATTTTCAAACTGGCCTGTGATTTGACAAGAGATGAGGGAGGTGGATTTTTGCAGCATGTATAGTGTGGGAGTAGTAGGCATTTGAGCACTGTTTTGTGTGAGACATTTTGGTATGATGAGAGCACACAACAATGCACTATATGAACAGCTTTTACTTTACATTGGGTTTGTATTCCAAGCTCGTTTGATTCCAGCTAATTCCCGAAAAACTTTGAATGCAGATTTGTTTCTTTTAAAAAATAAAGGAATGTTAACTTGAGTAAAATTTGATATTTGCAGTATTTAGAGTACCTGCTTTCCTCCCAGTTAAAGTTGAAAAATTCCACCCTGTATGAGAATATCTGTGAGTCATCCGTCACCAATAATATTGGTGACAGATGACTCATGATATAGGAGTATAATATTATTATATATCCACTCATGTTATGTCTGTGTTAGCTGCAGTTAGTTTAGTTTATGTTTTATCATATTCATTTTAATGAAACTGGATAAAGACCTGCTTCTTTTGTTTTTTTAAGTCCATTTTAAACAATCTTATCAATACTTCACAATGTATGAATATTTTTTATTATTTAAATATGGGCCTTCTATTAACCTCAATCTTGTTCTGAGGACAGAGATGTGGTCGACATGGAACAAGCTAACCCAAAAGAACTCCATTAACTCACAACATTAAAATAAATAAATTTAAAAAATGGAATGGAATATGTATGAAATTATCTGCCAAGTAAGTTAGCAGGATCTTCAATCGTACGTGGTGAAACAGGCCCTCACTCAAAGATAAAAGTGTTACGTCGGTCATCTAGAATCTTCAAGAAACCTCGCTTATAATTGTGTAGTGCCTAAAACACTCCAGTACATTCTGTAGGTATCGTTCCATTGTTTTACAAGGTCAGCACGGCGGGCGTCGGCGACATAATTTGCCATTGTAATTTCGACCATATGCCGAGTGCGTAACGTAACTTCTTCCTTGTTGGTTCTTTTATATTTAAGTTTATTTTTTAGTTATTTTTCTTTGTGAATGTTGTCTTCATTTTTAGTTAATAATAGGGAATTTTCTCGAACTTCTTTTGTGTGTTTGAGTATAAAAGGACCGACAGAGGTCGGAGCGGGCAGTCTACTTTTAAGGCGAGACAACGAAAGGTTCGAAGAGATATTTAGTGCGATAAAGTGTTCAGTAGTTTTTTTGTGATTGTGTATAAGTGTTTTGTGAGTAATAAAGTTAATTCGTGTGTTTCATTGGTAGTGTTTTTATTTATCCCATACCCAGCTCGTAACAATAGTAATTGATGAAAATGTAAACTCACTGTTTAGAAAATGTGTTTGTGGATGACATTTTATAGTTCCACTTACAAATTGAATGATTGCAGAATAATTTAGCTTGAATAGGGCTTGTTCACAGTCTCATTAAATACTTGTGAAGCAGTATAAAACAAGTTGTAGGTGTTCATTGAAGTGTTAGTGATGTGATGTATTGAGGCGTGTAGAGAGGTGTCACCTGTGCGACGGCGGCTGCGGCGAGGATGGCGGCCTGCGTGGCGGGGTTGATGGCGCCGTTGCTGCTCACCTGCCGCGCCGTGGCCTTCGTCGTGGTGCCCACCATCTGGTCCAGCAGGGCGATGGTGCCATCTCTGTAACCACGTTACTCCTTGTTACACACCAAACACTCAATTCTAAACATAGTCTGCTATACTAAATACATAGTGAGTAAGATGAACTTTAATCTGTTTGTTAGTGAATTCACAAGGAATTCAATGTTTGTAATTACTTATCCCAATGTTAGTATCAATGTATATATTAGGATTCATTTAGGCGCAGTTGTCGAATGGCACTCCCTCTTCAGAAGCATTTGCCTGTAATGTAAAATTCACTTGTTTTTGTACAAAATAGAATCTTGGTTTATTACATTGCATAATCCAAGCATTCTTGGAATGCTTCTGGTGAAACAATGCCTTGTTTTTTTTTTTTTTTTTCTCTCCACATTAATGTGGAATCAGCCCAGCGGCTTTAATCAGATTGTCTGTCGTTTCTTAGACTATTATTATTATTTAATTTTATTATCCCAATCGTTTTTCCCTGCCAAACATAAAACTGATCTGTATAGAAGAAATTGTGAATTTATGTCAATTAAATTATTTAACTGGTTACCTAGTGAACTGAAACACCTATGCATTACTTATTTCATAAAAATATGTTCCTATCAGTGCAATAATAAATAATTAGGTTAGTATGTAGTTCATAATGAAAACTAACAAACCTAAAAAACCTATGTATGCTACCCAATGAATTTATGATAAGCTTTTATTTTGAGTTTTGCATACCAGAAATGGTTAGGGTGAAAGCACTAGGGTAACTCGCGAAATTCAAATATTATGTTTCTACTGGTCAGTGTAAGGTTGTAAATAGGACTCGCAACCATAACTAATGTGACTTTACTGAGTACTAATGATTAAAATCAGCAATACAACTCTCTCAGTTCATTTAACTTCCTTGAATGTATTTTTTTCATTGATCAAATAGTCACTCAAAAGAATTAAATCAACTCAAGAGGATTGTATTCAAGATTATATCTCTGTAAATACATACGCATTACACGTGCAAATCATATTCTAATCAACTTAAATCTTGACACTGACCTGCTAATAGCGAAAAACTTAAGAAAAATTTAATTTTGCGGACTACCTTAGCACTTCCACCTTACTAAGAGTATCCTTAATGATTTAATATGTAATGTAACACTTATGTACCAATATCTGCAAACAAATTATTTGATTGAATATATTTTGACAGCACCTACAATGTGACAATCAATAAAATGTTCTTACCTGTCTTTGGATTTCCGGCTGCGGCTGCGACTCCTGCTGCGTGAGCGGCTGCGGCTACGACGCTTCTCCTTGTGCCGGTCGCGGCTGCGACTGCGCTCCCGCTCCTTGTCCCTGTCCCTGCGAACATGAAGTCACTGCCATGTTACCAAGGGTGTCAAGCAATCAGGCAACAACGTCATGCTATATGATGCGTGCACATGTACCTCTTGGAGCGGTGGCGATCCCGGTCCCGGTCTCTATCCCGGTCGCGATCACGATCGCGGTCACGATCCCGGTCGCGGTCTCTTTCCCTTTCCTTATCACGATCACGGTCTCGGGTCTTCTCGCGATCCCTCTCCTTATGCCTGTCCCTCTCGCGGTCGCGAGATCTTGAACGACTCCTGTCACGATGTCTTGAACTCATAGCGTGCGCTTTTTATCGCACTTAGAAATAAACAATTAAATTTCGATATCGCGATTTCAATTACAGTGTAAGTAAACGCTGTTTAATTGTAGTTAGTTATTTGTCAAAAACAACTGCGATCTATAGTAGTGATGCGTTTATCTAGGTTGGTTTGTTTGTATAAATTAGCACATGCCAACTGAACAACTCATTGCAAGTCGAAATACATTATTTTACACTCTACCAAACTTCCAACTCTGGACAACGCGAAAATGGCGACCAAAGAGTAGAACACATAATGGTTGACAGCAACGTTGACAGATAATTATTTACTCTTTCCCTTTGGTCTGTCGAGTCTATATTCTATACCTTCATGGTCGAGTCGGACGAGGCCGAGTGATAACCATAGACAATATCTATTTTGGTTTGAGTAATTTTATTTAATTAAATTATTAAGACTAAGTAATTTAAATAAAATTACTCACCAGATAGATATTTTTTTGTATTTTAGTTTCCACCTATAGTTGTAAATAAAACGTTTTGAACCAAAATCCGTAATTTAAAACCGTTTGAAACGGGTTAAAACCACGACGGTCCAAGTGGGACCGTACATTAATTACGAATTAGATAAAAAATTACATTAAAAGGCTTATTGAAATTATTTATATTACTAAAATACTTACATTGAACTAAAGTCGTTTTAGTAGCAGACGTAATTTTATTATAACAATTTTACAGGATGCAGAATGACATTTTTGTCGTTCTCAGGAAGAAAGGTGCAAAAACAAGAAGGGTTTTCCCACAGAACACTATTACAGTAACAGAAACTCACTTTAAAAAGTTGCTTGGTGTATACATATTGGTGCTCGCTGCTCGTGACTGTACGTACTTGAAAGCCCGGTAATCGATTTTACCAATGTCAGGGCTCCAGAAAGTGGCTATTTTGGCCCACAGTCTTTCTTTTTTGTCTTTTTACAGTTCACTGAGCATGTGGCAAAAGTGGTTATTAATACCCATGTCTACCGTAAAGTAAAACCACGTGGAAAGTTAAGTACAGTAGAATCCCGATTATCCAAACCTCGATAATCCGGATATCCGATTATATGGACTCATTTTTCACGGCTCTATTATGGTATTTCACCAAGAAAATGTATTAGTCCATCTGTTAGATTATCGAAAAATATTTGATACGTGTTTTTTGTTTTATCAAATTAATAAAAATTGACGAAAATAAAACGTATCAAAGATCATGAGTCGGGGCTTGTGACGTCACTTTCTGGGTAAAAAAGTACTAACCTTGGACGTCAAACGACTTGACACGACTTTTCGAAGCACTGTATCGTGTTCATCTTTTGTTTACGTGAAAATAGAAAAAATATATGTGCCTATTATTTTTTTAGGAAATCTATCTGACGGAATAATTAGATTTTTTTAATGAAATACCCTATTACCTACTTTATTTTTATATCTTATTTACTGTCTAAATGACGTATGTGAAATTCTTTTTTAAAAATTATTAATATTGTTTTATTTTACTTACAAATCGATCATCCAGATTTTCGATTATCCGGAATACCCTTATTTTTAATTGATCCGGATAATCGGGATTTCACTGTACTCCTTCGCATGCGAATATGCGATGGTAAGCGTAAAGCGCAAGGAACTTTTTACCTATAAGTTTCTTGGTAAAGCGGGATCTCCACTACGAGCCACGTGGCTTTTCGGGCCGCTTTCAGGGCGGCTCTAAGAACTCAGAAAATAAAGTCCATTAATTTCAGACAAAGTATCGTCTAAGGTCCCCCTACCATTGTGGCTCAGTCTGTCATATAGGGTAGCCCGCGAAATTCAAATTTTCTGCAATTTGCCGATCAGTGTCAGGTTGTATGTTGATTCGCGAATTCGTGCGGTCCATGGCCCTTTCGGGGTCCCGGGGTGGGCGCGTTCTGTAAGGCGGCGAGCCGCCTACTACCTGAACGCGCCCCAAAAGGTGGTAGCCGTAAGGCTAGTCCGGGGGTACCGCACGATCTCTGGCGAGGCGGCGACCCTCCTTGCCGGATTGCCGCCATGGGATCTGGAGGCGATACTCCACGCACACCTGCACGAATGTCGCGCGGAGGCGCTGCTGCAGAGAAACGCCCGGATGTTTCCATTGCGAGGATCGGCCGGAGGACACGGTGGAGCACGCCGTGGAGGGCTAATCCACTTCAACGGAGCCCAGCCGTGTCCTCGTAGCGGCGACCTCTCGTGTCCGGCCCTGGTTCAATCCAGAGTCCGGGGCGAGGGAAATGGGACGCCGTTGCCTCTTTCTGTGAAGCAGTGATGCTAGCGAAGTAGGTGGCGGAACATGAGAGGGAGAGAACCTCTCGTCCCAGCCGCCGCAGGTGCGCTCCGGGCGTCGGGAGCCACGTGATGGATTCCGACCACCGTAGGCGGCGCGGGCCTGTGGACGGTGAGTGATGGGATAGCTCACTATTCGTCCGTCTTATGACGACAGCTCACAACTTAGGACCCAGTAATATTAATGACAATAATATCCGTGGTGCTAGGCAACTGGGCCTATCCCAGTTGTATACGTCCCTGTATGCCTATTGGCCTTGTTCTGTTCTGTCTCCTGCTGATATGGAGGGAAGTGGAAATTATGTTTTTCCTACTCCTCCGCTATTCTTTTCTGATTAATTTCGTTGCGGGATCCAAGACAGTTAAATCGTTTCCCTGGGACTTCGTCGAGCTTCATTGTCTCGGCGCTTTTCTTGTGGTCGCCGCTGTTGATTCTGGCTAACAGGAGTTACAATGGTTTGGGAATAGTGTGGCGGGCTTGTCCCAAATAAAAAACAAAAAAAAAATTGACAGGCCGCGCCCCGTGTCGACGGCGCGCGTTCGTGTTCCACGCGCGCCTTAGAACATTGTAGTTAGCAACATTGTAGGGGGCCGACGCCCTCGGTTTGTTCGAAAGAGATACCGCGGCCTCGGCACAAAGGGATATGGAACATGGGTGGTTTTTAGTCAGTAGAAGACCGACACTCCCTACCGCTCTGCCCAGAGCGGGACGAATCATCATTTGATGAATTCCCACCCTCCAAAAAAAAAAGACGTGTGGCACTGGAGACTGCCGCGGTAAAGCTATTGCATAGCATTTTTTATCAACTTATGCAATTATAATTATTTATTTATTTTATTAATGCAGTATTTTTTTTTCTTTGATATTAATTCAAGTTACACTTTGTAAAAAGTATCACCGCTGTGCCGGTCGGAGTGGGGGTGTTAGGTTTTTTTCGTTACGGAATTTCTGGATTCGGTCCCCACGCTCAAGGCCCGCGATAGAAGCTATGCAATAGCTTAAAAAGAGGCCTTTTTTTATCAAAATAATAGTCTCTCAAGGAAGTAATATAAATCGAGAGGGTTGTATTGGTGATTTTAAAATCAGTCGCTATTGAATAGTCACGTTTGTACCGCGTTCTTTGTTTGAACAGGTAGCTAAGGTACAAAAAGAAGGCACCAAATACTTCTTAGGCCAATACATGCGACTTTTTAATTAAATAACTGGCGAAATGTATGTGTGGTACTCTGTTACGTGCGCCTCTGCCTTGGAATTATAGGCGATATGATATTATATAGGTATTCAGGGATTGTAGGCGTGATGTTGTTGTGTTGTTTCAGGGGTAATTTTTTTAATTTTAGTAGAAAATTTCCTTTTCGACATGCGACCCGAGGTACCGAAGTCGGAGCAGGTAGATCGGTATATCGTCGACGATACTGCAATAGCGCTGATCTACTATTTGCAATAGTGCGTAACTACAAGGTTATTAACTTTACAGGAGATAAAAAAAACTTCATAATTTTAGTATTTAGAACGATAAGCGCATCTTATTGAAATATAGGGACCTTAGAGTGAGGTTCTGATTGGCTTATTCAAAGTAGTGTGTTCACTAACACGCACCAATGACAGACTAGGACAGCGCGGCGCGTAAATTTGAATTTCGCTACTTTTTGCAGTTTCGCGGTATTGCAGATGGTAGTTCAGCGCTATTGCAGTATCATCGACGATATGCGTTTATCAGTAGTAAAACGGGCACAAATACATCGCCCATCATGCAACCGTATTAGTTTATAAATTGTTACAACTTTTGATCACAAATAAAAGTCTATCTCAGTCATCAAATGGGAATAAATTCCTTAATATTGGCACTGGTGAAAGACCGAAGATTCCCACGTGTTCTTTAAGATTTATAGGTGTGCTAATGTTTAAATAATGTAGCCACATTTGCTTATAAAAAAATTATATGATAAAATGAAAGGTCTTTGAGAATAAACAGACATTAGTGCTTTCTCAATATATTTCAAAGATCAAAATACATTTCTTACATCTTGTAACAGTTCAATCATACCAAATTACAATTTAGAACATTTTGTCACTTAAAATTACAAATGCTGCAAAAAAATTACAACTGCTTATAGCTTCAAACAAATTATTTATTAATGAAGGATATTTACCTATTCAAACTAAAAATTAGAATGCGCCAGCCACCTATTGCTTAATGGAAACTGGCAGCAAAATAATTTTATGTCTAGAAGTCATTGTTATAGAAAAATATCATGTCTTACAAACAAACAAGAAAATTAAACTTAATTCTACAATCATATTAAATCTTCTTATCACTAAAATATTTCTAGTACTTATGAACTACTAAACGATTTAGTCCGGACCCAACAGTTCCCTGGAAACACTCCACTGTTCACATCACTAACATTTTTGCAAACTATTTATCAGCTGATAAGTTTCATAGAAAACACGCCCGGAGTCAAATGCAGCAGAGGTGGTATTGGAGATAGCCTGGAGACAAAATATTCTATTAAGATTTATTATTTCATCTGAATTTACTAGCCGATGGTTAATTTTCTGCCAAAAAAGGATAAATATCATGGACATATTTATGAGAGAAAAGTTTTAAAGTGTGAATAAAAGTAGTGAAAGACCATTTTTAAACTATGAATTATGACTAATAAAAAACAAAGCGAATATGTACCTAAAACAGTATTAAGCTTATTACCATAATGTGCAATGACATTGTTACATTGTCTACTTGTGTTTCTAAAACAATAAACTATTGTTTTTGTTGTTTGGTTACATAGAATGAAGAACAGGAGAAAACTTTGATGACAGTTGTAGTATATGCTTTATGTAATAAAAAAAAAGGAAAGTTCAAACCATCCTGTGTTCAATATAAAAAAAAAAATGCCTATTTGTTTAAAACTGACTGGACAGTTTGTTAGCATAACAGTGCCCTATAGATAGGTTTAAGGGCTGGCATTCATCATAGCAGAAGCTGCCGAATGCTGGATGGATACAGTTGTCTTCCATAAAACCTCAAGACATACAAGATTATTTATATTTTGAATGTAACTGGTAACTACCATACTAACTAAAATAGAGATTTGAATATATTATGGCAGAAGTAACATAAATACATACTGTCCCTGGGTAAACTATCTAAAATGAAAAGTTCTTACAGGACAGCAATTAGCCCATAAAAATAACCTTCAAATTGCTCTCCTGTAAACTAAACACTATTCACTTTCGATGGTCTAAATATTTACTTACATACCTATAATTAAACAGGAGCACCAGGGCCGCCTTTCTTCCCGATGAGAGACTTGTGTATGTGAGGGATTACACCGCCGCCCGCGATGGTAGCTTTGATCAAGCTGTCCAGTTCCTCGTCGCCTCTGATAGCCAGCTGCAAGTGACGCGGAGTGATACGCTTCACCTTGAGATCTTTGGATGCATTTCCCGCCAACTCCAATACCTAAAACAAATTAATAAGATTCGGTTAGTAGTTTAGTAGTACCTACAATACCAATATTCTACCTATTAAGGCAAGTTTTGTTTAACTTCCTAATCGATTAAACTTGAATTAATAGAAGAGTTACAAAATATCTCCAAACCCTATGTCCATTCGTTTCCCGCCAAAATAAGACAGCATTAGAAAAGAGTTTAAAACAGGGTGAGCAGTCTAATTAAAATAAATAGCACAAATCGAGTTAACTTAGGGAAAACATGAAGGTATTATTGTCCAGAATACAGTCGAGCAATTACGATAATATATTAACGAAATAATTATGCTATTTTGTGTGCCGCCATATTGCCAGGGCGTCGCGTAAAGCTTACCTCGGCTGTGAGATATTCCAGAATAGCTGCAGAATACACGGCTGCTGTTGCACCGACACGTCCATGACTTGTAGTCCTATTTTTAAGATGTCTATGAATCCTTCCCACAGGAAACTGAAAAAATAAAATTTTACTGTACCTAGC
Source organism: Diarsia brunnea (assembly GCA_949774965.1). Lineage (NCBI taxonomy): Eukaryota > Metazoa > Arthropoda > Insecta > Lepidoptera > Noctuidae > Diarsia > Diarsia brunnea. The sequence continues at coordinate 330,318 of OX459006.1, forward strand.
TCCAATCTATTGATTATTTTCCGACAGTAATGGACGCCGCCATACTGAAGAGGTCATTCATATTATTCAATTATATGAATTGAAGAATCAGAACGAATATAAACATGATAACGTCATGAAAAATCCTATTTTAAATTAAGATAACAAATTAACTTACTTGAAGCCCAGCCCTTGCTGATCGGGATACTGCTTTGGCCTTGGCTTTACCAGAATCTTTACCCGCTTTACCGCCAGCCTAAAATTGATGAAAAATCCCATTAATTTTTCTCGTTCAGAGTTGAAACTTCGCCAGTATGTTAATAACACTATTGTTCACCATATTACACAATAAAATCACGACAACAACAACTAAATTTCACAAAATCTTGCAAAACTCACCATTTTGAAACGTGTAACACACTATGACCACTACAGACAGTGAACAACCAACACAGGAAAGGCGCCAAGCTAAAACGCTAGATACAAAGATGGCAGCTCCGTTGTGCCGTTCGTAGCAATCCAATCAGGGCAGCCAATTGTACGTTAGCGGAAGTGGCGTACTAAACAAACAACTCTCAACTTGCACGGCTCGTCCAATCCGTGGCGATCGAAATGGCGGGCGGGTCACAGGCTACAGTGCTGCCAAGCCAAGGTACACTTACGGATTAAGTTGGAACAATATACGTTTTTAATATTGCGTTTCGTTTCACGTTTGTTACTTATTTCTTTGAACAAATTAGTTGTTTTTTTTATGGTTGATGCGACGAGGTATTTGAATTTTCTTACGTTTTTGCAATTTTCCGGTCAGTGTCAAGTCGTATGTTAAATAAAATACAACTCGCGGCAGAAAAAGGCTATTTACTGAGTAATTATGATTAAAACCGTCCGACCGACCGTTTAACCATCTCAGTTCCTTTAGGTCTCAATATTGCCGTTTTTATCAAATAGTCACTCAAGAATCCCATTTTAAATAACATACGACTTGACACTGACCGGGAAATTGCAATAAACGTAAGAAAATTCGAATTTCGGAGGCTACCATGTCGGATCTTCTATTTAAATTGTATCCTAAACAAAACTTCTAAAAAAAGTCAAGTGTGTGACTTGACTTTTTTTACAAGTTCTTCTACCGTAAAAAGTAGTGAGATCCATGTAATACCAAGTCAGTTAATTTATTCAGTCTCTACTTAAGGGACCTTCTATCATAAGTTATTACGTAATAAACTAACCTGAGGTTTTAACTTAAAATAGAAGGTCCCATATGTAGGGACTGAATAAATTAACTGACTTGGTATTAGGTAGGTACATATATGATGGATCTCACTACTTTTTGCGGTAGAAAAACTGAGTTGTGCGACTTGGCTTTTTCTAAAAGTTTAGATTCTAGGGGGATCTCATTTTTTTTGTACATAGGTACATAAAATGAATCACCAATACTAGATTTATTCGAACTTGGAGCAGTCTTATTCATCGATTTGAAGAACTGCTGAAGTACTCGACAAGCCGAATCAAACGAGTCCAAACTCGACGGGGTTATGTTGTTCTATAACGGAATTTCAATGGGGTTCCCATTGAAATTCCAGCGCCATCATCAGACCCTGGATACCATCTGAAAACAAAGTAAAAGTCTAAACAAATCAAACGAGCTCGAACTCGATGGGGTTATGTCGTTTTATAACAGAATTCCTATGGCCACCTTTCAGCTCCATCATCAGACCCTGGACATAATATAGAAACAAAGTACTTGACAAGGCGACTCAAACGAGTCCAAACTCGATGTAGTTAGGTCGTTTAACAACGGAATTCCTATGGTCATCATCCACCTCCATCAACAGACCTTGACAACCCTCTAAAGACAAAGTACTCGTCAAGACGAATCAAACGAGTCTAAACTCGATGGGATTATGACATTCTAAAATGGAGTTCCTGTGGCCAACTTCCAGTTCCATCATCAGACCCAGGACATAATCTAAAGACAAAGTACTCGTCAAGATGAATCAAACGAGTCCAAACTCGATGGAGTTATGAGGTTTTAAAATGGAGTTCCTATGGCCACCTTCCAGTTCGAGTATCAGACCCTAGACATAATCTAAGGACAAAGAACTCGTCAAGACAAATCAAACGAGAACAAATTCGATGGGGTTGCCGGTTGCGTCGTTTTATAACGGAGTTCCTATGGCTACCTTCCTGCTCCATCATCAGATCAGCTCCATGTCATAATAATATTGCATTATGAGGCGATGCACATATACGTGCAAAGTTTCAGATCAATCGGTGAAATTTATTCGCTGAAAATGTAATTTTAACTTTGTAATCCTGTACATTTATATGGAATTACAAAGTTATTTATGCAAATGGTATATCTAGAAAACTAGACTGTTTTTTTATGCACTAAACACTAATTGTATTCTAAATTTGAAGCTTCTATGTCTGATATAAGTGCCTTAAACTTTTGATGATCGGTTAGTCAGTCAGTCGGTGAGTGACAAAACTAAGGGACTTTGATTAGTCATAATTCATACTACTGGTTCAAATTGAATGAAATTTGAAATATACCGTGTTTATACAACGATTAATTGGTTGATAAATCTGAGGGCACTGCCGTGCCCCCAGATTTTCAGGGTTCTGTAGCCGAATGGCAAAAACTAGCCAAGTGCAAGTCGAACTTGCAGATGAAGGGTTCCGTACCATCGTAGTAGGATTTTATTTGTACCCTTTAATTTGTATTATTTCTTGTTATAGCGGCAACAGAAAAACATATTTTGCGATAAGTTTGTTTTTCATAGTGTTTGTATGAATGACAAAGTTATATTTGCGGTTTTTGAAATGTGCTATATTTCAAAAACTACTTTATTGTATCTCGTTCAAAACAATTTTGGTTGAAAGTCATCGTTGCGATGCACAGCATATTTTTTTTTAGATTTTTGACTCTCTTAGTTTAAAAATTAGAGTGGGGGAGGGGGCACATTTTACCACTTTGGAAATGTCTATCTTTCAAACGATTGATTTTGAGAAGAAATTGTAATAGGAACCTCAATTTTAATTTTAAAGACCTGTCTATGGACACCCCACACAGACAGACGGACAGAGGGACAGACGTACAGACTGACTGACGGACGTCTGTCCGTCAGTCAGTCTGTACGTCTGTCCTGTGTGACATACGGACGGACAGACATGCCGAATCTATCTATAAGGATTCCGTTTTTTGGCATTCGGCTACGGAACCCTTATAGATTCGTCATATCTGTCCGTCTGTATGTCACAGTCACTTTATTCGGAAACGATTAAGACTACACAGTTAAAACTTCGTAGGTGGATGTATTCTGTAAACCGCTTTGATTTTTATACATATAAATAAGATAAAAAGATAAAGGAGGCTCCCCATACATGGAACTGAAACTAAAATCTTTTTTCATCAAACCTATTCGTGTGGGGTGTCTAGTGTCTATACACAGAACAGAAAAAACAGGTAGAAATGCTAAGCGACGAAATCTGTATCGGAACCAGTGTCGCCAAACTAACACAATCAAACCATCAATCATACACTGCACTACATATAAACAATTCGTTTGATTGGTCGTTTAAATTCCAATCACAACTAGCATAACTCACAGATTCTACATTTTAAAATATACCTTCCTGCTGTTAGTATAGGTTTCTTTTTGCTTTAGGCAGAAATAATATACATCGTTTTGTAATCGGCAATTAAACTAGAAACAAATGCCAAGTAAATTCCGCTACTCACCCATAGATGGCAGTATTTTCAATGGAAGCAATTATGAACTTAATGACTACAGCGATAAGGATTATCTTCGCGTCCTTGGTCTATATTTTTTGCTACTCGGTCAAGGAAGTGACACAATGAGCTTTTATCTATATCATTGATATCGATAGATACCAAATTTATTTTGAAAAAAAAGTTTGTAGTATTATGAACAAATATTATACCTAATAATAAATGTAAATAGACAATAATACAACAAAATAAAATACAATATTTTATTGCTTAAATAAAACTATTTATTAAACAAACCCAAACAAATAAATACTACTAAAGTAATGTTTACAAGCACATTTTAAGTTAAATAAAACTTGTTGCACATCATTTATTGAAATTAAAAGTACGCCTTTCGAAACGTCAGTTTTTAAACAATAAAAATCAGGTTAGAATAAATAAAAATAAATACTACCAGAGTTTTTATATTAGAAAATTCTAAGGAGTTAAAATAAAAGAAAAGTTAGATTGACATTTTATTTATTGACCTTGAAATAAAACGTACTTGTTTAAAAACTGACGTTTCGAAAGTCGTACTTTATATTTCAATAAATGATGTATACGAACATTTATATATTTTTCAACAATGGCTTTCATCAAATCAGTGACGTGATTGGATGCAGGAAATTCGCCTAATTGATGGGAGGCAATATTGTTGAACAAAAGGGTCCCTACAAACTTGCGCATGATTATGGTTAGGGCCACTTCTTTTCTAAAAATTAAAGTTTAAACTTTTTTTTTAAATGTTTCAGCCGTTTGACATATCTTCACCACATCTGGCGAAGGATACAATAAGCCGATCTCTTGCTATTATAAACTTGTGGAAGGGCTGAAAATGATGTGTCACTAATGCTTCAACACAGACGTCACAGTTTATTTTCTTAATTAATATTCGGGCAATGTAACAATACGGCATATTATTGCAAAAAATAATTTTCGGGAGACTAGCGACTCGAAGCAATGTCAACACACGACTGGTATTGTCTGGTATCGAAAATCTGAGAGTACGCGACACACTGCGCAGTTATCGCAGGCGTGCCACGCTTACTTTGCACTTCTACTGTTCTTTCCGCTCTGTGAAAATTATTATGTAAAAGTTTGATTCTATATTCTATAGTCTTACGGATATATGGGACCGCACCTTTATGCGAAACTCAATGACCAACACGAAATTCTGCATCTTACACAAACCAAATGTAAAATTACTTTAACAAAGTGGCTTCTTACACTGGACTATGACCTGACTGAAAGCCTTCTATCCTAAAAAAGGCACATAGTTCACTTTGATGGGTACTTTTGCACTTATTTATTTACAACTTTGCTTTTATTACTTTATAACACAGACTTCCATAAACAAGAACGGTTACAACATTCAGACACACTCTCACAACACCAACACGACGGTATTTATTTACCCCCCATCACACCACACACAAGCACACTTAACACTCACACAAACACACAGACACACAGCACACTGTTTTCTTTGTGTATTCCTTTTTTTTTTAGATTACTAGTATAATTATAATGTTTAGAAATAGATTATTATTAGATTTTAATGTAACGAATATTATTTGTGTCACAAAATGTCAACGGAACGAAGGAGCCTGAAACTCACGACACAGGGAATCCTAGTGTGAGTTTCAGGAATCAATGTTACGAATGTAATTTTTGGAACAATAAATTATTCTTATTCTTATTCTTATATTAGCTACAAAACATCTGTAATGTAACTTTAATGTTACACAGGTACACGTTTCAAAATAAATTTTGTGTATGAATGTTAGGATCTTTGTATTGAAATGTTAAACAGTAAGTATAACATTGTTTTATTTTATCGACATCTATCGATCAAATCTGCAACTGATCATAACCACATCACTAATTGCATGGAATTTTCGAGAACAAAAAAGAACAAAACACGACTGGTATTGAAAATCTGAGAGTAGGCGACACAGAGAGCACTTATGACAGCCGTGCCATGCGTACATAGCACTTCTACCTGTTCTTTGTGTTCTGTGTGTCTATATATAGGTCCTTAAGAATGACATTGCGGTTCCTCAAACCATTATTGTCAAAGTCAATCGTTTCAAAGATATGTAGACACTTCCAAAGTGGTAAAATGTGTCCCCCCCCTCTAACTTCTAAACTAAAACAGTGAATAATCTAAAATATAAGCTAAATATATGCTGTACATCGCAATGAAAACTTTCAACCAAAGTTACCATATAGTTTGAACGAGACATAGTTAGTAGTTTTTGAGATATAGCACATTTAAAGAACCGCAAATATAACTTCGTCATTCATACAAACACTATGAAAAACAAACTTATCAAAATAACAAAAATATATATTTTGTTTCACAGAGGCTTAAATGGGCACTTGTAAAACGTCGACAAAAAGGTGCACTATCATTTAATAATACATATTTCTGTCGCCGCTAAAGCAAGAAATAATACAAATTTAAGGGGGTTTCCCTACTACGATGCGGAACCCTTCATGTGCAAGTCCGACTTGCACTTGGCAGGTTTTTTTTTTATAAAAGAAAGTGTTTAATTGTAGTTTGGCAGTAGGGTTCGTGCCTAAACGAAAACAGGCGTGATGGGGTAACCGTCTATTACATAGTCTCCGCCGTACCTTGGAATGCACGACGGACTACCAAAACCGGATAGCCTGAAATTCAACGAATTTTGTAATTTGTCAAATGCCATTTGCGACTACCGTTCTATACGTTCTAACCGTTCCATAAGTGGCATTTATAAAAATCATCACGCAGATCGTAACTCCAGGTACTCTGCTCTGTACATAGCTACACCACTCGCGACCCATAGCAGGCATCCATCCATAGCACGCATCCATAGCACACATCCATAGCACGCATCCTTTCTCATAAAAACATATCTTAGTTGAATCCGTTTCCACCAGTGCTAAGCTATGTGCACCAATGAATATGATTGGTGGATATTAAACGCATCCATAGCAACGTAGCATAGCACATCTCTGGTGGTAAAGCACCCTGAGTTTAAAAAAAAAACTGTAGTAACAGAAATACTTTGCAGTTTTGGGACATTACTTAAGCATTTAAATTTTTTTATGTAACTTTTTTTTCAATTTTAACCTGTAACTTATTTCGCAGCACACGTCTTGTGGATTACGATCAAAGAAAAAAAACATAAACTTACTCGTTTACAAGTAGAATACTATATTTTCATATAAATAATAAATAATAACTTAAATAAATTCGCAATTCAGCGAAAGAGGTAAGGTATCTACCTACCTACACATGTTACAAACAAGCAAGGTAAAACAGCTTCAGCAGCTGTCTATACCACTGCCGGAAATAAGATCTACTTGCAGACCCTTAGGTAAGCACATTTTACTTTCTTAATTATTTTAGAAGAATTTCTTAATAACGATACAATATTATATTTTATAGCTCAGGCGTAATTTTTAGTAGTTGGTAGTTCCATTTGTGGGAGGTGCTAACGTGGTCACGTTGGTTGGTGGTGCCCATGTGGTACCGTTGGTTGGTGGTGCCCATGTGGTACCGTTGGTTGGTGGTGCCCATGTGGTACCGTTGGTTGGTGGTGCCCATGTGGTACCGTTGGTTGGTGGTGCCCAAGTTGTTCCGTTGGTTGGTGGTGCCCATGTGATCGTAATGGGAGCCCAAGTAGTGCCATTTGTTGCAGGACGCCATGTGGTAACATTAATTGGTGGTGCCCAAGTTGTTTCATTGGTCGGTGGACGCCATGTGGTAACATTAATTGGTGGTGCCCATGTGGTACCGTTGGTTGGTGGTGCCCATGTGGTACCGTTGGTTGGTGGTGCCCATGTGGTACCGTTGGTTGGTGGTGCCCATGTGGTACCGTTGGTTGGTGGTGCCCATGTGGTACCGTTGGTTGGTGGTGCCCATGTGGTACCGTTGGTTGGTGGTGCCCATGTGGTACCGTTGGTTGGTGGTGCCCAAGTTGTTCCGTTGGTTGGTGGTGCCCATGTGATCGTAATGGGAGCCCAAGTAGTGCCATTCGTTGCAGGACGCCATGTGGTAACATTAATTGGTGGTGCCCAAGTTGTTTCATTGGTTGGTGGACGCCATGTGGTAACATTAATTGGTGGTGCCCATGTGGTACCGTTGGTTGGTGGTGCCCATGTGGTACCGTTGGTTGGTGGTGCCCATGTGGTACCGTTGGTTGGTGGTGCCCATGTGGTACCGTTGGTTGGTGGTGCCCATGTGGTACTGTTGGTTGGTGGTGCCCATGTGGTACCGTTGGTTGGTGGTGCCCAAGTTGTTCCATTGGTTGGTGGTGCCCAAGTTGTTCCATTGGTTGGTGTTGGCCATGTAATCGTAATGGGAGCCCAAGTAGTGCCATTCGTTGCAGGACGCCATGTGGTAACATTAATTGGTGGTGCCCAAGTTGTTACATTGGTTGGTGGACGCCATGTGGTAACATTAATTGGTGGTGCCCATGTGGTACCGTTGGTTGGAGGAGCCCATGTGATACCGTTGGTTGGTGGTGCCCATGTGGTACCGTTGGTTGGTGGTGCCCATGTGGTACCGTTGGTTGGTGGACGCCATGTTGTTCCGTTAGTTGGTGGTGCCCATGTTGTCACATTAATTGGTGGTACCCAAGTTGTTCCGTTGGTAGGTGGAGGCCATGTGGTGACATTGGTTGGTGGTGCCCATGTGGTACCGTTGGTTGGTGGTGCCCAAGTTGTTCCATTGGTTGGTGGTGCCCAAGTTGGTCCATTGGTTGGTGGTGGCCATGTAATCGTAATGGGAGCCCAAGTAGTGCCATTCGTTGCAGGACGCCATGTGGTAACATTAATTGGTGGTGCCCAAGTTGTTACATTGGTTGGTGGACGCCATGTGGTAACATTAATTGGTGGTGCCCATGTAGTACCGTTGGTTGGAGGAGCCCATGTGGTACCGTTGGTTGGTGGTGCCCATGTGGTACCGTTGGTTGGTGGTGCCCAAGTTGTTCCATTGGTTGGTGGTGCCCAAGTTGTTCCATTGGTTGGTGGTGCCCATGTGGTACCGTTGGTTGGTGGTGCCCATGTGGTACCGTTGGTTGAAGGAGCCCATGTGGTACCGTTGGTTGGTGGTGCCCAAGTTGTTCCATTGGTTGGTGGTGCCCAAGTTGTTCCATTGGTTGGTGGACGCCATGTTGTTCCGTTAGTTGGTGGTGCCCATGTTGTCACATTAATTGGTGGTGCCCAAGTTGTTCCGTTGGTAGGTGGACGCCATGTGGTGACATTGGTTGGTGGTGCCCATGTGGTACCGTTGGTTGGTGGTGCCCATGTGGTTCCGTTGGTTGGTGGTGCCCAAGTTGTTCCATTGGTTGGTGGATGCCATGTTGTTCCGTTAGTTGGTGGTACCCATGTTGTCACATTAATTGGTGGTGCCCAAGTTGTTCCGTTGGTAGGTGGACGCCATGTGGTGACATTGGTTGGTGGTGCCCATGTGGTACCGTTGGTTGGTGGTGCCCATGTGGTTCCGTTGGTTGGTGGTACCCATGTTGTTCCGTTGGTAGAGTTATCCGCTCGCCATGAGACAACACGCGAAGTGTCCCTTGGGTGGAACCTGCGAACAATTATCAAATCACTCTATTAATTAAGGTCTTGGTAGATCAATTTTAGGTTTCCGTTGCCAACAAGGAACCCTTATAGTTTTGCCATGATCCATGTCCGTCCGTCTGTCTGTATATCCGCACTATAGCTCAAAGACTCTTTGTACTAGAAAACTGTGATTTGGCATAAATTTACAAATGAGTTATGCCGGTGGTAAAATAAGAACTCGAAAAATATATTTTTTTAGGGTACCTATTTCCAGTTCACATAAAAGTGAGGATGTTCTTTTTTTCTCGTGAAGTCCATTGTGTGGATGTTGTTGTATAGGCCTTTAAAAAATATTGGGAGTTTATCCAAATACTTCTTCGATTAAGCGGTTTTTTTGTGAAATATTAAGGTTCAAAGTGGAAATTATTGTTAGACTCAAGTGTAAACAGTTGCCAGGTATACATAGGCAATATATAGGCAATAGTAGGCATGGAGGTTAATCAGTTTAGTAAGTCCAGATATTTTGATAGGCATCTACGGAATTCTTCTTTGAGCGTGGTCCGACACGTACAAGTTGGCCGGTTCTTTATGGTTTTCTAACCAAAAAAAAAAAATATATTTTTACTGATTTTTTTTGTTTTTGAATTTCTCCTGTATCGTGGTCACGCTAACATACATTTAATTTAAATCACAAACATATGTTCCGTGCGGGGATCGAACCCGCGACAAGCAGCGCTACAACATGTCGCTCGTAAGTTATAATAAATTGGCCCTGGGGAGCCAATCTTTTCTATGGAGGTCTGAAACTGAAGTTTTTTAAAGTAAATAAGTAACGAAGAAAGTGGATAGTGAAGAGAACTTACTTCAGCTTTCCTTCGTACGTCTGTTCAGCAACGACGCTGATCAGGAGACAGCAGCACATGAGAAGCTTATTCATGATTCGGCAGCCGAGGGACTTGCAGTGTGCACTACGGCCCAGCTGTCAACTAGTTATACTGCTCGCAAGAACCGCCTCTTTGATAAGCACTGATACGTCGGAATCAAATCATCACTAATCAGAGATAACAATTCATTATATATTTTTTTCCAATACCTAGATCCTATTAAGCATGTTCCAGTCATTGCCTCGCTGGCTGTTTCAGTCGCGAGTATTCTCCTTCAGTTAGATCTTATCGTTTATTTGTATTACGAATTTAGGTTTTCCCGGAACGGTACCTGCTTGTTTGTTATCCTGCTGTGAGCAATGTAATTTTCATCGAATATTGATGATTACCAATTGGTTATTGGTAAATATAAAATTGAAGGTTTACGTGCTAACTACCCTCTGGCCTCTAGCTGTAGCATCTTTTAGCGTCCCTCCATGGTCATATTATAAATCATTTTGATTCGTGTATTCGTACAGTCAACATTAACTTCAAGTACATAAATAAAATACAATTTAATTCACTTCTGCCTAATCTTGAACTGAATTTCTTAAGATTTATTAATCATTTGTCGACTTAGCTCGTGGCTTAATAGTAACTGCCGCTCGGGTCAACCTATAGGTTAAGCCGTGCTTGCCTAGGTTAGTCCGTGAATGGGTGACAATACCCATTACATATCGAGTCTCGTCCGTGTCTCGAAAATAAGCCGTTGGTCTCGACTGCTATATGTATTACTGTCATGTTTTTAGTTAGAGCAAGAAACTTTACACAAACTTGAATGATGACATGCATCTCAAATGCGTTCCGAGCGAGAGAACTTCTTGAAGTTCTCTTAGAAATAGATGACATCAACTCTTGAGTTGATGTCATCTTTCTAAGGTATTCTATATTGTACTTACTTGGGACAATTATTATTGTGTTATATAACTTCCTATATAGAAACACCTACCATACTGTTCATCCAGGCAAGAGCCATTTAGAAAATAAAGAATAAATTACCTAATTTACTTTTGGGTATAATACATAATAATATTTAAAAAACCTTCTTTGTTTGCTGCCGGCAATATAACCACAACGGCGGATACGTATCTCTATAACGTTTAGTTTTTCGAGATTGACCACACCCACACCCACACCGCCTGTGGTCTGAAAGGCTTCGTCAGGTTTTCTTTGTCTTTTTCTACTTATTTTCAAATCTAGCATGCCGACTGGACCGAATATACAGCCCGTATGACATCATTACTTCTCAGTTCATTCTCAATGGCAACGGTATCGAATTGTGTGATATTTATTTAACAATTTAATTTTTTTACACTAAATACAGAAAAGGAACTAAAAAAAGTGCAAAGGTTAATCATTATTTCTAGATATCTCTTCCAGCATACCTGAGGAAGGAGGTACTAATAAGCAGGTGGAGACATAGTGTGTAAACGAAGCAGAGAAAATGGAATACATAAAGCATAACAATTTTAAATATAAGCAGTATACATTATACGAATATTACATACATACATATAAATACAAAGACAAAACATATTACAATACTTTACTTAGTACAATAAAATAAATACTTATGCAACTATAACGAAATGGAAATTCTTATGTTTTTTCATTCTTCTTTTGAAAACTGCAACAGTTTGTCAGGCGGAAGTAAATTCCTCAACCCCACGGTGTGTATAGTGAGAGGGTAGGAGTAAAAGTAGAACGGTAGAATGTGGAGGAAATTTAAAGAATTCCCTAAGATGTGCCCTGCAAGGTGCATCAGAAAGACGGGTGTAGGAAATGCTTTCCCGTAGATAGGATAGCATTCTATCCTTATGAAGGATGGTTAATAGCAGACACAATATTCGAGAATTCCTTTGAAAAGGCATTGGGAGCCACTTGAGCATTTTGCGAAAGATAGAGACATGATCACACTTTGTAAGATTAGAAAAGAACACGAATACAGAGGTTTTACAAGCGCTCAAGTTTATTTAAAAGCTCGTCGATGGCATCCATGTAGCAGGCATCGGCGAAGTCTATGGTGGTTTGAATGAGAGTTTGCGCAAGGGAGATTTTGGTGTTCAATGGCAAGAACCTCGGGAACATTTCAATGAGTTCACGTTTAGTGCACTTTGTGACTAACTTCAGCAATAAAGCTTTTTACTCTTAAGTGATACTGAGAGTGAGTAACTATTATTTATTGCCCGTGGATGTTGTGCGTATGTCGACGGGCCCCTTCCTATCGATGCCTGGGAAAGTTAGGTTTCTATCAGTCCGGTAATAATTAAACGCAATAAAAGAAGAACATGAAACAGCTAATAGCATAAGAATTGTTAGTATCACTAAAAGGTAACACTACATATATATTATATTGCAGTTGCAGCTGGACTGGACGTTGCCGTTGCCATGTTGTTCTTATGGTTGGTGTTGGAACTGATTCTCCGGGTAACGGTTGCTTGCAGGTTCAGCACGGTTCGGTTGCGGTGGCACGATCAGTTAACGCCTTGATCGATCAAATATTAGACAGCGATAATCGTGTCCGTATACATAAATGAGTTGTGAATGACTTATTAATATTATTTTGCCTAATTATATAAACAACATGAGCAAGTGTTACGTCCTCATTATCGGTGATTGTTATCAGATGGTTCGATGCGGCTATCTTCACACGTGAAACAGAACAGGATCACACCGACTCACGTCCGCTAGTAGTCGGCGGGAATATATAATTGTATTATGTGACAGGATTACAGCTTAGGTGCGTAGCTACCACCGCATCAATGATATGGGGCCCCGGACTACAGGGGCCCCAACATGTACAAGCAAAAATTCGATATTCCATTGCACAATCTCACTTCAACTCTTAGGCCATGCTTCCCGAGAATAACCCAACCCATATCATAAAAATGTGCCCAACGTGCCTCGAAAATTACGAAAGTCAGAAAAAGAAAAATCTTAACTATTAATTTGGGACCCCCATCAAATTTTGATACAGAGCTTCTGTCTAGTCTAGGTACGCCTCGTCACTGTAGCTGTAGGATAAAAAAGAAAATATGCAATCATAATAATTATTAACCACTAGCTGGGCCCCGCGACCTTCGTCCGCCTGATATTCTTATAAAATACTACTAAGGTTTTCATAACAATATTATTATTAGTAATTCAATAATAATTCCAAAGACTCGTGACACCATCTCTTATCATTACCACGTTAATGTTGTTTTCCTCGGCGGGAGCAGTCATTTTTCCGGTATAACAGGTACCGAGGTACCCGGATAACTTATTTGTTCACATAAAACATGTATGAAAAATTCAGGAGGATCGGTTCCATGATTTAGGTGTGAAAAGGTAACAAACAAACAAACGAATTACTTGCGCATTTATAATTATTGTAAATAGTTAGGATTCAAAAATAAATAAATTCAAAGACTTCAGTGTCTGTCGTTAGTCATACTACCAGACAAGAACGATATGACGGTATTTTGGGGAGTAGAACAGTATCACTGGATAGCTGTGCGAGGTGATGTGGAGGACCTCACTATCGCTTAGTACCAAGAAGTAGCGTTCGAAGGAGCCCAGGTAGTACTTGGTTCCACTGGTTCCCAAGTAGTGCCGTTAGTGACATTTGTAGGAGGCGCCCAGGTGGATGTGGTTAGTAGAATAGGTTCCCATGTGGTCTCGTTGGTTGGTGGCGCCCATGTGGTACCGTTGGTTGGTGGTGCCCATGTGGTACCGTTGGTTGGTGGTGCCCAAGTTGTTCCATTGGTTGGTGGTGCCCAAGTGGTTCCATTGGTTGGCGGTGCCCATGTGGTCTCGTTGGTTGGTGGACGCCATGTGGTGACATTAGTTGGTGGTGCCCATGTGGTACCGTTGGTTGGTGGTGCCCATGTGGTACCGTTGGTTGGTGGTGCCCATGTGGTACCGTTGGTTGGTGGTGCCCATGTGGTACCGTTGGTTGGTGGTGCCCATGTGGTCACGTTGGTTGGTGGTGCCCATGTGGTACCGTTGGTTGGTGGTGCCCAAGTTGTTCCATTGGTTGGTGGTGCCCAAGTGGTTCCATTGGTTGGCGGTGCCCATGTGGTCTCGTTGGTTGGTGGACGCCATGTGGTGACATTAGTTGGAGGTGCCCATGTGGTGCCGTTGGTTGGTGGTGCCCATGTGGTACCGTTGGTTGGTGGTGCCCATGTGGTACCATTGGTTGGTGGTGCCCAAGTTGTTCCATTGTTTGGTGGTGCCCATGTGGTCTCGTTGGTTGGTGGTGCCCAAGTTGTTCCATTGTTTGGTGGTGCCCATGTGGTCTCGTTGGTTGGTGGACGCCATGTGGTGACATTAGTTGGTGGTGCCCATGTGGAACCGTTGGTTGGTGGTGCCCATGTGGTACCGTTGGTTGGTGGTGCCCAAGTGGTTCCATTGGTTGGCGGTGCCCATGTGGTCTCGTTGGTTGATGGTGCCCATGTGGTACCGTTGGTGGGTGGTGCCCATGTGGTACCGTTGGTTGGTGGTGCCCATGTGGTACCGTTGGTTGGTGGTGCCCATGTGGTACCATTGGTTGGTGGTGCCCAAGTTGATCCATTGTTTGGTGGTGCCCATGTGGTCTCGTTGGTTGGTGGACGCCATGTGGTGACATTAGTTGGCGGTGCCCATGTGGTCTCGTTGGTTGGTGGTGCCCATGTGGTACCGTTGGTGGGTGGTGCCCATGTGGTACCGTTGGTTGGTGGTGCCCATGTGGTACCGTTGGTTGGTGGTGCCCATGTTGTGCCGTTGGTTGGCGGTGCCCATGTTGCTTCAGGAGGCGGCGCACTGGTAGAGTTATCCGCTCGCCATGAGACAACACGCGAAGTGTCCCTTGGGTGGAACCTGGGAACAATTACAGTTATTAGTGAGTCTTAAGGTCTTGGTAGAAAATTTTTGGGGTTCTGTAGTCAACAAGGAACCCTTATAGTTTCGCCATGTCTGTCCGTCTGTCTGTTTGTTCGCACTGTAGCTCAAATACTCTAGTACTAGAAAGCTGTTATTTGGCGGCATATACAAATGACGGCACGGTTGGCGCAGTGGCTAAGCGATTGGACTGCTGCGCTGCGTGTCGCGGGTTCGATTCCCGCACGGAACAAATATTTGTATGGCCTGCAGATAGTTGTTTCGGGTCTGGGTATTTGTGTATGTGACTTTATATGTTTGTAAACGCACCCACGATACAGGAGAAATTCCTAGTGTGGGGCAACGTTAAAAAAAAAAAAAAAAAAAAAAAAAAAAAAAAAAAAAAAAAAAAAAAATGAATTACGCCGACAAAATGGTAAAACAAAACCTCCTATATTTTTATGGTATTTCTAGTAGGTACCTACACATAAAAAATGGGGATGTTTTGTTGTTTCTCGCGAAGCGTATTTTGTGAGTGGTCGTTGCATACGTCTTTAAAAAACTTTATGAGTTTTTCCAAATATTTTTTCGATTAAGGGATTTGTTCTGTTTAAGCTTTAAAGTGCAATTTTTTGTTAGACTCAAGTGTGACCCCCCCTCCCCCCACTTCTAGCTAAACTGTTGTGTTTTCAAAAAAATCTAAGATCATAATTTGCCTAGCCTTTTCCCAATTATCGTCGGCTCCCAGTATAACCGGATGCAGCTGAATACCAGTATTTTACATGGAGCGACTGCCTATCTGACCTCCACAACCCAGTTAATACTAGGTAATACAATACCCATTGGTAAGACTGGTCGTCAGACTTTCAGGCCACTGACTACCTGTAACGACTGCCAAAGATCTATACATATATAGCAGCCGGGACCAGCTATCCGAGGCACGGAGCATACTCGGTATGCAATGGGCGGTCACCCAACCACAGACCAACCTAGGCGCGGCTTAACCTTATGATCGACCCGAGTTTCAGTTATTATTAAGCCACAAGCTTCTCGCCAAGCTCAACAAAATTAAGTTGTGTGTGTGAAAAAATTCACTGTGGTAGAATAAATTACGAAATTAAAAGGAAAACTATCTCAGCTAATTAGACTTAGAAGTTTACGAGTCATAATGACGAATAAATGTATGGGAGAGTAACGTTCTAACTGTGTACCATAATTTACAATTTATAAATTGGCCCTAATTTTCTAGGGAGGTCTGAAACCTGAACTATCATTTTTAAACTATTTTTTTAAAGTAAACAAGTAGGTAATGAAGAAAGTGGATAGTGAGGAGAACTTACTTCAGCTTTCCTTCGTACGTCTGTTCAGCGACGACGCTGATCAGGAGACAGCAGCACACGAGAAGCTTATTCATGATTCGGCAGCCGAGGGACTTGCAGTGTGCACTACGGCCCAACTGTCTACTAGTTATACTGCTCGCAAGAACCGCCTCTTTGATAAGCACTCCTATGTACCTACTACACCTAAGTTATCAACCGATGCTTCCGTAGAGATAACAACGTAAGCTCAGTCCGTACCAATGCCGATGGGCGTTCCTATCTCAGGTTTGCTCAGTCACGTATCGGATCGATGTTTGTACAATTGCTTATATTTTTATACTTCAGGTATGTCTAATTATTATTACACGAGCCCATGGTGTCACCCTGCCACGAGAAATAGAAATGAGTACCTAATTGGATCAACTAAATTTATTTTCTTTTTAATCCTCAATTGTTTTAATTGCACAACTACAGTGATGAAAGGTTACACTTCGATATGACTCATTGGAAACGGTAAACAAAACATAACCTTTATTCATTTTAAGGCAAGTATTGCCTATAGATAAAAACCTAACAGACATACATATAATATATTACAGCTTGTGTTAGTAAATAGAACCATAAAACTATATATATTAGTTAGTAACACTTCACTTGTGTACTAATTCAGTGTGCGTTCATAATTGCCCGCGGAAGCGACGGTAGGTACGCCGCCACCCCTAAGCAGCGGCGGCCAAAAGTCCTCTTCCAAGACGACGTGTAGATAATACGAAGTTGTTGGTAAAGTAGGTAGAACATCATAATTATATGGAGCATCAGATGAGCGCCTGGTGACTTGGTGAGATATATCGCATCAGCAAAAAAGGTGAAATCTCCTAATCAATCACTTTAATAAGAGTAAATGAAAAATAAAATCCTTCTTTAATCTACTCACTGGTGACATAAATTGGACGCGTACGTGCACTTGCACGTCCTATATCATATTATCATTCTTTTGTCCTTGTGTCAGGACTGTCAGGCATGTTGCCTCGTCGCGACCTATAAATCATCGGCAACCCTTTTATATAATATAATTATACACTGGCATCTTCTGTAACACAGGTTTAGACACTATAGTAATCCCAAGAGATGAAGATATCTGGATTCTATAAGATCTGAATCATATTTTCAGCATATATGCATTTAATCCATTTATTCTTTAAGAATACTAGCAAATATTTAAATAAGAAGATATCCCTGGTACTGTGAGTGTGCAAATTTGACACAAAACCTAAAGAGAGCAAGTTAGGGCAGCTATTAGAATCCGACCGCCTCTCCGCAGTCAGTAACCCAGTCGTTAACCACCGCCCCCACCTGCAATGTGCTGAGAGGGTGCAGACTATTGTCACGAAATATTTCTAGGTGATAGATCTGATAGACTGATCCTCTGAAACCGACTTCTCGAATTTACCAGATTTATTAACATTTGAAAACATAATAAAGTTGAACCTATATAGAAAACTATCTGCTTAATTGCTTATGATGAACCTATAGCTTGCTGCCATCAATGCTTCTTATGTAAATACACTTGGGAGCAAATAAATCGAGCCACTACCTTTTTTCACGTAAAATGGTAAATATTTTTGGTAATATGGAACGTATCAATTCGAACTATATATCGCCTAAAAGTTTAGTTAATAACCTTTACAATGAGGGTAAATTATTGAATAATAACCTTATTGAATGATAAATTATTGGCTCTGCAAGAAAAATGGTAATTTTGATAGAAAATTTAGTAGGGCTAAAACAGTCCATAAAAACAATAAAAAACAAAATTATTGCAAAAAAAATATTCTTAATAACTGGTATTACCCCCCCGTGCCCTGATACATTCTTGTAGCCTATTAGTCATCGATCTGATCAGCGTTACGATGACATATTGTGGTATGTTCTCCCACTCTTCAAGCACAGCGACTTTAAGCTCGGGAATGGATGAAACAGCGGGAACCCTGGCTCGGACTCTCCGTTTTAGCTCGTCCCATAGGTGTTCGATCGGGTTCAAATCGGGACTTCGTGCTGGCCATACCATTTGTTGAATCCCGATCGCAGACAAGTATTCCGTAACGATCTGCGCGGTATGAGGTCTCGCATTGTCATGCATAAACAAGAAATTTTCTCCGACAAAACCAGCATACGGCATTACGTGGTTTTCAAGAATGTCAGTTATGTATCGGTCAGCTGTTAATCCACGTCTACCACTGCCATCGTTGGCGGGGTCGACGAAGACAAGTTCCGTTTTTCCGTCTAGAGAAATTCCTCCCCACACCATACAAGAACCACCACCAAAACTCACAGTTTCTCGAATGCAACATTGGGCAAATCTTTCACCAGGACGTCTATACACTCGGTTTCTCCCGTCATTGCTAAAAAGACAGATTCTTGACTCGTCAGAAAACAAAACTGACCTCCAGTCTTCTAACGTCCAATTAATGTGTTCTCGAGCAAACTCCAAGCGAGATCGGCGATGAGCTACAGTCAATTTTGGGCCAGTTGCTGGTTTGTGTGATGTTAAATTTCGTTCTTTTAGTCTTCGTCTCACTGTCCACCTACTGATTGAGACTCCTCGAACGTCACGTAACGCTTGCTGTAGCTGAACAGCATTAAGTCCACGGTCGCGCAACGAATTGGTTGCAATAAAGCGGTCGTCACGTTCTGTTGTTGCCCGTGGTCGGCCAGTTCCAGGTCGCCGAACAAAAGCACCAGTCTCCAGATACCTGCGGTATACCCGCTGTACCTTTGAACGACTCAAATGAAGTCTGCGTGCCACTTCACGTTGTCCGTGTCCAACCTCAAGTAAAGCTACAACTTGGGCAGCTTCCGTCGGTGTAGTATCCATTTTATCAGGTTATTTTGATTACACAGACACAGATAAAGACAACAATAACAAGTAATATGGGTATGATTAACAAAAACCTCAAATTTAATCTTTTCTTAACAGAGTACAATAAAAATGTCATAAGCAAATTAAATGCGATAATTTTATTCTACCCTTTAAACTTTAATTTAAATAAAAAAAAAATGAAATTTTGACAACTAACTACCCTCTTTGTAAAGGTTATTAAATACCCTTTTAGGCGATATATGTTTCGAATCGATGCGTTCCATAATACCAAAAATAATTACCATAATGCGTGAAAAAGGAAGTGGCTCGATTTATTTGCTCCCAAGTGTATATCGCTATTCTTTCTTACGTGTTGTCATACGAATACCCACTGATACGTCCAATTTTGACAGCTGTCAATGCTCGAAACGTCCACGTCACTTTAACGGCACGAAAAGCGGGGGGCGGGGCTTGCCGATACAAATTAAAAGTGAATTTGCAAAAAATCTGGCTACTTTATCAGCAATACAAAAATACCTGCATGAAGCTACATACATAGAAATCGATAC
Organism: Diarsia brunnea; assembly: GCA_949774965.1. NCBI lineage: Eukaryota > Metazoa > Arthropoda > Insecta > Lepidoptera > Noctuidae > Diarsia > Diarsia brunnea. The sequence goes on from OX459006.1 coordinate 350,138, forward strand.
ATAAAATAAACTATATACTCCCCTTTAATGAAATATGCACACAAAAAATGTCAAAGTTGACAGTACGGGTTAAATTTGGGTAAAATAGTTGTATATAACAGATTTTTACGTAACTTTTTGTAACATATCGCAATGTGACTTATGTATTACTAAAATAGACTATATAAGCTATTTTTACATACCAATACATCATTAGTCATAACGTACAGTGTTAGCACAATAAATCAATAAAAACTAGCCCTTCCATACTTCTAAATTAGAAACGACCGTTAGCGAAAAAATAAAACCGTTGAAATGAGAAATATTTTCGTCATATTTCTTTGGTGTTTATTTTTATTAATATTAATAATGAACTGCTTTACCTATTTTAATAAGTATTTTACTGAAATATATACGATATTATATAAAAACTTAACGAAACAACGCCGCACGAACAATGCCAACACAGGTTCAATTTGAGTAAAGTATTTGTTTAAAAAATATTTTACGAAACATTTTGTAACATAGCTCAACGAAACTTATTTATTATTAAAATAGATTATATAAGCTTTCTTTTGATACCATTACACCATTACAGTAGAACGTCCAGTGTAGCAAAATTAATTTTAAAATAAATACTCATTCCCGAGGTCATCCATTGTTTACATTGGAAGGAAAAAAATAAATCGTTGAAATAAACACTATTTTCATCAGATTTCTTTGGTTTAAGTTTACTTTTATGTTAATAATTAACTGTTTTCCCTATATAATAAGTATTTCACAACTTTAACACTAAAAATCAACAAAATTTTCTAAAAACTCACCAAGCGTCCCATACAAAATGATCCAATTTTACTCGCCGACTTTATCACTTGTTTTAACAACTTATAAACACTTGGAATACACTTCTGTTTGTTGATACACGATAAGAATGAACACTTAAAACGATTTCAATAAACAAAACTCAACACAATGGGATAATAAATCACATATTGTAAATAAAAGCGGCCGCCTGTCCGAAAATTCAAGATGGCCGGTTGCGACACGTCCCGTACTTGTAAATAATTCTTTCTAACTATGGCTGACGCAATACTAGACGTGTCGTATAACCACAGATGCGTAATTTAATACTGCCATTGACATACAAAACATATGGAGACTCCTTAGTCGAGTTTTTTAGTATTTTGCGTTTGAATAATCGATGACGTACGAAGTTAACGTAGTAACTGGGACGTTTCGGGCATACAGAAAAAACGTTGCTCTAGTAACTGGGACGTTTGAGTGGAAGTCTTTGAACATTTTCAAACATTCTGTAAAATGTATAGAAGGCCAAGTAAGAAAGGCCAGTAATACGTGAGTTCTTAGGAGCGGCGCGGTCGGCTTATCCTGTTGTCGGTTGTATTGTGATGTAAGATTGACTGACTCATTCTTATAGCCCATTTTACTCGTACGAGTCGACACCGAAAAATTTTCAACACTAGGTTCAGCGCTGTAAGTCGAAATTCCACAGTGCAATAATATTAATAAGATATTAATATAGGATTCTCTTTCACTAGCACTAGGGAACATTCGTTGCAGAAGTCACTGGTAGCCCTGCCTGTAGTGCGGCCAAACTTTCTAGAGCTTGCGACAACTCTTGTAACGCGACCATTGTATAGTCGCAGCCGCGTAGGTAGTGCGCAAGATTCTTTAGAAGTTTAGACTACAAGGATATGACAGAAACAAGATGTGGTATTGACAGAGATTGCATCGAATACCATGGATCGCTTTGAGAACGAATGACTACATTAGCATTGTGTAGAAAGGCTTATGTTAGACTGACTGCGGTACTCAGAAATATTTAATTATTACTTAAGCCGGCACTAAGTAAAGATTTGACATACTTTTGTATGACAAAACTGTCAAAACCTTTACTAAGTGATGGCCTAAGTAATCATTTAAGCTCTCTGAGTGCGGCAGTTAGTGGCTGTTGGCATGATGGCAGTGTGATCCGCTCGGTGCATGCTGCCTACCGAGCGGTCTTTAAAAAAAAAAAAAAAATTTAGAAATGAAAATATCTGGCTTGCTTTCTATAAGAGAGAGAGAGAGAGACAGACAGAGAAACATGCGACGCCGCACAGCTTACAATAGCTTACTATAGCAAAAAGTGTCGTGACAACTTTTCGCAAGAATTTTTTCCGTCTAGCCCCCTTTCACAACGCGCGATAAGGAACTTCGTTCCAAAACTTCGTTCCAAAAAAGTTTTTGGAAAAGACTGACTATCCAAAATGTAAATATTGATGACATTAGCACTGATTGGCGTAATCGCGCAGTGATCGTGCATGTCAACTATGACACACTTGATAAGGTTTGTGGCGTGAGCACCGCCATCTTTAGGATGCGATTTGGCTAATTTGCGACACGTATCGTTCTATGATAATTATGGTGTTGGAATAACCTCTTCGAGCACATGTATTGATATCCGGCGCTTAATGATAATTGTTACGTCAAACTAATTAATGAATTGAGTAACATACTGTCATTTGTCAAAAGCTTGCGCGACGTCTAAAAACACGGTAGCACAAACTTCCTTATTTTCAAGAGTTTTTTCAATTATGTTGGTTATTCTATGTACCTGGTCTAACGTTGAGTGTTTTTCCCTGAAGCCAAATTGATGGTTTGGAATAAGGGATTTTTCTTCTATTATTGGTTTTAACCGTTTTAATAACAGTTTTTCAAATAGTTTTGATAAAACGGGCAACAGGGAAATGGGTCTGTATGATGATGCTTCATGGGGTGGTTTCCCAGGCTTCGCAATCATAATTACTTCAGCAACTTTCCACGGCCCAGGTACATGTTTTAATATAAATGCAGCATTGATAAGTTTGGTCAGCTTTACTATGGCTTTGCGCGGGAGGCGTTTCAGAACTTCCCCTGTAATGAGGTCGTAACCCAAGCTTTTGACAAAGTATGGCATGAGGGTCTTATATTTAAGCTCAGACGCATGCTACCAGAATTTTCAGATATCCTAGAGTCGTACATATCTAATAGAATGTTTAGAATACGGCAAGAGGATGCATATTCCGAGCTAAAAACTATAAAAGCTGGGGTGCCTCAAGGAAGTGTGCTTGGCCCAATTCTGTACTTGTTATACACTTGTGACATCCCAGAGCTGGAAAACAACACCATTGCGACCTTCGCAGATGATACTGCTATTATGGCTACCGGGTCAAGCCACAGAGAAGCAGTAGAAAAAGTTCAACTAGCCGTGAACAAAGTTTACGACTGGACACAAAAGTGGAAGATCAAACTGAATGAGTCAAAATCAGTTCACATTGACTTCACAAACAAACACTGTAACTACCACCCAGTCTACATAAATGGTATGCAAATACCCTATAATAATACAGCTAAATACCTAGGCATAACTCTCGACGCTAAGTTGCGTTGGAAAGCTCATGTCAAAAAGAAAAGACAGGAACTCGAAATACGTTATAAACGTATGTATTGGTTACTTGGAAGGAAATCCTGTCTATCAATACATAATAAGTTGATAATATACAAGCATATTCTGATGCCAATTTGGACGTATGGTATCCAACTTTGGGGCTGTACTAAACCAACCAACGTCAAAATAATTCAACAGTTCCAAAATAAAGTACTCAGGGCTGCAGTGAATGCACCCTGGTACATAAGAAACGATGACCTCCACCGTGACCTTGACATGGAAGTCGTCACCTCCATCATTCAAAAATTTGCTGAAGCCCACGAACACAGACTCCATCGACACGTGAATGTTGAGGCAATTCAGCTGCTAGACAATACAGACATAGTGCGTAGACTTAAGAGAACTAAACCATTTGAATTAGTGTAGTTTATGTGCAAAGTGAGTGAATAATAGTAACAATGTTGTGCTATTTATATAACACATAAACATGGTGTTTTTATAATTATATCAGACTCTAAGAAAGTGCTAAGGACTTGTGTATATGTGCATAAATATGGACACTATTCTTAGTTTTAACATAATCTATAATGTAACATAATAAGTCAGATTTAAATTACTTATTAGTCTTTTTAGGCTAGATTGTAATTAGTTATTAAGAACTTCGTTCTTATAATAATTAAAAAAAAAAAAAATACTGTCATTTGTTGTTTAATCGAGTCTTAGTTCCGTGAGGGACTTTGTCTCGTAATTTTATCATGTTTACATAAAGAGTGCCAGGCGAATTAGCTGATCTAACAATATCTATATTTAGACAATGATTACTTAATTACAATACAGTTATAATTTCACTTCTTAAGGTAAGGATAACTAAGGTACTAAGGATAACACTCCATAGGGTCTTCCCTGCGGGACTTCTACTACCTGTTCACGTTGTTTTTTATGAACTTTACACATTGACTTATACAGGGTGTAAATCAACCCATCACACATCCGTCAACCAAGCATTCTGTACACTAAACTAAGTACCCCTACGTAAAAATTTTTGCTGGGAAACGATTTTTTTTTGGGTTCAAAAATCACTTTTTACGCTAAAACTCAATGTAGGTAGCACTCTTAAAACATCGTGCTAGTGGATGCTTTGAATAGTAAACGAGTCATGGAGCTAATTTACAAAAACAGCTGTGAAAAATTTCGAACTTTGACCCCCAATATCTCCGTAACTAAGGGGTTCCCAGGTATGGTCTAGAACAAAAAAAATATCGCAGTGGTGGGGAGAACAAGTGCCCTTCGTTTGCGTTAAGGGTACTTTTACACCCTATATATTACTGCGTAGACTTTACAAGAATTTCTGGATTGAGAACTCAGTACCAACTCTTTAGTAAAGTATTTAATAAAACAATATGTAACCATATGAAATGGAAGTACCAAAACAGGTCCACATGTACGAAGACAGCGGCGCGGCTTTCTTGTTTTCGCGTTTGGAATCGCGGCGGTCTTACCAACAGTCAATGAGTCCACAGAGAGAAACCACTGACACCAGGCAGACAGAGATTCGGTGGACCGCGAGCTGTCCACCCGTCGCGCGTCCAGTCGCAGGACACTTGTGGTGGGCAGCCTTGCGAGATGTGTCTGATCCTACGTGGAAATAATCACCAAAGAAACTGTGCTCAGTGTGCTCGGTATATACCTACAAAATCAGCATGGTTATGGTGATCTCAATTATTACTTACTAATTTTGGTAGAACAGACAGTGCGTCAATTATTCGAGAAAAGCAAAGAATTCAACATAACCATCTACTGTTGTTTCGTGGACTATTCCAAGGCTTTTGACTCATTGGAACACAATAAGATATGGGAGGCACTTTTGAACCAAGGTGTAGAAAAGAAATACATTAGAATTCTCAAAAACATATATACCAACAGCAAAGCTAAAATCAAACTGGAAAAGGAAGGAGAACAAATAGGAATCCAAAGAGTGGTTCGCCAAGGGGATCCAGTGTCGCCTAAGCTATTCACGGCTGTGCTGGAAGAAATATTTCGCCAGCTGGACTGGGACAAACATGGATTAACAATCAATGGCGAGAATCTGTCTCATCTGAGGTTCGCAGATGACCTTGTGATAATCTCAACGTCAAAAGATGAGCTTCAGAAAATGTTAAACGACCTTGAAAGGGAGAGCCGCAAGGTAGGACTAAACATGAACACGGAAAAGACCAAGGCCATTACAAACAGGGAACAAGAACCTATAAATGTAAACAACAATGAAATTGAATACATCTACATACTTGGGCCAAATAATCTCCACTACAGATGTAACCTCAAAAGAAATTGATAAACGCATAGCAAATGCCTGGAAACAGTACTGGAGCCTGAAGGAGGTGTTCAAAAACAAGGAAATGAGCATGAGCATAAAGCGTAAACTGTTTGACACATGCGTCCTACCCGTACTTACTTATGGATGCCAAACATGGGCTCTCAATAAATCGCACTATATGAAGCTCGAGACCTGCCAAAATGCAATGCTGAGAAGTATGATGGGGAAAAAACTAAAGGACAAAATAAGAACTACAACAATTAGAAAACACACTAGAACAAAAGACGTCACTATAACCATCAAAAAGCTCATGAAAGCCCATGTGGAAATGGGCAGGCCACACCATCAGAGGATTAGACAAGTGGTCGAAACTAGTGATGTACTGGTACACAGGCAACAGAAAAAGAAAACAAGGCAGACCACTCAGGCGATGGGTGGACGAAATTAAGACAGTGGCGGGCGGCGGTTGGACGTCGCTGGCCAGAGAGAGACAGAAATGGAGCCAGTTGGAGGAGGCCTTTGCTATAAAGCACACAGATATAACAGACAACGCAAGAAACAATGAACCCAACCTATAGCGAAATATCTGAAAGAAGGCTTATAATAATAATAATAATAATTTTGGTAGATCATAATTGGTTCGAAAATGCACTTGAGTACAGAAAAACATCCTGTTTGAAATTGATTGAAATCTTCGCCACCGTATAAGGACATCTCCGGGTTGTATAGCCCCAGATAACACCAACTTTAGGTATAAATCGCTGTCAACATAACAAGGGTTAATCAAACAGATAGGTTGTGATTACCATGCAGTGCTAATCATTGATAACACGTACGTACACGTCGTAACACGACTGTTCGACACGGATTTCCCGTGTCGAACAGTCGAGATATCGCAAATCCGACGTCACTGCGCTACCGACGCGCGATGCGACGACGAAGCTACTCGTGGTTGTTAACATAATTTCAACAACAGCACACGACATCACGCCTGTCTTCAGAAAGAGTTAGGGAGAAGTGTATCCTTTCACACATCCACATTTCTCCAGTTTGAGTCCCATAAAGCCCAGAGCGCGAAAACATAACCCTTCCTTGGCAGTTGGGTAAAAGGAGATCGTGGTTAGGGATAATAACTAACAGCCACTCGGATCAATCTTTAAGTAACGTCACGCTTGAGCACAACCTGATCTGTGGATGGGTGACCACCCATTGCATGTACCGAGATTCTTCCGTACCTCTGAAACTACGTTAAGACGTTGGTCCTGGCCGCCATTTCTAAATCTTTGACAGTCGTAACAGTCGTGGACTGCGGTCCCGGTCGCGACAGCCCCACGACCCCGGATTTTAATGTAGTTTTCACCAAAAGATTGATTCAAGAGGAAGGTTTATTATAATGTGTCTGTCTACATTGCAATATATAAAAGAAAAAATTAAAACATACATTTGGGATAACAAATAAATTGAATAACAACTAAATTTAATTGAATTAAATAGGTAAATCACAGCACACAATTAACTGAGTTCGTCAATAAATAGGAATACATATTCAATAAAATTACCCATTACAATATCCATCAGAAAAAATAAAGCACAAAATCAATACCAATTAATAGACACAGCAAATACAATAAATCACAGCATATACTCGTAATTGAATCACAGTTCCACTAAATTGTAAGATAACATACTAATTCATAAATCCATAAAATCAGTAGAGAAATGCTCGACAGTTACTTTCTTAAACTTGTACAAAGTATCGTGGTGTATATCTATGAGATCACTGCAACTATTAATCATTTTACACAGGCGTGGAATCGGGCAGTTTGCACCCAGAACCGTTCTGCGCAGGGGTGGATGTAGTGGTGTGATGGGATTACGTGGATATCGGGATGGGGCACGAAACTTTAAGGCCTGAAACTGCGTTAAGCGGGCACTCGAAACTCGTATCATGTGGTATCGTTGGTTGGTGGCCGCCATGTGGTATCGTTGGTTGGTGGACGCCATCTGGTACCGTTGGTTGGTGGACGCCATGAGGACTCGTTGGTTGGTGGACGCCATGTGGTCTCGTTGGTTGGTGGACGCCATGAGGACTCGTTGGTTGGTGGACGCTATGTGGTATCGTTGGTTGGCGGACGCCATGTGGTACCGTTGGTTGGTGGACGCCATGAGGACTCATTGGTTGGTGGACGCCATGTGGTATCGTTGTTTGGTGGACGCCATGTGGTCTCGTTGGTTGGTGGACGCCATGAGGACTCGTTAGTTGGTGGACGCCATGTGGTCTCGTTGGTTGGTGGTGCCCATGAGGTCTCATTGGTTAGTGGCCGCCATGTGGTATCGTTGGTTGGTGGACGCCATGTGGTACCGTTTGTTACTGGACGCCATGAGGACTCGTTGGTTGGTGGACGCCATGTGGTATCGTTGGTTGGCGGACGCCATGTGGTACCGTTGGTTGGTGGACGCCATGAGGACTCATTGGTTGGTGGACGCCATGTGGTCTCGTTGGTTGGCGGACGCCATGTGGTACCGTTGGTTGGTGGACGCCATGAGGACTCATTGGTTGGTGGACGCCATGTGGTGTCGTTGCTTGGTGGACGCCATGTGGTGTCGTTGGTTGGTGGTGCCCATGAGGTCTCGTTGTTTGGTGGACGCCATGTGGTCTCGTTGGTTGGTGGACGCCATGAGGACTCGTTGGTTGGTGGACGCCATGTGGTCTCGTTGGTTAGTGGCCGCCATGTGGTATCGTTGGTTGGTGGACGCCATGTGGTACCGTTTGTTACTGGACGCCATGAGGACTCGTTGGTTGGTGCACGCCATGTGGACTCGTTGGTTGGCGGACGCCATGTGGTACCGTTGGTTGGTGGACGCCATGAGGACTCATTGGTTGGTGGACGCCATGTGGTCTCGTTGGTTGGTGGACGCCATGTGGTATCGTTGGTTGGCGGACGCCATGTGGTACCGTTGGTTGGTGGACGCCATGAGGACTCATTGGTTGGTGGACGCCATGTGGTGTCGTTGCTTGGTGGACGCCATGTGGTGTCGTTGGTTGGTGGTGCCCATGAGGTCTCGTTGGTTGGTGGGCGCCATGTGGTATCGTTGGTTGGCTGATGCCATGTGCTCACGTTGGACGACGCATCGTTGGTTGTTTTTTCAGTGGTTTTTGCAACGCCGGCTGTTGACTCTGTGGTTGGTTCTTCGTGTACCCATGGCCGGGTCGCATTCGTCGCAACAGACGTACTTATAATAGGGAAGGTAGTGCCATCAGTGGGGAAGGTAGTGCCTTCAGTGGTGGAGGATGCTGACTTGGTGGTGGGAGTGCTCGCCGTGCATCCGGCGCTCTGCGGCCAGTCGCACACGTGCAGCGCTGGGCTGAAGTGCAGGCCGGCGGGGCACTGGCGGCACGTGGGGTCTACGCGGCCTACCTCGCAGTAGTAGAACAACTGGCAGTCGTCTGGGTGCACCATCAGCGCGTCGGGGCTGTTCTGCGCGCTGCATGACACCGGCGTCACCGAGTTCTCCGCGCACCGAGCTGGGATGTTGCTCCCCTGAGAGACCCTAAGTACACAAACATGTTTTAAGTCTTCTTTTCATGAATTATACTCATCACCTGCTTGGGTTTCCCCCGGACGATGAAGACATCATCGTGTAAAAATATTCATTAAGTATAGGCAAAACAAATTACAATCTTTGTTATAATATAATCATTAATGTTTAGTCCTTTTTTGAAGTGGGTTAAAAATAGCATGATTCACGACATATATTTCCGCGGCATACGTACATCGGAATATTAGCACTTGGTAGTTGATACAAAAACATGTTATATGTAACATGATTACATGACATAAGAACATTGGAAAAAAGCGTGCACTTTTTCTCATTTAAGTATCAAATGAAAGAGCATTAACAATATACCATTTTATTGCATGGTTATATTTGTAAATAATAAGGAAAAAAGTCTTTCACATCACCCATACCCCATACAGTTAGAAACGCAATACATACCTAATTTTTTTTTAATACATTCCAATAAAACAAAAAACTAAACAATAATTATGCAAGCTTTATAATACAGTTACTCCACGTTATGAACTAACTGTGTGCCAACATCCAATCCAAATCCGTTTATTAGTTTTTGCGCGTAAGAGTTACTCTAAAGACCCAAGAAGAGAGGAGCGTAATACGGTTAGTACGGTCTCAGATTACCAGATACTACACTCCATACAAAATGTTCAATACGTACCGCTTTAATAGCCTACGTAATGTAATCACTGGAATGTGTGTTTAGTCCCTACTCGTATTACACAAACACCATTATTAGTAAAGATATTTAGGTTAAGGGGGGGGGGGGGGGGTTTATCTATGGGTCTTTGTTACCTGAAAATAAATAAATGCTATTCTATTCTATTACTCTGCAAACCCAAGCAGGCACACTACTTTGTGTCAGTAATATATCGTCACTCATCACCGCTGCTCCTAAACGGTAACGGCGGTTAGGAAACCTGCATGTCCGAGCGTATGTCCATGCACGTGTGCTGGATGTCGGCCGGTCTCCCACCGGCCTAGCGCCATCGTGCCAGCAGCAGTGGGCACTATAATATTATGCTCATTATGTCACGAGTGTTATAATGCCAACGAAGATACTCACGTCTTAGGCAAGACTCTTCCAGCCAGCAGGCAGCACATCACTATCAGCTCGTACATGGTGGAGACAGGAGCCGCTATGCCTGTTCGCCCCGGCGCTATTATTTATTGTGCGCTCGAGTAGCTAGGGGCTGTACTGCTGTACACTTCCACAACGTACTGCAAAGCCACTCGACGACAATCTCTCGCTCTACACTCGAGTGTTCGGTGGATCACGTTGAGCCCTACATGTGAACCACTTACGCACTCTTGTCAATTATATTGAAGTTTCCTTATACCGATAACGTGCGATTGAGGGTACTTTGTGTTTTATTAAGTCTATATTATGTAGAAAGGACAGGTTATATTGCACTCAAATAGGAATGTTAGGGTGGCAGCTGTGCCCGTATCGGGGCTGCGGGTTGTTCGCAAGAGATACCGCGGCCTCGACATGAAGGGTAAGAAGGAACATGGGTAGTTTTTGGTCAGTAGAAGTCTGACACTCCCTTCCGCTCTGCCCAAGAGCGGGAGGGGTTATTTGATGATTTTCCACCCACCATAAAAAAAAAAGGGTGACAGCTGTGAGGGTGCTTCCCAAGTATAAGCAAAATATGGTTTTGTAAGTATCCTAGGAGCATGGATTTTGTAGTCCTATAGAAATCCTGAAAACGTTTATCGACGCCTTAGAGTGAAAATTTAACCTCGTAAGTGTAAAAGAAGTAACATTCACGAGGCAGAAAAAACTGCGTGCTGCAACAAGGCGTTTGTACGGCGTCGCTATGGGCTAAAGTAACCACACAATGGGTCCCAAACAACAGAGAGGTAGTGAGTAGAGATAAGTGGAAAGAGGGAAGGGAGGCCGTTGCCCTGCAGTGGGACATAAATGGCTAGTTTGATTGATCAATATAATTTTGTCTATTTTCATGTAGTCTTCACCAGACATGGTAGCACTACCTTTTTGTTTTTTTTTATGGTGGGTGGACAATCATCAAATACCCCTCCCGCTCTTGGGCAGAGCGAGAGGGAGTGTCAGACTTCTACTGACTAAAAACCACCCATGTTCCTTCTTATCCCTTCATGTCGAGGCCGCGGTATCTCTTGCGAACAACCCGCAGCCCCGACGGGATGGTAGCACTATCTTGAGAAATATATCAAGTCCCTTTGTTAAAACTCTGTGAAAATGGGCTTAGGATTTAGTGAACATTCCCCAAAAATTGTGAAAGTTGAAATCAGATTTTGTGAAAGTCATTTAAGCGAGTTATTGACTGTAAATTCAAATTCAAACTCTTTATTTCAGACAAGTGTCCATAGTGTTAGTAACAACAAAATAACTTAATGACTAGGGTTAGTAATGAGGCAAAAGGAAAAAAATATATAAAAATCAGATGGTATGGATCCTTACCCAATGACGCAGCAGAGGGGAGTCCCACCGATCTGAGAACACGCTCAGAAGACCGTTGGTGGTGGTGCGTAGCCGACCCAACATGGATTGTAAAGTTGGGCCCTCAGTTCTCACATAGAGGATTGAGGGCCCACCTGTACCTGAAAAACTATGTACACTACAGAAACAGTCTTTATGTCAAAATCTTACCTAATGCCGAACAAAATTTGTGAAATCACATTTTTACAGAGTTTTAACAAACGGGCCCTCACACCACACGCACATAGTCCACGTGCCCTTTGTTATTAAAGAAAAAAATCTCTGTCACAGATAATTTTACTGAAAATGAGAAATACCCACCTAGGCTCCTAGGCGCTTTGAATTACCTCTGTTTCAAATCAGTTATCCTCTCAGATTTACAAAAAAAAAAGGCTTGTAGAATATTATTTATTGAATGCAACTTAGTCACTAATATAGTTAGCAAGAATAATTTACTCACCCAAATGGACCGCAGGGTCCATTTGTTCAAAATAAAAAACCATTTGATTTGGATTTAATATATGATTTTGGACATTCCTATTTCCTACGTAACTTAAAATTACCCAAGTTTCATACAAACTTTGAACCCTGGTTTAAACCCTTAAGGGTCCTCTCTCGAAAAAGCTTAAAAACAGCGTGCAGATGAAGCGGTTTTTCACCGGCACTTACAGAGAAATTACATCTGAGAATTTTTTTTAGTAATCTACATGATATGACACGTAATTTGGTTTAGCCACAATTTTTGTATCGGCATCACATAATAAGAAAAAAAATCCACAAAATCACCTCCAAATCGTTGAATGGAACCATTTTACTCCTTCATTTTTTAACAAAATAATATAAAAAAAATATCTACTGCTTTGAAATACAAAGGAAAATAATTTGGTTTTGTTACTTTTTAAAAACATGTATTATTTTAATTATAATAAATGAAAAACGCGTCCGTTTAGAGTCCGTATCTACGACCGAGAGAGGTAGTTTGTATGCACAAGGTCATTGGCGTGAATACAAGCCTTAAGGGGGTGGATTTCGACGTTCTTGTGACGCAGCGCTGGTTGTTGTCTCTGTGATGTTTGACTCTTGCGACACAGCGCTGGTAGTTGGCTCATGTGGCACAGCGTTGTTGCTCTGTGGTGCTTGATTCTTGCGGTGCAGCGCTGGTGATTGATTCTTCTGACGCAGCGGTGCGGCTTACTTGGTAGTGAGAGTGTTCGCCGTGCATCCGGCACTCTGTGGCCAAGCAGTCCACGTTAGCAGGCCAGTCGCACACGTGCAGCGCTCGGCTGAAGTGCAGGCCGGCGGGGCACTGCCGGCACGTGGGCGCGGTTTACCTCGCAGTAGTAGTACAGCTGGCAGTCATCTGGGTGCGCCATCAGCGCGTCGGGGCTGTTCTGTGCGCTGCATGACACCGGCGTCACCGAGTTCTCCGCGCACCGATCTGTAATATTGCGCTCCTGAGGGATCCTAATTACTGGTCCATCAGTGGTGCTTGGTTGTTGTGACGCAGCGCTGGTTGTTGTCTCTGTGGTGGAGCTAGTGCCTTCAGAGGTGGAGGAAGTGCCTTCAGTGGTAGTACTAGTGCCTTCAGAGGTGGAGGTAGTGCCTTCTGATGTGGAGGTAGTGCTTTTAATGGTAAAGGTTGTGCTTTCAGAGGTGGTGCTAGTGCCCTCTGATGTGGAGGTTGTGCCTTCAGAGGTAGAGGAAGTGCCTTAAGGGGGGGAGGTTGTGCCTTCAGTGGTGGTACTAGTACCTTCAGTGGTGGTGCTAATGCCTTCAGAGGTGGACGTATTGCCTTCAGTGGTGGAGGTAGTGGCTTCAGAGGTGGAGGTAGTGCCTTCAGTAGTGGAGGTAGTGCCTTCAGAGGTGGAAATAGTGCCTTCAGTGGTGAAGGTAGTGCCTTCAGATGTGGAGGTTGTGCTTTCAGAGGTGGAGGTAGTGCCTTCAGTGGTAGTGCTAGTGACTTCAGTGGTGGTGCTAGTGCCTTCAGATGTGGAGGTAGTGCCTTCAGTGATGGAGGTAGTGCCTTCAGAGGTGGAGGTAGTGCCTTCAGTGGTGGTGCTAGTGCCTTTAGTGCTGGTGCTAGTGCCTTCAGATGTGGAGGTAGTGCCTTCAGTGGTGGAGGTAGTGCCTTCAGAGGTGGAGGTAGTGCCTTCAGTGGTGGAGGTAGTGCCTTCAGTGGTAGAGGTAGTGCCTTCAGTGGTGGTGTTAGTGCCTTCAGAGGTGGAGGTAGTACCTTCAGTGGTTATGCTAGTTCCTTCAGTGGTGGAGGTAGTGCCTTCAGATGTGAAGGTTGTGCTTTCAGAGGTGGAGGTAGTGCCTTCAGTGGTGGTGCTAGTGCCGTCAGTGGTTGTGCTAGTACCTTCAGAGGTGGAACTAGTGCCTTCAGTAGTGGGTCTAGTTCCTTCTGTGGAGGAGCTGGTGCCTGCAGTGCCGGAGGTTGCTATTTTGGTGGTTTGAGTGTTAAGTGCTTGCCGCGTTGTGATAGGGGGCTAGACGGAAAAAATTCTTACGAAAAGTTGTCACGACACTTTTTGCTATAGTAAGCTATTGTAAGCTGTGCGGCGTCGCATGTTTCTCTGTCTGTCTCTCTCTCTCTTATAGAAAGCAAGCCAGATATTTTCATTTCTACATTTCTTTTTTTTTTTTTTTACCTAATAAAAAATAATAACAATAACTTCGTTCCATCCGGGTGTTCCTTGACACCTCTCAAGTTTTTGCTTTTACTCCATGCTTCGAAAGTACTCCTTATGGCAAGTTGTTCAGCCGCGGGAAAACAACTATTTAAATTTCACGGTGTATATGGTTGTATTCTTTCAGGTTATTTAGGTGAATTGATTATGGAAGGTACCTACTACTCCTCAAGGGTTAGGAGTTGAAAGCAAATAATAAGGGAATCTTGAATTGTTTCGGGAGGTACCTGCACCGAATCAGGCGGGAGGAAACGCCCGGATGCCACCATTGTGAGGATCGGCCGGAGGACACGGTGGAGCACACCGTGGAGGTGTGTCCCGCTTGGGCGGAGCCCCGCCGTGTTCTCGTAGCGCCAATGGGCGGCGGCAACCTCTTGCGTCCGGCCCTGGTGCAAGCCATGGTCCGGGGCGAGAAGGAATGGGACGCCGTCGCCTCCTTCTGCGAAGCAGTGATGCTAGCGAAGGAGGTGGCGGAACGTGAGAGGGAGAGAACCTCTCGTCCCAGCCGCCGCGGGAGGCGCTCCGGGCGTCGTGGGCCACGTGATGGCTTCCGGCCACCGTAGACGCGGGCTTGTGGACGGTGAGTGATGGGTAAGCTCGCCGTCCGTCCGTCTTATGACGACGACAGGCCGTGTCGACGGTGCGTTCGTGTTCCACACGCGCCTCAAAGAGATGTCAGCAACATGGAAGGGGCCCGCAAGGGCCGACGCCCGTCGGGGCTGCGGGTTGTTCGCAAGAGATACCGCGGCCTCGACATGAAGGGCTAAGAAGGAACATGGGTGGTTTTTAGTCAGTAGAAGTCTGACACTCCCTTTCGCTCTGCCCAAGAGCGGGAGGGGTTATTTGATGATTTCCCACCCCCCCAAAAAAAAAAAAGGGAATCTTGAATAGAAAGTCTCAGTTTGTATAGACAATAGACTGGGCGCCGAATTCGACCGAAAGGCATCACGTAGCATTTTAATTTATTAAATTTGATTTTACTATCTAAACTCCACTTATATACTGAATCAATGTCTGATTGCAGAGTATAAATTGGCAATCGAATTCAGATTTTATTTCATAAAGCAGTTTTAAGTCATCAGCATTTAAGAGAGATCTGGCATTCATAACCACAGCAGGAAGGTCATTAATCATCAAAATGAAAAGAAGAGGGCCGACTACCAAACCCTGACTTACACCCGAGCGAATTTTGTATGGGTGTGACTCGTACAGACCTAATCTGACAAATTGCCGTCGATCCCGTAAATAATCTGCAAGAAGTCGTAGAAGCCCTGGAGCAACCCCTACCGCACTGAGCTTCGATAGCAAATCGTCATAGTTAATTCTGTGGAACGCTTTATGAAAGTCAAAATAAACAACGTCTACCTGACATTTGCGATCAAGACTAGTGGAGATATAATTAAATAGTGTAGTGTGTAAGTTCGTATTCACGGATCTTTTTTCGCGAATACCATCCTGCTCATTGCACAGGTACTGATTCACTTGCTTGTAAATTCTTTGATGTAGGACATTCTCAAAAACTTTCGCGGGAGAAGATAGTATCGCGATTGGACGATATTCATCGAATGAGGGATTTATTGGAAATGGTGTGACTCAACGGGAGCAAACGGAAGATTTCGGTATTGGAGTTACTCCAGACTTAAATATCAAATTAAAAATGTGGTGTAGGGGCCGAATGAGAAATTCCTTTCCCTCTTTCAAAAACCATGGAGGAACATTATCAGCATCAATAGAATCACTTTCAGTAAAGTTTAACATAATATATTAATGTAGTTACTAATATTGCAGTTACCTGAATTGGCTATATTCTCGAGGTCTAACTTTGATACTTCAGATTGGAAGACCCTCGTGAAATATTCTGCGAATTCTTCAACAGCTGCTACCCCACTGTGTGTTTTACCGTTGTGGGTTACGTTAGGCTCAAAGCCACCTTTTGATCTTAGGTTGGTAATATAGTGCCAAAATTCTTTGGAGTTTTTCTTAATATTCCTTTCGATGTGCCTAATATAAGTATCATAAGCAGTCGATATACGAGACTTTAGGCTAGATGTACAGTCAGAGAATGGGGATGTAATCCTGACTAAAAAAACACATCGCGTCAAAGATCATGAGTAGCTTGTGACGTCACTACGTGGTAAAAAATGTACTGCGATGTGACGTCACACGAGTTTTCAAAACACTGTATCGTCTTAATTTTTTGTTTACGTGAAAAAAGCTCCTTAAACGCTGGTTGGTAGATAATTATTTAATAAAATATTATGAGTACGTTATATGGTTGCATTCTTTCAGGTTATCAAGGTGAGCTGATTATGGAATAAATACACTGTGAAATCGAAGTCGTTGTTTTCCCGCAGCGAAATGGTTATGTCTTGGTAATACAATCGTTTTATAAACAAATAAAATATTAGAAACCAAAAATGCCAAATTAACCATTGTGAGAAACAAAACTCGAAAGCTACCACGAACCAATAGTAGGTACCTCCCGATACCTACGCTAGGCGCAAGCCGGGTGCCTACCGCCCGCGCGGCCGTTGACCCGCGTGCTTTTCAATCAGCTGGTAACTTATTCTTGATAATAATAAGCTTTAACCCTACAAGTTATTCAAGTTTTTCCTTCATACTATTACGTGCGAGTCGAGTGATACCTACTAGTTACGTTTAGTGTTACTATTGATTCTCACGTTTTCGAGTTGATGAATATTTTTTAAATGATTTTAAAACAAAAACATCCTTATTTTTTAGTTTTACTCTATGCCTCGAAAGTATTCTCTATGGCAAGTTGTTCAGCCGCGGGAAAACAACTATTTAAATTTCACAGTGTATTTGTATAGGATATTAATTAAATTAATAATTTATTTAATTTTGATTTAATTTTAATTTTATTTTGATGGAATTTTAATTTTAATAAAATTTTTAAATGTAATTATTTTAAAGTAAAGTATTATGTGTTTTTGAATGCAATTATTGAATGTAAAGGTTTTAATGTTGTAATGTAATGTCCTAATTTTGAAATGTAACAGATAATTGTTATGGACCAAAATGTCTGAAATAAAAAGATTTTTTTTTTTATTAAAACGTAACTATGGAAAAATAAAAAAACTTTTTTGCAAAACAAAAAAAACGACTTCAAAACAAAAAAAGTGTGTTATTGTGTTTTAGAAGTCGGTTTTATTTTGCAAAAACTAGTTCAAGTAATACTACTGACGTGCGATTGACGGTACTTTGCTTTCATTACTATGTAAAGTCCATTTCACGAAAGAAGTCCCGCGGACAATTGTGGAACTAAATTTAACGGATCGGCCATGTTGTCGTTTGTCGATGTTATCAAGGTGCGTTTGTTGTGGTAGATATTTTGTGAGTTTATTATTGGATTAGTGCGTTATAAGGTTTATTTACGATGCCAAAAGTTGTGAAACAACATTATGTCGCGCGACATACAGCGCTGCGTCTGCGGGACTTCTTTCGTGAAATGGACTTTATGTATGTATGTAATGGAAAGTTCAGGTTATGTTGCACGCAGATTGCAATGTTTGGGTGCTTGTGACGAAGTTTCATAAGATATAATAATATGCATGTTTGTTTGTTGGCAAAGAAACTCGTGTGACAATTTCTTATTGTTTATTGTAAAATATCAAAGTTTTGGTAGCATCATCACAGTAATTGCTATTTACACGCGCTTTACTTGAAAGTGTATTTATTTAACAGTAAATTATGTAACGTGTTACGTTAACACTAAACTATGTAGAAGTATGGCTGGCTGGTGGCAGTATGGCACTACTACGCGCTGGCCGGCTCGTCCGTGAACTCGTCGCAGCGGTCCTCCAGCTCGTACTGAAACAATAAACACACACAATTATAGTTTGTTTTATTTTTTTATTGTTGATTATACCTATATATATTTTCACTCTGGACGCTCTTAACTTGCACGTGTTTCTACATCGTTCCCACATTTAGGTGTAACCTCAACATGAATGATGTAACCAAGATTTTGTAACAATATTTTGATTTAAAAGTGAGTTTCTTGTCCATTCTTCTCCGTTTCTCTTTATCTACGCTTTATAATGGCCAGCTATAGTAGGTGCTAAGCTAAGGTAGCAGTAGGCTAAGCCCTAGCCTACTAAGTAACGCATTCCGACTGGGTGCCGATGTACGGGTGCAGTACTCACCTCGTCGAGCTGCAGACACTTGCCCCACTCGGCCAGCGTGATGCGATGGTCGTCGTCCTCGTCGCAGCGATCCAGGAACGGCGCGATGCAGTGCTCCAGCGCCATCAGCGGTGCGCGGATCGGGAACAACTCGTGCCGGGACACGAACCTGCGTCATACATTCATACTGCAAACTTGTGGTCACAGCCAACTTTATAAAGCATACTAGCGATCCGCCCCGGCTCCGCACAGGAGTAATTTACTAACAGCAGCGACACTATCCTATACCATAAATCTTAATCTGGAAGCGAACGTTCACAAAATGTATCTGAAATCTGTTGGGTGGATTCGGAGATCGGTGTGTACGAACATAGCGCCACGTGAATGTTATTTATGTAGGTATTATGATTTAACTAGAGATGAGATTTATGCCATGATATTGTCACTATCGAGAACGGGAGGGGAACATAGCTGCTCTGTAGTCCAGTACTTCCGTTTCCGTTTAGTGGTTACCGGCAAATTACAGCCATGTGCAGACAGACATGACAGTGCAGCCATGTGCAGACAGACATGACAGTGCAGGACATGGACGCTGAGGAGTGAAGGACAACTTTCTTTATCGGGCCCACGTAATTAAGTGTGATTTTATTTATATTCATGAAATACCATAAAAACCGGGATTTTGCATAAGAACTTATTAACATTATAGACGTAACAACTTGTTTCGATAACAATATTATCATAGCTTCTAATAACTACTTTATGTCATTATCCGGCTATAGATACTTCAATCTGGATTTACAATCGCATCGCGGGATCTAATTGTATGTTTGGCTGCTATCTGCATCAACATCTAAAGTAAGGCTATTAATCAACACAACATTGTTTAATATGGCGTGAGGAGGAGCTCGTGGCTTATTAATAACTGCCACTCGGGTCGATCTTTAGGTTAAGCCGCGCTTACCTAGGTTGGTCAGTGGATGGGTGACCGCTCGGATAGCAAGTTAAGCTGTTGGTCCCGGCTGCTATGTATTTGCTTTAGCAGTCGTTACAAGTAGTCAGTGACCTGAAAGTCTGACAACCAGTCTTACTAAAGGGTATCGTATTACCTAGTATTAACTGGGTTGTGGATGTCAGATGTCATTCATATACAGAGCTGGGGAAAGGCTAGGCAGATGATGATAGTTTAATATGGCGCGTTCGAACAGTCGGCAGAGTTGTGTAGTGGCGGTACCTGTCGTTGTCGTGCGCGTCCAGGTCGCACCACTTCCAGATGGCGGCGTTGGTCCAGCGGCGCGTGAGATTGGTCTCCGCCTCGCGCTCCATGCGGAGGTAGTGCGGCGTCAGCTCGCGCCGCTCCGCCATGTCGCGCATTATGTTGAACAGCCAGTCGCGCATGCGCCGCGGGAAGTCCAACATCTCGTTCTCGTTGCACTCCTGTGTGACAGACAGTTGAGAGACAACTCATAGAAAGGTCTGTCATGTGTCCCAGCTGTAGAACGTTACAGGCGGACGATGCTAAGTCAGTCATCGGTAGGTTTAGGGAACAGAAACAATGTCGTGAAATGGTTCAACCTGTTGCAGAATAGATTGTCGTTGGGGTTGCGGGTTGTTCCAGAGAGATACCGCGGGGTGAACACAAAAAGGCTAAGAAGGAACATGGGTAGTTTTTAGTCAGTAGAAGTCTGACACTCCCTACCGCTTTGCCCAGAGCGGGAGGAGTCATTTGATGATTTAAATTCCCACCTTACCACCTTAAAATATTGTTTCAACCTATCGCAGAATAGATTGACCCCTTTCTGAATATTTTGGTCAAGTGTATGTTTATGCTTGTGTTGTTATCAGGACTACTGACCGGCATCTCACGACACGCGCCGTAGTACTCGATCTGCACGTGGTGGTACTGCGCGCCGCGGCACAGCTCGGAGCCGTCCAGGCACAGGCAGCGCTGCTGGTACACCTCGCAGTCCGACGACCAGGTCTCGTTGTGGTTGGTGCACACCTGCCGACAAACGTACGGTTACCATCACGTACTCCCAGCTGCTTTACACGGGCTCATTGGTAACGACTACAACTAATGAGCTAGATCGAGCTGAACTCAGCCACTTCGATAGCGTAGCAGTGGCCTCAGGCAAGGCCCACAAGGTGCAGTTGGAATTGCATAAAGAGGACAGGACAGGCCACCTCTTGCTGTCCATGTCGATATGGCTCCGAACTCACATTTTATTTTGACTTAGTAGGTATGACCGGCAAAATCAATCACGTCTGCTTTTTTGATTTCTAAAGGATGTTATCAAATTATCAATTAATTTATAAGTATGATATCACCGATTTACATTAATAACCACAATCTGATGATTTAATTAAGTAATCGACATTGCAGCTATCACGTAATACCTACTATTTTTATTATGGTTGCGGAACTATTTAGAGCGGATCTAGATTATTTGCTATTAAATCGTAGCAAAACACGATTGCGATCGCAATTTGACTATTCACTATGTTAGTAGGCACGGTCTACAGTTCAGTATCTAATAGTAGTGTAACAGTGGCACAGTATGGCTGGTACCTTCCGGCGGGAGTCTGTCTCGTAGGGGCACTCCTTGATGCAGTTGCAGACGGCGTCTCCATGCTCATCGATCTCACACACGCGTCCGGCGCTGCAGTGCACGTGCAGGCAAGGGTCTGCCAACAACACGGACACGTTAATCATGAACATTGGTGATATGTAGGTGGTACCTAGATCATGTTTTCAGAAAATTTAATATTCATAAATAAGACCCAGACAGATAGGACAGGAGCGTTGTACTCGCAACCTGATGACTGATGTATAAACGTGGACGAGGCTAAAGGAATATGTAAGAACCGAAGCAGGTGGCGTTCTGTGGTTTCTGCCTACCTCCATAGGAAAAGGGCGAGGCTTTAGGCATGTGTGTATGTAAGACCCCGATCATCAATTTCAGATGCAATAGTCGTCACTAGCAGTTTGCCCTTCATTCCCATCAACTAAATCCTTTAACTGGAATGACCGGACACAAGATTAACATTTATTTGATACAACAAGAGTGTTACCGTCGAGAATGTTGACTTCGTTGTCGCCGCCATCCTCGTGGGATTCCTCGTTCATGACTTCGTTGATGCGGGACCGCTCCGCGTCCTGTAACACACATCCACGTCTCAAATCTATCGTGTATTACAGGTTATTACAACAAAACGGATATTCAGGACACTTGTAGTACTTGCAGTCATAATATTTTAATCGTAGCGTGGTCATGTGATGTAGAGGGATGAGCAACTGTCGGAAAGTTTTGAGTAACAAACTAAGAAGGTACGAATGTAGCGAATGTATGTAACAGTAAGGAAAAGGGAAAACCAAAGAAGCTCTTAGATCAGTGGAAGATGATATGGTTAATAAAATAAGGATGGATGAGAAAAGATAAAATGCTGCGTCGATCCTAAGTGAACTGGGGTCAGGACAAGAGAATGAGGAGCGTTATCCCGCTGGTGGTCACCTGGTAGCGCTTTTCGTCGAGCCTCTCCGCCATGCCGAGCTCCAGGTGCTCAGCCTCCGTGTCTTCGCGCGTTGGCGCCGCGTCGGACGCGCCGGGCCGCTCCGTTGTCGTGGTGCGCAGGCGCCGGTGCCGCCGCCGGTGACGCTAGCACAAAAACACACGTTATACTTGTTCTCATACCAGGTAGATTTACCTAGTAGGACCTGATAAGAGGTTTCGTCATGCGCTGAGGACAATGGACATCGCCTGCTTTAATTGTCGCAATAGATTGTAAAGATCGGGAGACCCTTATCGATCTGCGATTACCTCGCGGAATGATAAAGCTAAATTTAGCACACAAGGTTTGAGTATGAAGCGTCTGTCCGTGAACGTTGGCTACCCAAACTGTTGGTCGAACGACTCAAGTGTCGCCAGAAGCAAATAGTAATGTTTGTTACATTGAGCAGCAGGACATTCTAACAGATATGACTCACCTCAGCGTCCACTGTGCACAGGACTGCGACCACAAGGGCCAGCGCTAGGAAGCCCCTCATCGTGTAGCTCGTCTACCTGCAACAAATACACCTACTTCAGTTCCTTTTACGTCGAGTGGAATTCAACCACATCATGTGAACTCACAGGAGAGCAGCGTTTATGAATCCGTGTTCTTTGTTCATCAGACTGAACGGAAGTTTCCATACAGAACGACAAAGCTTGACGTATTATCAAGCATTTTTTATAAAGTCTTTGTATATTATGTAAAAAAGATTATCTATCTACACACGGATGTGATGAACCCGGACTGTCGATGTCGGCCTGAGCTGTGTGACACACACATGCGATAATGTTATGTCGGGCACATTTTATGGGACGCAGTAAAAATATTGTTTTGTGGGGTTGTAACAGTTTGCTCCATTTTACAAATAGGCCGACTGACGTCCCTGCGCAAGTCATATAGCTACAATACAACTAGTAACCTATGTTGCAGTTGACGTTTTTGCAACATTCACTAATACAAAGTGATCGATGGTTTGAGGGGAATAATGAGTTTAGTATGAGGTGGCTTTGTTTCATAAGCGCGCTATTTACTGCGCAAATTCCTATCGATGTGCGGTGCACTGGACTGTTTTAGACCGACTACGAATAATTTACGAGTATATCTTGCGACATTTCTTTGAAAGCACTTGATTTGTATTCAATTTTGAGAAGTTCCCGGAGATGAAGCGCAAATAATTCCGTTCTCGTGGAAGTGTCCGCGTTTGTCGTAAACACGTTATTAGTACAGAAAAATGTATTGAAATATGACGTCACACGGGTTTTTGAAGCACTGTTTCGTCTTCATGTTTTGTTTACGTGAAAAAAGAAATATATGTGTCTTATATTTATTCTAGCAGTTCGTAATTAATTTACGAAGCAAGCTACGCATAAATAATATAATCAAAAGAAAATATAAGTAAGTGCAGATTATACAGCAGCCTTACTCTTTAGTATAGGTACTGTTTCACTGTTGAAGTAGGTCTTCCCTAGACGTTTACAGATATTCTTTTCCAGCGCCGCCATGTTCGAGAGGTTATGCCCGGGATACATGAGGCCAGTCTTTCAAGACAAGACAGCAAGCTAATTCTGTCTTACTGTCCTGGCTTGGAACATGCTAGAAATGAAGCTAGTTTTGTCTACACGAGGCCGGAAGTACTAGCTTACTGACACTAGCTTGCTGTCCTGGCTTGAAAAACTGGCCTCGTGTATCCCGTGCATTATTGCAAACTTGCTTGCTAAACAGGAATGTTGTGCTGATCGTTTAACCTGCAGGGCTTGGTGTAAAACTGGGAGGCAGATCGGTGGAATGGCAGGGTTCACGGTGTCAATGGCACGCGGTATCGAGGGGCGAGGCCTGAGGGCAACGCACCCCGCAGTGTGTAGCGGCTCGGAAGCTGTACTGCTCACGGTGAGCGGCCCTTATCGCGGGGAAATGTAGGCAATTCAGCACGTTGAATGAACCGTATTAGGAATTATATGAGTGTGACTGTCTTGTTGCGTGTGACAGCAGCTGTGGCGAATGTGACGTAGGTACACATGTATTTACAGTTTATACCGCCAAATGACCACCAAAATTAAAACCCAAAATAATGTGAAATAAATTATAATAGCAGAGCCCCGCTGGCTCACAGACTGTTGCATCGAATATAATATGTCCTAATAATTATTTTACTAGATATAGTGTAGTAAGAATAAATAAAAAATCGCGAAATTGCTTTAGTATTACTACATTCCAAGGTACCATATCGTGGCTGTTCTCGGTAGCTAGTCACCATTGTTGCTTATCGATGGACCATGTCCTCATTATTTTTTTCCGTTTAGGTAATCGCAGCTCTGAAATATACCAAATAAGTTCAATTCAAGCGTACATTCATGTTATTTGAAGCGATAACCTCTTAATCCTGGGTTCGAAAGGTCTAGTTATTTAAAAATATGATTCGATCAACAACGATAATATGTTGTGTACATATAATAGCACAGTTGTTTAACTTTAACGATCGCTCCAGCAGGTCGGTCGGTGGTCGCCTCATCGCCTGCTGATGACCTCATACACACATCTGCACAATTCAACTCGCATAGTTTTTATGAGCCCGTTCCGAGAATTTAGCGCACACTACCTACTGTCCTGGACTAGCTTTGCATTTTACTGTTAGTCTGTAACTAGGGTTGCCTCCACGTGAGTAGCTGAACTTTCTTGAAAATTATCGCAGTAAATACAAGGGACCGTGTTTTTTTTAGAAAGGGTGATCTGCTTTTTAATCATTTCGACGTATGGACCGTAAGCAAAAGCAGGAAGTCTATTGCAAAATACGAAGCACTTTTATTAGGTGAAACAAAACTGTATCGGACAACCCTATTTCATTCATAATAATATGTCGTAGAAACGCTTTGATAAGCAATTTCATAATAGTAGGTATGTGTTGTATTACTATACAGGGTATAAATCAACCCATCACACATCCGTCAACCAAGCATTCTGTATATCAAACTAAGTACCCCTACGAAAAAATTTTTGCTGGGAAACAACTTTTTTTTTTTCGGGTCATAAATCACATTTTACGGTAAAACTCAATGTAGCAATGTTAAAACATTGTGCTAGTGGATGCTTTGAATAGTAAACGGGTCATGGAGGTAATTTAAGTAAAGTTATAACCTGAAAAATAGTGTTAGTTTCATTTAGTAACGACACTGACGCGAAGGGCATTCGACAAAAGGGGTGCAGGGTAGAACAACAGTTACAACACAAAACTGATTTAGCGCAGATTTTGCAGCTATTCTTGCAGAGAAGGGGCTGATCGATGAAATAAACCTTCACTTCATCACGATTTTACGGCTGCACTCACCTTGATGGTAAGGGTTAGTCTACTTTCCATATTATTATTGTTATGATACTACAGACATACTTCTCTTCCAGACTGAAGTTTTTCTATACTTCTATCCTGGCAGATTCACCTTCCAGTTTTATTGTAACGTACGTACGTTGTTGTAACGTTAATTTATACAGCCATCTGTTATGCAAGACCGGGGGGTGTGTGAAGTAGTTATATAGGGCCTGCTCGGGGCTTCATCGATTTGCGTGGCCGGCACAGCAAAGCTGAAAGCTCTCGAGTGCCTTGCATGGAGGAGGACACGAGTGTCGCCGTTTGAGCAAGAATGCTTGTAGATATGCTTACCAAGATAGGACAAAAAAAAACACACCCCTTTCCCTGAATGGAAAGGTAGCAGAATAAAATCTAAGTCTCATGTAATATGAAGCTTGCTTATTTCTATTAACCGAGCAAGACTCCTGAAAAACAAATCACAAAAAAACCACGAATTAACCCTGTTAAGATGATGAAAAATAAGAGCCGGCCTTATCAGCCCCTGAGATTATCACGATTACAAGAAGCGTTACAAGCAACCCTGAACAGACAGACGCTACCCGTAGACCGACGCGCGACGCCTTGAGTATTAGTGTCGGTTACAAATTGATTAGGTCCACAATTGCAGCCGTCTCGCTCGCGTGATGGATGGCAGGGCTTGACGTCACGCGTCGCCAGGACCCTGGCTGGCTGGCTGAGTGGCCCGCTGCCCGCCTGCCTCACTGCACCCTGACATTATGACGCATTTGTATCTAATTGAGTCGATTGTGTGATTACGGTGCTGCCCATTTAGGTTTTATGCATTTCAATATTTTTATTATATTATGTATTATACAAAACGGAAGTACCTATTCAATAGAGAAAGGACATAATTATTCGGAAACTCGTGGGTTCTAGGCGACGTAATCATTCTGGAAATAGCGATATCTCCTTAGAAATCACTATTTTAGTACCTATAGTGATTTCTCCATAGAAATTACTATTTTCGGAATGATTACAGTTTTCCAAGACCCACTTGCTGACGACCCTTAAAATTCTATGACATCATAGGCTCGCCAAAAAAAAACACTCATCAGTGTGACCAAGCAATCAATGCATATTACTAATACTTAACATGGCAGTGTAATTGGCAGTCAGTTCTATTGAATTGCAGCGCATGGCGAATCTGGAACGGGTAGAACGGGTCGGCTGAATCTCAGAAGCTATTTGTTTCCATTGACCCAAATTCGAGGCACGCGTCACACGTTGCCGTGCCGCCCCAGCCGCCGCGCGAATAGCGAACGTTAGGGCATTAGGGATGCAACTGCAACGTTGCAAAATTGTGTTACCTGACTGAATGTGACAATGTGAGGCACAACGGCAGAAAATCGGAATACTAAGTAACAAAATACTAGGCAACAAAATTGTTGAATACTGTGTGAGACTAGAATTGATTCACCTTCACCATTAAATAGATGGTTTAAGGGGGGAAGATCCCTTATCCCATCTATTTATGGTCGGTGCAACACTATTTCTTCTTTCATTCTCCTCTGTCAGACGTCAGGGCATCATTTTCTTTCTCCTATCTCTTTCATATCATTCCCCACACAATCCATCCACTTTTTCATGAACCTTGCCTTCTCCCTCTCTATCCATCAACATTAGTACCTACCCATAATTTTTTAAGTCATATGCGTTTCATCTCTTCTCATTACATGTCCATAGTTCCATACCAAGATAGACGACTTCGTTTATTTTTTTCTGAAACAGGCGCCAAGTTCAAACTTCCTTTAATATAGGTTACATTGATATAAAAACTAAAGATACGGTCGTCCGAACATTTGCTCGACCCGTTCGCCATACAGCGAATCGGTGTAGTCTGCTCGTTAACGTAACCTTGTATAAGCGGCTTGGTATTTTCGAGGTATAAAGAACATAAATAAAGCTTTTAATAAAATTTACGACCGCGCCCAAAGAGAGCCGATCGTGGACTAGTTCACTTCGGCTTAGGAAATGCCGTTTTAGGACCACGTTCGAGGCGTCATTTTAACATGCGTTCCGCCCAGTCCTTACGAAGTAATTTATAAGTCAATGGGTAGGTACTTAGTCTCTAGTTTATCCATTCTTGTCACTCCGTACATCCATCTCAACATTTTTATCTCCGCTACATGCAATCGGTTTTAATCCACCTTTTTAGACAGCTCAACATTCTGATTCATATAGGTACCTACCTAGTACGACAGGTCTAATCGCAATCACGGACATAACATTTGTACACACTACACAAATACATAAACTCACGCGTCACGCCCTTTTCCCATGGAGGTAGGCAGAAACCACAGAACGCCACCTGCTACGATCCTTTTTTTTTTGGAGGGTGGGAAATCATCAAATGACTCCTCCCGCTTTGGGTAGAGCGGTAAGGAGTGTCAGACTTCTACTGACTAAAAACCACCCATGTTCCTTCTTAGCCCTTTGTGCCGAGGCCGCGGTATCTCCGATCCTTACATACTCCTTTTGCCTCGTCCACATTCATACATCTGGCTAGGTACATGTCCTTTCTGAAGAACGTCACCAATAAGATCAAAAGAGCAATCTTCAATTAAACTAGTAATTAATTCAAAGCATTATTAGCGTGTTAAACAAGCTACAATTGTAGGCTACTCCAGGCTTTAGCTCAAATGACATCACTTTAGTAAAGTCTTTGCAAACTTACACTGCGCAAAGTTTCGAAAAAGGTACTGCATCAACGAAGTTATAAGCTTTTTATACTTACAGTGCCGGTTTGAAGCCGTACAACATGCCATAGAGCACGTGTATATTACCATAGACATTGATGGAAGCTGACACAGGAAGAGGATGAATGGCGTGCATGCATGTAAGTCGTTTATACAGGCATGGTACCGATATTGACGAGTATAGCAGTCACGCAGATATTATAATTATGTACGAGTAGTGGAATTAAAGTTTGTTTGTAATGTGTCAGTGTAGTAGTATGTACATGTTTGATATTTTTATTATTCGTGTTTTTCAAAGAATGAGCAGCTGTTGGTTCTGAAGATCACAGCCTGCTGTGACATTATGGGGTTAAGTCAGGAAATTGAATTAGCACTGCATTCACGAATAGGTATGGCAGTTTCCTGATAAGAGAGAGATAAGTCAAACAAAGTAATTGTATAAACTGATACAATTAGGCCATTTGGTCATTGGATATTAAATATACTTAAATAAAACATTTAATCTACAAAGTCCCAATTCGTTTGTTTTAATAACCGTTTTTAATTAAGATTGGGGTGTCATCATTATTTTTGAACCCACATTATCTGCGGTGATAGCCTCCAACCTTGCGTCTAAGTGTGTCGCGCGGGAGGGATCGGCTCATCAGCATCAGCCACGAGCGGGAATATGGCTGCCGTTTACGGTTTAAGTCTAGGTACATGGAAACCACTAACCCTGAATTCACAGCCAATGGCTCCTAAACATACACAATTTGCTGACTAACATACAAACTATGACAATGACTGCATGCGCACATTTTCACAAATGTTTGCAGTTCATTAACGCTGCCGAGTTGTGTGATTGATTGAAGATGACGAAGCCAACGATTGTTTCACCAAGAATAAGGAGGAATGGGTTTTGAGTTATTTGTCTTCTCCATAATAACGTGCCATGAAACAAACCTTCGTTGTTTACGGTAGCAAAGTAAGCTTCGTCTTATCTGAATGACAGTGTAATCCTTTGTTTGATAGGATTGCAAGAATAATAAAACTATAAGTGGGTCAGAGCGCGCGGCGACGAGGGTTTCGCGAAGCTTGGACGGAAGCTCGGCAGCAGTGTCCGCTGATAGCAACGTGACCCTCGCCAGATAACAACATTAAAAACAACGCTTTTTGTGTCACACGGTACTCGAATATACTCATTATATTAATTACAAGAGATATTTGATTAACCTCTTCACGAAAATTATAAAATTTGAACTTTGCATAAGTTTGACAAAAGGAACTGAATTTACGACTTTTAGTTCCGACATTTACTGGATTTGAACCTAAATAAAATGTTCTACAATGATGTACTAATGTACTCAATGCAGGTTCCTGTGTCATTTCTAAAACACGAAATAGTGAAGAACACTAATAAAATTGTAGTTTTACACAGTCATGTTTTACATAAATGTTTATTTAGATAATTTTTAACCCCCGACGTAAAAACGAAAGTTTCACGTGTCTGTGTGTGGCATCGTAGCTCCCGAACGCATGAACCGATTTTAAATTTGTTTTTCTTATTTGAAAGGTGAGTTAGTCGGGAGTGTTCTTAGCTATGTTTAAACAAAATTGATTATGCCGCATGCCGTTTATTAGTTATGGGGGTAAAAAGGGGATAAATAAACGATAGTAAGCGAATATATCCGAGTGGGGTATCAAATGAAAGGATTTGATTTGTGTATTGAAACAAAAAATACCTCCTACCTAAAAAGTTTAAAAAGCATAAAATAAAACTTAAATTTTAAATTTAAAAGACCCACGACTCAAAAAAAAGGTAAAAAGTCCAAAATCGTGTCGGGGGACCGCCCTATATTTTGAAAAGATAATTATATAAGTAGGTATGGGGTATGGTAATATAAGCGGTCCCCCGACACAACAACGTTTTAATTAAAATAATTATATTATATTTTATTTAAAGTTTTGTTTTATGATTTTGGACCTTTTACCTATTTTTAAAGGGGATAGAACCGATGTGGCATATCAACCTACCCGCCATTTTGTTTTTTTTTCGAAATCGCGGCCTACGATGAAAGTGGCATGTATGGATAGAGAACATTTAGACAAACATAAAATGTCCAGTAACACGGTACCCCAAAGTGTGACGTTACCGAGATATTTGAAGGTAAAAAAAAAAAATTGCGATGGGTCGATATGCCAGCTTCTATACAAAAAAGTTCAAACCCCTTTAAGTTTTTTTAAATAGGTAATAGCGCATTAAAAATCGACGGCAAAAATGGCTAACATCGCAAAACATGATGTAGTTCTGCATTTTAGATACCTACTTACGTCGTATAGATAGGTCAATTAGGGAGGTGTGAATCCAAAGAAACTTCGAAAAACTTGCGCTCACAGCTCACACACAACGCGACGCAGTTGGCACAGTGGAGCGATCGGTTTTGTTACAGTGCTAGGCTACGTGCGGGTCACGGGTTCGATGCCGCACCGAACAAAAGTAAGACCTCCTGCAGAATGATACCTGGGTCAACTAACGGATCTTAATATTTTGTTAAAAATCTTAATCTTATATTTTTAACTGTCTTAACATTTCTGGAAATGTTGCATAAATTCCGGTCTCATTAATTATTATGCATTTCATTTTCAACCTGTCACAACAAAGCTGACGAATGTCGAAAATTATTGATGCACACGAAATAATAATATGTTCGCAGCATAATATTATGTTATTGTTTGTCCAAAAGTGTCTGTTTAATTACTTATTACTGGTATCAGTTTCAAGTAGCAGTTCAGCCGAAATATTTGGAACTGTCCAACATTTTGCTTAGCATCCGTCTGAGTTCATCAATCAAGAAACTCGGCAGCACCATCTGCACACATCGCGTGAGCTTCTGGCACTAACGCTACGATGTAAGAGAACTTATATTAGTACCTACTTAATATTTATTTTTTATTTAAGGACAACCAACAAAGCATACACCAAAATACATATTTGAGGTACTCATACTATTCGGGAGGTACCTGCACCGAATCAGGCGGGAGGAAACGCCCGGATGCCACCATTGTGAGGGTCGGCCGGAGGACACGGTGGAGCACACTGTGGAGGTGTGTCCCGCTTGGGCGGAGCCCCGCCGTGTTCTCGTAGCGGCGCTCGGCGGCGGCGACCTCTCGCGTCCGGCCCTGGTGCAAGCCATGGTCCAGGGCGAGGAGGAATGGGACGCCGTCGCCTCCTTCTGCGAAGCAGTGATGCTAGCGAAGGAGGTGGCGGAACGTGAGAGGGAAAACCTCTCGTCCCAGCCGCCGCGGGAGGCACTCCAGGCGTCGTGGGCCTCGTGATGGCTTCCGGCCACCGTAGATGCGGGCCTGTGGACGGTGAGTGATGGGCTAGCTCGCCATCCATCCGTCTTATGACAACGACAGGCCGTGTCGACGGCGCGATCGTGTTCCACGCGCGCCTTAAAGAGATGTCAGCAACATGGAAGGGGCCCCCCTTCCATGTTGCCATGTTCCATGTTGCAAGGGCCGACGCCCGTCGGGGCTACGGGTTGTTCGCAAGAGATACCGCGGCCTCGACATGAAGGGCTAAGGAGGAACATGGGTGGTTTTTGGTCAGTAGAAGTCTGACACTCCCTTTCGCTCTGCCCAAGAGTGGGAGGGGTTATTTGATGGTTTTCCACCAGGAAAAAAAAAAGGTACTCATAGTACCAGTAGTGTAGCCAGAGCATTCGGTAGGTGATGCTGAGCTCATCGACGTAGACTGAAAAGCGCTGAGCGCTACGAGCGGTATCTACATATTCTTGAATAATTTCTGTTATTTGTTGATGATTTAATTCATTCACTTTATGTATGGGTCCATGTATCTTTAATGATCTTCCACCTTTTCTCAGAACAATTGAGCGATATACAGGGTGGTGCCGACAATACGACAATAAATGAAACCACTGGTAGTTCTAGTTCATAGGAACATTTTTAAACTATCAAATAAATCCTAACACCGTCGTGGTGCCGATGATACGACAGTAACCCACCTAAATATCTTTGCCAAATTCGTTTGTAACATTTTATTTCCACACGTTAATCGGTGCAAATTATTCCTAAGGTTAGTAAACCAATATTTGTTTGTAAATTGTAATGTATTTCGTTTACAGTTTTGTGCTACTTAGTTTTATTGTTTTTTTTTTCATTTTTTTTATTTTGGTGTTAAGATTTTTTTGATAGTTAAACAACAATGTTCCTATGGACTAGAACTACCAGTGGTTTCATTTATTGTCATATTGTCGGCACCACCCTGTATAATCACCTTTAAAAAAACTGGTCAAGTGCGAGTCGGTCTTGCACATGAAGTAAATAATAAAAAAGCCACCATTCTCAACACCTGTCGAATCACTCGAAAGTTTCTGACTTCTTCTACATTATCATCTACATTCTCTATCTAAATTACACCTTACATCCTTGGTTTCGACCCGCGTGTAAGGTTTCTTAGGCTCTCTTAAATGAGAAGAAACAAAAAGAACCAAAATAATAATAATAATAAAAATAATGGTTCCATCCAAGTCTCCTTTAATTTGTATTATTTGTGTTGTTATAGGTACATAGATTGTTTTTCTGACCCAACTACGATGGTACGGCCGAACCCTTATTCAGATACGGAACCCTAAAATCTACACGAATTATTGATAAGTTAATGTTATACCTATTCTATAATTTTGTAATAGGACTAAATTGTAATTTGATGTATCGAACTTATAATATGAATTTTGGATGCCTGAAATGCGGGACATAGCTGACTTACCTGTACTAACACAACATCTTAAGAAGCTGCTATTATGATTCGCAATAAATTGTTTGAATTTGAACTATTCGGTTTGGAATCGAAAACAGCTAAACGATTACCCAGATCAACGATAGGCGACTGGTTTTAAATTTAAATGTTCAACTGTTGCAAAAGATTTCTCATCATAAGTAACCTTGCTAATTAGCTACCTAGTTGGTATGTACTACAGTCAGCCTCCAAGTATACCTCCAAGTGTACCTTACAGGTACATAGACAACAATTAATTTCATTGTTTACAAGCTTTGTAAGTTTTGTGGTAATTTATTTTTTGGAGTTTGTTTGGTGTCTCCTGTTGGTTATCTTAATTTTGAATAAATTGCTGCTGTCAGTTTTACTTTACAACTTGAGTTCAAGTCACCATATGCATGTAAGTATACTGATGTCGAAGAATAGGTATTATATAAATATATACCTACCTAATACTTATACGGGAGGAAAAATTAAGTCTTCCCGATAATTCGCGGCACAAAGTGTGCCACGTGAATACCTGGGCCTGCGAGGTCCAGAAAAATAAAACAAAACGCCGACCTAAGTAACCCTTTCGAGCACGATAAACCAGTTTGTGTTCCGCAAAAACCTCCGAAATGAATAGTTTCGCTCTAACCCTGGCCGAGGATTCAAGTGACACATGATTTCAGAAATATCCTACTAATATTCCTACTTTCCTACTAATATTATAAATGTGAAAGTTTGTGAGAATGGATGTGTGGATGTTTGTTACTCTTTCACGCAAAAACTACTGAACGGATTTGGATAAAATTTGGTACACAGATAGTTTATAACCTGGATTAACACATAGGATCGTTTTTATCCCGATTTTATCTTTCCGTGGGATAATTTTCGAGTTGTAGCGGGCGAAGCCGCTGGCAACAGCTAGTTGAAAATAAATAAGGCTGTCCATCACGACTTTAGCCACACCGCGTTTACGAAAATGCAGTGTGAGCTTTTTACAACTAAACATAACAACACGCAAGAACTTAATACATTTCAAGTGATTACTTACTTAATTTTTTTTTATTGGACCTCCTGTATATCCCGTAGGAACCGAATGGCATCGTTGTAACGTGTCACAGGCGTATTTAATAACACCATTTTATGAATAATCTAAAGCTAATAAATATGTGTAACTCACCGTGTGTGTGTGTGTGCCTGCAAGCGTCCTCCGCGGGGTGAGAGCGCGCAGCCGACTGGCGCGGCGTGGTGCGTCCGCGCCGCCGCATCTTGGCCGCCCGCGCCTGCACGTGCCAGCTACCGGCAGAACACCAACTCCAAACAAAACGAGATGAAACGGTAATTACGATATAATAAAGACAGCAGCGTAAGCTCACATACATAGCCTTCCGTACCTATTCTAACATAAGTACATAGATAAACTCGCGCTCTTTTCCCATAGGGGTAAGCAGAAACCACAGTACGCCACCTGCTACGATCCTTACATACGTATTTTGCCTCGTCCACACATTCTTTTTATTTATGGGATAGCCCCGCTACACTATTCCCAAACCACTGTAAGTCTGTAACTCCTGCAAACTAGAATCAACTGCGGCGACCACCAGAAAAACGCCGAGACAATGTAGCTAGACTAACTGCCGCACTCAGAGAGATTTAATGATTACTTAGGCCATCACTTGGTAAAGGTTTTGACAGTTTTGTCATACAAAAACATGTCAAACCTTTACTTAGTGACGGCTTAAGTAATCCTTAAATATCTCTGAGTACCGCAGTTAGTCCCAGAAAAACAATTTAAATGTCTTGGATCCCGCAACGAAATTTATCAGAAAAGAATAGCGGAGGAGAAGTAAAATTTCTCATTCACATTCATATTATATCGATTTTGCTAAAGCGGCCATTTTAAACCCCCTGAGCGGCCTACTGCTTTTTGTTTATTTTAGGTCAAAGTTGGTTGGAGTTTCGGCCTATTCCATCCTAAAACTTGCTTAGAACCGATAACCTAATAATCTATGTATTTATAAAAACTTTTTTGCAAAAAAAAAACAACCGACTTCAAAAACACCAAAAAGTGATGTGATTGAAGTGTTTTTAGTTGTAAATCCTATACAATTATTTATTATGCATTTAACATTCAACCAAGTCCAAGAAACCTAACCCTTAACTTTCAATATTCCCTTATTATTGCTTTCAAATTCTAACCGTTGAGAAATAGTACCTACCATCATCAGCTCATCAACATAAAGTGATGACTGCTCTGCTAGATGCGAATACTTGAATAGCGTCAGAAAAAGCACGAAACACGTAATACGTGCCTATGAAATTTGAGGGTTGCCCTCGATTTCTCTGGGATCCTATCACCAGGTCCTGGTTTCCACCCTTGAAATATTTCCATTCTAATAAAAAAAGAATCATCAAAATTGGTTCATAATCGACGAAGTTATTCGCGAACACACAAATGAAAAATGTTCATAAATAAAAAAAACCGGCCAAGAGCGTGTCGGGCCACGCTCAGTGTAGGGTTCCGTAGATAATAAAATATTATGTAAACGAAGTTAAAAAAAAAATACGGGCAAATGAAACTTGACCTCTGGATTGTATAGGCGCTCATACGATTCAGGGACCAAATTATATTGGTTAACTGCAGTTTCCATCTGTTGTTTCCATCCAAGTTCAAAATAATTTTCCTAGAAAGTCCTTATAAAGTTCTACTTTTCAGATTTTTTTCGTATTTTCTAAACTTATGGTTCAAAAGTTAGAGGGGGGGGGACGCTTTGTTTTTTACTTTTGGAGCGATTATTTCCGAAATTATTGACATTATCAAAAAATGATTTTAGTAAACCCCTATTCATTTTTAAATACCTTTCCAACAATATATCACACATTAGGGTTAAAATTAAAAAAAAAACACTTCCCACTTTACATATAGGGGGGCTACCCTAATAAAACATTTTTTTCCAATTTTTATTTTAGCACTTTGTCGGCGTGATTGATACACATATTGGTCCCAAATTTCAGCTTTCTAGTGCTAACGGTCACAGAGATTAAGCGAGGACGGACCGACAGACAGACAGACAGACAGACATGGCGAAACTATAAGGGTTCCTAGTTGACTACGGAACCCTAAAAAGAATCATAAAATGAAAAAAAGTACCGAGCCAAACTTTGTTAAATTTGTATGGGATCAAATGGCAACTATTCCGCATCAAACTAAAAAAGAATGACGTAAATCTTAGCGTAATCGATGTACATACATTAAAAAAAAAATACCAATCGAATTGAGAACCTCCTCCAATTGGGAAGTCGGTTAAAAACTCTCGTGACCCCAACAATAATATCCTACGTATAACGTTCATGTGTGAGTGTTGTTGACTAACAACTTCATCATGTCGCGTCAGCACCTTGCCATCGTATGTTTCGTCGCTACAAGTACGTATCATATCACATTACATTGGTAGTTATAATCATCAAAAAATTAATAATATTACATTCTTTTCAGCAGCTTGGGTATCACTGACGCTGCACACTCCGGTGAACGGACGAGAACCGGAGTGTGCAGCGTATGTATTCAACGTAGTAAGTATGGAATCAATGGACGATGGCAAATCTATATATTATATTATAATAATTATAATAAATCTGTAATTTTTTTTTTTGTACATCCAAAATATTTAAAAAAGGAATTGTAAGGGTGATAAAGTATAACCAACAGAACTCATTTCCAGCATTTTTATCTGTTTCGATGACTAAGCATCACGTAAAAGTTACGAAACGAATGTAGGTAACTTTTATACATAAATATTGTCTGTAACTTGGGGTATTACTTAGTCTTTGTTTCATCGTAATCGGTGATCTCTATCAAAAGATATATTAATTTATAGTTTTCAAGAAGAACTTATCATCATTATGGTCAATAATGAGACATACAACGACATCTATTAAACGAATATGGTACTTATTAATAAATGCCTTCACAAGATAACGTTATGATAGCAAAAGGTACTCTGTAGGTAGGTATTAGTCTAAATGACGCTACTTTCAAAATCTACATAGTCTAAAGTCTAAACCCTATAGTGTGTTCGATCGCTCTCCATGCGTTAAATTTTAGTAGTTTATCTTCGTCTTCGATAGATGGCGTTGTTCATTTGATGCTATTTTCTGAACCGCGGTGATTAAAAATAATTATGTTCCGTGAATAGTCATCAAATAAAAATTTACTAATTGCACAGTATAAAAAACTCATTTTTTTAGGGTCAACAAGGAACCCTTATAGTTTCGCCATATCCGTCTGTCTGTCTGCGCGTCCGTCCGCACTATTGCTCAAGGACTCTTAGTTCTAGAAAGCAGTAATTTGGCATGAATATACAGATGAGTTACGCCGACAAAGTGGTAAAACAAAATCTCGAAAAAACATAAAAGAGGGGATGGTTTTTTTTTTCTTTCGGAGCCCATAGTGTGGGGTAGTGGGCAATAGTCTGAAAAAAAATTGAGTTTGCTCAAACACTTTTGTTTGTGAAATATTAATCTATGAAGTGCATTTGTTAGACTCAAACCACTTACAAGGGTGAAAAAAATCGTGGTATGGCGGTATATACAGGGTGTAAACGAACCCTTCACGCATCCGTCAACCAAGCATTCTGTACATCAAACTAAGTACCCCTACGCAAAAATTTTTGCTGGGAAATGACTTTTTTATAGTTCAGAGGCAGGGTGGTTAATCAGTTTTGTAAGGTCACATATTTTGATGGGCAACTACGGAACCCTACATTGTGTTTGGCCCGACTTGCACTTGGCTGGTATTTTTGTTCCGTGTGGGAATCAAACCTGCGACACGCAGTGCTACTGTAATCGTCCAGCCACTGCGTTTGCTGTGCTTTGCATTACCCTATTCTTATTTTCTACAGCGTCAGTAAGTTAACGCAGGGCAATGATATCTAAGCGACGCATTTTAGTTTTCGACAACCACGCGAACGAAGTCGCGGGCACAGCTAGTAATATAAATTCTGTGGAGCAGTTTGGGTTTCAAATCTGATGCTGCTCACTTATGTAGATATTTCAGCCACGCTTATTTCTATCTCGTACTTCGTCTTACAAGAGGTAGGATTTGGAATCGGATGAAAAGGATGGTATAAGGGTTTTGAAATAAAAGTCTCGGCGTGTTACAAAAAGTACATCTCTATTAGAGAGGGCAGCGCGTGGCGACGCCGACGCGGGCACGTGACGCGCACGTGACGAGCACGACGCGGCGAGTGCGCGCGCCGCCGTGGCGCGAGATACATTACTTTACTGAACAACACTGTTCCGCACAAAATATAGACCCCGTTTATAAGACATATTAGTGGGCAGATGGACGCGCCGCACACTGTATCAACCAAACATACGCAGCCTCTTCATATGGTCCAACCGTAAGTAATTAGTTTCCTTAGAGCCGAACGCACAAGTCTATCACAGTCTTGTCGCAGTTATATTTAACTGTGACAAGTTACATAGTGCGACTAGGTAGTGTTCGACTCTAAGAAACTAGAACCCGCCATGAAGATGCCCGAGAGTCAACATTAGGTGGAATCCAAAATTGTGCATCCCTGGAATATGCACATGAGCAACGATTTGTAGCAGTAGAACATTTAGCGTAACTTTCCATTCAACGGTGTTGTGTGAATGCAGCCAAGGATATAGGCACTACAGTCCTGTAATCAACAAATGAAGTAACCTAGAAAAACTCCGCAGACATGATAGATAATTGAACAGTCATCATAAAACAACATTATTATTCAGACGATTATTTGAGGGTCAACGACCGCAGCTAATGTAGTTACGATAGGCATCTCGTCTGTCGAGTTTCACTAAGTAATGTCTGCGCTATGTATATTTGATAGATTCAGCGTGCGGTGCGCCTGAACTAGCGCTCTGATACGACCCTGCAAGTCTTGTCATGGTAATATTGGCTGAGAATGATGCACGATCGACTGATCTGTTCAAACAATTATTTTGACAACTCACGTAGGGTTAGGGGTCTACATTTTGTTTACAGGATTGGTATTATTTTACTTGCAAACGCTGTACCGTGATGGTAAACGACACGTGGTTCGCGTAGTAAGATGTAAGAGCTACGTTTACAAGTAACCGTGTGTAGTGTAAGAGAGGAGCGGGCCTGCCCACTCGGACCGACATCGGCTTACAAGCGCCGGCTCGCGCGGTTGCCAAGAGGACTGTCCCTTCATTGTTATTTTACCCCTGATATTATAGTTGACATAAGGTATATGTCAGAGGTAGAATAACTATGTGCGAACAAGGATATCTCAACACTACAAGTTTAGTATACATACACCACACATATCTGTGCTACGAGCGCCGTAGACCCGGGGCCGACTGTCCGAGGTCCGGCCGCTTGGCGACAGTGACTACGAATTTAACTTTCAAAGTAAAAGAAAGACGATCCTTCAATAAAGTTGACACTGTGTACGTGTCATGAGTATTTTAACAGTCCATTACAAGTATTTCATGTTAGATAGAACCACAAGAGTGGGAAATATTTAATACAGATTGTAGAGTGAAGCTTGCAATAGTCGCAGCTGACACTCAATCACTGTACTGGTGTACTGGTGTACGGGTGCACTAGTGCTGTGTCACGTGACCGACACCATCTGACACATCAGGCTGGCGCTGCTTGCTTACAAAACCCACGGCGGCAGCACCAGTCGCCTGTCACATACAATACCAGTGGCAGCTCACCGTGTCCCGTATGATGTCGGCCGCGTGTATACGTGTATAGTGTATAGAGTATGGTGGGCGGCAGTCAGGGCGCAAGCGAGCGGACCGGCGGGAACTACGCGATGTCCGTCCTTCTACAGCGTAACGAGACTCCAATATTATTTACAATAAATAAGTACACGAAATTTTGCACAGCACGTGGCAACACCACATACTTCACAACTCAATACAAAAACAATGTACTTACGACATATTAGTAGTACTGTTAAAAAAATCGATGAAAAACTAAATAAAAATACAGTCACTGCAATTTTTTTTAGTTTTTTTAACTAATATTAATAATATTAGAATATAATACAGTTTCAAATCGTTATCGATGCCGGCACGCGGCTGTGTCGGCATCCGTCACATAATTACTTCAATACAGACCTAAGTAAATGCATAAGAACATCTGCATCAACATCGTTTTTATAGCGAATCGACACAATAACATACATTTTATTTTTAAATACAAAATACGTTATTTATAGTTCTGGAAAGATTTTTGGAGCTAGTCTAGAATTTATTATTCCGTGTCGTCGGCGACGCGGCGGGCGCCGGCGTGTCCCGCCTAACATAAACCTAACAACTATTTACACTCATATGTGGTTTTTTTTTCTATTTCATCGTTTTGTGTGTCGTCCGGCCGGCGTGCCGGGACGCGCCTACTCACTAGAATATTAAACTCGCCGCGCCCGGCACTACACCGCACTAGTGCGGGCGCGGGCGGCGCCAGAGCGAACAATAAATAGCTACGAGTGCTGCGCTAGCGCACTACACTACAGCGCCGCACTGCAACATTATAACGAACAAGCGTATCGCTAACTTAAACTCACATATTCAATATAGAATTAAAAACGAAACACATAAAGAAGCTTAGCGTATCTTACATAGTGAAGACGAACACGTGTGTCGCGGGCGAGCGGCCGGACAGCGCTCGCCGCGACTACTGTGCGAGGATTAGCAAATGTCGTCACATCGAAGCGAGGATCCCACGAACTAGCCACGGAGGCGGGGAAATCACAGAACGAAGATATCGGCGTCGTCGCCTGCGGAGCGAGCGCGAGAGCTCGCACACGTGGACCAAATGAAATGTACAAAACATACGTGTCAGCCACGTAAGAGCGCCACGCTCGGGGCCAAATTATTAATTTACTATCTAGCTAATATTGCGCTGCGCTCCGCTGCGCTGCGCTCCGCTGCGCTGTGGTGCGCTCGCCGGGCGGGCTGGCTAGCGGCGGTAGGGCTGGCGCGGCACGAAGGCGGCGCGGTGCGAGGACAGCGGACGGCGGCGCGGAGGCTCGCGGCCGCGCGTCTTCTTCTCCTCCACGTTGAGCTTCACGGCGTCCGAGCCGTCCACCGGGAAGTACAGCGGCTGCAACACACAAACATACTGATGTACACACCACGCAGCTATTCATTTCAACTAAGTCATTACGTCGTGCCTTACGTTCCTCAACAACCATGTATTAAAAGTCAGAGATTATTTAGAGGTATAAATCACTTCAATTTGCTTAGTTTAAACATGTGTTTCAAAAATAGCCGATAATATCTCGTCAGACATGTTATTTGCTCTAGCTAAGAATTTGCAGGGGGAAGGAAAACATTTTTAGAAATGTTCTACCAGCTTGTTACTATGCACGTACTTTAATTAGGTATCTATTATTTTGAGCAGTTATGGAAAAAAAAAATCTGAAATTAGCCAACATTTGAACCACCAAAATCTGCACCAACATTCTCAGGATTAACATGTTTGGAGACGTTGTTGCCCACATATCCCTATGCCATTTGATCCTTATTTTTGGTGGTTGGAAAATCATCAAATGACCCGTCCCGCTCTGCGGTGCGACGCGGAAGAGAGTGTCAGACTTCTACTGGTTAAAAACCACCCATGTTCCTACTTAGCACTTTGTGTCCGGGGCCGCGATATCTGGCTCGCTGTGCACGCGCAGCTCGGCCACGGCGCCGAACTTGCAGTAGTAGTGTAGGTGTCATAGAGTGTCACTAACCGCAGCGTTGAGACAGTCGTGCGCGGCCTGCGACGTCTCGTAGGTGATGAACCCGTAGTTGGGGTGGCGCGGCGCGCCGGGCGCGGCGGGCTTGCTGTGCACGCGCAGCTCGGCCACGGCGCCGAACTTGCAGTAGTAGTGTAGGTGTCATAGAGTGTCACTAACCGCAGCGTTGAGACAGTCGTGCGCGGCCTGCGACGTCTCGTAGGTGATGAACCCGTAGTTGGGGTGGCGCGGCGCGCCGGGCGCGGCGGGCTTGCTGTGCACGCGCAGCTCGGCCACGGCGCCGAACTTGCAGTAGTAGTGTAGGTGTCATAGAGTGTCACTAACCGCAGCGTTGAGACAGTCGTGCGCGGCCTGCGACGTCTCGTAGGTGATGAACCCGTAGTTGGGGTGGCGCGGCGCGCCGGGCGCGGCGGGCTTGCTGTGCACGCGCAGCTCGGCCACGGCGCCGAACTTGCAGTAGTAGTGTAGGTGTCATAGAGTGTCACTAACCGCAGCGTTGAGACAGTCGTGCGCGGCCTGCGACGTCTCGTAGGTGATGAACCCGTAGTTGGGGTGGCGCGGCGCGCCGGGCGCGGCGGGCTTGCTGTGCACGCGCAGCTCGGCCACGGCGCCGAACTTGCAGTAGTAGTGTAGGTGTCATAGAGTGTCACTAACCGCAGCGTTGAGACAGTCGTGCGCGGCCTGCGACGTCTCGTAGGTGATGAACCCGTAGTTGGGGTGGCGCGGCGCGCCGGGCGCGGCGGGCTTGCTGTGCACGCGCAGCTCGGCCACGGCGCCGAACTTGCAGTAGTAGTGTAGGTGTCATAGAGTGTCACTAACCGCAGCGTTGAGACAGTCGTGCGCGGCCTGCGACGTCTCGTAGGTGATGAACCCGTAGTTGGGGTGGCGCGGCGCGCCGGGCGCGGCGGGCTTGCTGTGCACGCGCAGCTCGGCCACGGCGCCGAACTTGCAGTAGTAGTGTAGGTGTCATAGAGTGTCACTAACCGCAGCGTTGAGACAGTCGTGCGCGGCCTGCGACGTCTCGTAGGTGATGAACCCGTAGTTGGGGTGGCGCGGCGCGCCGGGCGCGGCGGGCTTGCTGTGCACGCGCAGCTCGGCCACGGCGCCGAACTTGCAGTAGTAGTGTAGGTGTCATAGAGTGTCACTAACCGCAGCGTTGAGACAGTCGTGCGCGGCCTGCGACGTCTCGTAGGTGATGAACCCGTAGTTGGGGTGGCGCGGCGCGCCGGGCGCGGCGGGCTTGCTGTGCACGCGCAGCTCGGCCACGGCGCCGAACTTGCAGTAGTAGTGTAGGTGTCATAGAGTGTCACTAACCGCAGCGTTGAGACAGTCGTGCGCGGCCTGCGACGTCTCGTAGGTGATGAACCCGTAGTTGGGGTGGCGCGGCGCGCCGGGCGCGGCGGGCTTGCTGTGCACGCGCAGCTCGGCCACGGCGCCGAACTTGCAGTAGTAGTGTAGGTGTCATAGAGTGTCACTAACCGCAGCGTTGAGACAGTCGTGCGCGGCCTGCGACGTCTCGTAGGTGATGAACCCGTAGTTGGGGTGGCGCGGCGCGCCGGGCGCGGCGGGCTTGCTGTGCACGCGCAGCTCGGCCACGGCGCCGAACTTGCAGTAGTAGTGTAGGTGTCATAGAGTGTCACTAACCGCAGCGTTGAGACAGTCGTGCGCGGCCTGCGACGTCTCGTAGGTGATGAACCCGTAGTTGGGGTGGCGCGGCGCGCCGGGCGCGGCGGGCTTGCTGTGCACGCGCAGCTCGGCCACGGCGCCGAACTTGCAGTAGTAGTGTAGGTGTCATAGAGTGTCACTAACCGCAGCGTTGAGACAGTCGTGCGCGGCCTGCGACGTCTCGTAGGTGATGAACCCGTAGTTGGGGTGGCGCGGCGCGCCGGGCGCGGCGGGCTTGCTGTGCACGCGCAGCTCGGCCACGGCGCCGAACTTGCAGTAGTAGTGTAGGTGTCATAGAGTGTCACTAACCGCAGCGTTGAGACAGTCGTGCGCGGCCTGCGACGTCTCGTAGGTGATGAACCCGTAGTTGGGGTGGCGCGGCGCGCCGGGCGCGGCGGGCTTGCTGTGCACGCGCAGCTCGGCCACGGCGCCGAACTTGCAGTAGTAGTGTAGGTGTCATAGAGTGTCACTAACCGCAGCGTTGAGACAGTCGTGCGCGGCCTGCGACGTCTCGTAGGTGATGAACCCGTAGTTGGGGTGGCGCGGCGCGCCGGGCGCGGCGGGCTTGCTGTGCACGCGCAGCTCGGCCACGGCGCCGAACTTGCAGTAGTAGTGTAGGTGTCATAGAGTGTCACTAACCGCAGCGTTGAGACAGTCGTGCGCGGCCTGCGACGTCTCGTAGGTGATGAACCCGTAGTTGGGGTGGCGCGGCGCGCCGGGCGCGGCGGGCTTGCTGTGCACGCGCAGCTCGGCCACGGCGCCGAACTTGCAGTAGTAGTGTAGGTGTCATAGAGTGTCACTAACCGCAGCGTTGAGACAGTCGTGCGCGGCCTGCGACGTCTCGTAGGTGATGAACCCGTAGTTGGGGTGGCGCGGCGCGCCGGGCGCGGCGGGCTTGCTGTGCACGCGCAGCTCGGCCACGGCGCCGAACTTGCAGTAGTAGTGTAGGTGTCATAGAGTGTCACTAACCGCAGCGTTGAGACAGTCGTGCGCGGCCTGCGACGTCTCGTAGGTGATGAACCCGTAGTTGGGGTGGCGCGGCGCGCCGGGCGCGGCGGGCTTGCTGTGCACGCGCAGC
Organism: Diarsia brunnea; assembly: GCA_949774965.1. Taxonomy (NCBI): domain Eukaryota; kingdom Metazoa; phylum Arthropoda; class Insecta; order Lepidoptera; family Noctuidae; genus Diarsia; species Diarsia brunnea. The sequence continues at coordinate 394,606 of OX459006.1, forward strand.
TCGGCCACGGCGCCGAACTTGCAGTAGTAGTGTAGGTGTCATAGAGTGTCACTAACCGCAGCGTTGAGACAGTCGTGCGCGGCCTGCGACGTCTCGTAGGTGATGAACCCGTAGTTGGGGTGGCGCGGCGCGCCGGGCGCGGCGGGCTTGCTGTGCACGCGCAGCTCGGCCACGGCGCCGAACTTGCAGTAGTAGTGTAGGTGTCATAGAGTGTCACTAACCGCAGCGTTGAGACAGTCGTGCGCGGCCTGCGACGTCTCGTAGGTGATGAACCCGTAGTTGGGGTGGCGCGGCGCGCCGGGCGCGGCGGGCTTGCTGTGCACGCGCAGCTCGGCCACGGCGCCGAACTTGCAGTAGTAGTGTAGGTGTCATAGAGTGTCACTAACCGCAGCGTTGAGACAGTCGTGCGCGGCCTGCGACGTCTCGTAGGTGATGAACCCGTAGTTGGGGTGGCGCGGCGCGCCGGGCGCGGCGGGCTTGCTGTGCACGCGCAGCTCGGCCACGGCGCCGAACTTGCAGTAGTAGTGTAGGTGTCATAGAGTGTCACTAACCGCAGCGTTGAGACAGTCGTGCGCGGCCTGCGACGTCTCGTAGGTGATGAACCCGTAGTTGGGGTGGCGCGGCGCGCCGGGCGCGGCGGGCTTGCTGTGCACGCGCAGCTCGGCCACGGCGCCGAACTTGCAGTAGTAGTGTAGGTGTCATAGAGTGTCACTAACCGCAGCGTTGAGACAGTCGTGCGCGGCCTGCGACGTCTCGTAGGTGATGAACCCGTAGTTGGGGTGGCGCGGCGCGCCGGGCGCGGCGGGCTTGCTGTGCACGCGCAGCTCGGCCACGGCGCCGAACTTGCAGTAGTAGTGTAGGTGTCATAGAGTGTCACTAACCGCAGCGTTGAGACAGTCGTGCGCGGCCTGCGACGTCTCGTAGGTGATGAACCCGTAGTTGGGGTGGCGCGGCGCGCCGGGCGCGGCGGGCTTGCTGTGCACGCGCAGCTCGGCCACGGCGCCGAACTTGCAGTAGTAGTGTAGGTGTCATAGAGTGTCACTAACCGCAGCGTTGAGACAGTCGTGCGCGGCCTGCGACGTCTCGTAGGTGATGAACCCGTAGTTGGGGTGGCGCGGCGCGCCGGGCGCGGCGGGCTTGCTGTGCACGCGCAGCTCGGCCACGGCGCCGAACTTGCAGTAGTAGTGTAGGTGTCATAGAGTGTCACTAACCGCAGCGTTGAGACAGTCGTGCGCGGCCTGCGACGTCTCGTAGGTGATGAACCCGTAGTTGGGGTGGCGCGGCGCGCCGGGCGCGGCGGGCTTGCTGTGCACGCGCAGCTCGGCCACGGCGCCGAACTTGCAGTAGTAGTGTAGGTGTCATAGAGTGTCACTAACCGCAGCGTTGAGACAGTCGTGCGCGGCCTGCGACGTCTCGTAGGTGATGAACCCGTAGTTGGGGTGGCGCGGCGCGCCGGGCGCGGCGGGCTTGCTGTGCACGCGCAGCTCGGCCACGGCGCCGAACTTGCAGTAGTAGTGTAGGTGTCATAGAGTGTCACTAACCGCAGCGTTGAGACAGTCGTGCGCGGCCTGCGACGTCTCGTAGGTGATGAACCCGTAGTTGGGGTGGCGCGGCGCGCCGGGCGCGGCGGGCTTGCTGTGCACGCGCAGCTCGGCCACGGCGCCGAACTTGCAGTAGTAGTGTAGGTGTCATAGAGTGTCACTAACCGCAGCGTTGAGACAGTCGTGCGCGGCCTGCGACGTCTCGTAGGTGATGAACCCGTAGTTGGGGTGGCGCGGCGCGCCGGGCGCGGCGGGCTTGCTGTGCACGCGCAGCTCGGCCACGGCGCCGAACTTGCAGTAGTAGTGTAGGTGTCATAGAGTGTCACTAACCGCAGCGTTGAGACAGTCGTGCGCGGCCTGCGACGTCTCGTAGGTGATGAACCCGTAGTTGGGGTGGCGCGGCGCGCCGGGCGCGGCGGGCTTGCTGTGCACGCGCAGCTCGGCCACGGCGCCGAACTTGCAGTAGTAGTGTAGGTGTCATAGAGTGTCACTAACCGCAGCGTTGAGACAGTCGTGCGCGGCCTGCGACGTCTCGTAGGTGATGAACCCGTAGTTGGGGTGGCGCGGCGCGCCGGGCGCGGCGGGCTTGCTGTGCACGCGCAGCTCGGCCACGGCGCCGAACTTGCAGTAGTAGTGTAGGTGTCATAGAGTGTCACTAACCGCAGCGTTGAGACAGTCGTGCGCGGCCTGCGACGTCTCGTAGGTGATGAACCCGTAGTTGGGGTGGCGCGGCGCGCCGGGCGCGGCGGGCTTGCTGTGCACGCGCAGCTCGGCCACGGCGCCGAACTTGCAGTAGTAGTGTAGGTGTCATAGAGTGTCACTAACCGCAGCGTTGAGACAGTCGTGCGCGGCCTGCGACGTCTCGTAGGTGATGAACCCGTAGTTGGGGTGGCGCGGCGCGCCGGGCGCGGCGGGCTTGCTGTGCACGCGCAGCTCGGCCACGGCGCCGAACTTGCAGTAGTAGTGTAGGTGTCATAGAGTGTCACTAACCGCAGCGTTGAGACAGTCGTGCGCGGCCTGCGACGTCTCGTAGGTGATGAACCCGTAGTTGGGGTGGCGCGGCGCGCCGGGCGCGGCGGGCTTGCTGTGCACGCGCAGCTCGGCCACGGCGCCGAACTTGCAGTAGTAGTGTAGGTGTCATAGAGTGTCACTAACCGCAGCGTTGAGACAGTCGTGCGCGGCCTGCGACGTCTCGTAGGTGATGAACCCGTAGTTGGGGTGGCGCGGCGCGCCGGGCGCGGCGGGCTTGCTGTGCACGCGCAGCTCGGCCACGGCGCCGAACTTGCAGTAGTAGTGTAGGTGTCATAGAGTGTCACTAACCGCAGCGTTGAGACAGTCGTGCGCGGCCTGCGACGTCTCGTAGGTGATGAACCCGTAGTTGGGGTGGCGCGGCGCGCCGGGCGCGGCGGGCTTGCTGTGCACGCGCAGCTCGGCCACGGCGCCGAACTTGCAGTAGTAGTGTAGGTGTCATAGAGTGTCACTAACCGCAGCGTTGAGACAGTCGTGCGCGGCCTGCGACGTCTCGTAGGTGATGAACCCGTAGTTGGGGTGGCGCGGCGCGCCGGGCGCGGCGGGCTTGCTGTGCACGCGCAGCTCGGCCACGGCGCCGAACTTGCAGTAGTAGTGTAGGTGTCATAGAGTGTCACTAACCGCAGCGTTGAGACAGTCGTGCGCGGCCTGCGACGTCTCGTAGGTGATGAACCCGTAGTTGGGGTGGCGCGGCGCGCCGGGCGCGGCGGGCTTGCTGTGCACGCGCAGCTCGGCCACGGCGCCGAACTTGCAGTAGTAGTGTAGGTGTCATAGAGTGTCACTAACCGCAGCGTTGAGACAGTCGTGCGCGGCCTGCGACGTCTCGTAGGTGATGAACCCGTAGTTGGGGTGGCGCGGCGCGCCGGGCGCGGCGGGCTTGCTGTGCACGCGCAGCTCGGCCACGGCGCCGAACCGAGCGAACAGTGCGCGCAGCTCCTCCTCGGTGGCGCAGTGCGGCAGGTTGCCCAGGAACAGCTGCTGCGCGTCCGAGTAGCGCCGACCGACGCCCTCCGCTGTGGATAGAGCAGGCAGACATAAAAATATAGACAATAAACAAAAGAAACCAGAGCGCTAATGTGTGAATAAACACAACAAGGTATTCTCATAATCGTCACGGCACGGCGACACGTGCGCACCCAGTCATGAGGTGTTACAACACTTCTCTAACAAACTCCAATGAAAGCTGAGCAGTTCAACAATTTAAGGCAAAATTCAAGAATACTTCGCTTGCCCCAGAAATTGCTTGACATTACGAGAACTATAGAACAGTTTAACTATAAATGAAAGTTATTGCATCAAGTACCACAACATAGTCCCTGCCGTGGGAACTTTATAGGCTGATCATGATGTTAGTTACCTGGTGCGGGCATGGCGTGCATGGCGTGCGGCGCGTGCGGGGGGCCGGCGTGGGGGGCGCGCGGGGGGCGCGGCCGCGGCTCGTGCGGCGCGGGGCCGTGCGGGCCGGGGCCGGCGGGGCCGGCGCTGGGGGGCCCGGGCAGCGCGCCGGGCGCGGGGCCGGCGGGGGGCGAGGTGCGCGCGCCCACACATGCGGCGCCCGACCCCGACTTCAGCAGGTTGGCGTACGTCTTGGGCTCGGGGGCTACCGCTGTACACCATGTATATTATTGAGTACAAATCGAACTTACTATTATGAAGGATATCGATGCCTTAGAGTGAAAACCTCGGTAAAAGAAGTAACTGTTCAGGAGGAATAAAAAACTGCGCGTATTTCCCAACTGTTGTACGGCGTGTGATATGTTTTATTTTTTATTAATTAATATATAATATATCGAATGAACAAATTAGTCAGATCAGGATGTGCGTTGCGAGGTTTTCTTCCTAGAAACGTAATAAAAAAATTGAGCAAAAATGCATTCCCGAGGTTTTACTCTAAGACGATATGTTGGATTATGATTACTGTTTATGACTATTTTAGCTTAAAACTTTGTTATATTCAGTTGAAACGAAACCTGTCATATTTCACGTTTAGAAACTATTTGACTTTAAAGTTTCTCTTACATATCTTTGGAGCTAACACTGGCTTTATAAATGACACGCTTTTGCTCGCGGCTTCACTCTTGTTATGTTTTTATCTCTCAATTGTAATACAAGATTTTCAAAGGAACTTGATGTCCAATTTAAACCCACGACGCTTACACGCCGAGCTGACGTAGTAACCCCAACAGTTTGTTAGTTTGTCACAGTTTAGCGGTTCAACGAATTTCAACGAATATAAGGATAGATTATGGCCTGTGTCAGGAAAGACAGGATTTCTGTCCTATTCGAACTGCTAGAAAACCTAGTTGCATAGTAGTAATGTGGGTACTGACGTGGGTGCGGCGGCGGAGTGGGCTCGCGCTCGGGCTCAGGCGTCGGCTCGGGCTCGGGGGCGGGCGCCACCGGCTCGGGCGCGGCCGGCCCCAGCGGTCCCTGCGGCCCCGGCGGCGCGGGCCCAGCCGGCCCCGGCTGCACGGGCGCCAGCGCGGGCACCGGGGGCGACGTAGACACGGCCGGTTCCGGCTCAGACTCGCTCAAGCTGTGCGCTGTAATTACACCACGCATTAATTACATTTGTTCTTAATAACATGTTCAGTAAAAGTTACTGTTAAACGTATTATCGTTGTGACTAAATCAAAGGGTAAATAAATATCTTCTCAACTTAAGATTGGACTTATTTTGTCTTTTGTGCTAAAGTGACAATAGAACTGTACCATAGCCTCATGTTCAAGTAACATGTAACATTAGCATAAACCGAAGAACAGGTATTTGTATAACCGGTTCCAAGTATATACAATAGGATGTCTCGCGGCTGACTGATACTTGTCGGTCCTGTGATTTACCACACCCCTACTTGAAGGTCAGCCAAGTGCTATTCACAACGTTAAGCAAAGAAACGAGCATTTGACAATCGCGACGACAAGGGTGTTAGTACAAAGGGTGATACATCTCGTCTTCATCTCAGAACTTTTGTGTTAAAAAAATGTATGTGGCCATTCGCTATCACACGATGAGCCATATCGTCGGTTTGGTATACAATAACATAAAAAATAAATGCGTACCTTGCAGCGCGGCCACCAGATGGCGGGTGGGGTCGTCGATGGGCGGGTGTCCGTTGAGGTGCGGCGGGGCCTGGGGCGGCGCGGGGGGCGCGGGGAAGGCGGCGGGGAACGCGGGTGCGGGGGGCGGCGCGGGGAAGTAGCCCGCACTCCCCGCCTCCTCCTCCTCGCCCTCTGAGCGCCCCGAGCCTTCGCCCTCCTCGTCGGAGAACACGACGTCCTGCCACGCGGATAGATACTTTATTAACACACGTTTGTCAATTAAACCGATAATGTGTGAAAGCAATATCATAACTCATGTTATAATGGTAACAATTGGATGAGAGTTGCCGGAAATCGAGTTGAAAGGCGCTAGATTAAAGAGTCCTCTATCCAGCAGTGGATTGCAATTGGCTGATGATGATGATGATGGTCTCAGGTGAGAACATCTGCCTGATCTCTACAAATAAAACCAGTCTTGTTTTTCTTCTTGTCACTGGCACGATTTGTATTTTGATTGTGTTGGCCCAAGATACGAGAACAACTAGCACATTCATCCTCGGATATACTTTCTATCAGGGCTTATATACGGGCTATACTTTCCCGATCTTCTGCTTAGCGTGTCGATGGCAATCCACATTGGCTTAGAATTGGGCCACTAGTTTGGCGCTTTCGGTAGCGTCCATCAGTTCCTGCAGTGAATAATCTTTCCCGATAATGTGTGGCTGTACTATTGGCAAGTTTTGCTAGGCTATCTCGGAAAATGCTTGCCATACCAAATATTATGTGAGGCTTTATGACCGGGCCATTACTGCGATATTGCAAGTATGGCTGGCAAAGTGGCAATGTTGTCGGTCATTGTATTGCAGCCACATATTGCAGTAAAATATAGCCTATTCAGAAGCACCTTTAATGGCAGTAGGTGTGAAATGGTACCTGGTAGCGGAAGATGTCGTTGTGTACGTAGTACTTCTTGGGCGACTGCGCGGCCAGCACGAAGGTCTGCGTGAAGCGCCGCATGGGCGCGCCGCCGTTGCTGAGCTCGCCCGTCACCTGCACCACCACGCCGTTGCCCAGCGTGGCTTGCGCGTCCACCTAAGGGACATAACACATAGCTTGTCATTGCGGTGGTAGCTACTGGTACGTTTGTGCCGAGGCAGACATGTAAAATTCACAACTCGTCTGTATTGGACCAAGGAAACTATGGACGGATTGTGTGAGGACTCATATGAAAGAAGGAGTAAATGAAAGCCTGACGGTGGACAGAGGAGCATGGACGAAAAAACGTGTTGCGCCGACTTCAAGTAACGTGGGACAAGGGCAGGAAGATGATGATGATGATTGGATGAGTGTCACAGATGGAAGGGTGTTGCCACAGTTAACATACAACTTAATATTGGTGTTGCAATACTTTTAATCAAAATCTCCAACATGCACTTGGCGTAGAAAGACCTCATTGGTCTAGTGAAATATTGTTTGGCTTTTCCATCAGAAATTTCTCAGCAGTAGCAGTCCACCAGAGCTAGAACTTATACCCCGTTGGTGGCAACAGGCTCGCCCATATTATTACAAAATACTCACATGCTAAATCTAGGTATGTACTAGAGACGAAGACCTCTTTCTAACTCTTCGTGGATAAGAGGCGTGTTGTAACATCACAGCTAGTAGGGTGGGCGGCAGTACATTACCTGACTGATCTTAGCATGGCAGTCACGGAAGTTGAGTTGCTGAATGCGGTTGTGGATCTGCTTCTGGCCGACCACGGGCAGGGTCTCGCGGTTGGGCGCGTCCAGACCTCCGTGGACGAACGACGAGTAGTTGTTGTAGAATCTGCAACAAACACATGTTTTATTCATTCAATCACACATTTAAGAGGCTTACATGTGTAGTAAGTGTGGGATGGAGCTGAGTCATTAACTCAAATAGCTGGCTTTTTAGTCCTGAATGGTAAAATTGCCCAAAATGACTAACCTTGTATTCTGATCGTGACAAAGTCAGACTGTTTACCAGACCAGCGACAAGCTAACAACACAACACCCCACTAAGGCTCGCTCATCTATTGCATGGGACTTATGACATAACGTGAAAACAGAGTAAACTATGGTGTGTATCCCATAAGGCAAGGCAAGATGTTAATATTGTTATGTTTAAATGTAATATTATCAGGTTTCAGTTTACAAGTCGGTATAATCTTCGCATGGGCGACTGACGTCTGTAGATAAAGAAGATACAATGCAAGCTGTACTAGTGTACGTCACCAGCGGCGCTCGGCGCTAATAACAACAAACGAAGAAAGTCAGGTAACCAGCGCGATAACGTGTCACGTGGTGTCTGACTCATCCACACCTAACGGATAAGTGCAACACTGCGGACTTGTGCTGACGTTGTAATCATTGCTAACAACAAGTCTCAAAATTTCATTCTTATGAAACCGCTGCCATCTGACTGCCCCACCCCGAGCAAACATTCAGTAAGAGAGTTTAAATTGTCATAATTTGTTAAATTGAACAAATTGTTGCTAAGTCAATAGCCTCTACCTTCTGTCACGTAGAGTGGGGCTGCCCCCACCCTACGCACTCTTAGTTATTAATTGACTTATTCGTTTAAGCTACCCTTACATCAAGTACGTAAACAGCGTGAAATAATCACATTACGGTTGCTAAATTAGTGAGATTGAGTTCGATTGATTGCTCAATAGAAATTGCAAGTTTAAAATTGTATTTTTCATAATTTTTGTTTTTGTTATTTTTGTTAATTGGATTACAATTACTTTAAATTACACACAAGAGCTAAATAATCGTGAGGGGTTATTTGATGATATCCCAACACCCAAAAAAAAAAAGGAGGTATTATTACTAGTGGGATCTTGAGCTTATTTAATTTAGGGTAGTATTTAAAAGCAAATCAAAAAATATCCTTTTTCTATGCAATAAGATTCCGAATTCCCATCAAAATTACTGATTGCACAGCAAAATATTCAACTCAAAATATCACTAAACACACTACAATTTATTTTCGCAGCGTACAGCGACTTTTCCTAAAGCAAAAGCTTTTTCATCAATACACAGCTAATAATCTTAATGCACATTATACATGTTAACTCTTTTTCTTTTAAATATAGCTTCTATTTTTATATTATTTACAGCAGTTTTTCTAAATAAAACAGCATTTTATTAGTCACAGTCTTCTTATTATTTATTAATTACCACATATATCTTCTGTCCCCGAAGTGCCGGGCCTCCGCCGGCCTCCTTCGTCGGCCTACGGCCCGGTGCCCATGCCGCCCATTAGGGTGCTAATTAACTAATGTTAAAGCTGTAAAATGATATGGAAAATTTGCTGTGCAGTCAGTATTATGCTATGTATGTAGTTTTTTTTGTACAAAAATAAATTTAACTGTATTGCATTATGAGGAAAATAGTAATGTCATATTGATGTATAATTTCGAATTATCTGCAGTTTGAGTTTTGTTAAACATTTAGTTTATTTGTAGTGAAGTAAGTTATTTGATGTAAAAAAGAATATAAATGATGAGTATGATAGGCGATTATTTATTTGATATGCAATTTATAATATCCCTTTAATTTACAACGCCAAGGTGCTTAATGTTTGAAACTAGGGTCAAAGAAAGACAATTTCAGACTCTTTTAGTGTTGTATTCTAAACATATGTATGAGCGTTAATCAGGACAGAATCTGTTGGAGGTAAGTTTGTGTTTAGAAACGAAAGCAGACGAACTTTGTTTTCTCCGGATTTAGTGTAAAAAGGCTTGAAGAAAGCCAATCCATCACTAGACGAAGATAATGCTCTGTACCTAACCTAACTCTATCCCTGTCATCATCATGAGAAATCAATGACGTATCATCTCCATAAGTAAAAATGTGTAGGAACAAGATCGCAACAGTTTAGATGCAAGAACAGGTTTCGAGGCGACGCAACCTCAGTATTATAATCATTTACATCACGGACTCGGGTGTGGCTAACGAATGATCGCAGAACGCGGTTAAGTTTATGTTGTGTAGGACTTTATGGGTAGCCTGCCGGGCTGCGGTGGGACTTTGGCAAAATACAGAAAAGGTAGTTTGTCACATAAATGGCCTATTTTTTTTTAACGACGTGTAGTCAACACTTGACTCCTCCCACGTAGGGCAGAGCAGAAGGGAGTGTCAGGCTCTTATTGACGCCCGTCGGGGCTGCGGGTTATTCGCAAGAGATACCACGGCCTCGGCATGAAGGGCTAAGAAGGAACATGGGTGGTTTTTAGTCAGTAGAAGTCTGACACTTCCTTTCGGTCTGCCTAAGAGCGGGAGGGGTATTTGATGATTTCCCACCCCCAAAAAAAAAAAAAAAAGGCTCTTATTGACTAAAACCCATCCGTGTGCCTTCTGCGTTGCCGTTTGCGTTCCAGGGCCGCGATAACTCTTTAAAGTCAAGGTCACCACATACCGTTAGCTGCCGAACTAATACATTTCGACTGTTAGCAAGGTAGCTTTCATTTTGCTTGCATAGAAACATTTACCTTCAGCTCAAGCCTAAATGACACGGCAGTAAGGAAAATGCACGTTAGGCATAAAAGTCTGTAGTTGTGTAGTATTTACCACAACATTTTTTCCCCCATCAACCTTTTTGTATTAGACGTAGTGACGTAGGAATGTGATGTGAGTGATGTAAAAACCTCACGGAAAATGGGAAGTAGGTACATACTTTTCTGATCGGTTCAGTAATTAGAGTTCTATGGTAACAAACATACTAAAAAAAGCCAAACCAAATTGTGTTTTTGAAGTCGATTAAAAACAATTCTTAGCAGAGCACCGCGTGCCTTTTCGATCATTGATACCTGTTTGACAGTCTATAACTAAAATTCGAGGTTCGAGGGGTTCTACTTTACTTTTTTTTTTTGGGGGTCGGGAAATCATCAAATCTTGGGCAGAGCGAGAGAGAGTGTCAGACTTCTACTGACTAAAAACCACCCATGTTCCTTCTCAGCCCTTCATGCCGAGGCCGCGGTATCTCTTGCGAACAATCCGCATCCCCGACGGGGTTCTGTTATGCCTTGAGTACATATCCTGAGCTCAGTTGCGAGTCAGTAGCAAGACAATATTTGACATAGTTTACAGGTGCATTTGGTCAAGTGCAGTGTTTCTGATCTGTGTGTGTACTGCACTTGATACATGTAAGCAATGTGTGAGTGTTACCTGTGCAGATGGGCGGGCGCCTTGTTGAGCAGTGTGTAGTACTGCCGCACGAACTCGCGGCCGACGCTCTGCGGTGACGGGGACGCCTCCATTACCATCGCTGTTGTTCACAGTGCGCCAAAACAGCCCTCTGCTATACGCTGCCCTGCCAACATTCAAACAAACTTTCTTACAAGTGCTGTCTACGTTCATTCTGTTCTATTTTTAACCGACTTCAAAAAAGGAGGAGGTTATATGTTCGTGTGTATGTATTTTTTTTTTTTTTTTTTTTTATGTATGTTACCTGATTTCTCCTCCATTTGTGAACCGATTCTCAAAATTCTTTTTTTATTTGAAAGAGTATACTCCTGAGGTGGTCCCATTTAAATTTGGTGAAGATCTGATCCTGATCTTCGGAGATATACAATAGAACTCTTCAAAAATAGACGGCAAATCTGTCGTGATTGCTGCAATCGCTTGGATGTTTATTGTTTATACAACATCATGACGTAACATCACGCCTGTATGATCTGAGGGGGTACGCAGATGTGTACACCCAGATTTGGACAGTAAGATATTATGTAATGTTCCATTTATTGGGGATAAATAAAACCTATTATTTGTTTGGGAACAACTAAAAATGGAAAAATAAAAAACTTTTTTGCAAAAAATAAAACCGAATTCAAAAACACAAAAAAAATGAAAAACACAAAAAAGTGAAAAATAAACTTCACAAGAAAAAGCAGCTTCTGAAGTCGGTGGCAAAGAAAACGAAATCAAACAAACAAAATGTCACCGACTTCAGAAGCTGCTTTTTCTTGTGAAGTTTATTTTTCACTTTTTTGTGTTTTTCATTTTTTTTGTGTTTTTGTTTATTTATGATAACATTGTTCACTAAGTTTAGATTGCACAAATTTAATATATATTGTGTAATTATTTACTGGACATTCCCATTATTTCACAAGAAAATGAAAACAGGGTTATGATCTCAATTTAAAATCTATTTCTTCAACCCGAAAAGTTATCCATATAGTGAGTCACTGGATCTGGTAGGAAGCATAATTACTTTGATATGACTTTTGCACTAAACTACATTTATGAAAATTTTATATAATGTAGTTTTAATGTTTTGATTATTTATTTTAACAGAAAAATAACTTATTCCATAGTTTTTTCATCTTAATTTAACATTTTCGAGGCAACATGTATCCTTCATACCATCTTCATATCCATGTATTTATGTGCTTGTAACTGCTCGTGGCTTAATAAGAACTGCCACTCGGGTCGATCTTTAGGTAAAGCTGTGCTTGCCTAGGTCGGTCTGTGGATGGGTGACCGCCCGACATACCGAGTTTCGCTCCATGTAAAATACTGGTATTCAGCTGCATCCGGTTAGACTGGAAGCCGACCCCAACACAGTTGGGAAAAGGCTAGGCAGATGAATGTGCTTGTAACTGCAGAACCATTTTTCAGATTTAGTTTTTTTTTATAAACAACAACATAACATCATACTTGATATCTCCGAAACATTAGGCAAAGGTGTGTTTCAGTTATAGCTACAGCCACAGTAAGATCGCGTGGGACAATTATCGAACTCCACGCGGGCGAAGCCGCTGGCAAGAGCTAGTTAAAAATATGTTCATTATAACACTATATGTATATAATATTATAAAGGCGAAAGTTTGCGTGTGAGTGTGTATGTTTGTTACTCTTTCACGCAAAAACTACTGAACGGATGTAGACGAAATTTGGAACACAGTTTATAACCTGGATTAACACATAGGATACTTCTTATCCCGGTAGTATGATCCCGTGGGACAATTATCGTACTCCATGCGGGCGAAGCCACTGGCAACAGCCAGTTAAAAATATTTTTATTATAATATATGATTATTATGATTTAACTAAATTTTTTTATGATTTTCGCAATTCCTGCTTTATCTTATCTCCTTTGCTATAAAACGTTGCTTCATACCAAATTTCAAGATTCTGAATTTACGGGAAGTACCCTGTAGGTTTTGATTCAAATAAAAAATAAATAAATAAATCAATTTATTGACACACACAAGTCCAAGTCCCACAAGTTCCCTTGCGAATGCCGGAAATTTGCGGCATAAACGACTGTAAGATTCATAACTATTTAACTTCAATTCTAATTAAATTATCATGATTTGTATTCACAAACTCAATGGCATACCAGACAAGGTTCAAATAACATAGCAACCAAAATACAGGGTGGAATGGACACCAATGCACAAACCTTTGCCATGTAAATGTTGAATGTCATTATCATTACTAATCACTCCACATATAAATTCCTCATCAGTAATTTTAATAAACTCTGCTGCTTGTTTTATTTTGAAGTATTACAGTTTTGTAGGTCTGCCCAGTTCAGCAGAAATCCATCCATATAAGGACCCACTGTGAGTGACCCTAACAAAAAGAACAGCTGTTTTTTTAGACCTTTTGACACTTCCTAGTGTTTTTTCTTCCTTCCAACTAAAACACTAGGAAGTATTTTGGGGGACTGTCTTTTGTAAATAAATTTTGACATTTGAAAAGTGCTGATTATTTGCCTAGTTTGAATATGTACTGATTATCATGTGGTTACCATTTGTGCATCGGTGTGCCTTCCACTCTGTTTACTCTGGAACCTCCGTTTCTGTTTATATATGGCAATGCCACTCAAAAATCATTCAGACTACATAATGCTACATGAAGATAGTTGAGTAGGTGCTGTAAATTATCTAAGATTCTGAATTCAAGTGTACACCAACGCTATAATAATATTTTTCCTCTTAATTGACAGGATAGCAGCTGACATGTCAACCAGTTTCCTTGGTTATACTTGGAACTGAAGAGCAATAAGGAACACCCAGGGTACCTTAGGTTTCATGCTAATAACACAGAGTACATTATATCTGAGCTATGGCAGTCTTAAGATCTTTCTAAGATACTTCAGAACAGAAATTCTCTAGGAAATGGAGCTTCAACAACCTGAATTTTCAAAGCCACCAACAACACTCAAAACTCAACATTATCAGTCAGATTAAAGAATTAGTTAGTACCTAAACATATTACAGAACATGACATTATCAGTCACTGACAAATTAATGGTTCAATCATTTCTAGTCAACCAATTCATTGAGAACAACAAAGTCTGATAGTATCAGCGAGCTTTACCCATTATAATCTTGTGATGAGTTATTGCTGCAACCTGAACACCACACAACAATAAAATACTTGCAGAATAAAATGGCATCTGTAGTAAACAAGTGACAGATAGTGTCGCGAATGCCATACGTAAGTACATCATACGCTATGTAAACAATCACTCAATATTATATTCATCAGGGCATGGACAGGATTCATATTGAAATCGTATTGTCAAAGCACGCATGGCGACTCCGACCTTAGCAATCAGCTTCTTTTGTTACCATAACTATGATTTAGTAACCGAATGTTTTTACATAACGGAGAAAATACCAAAATAATAGATTCCGTACACAGATAATACCGTATCATGCATATAATTAGTAAAACACAGAAATATTGAGCATTAACCTTTAAAAAGGAATACGACTGCCGACAATCAAAATACTAAGGTTCTGTAGTTTTTAAATCAATTATCATTCAATAGCACTTACCTCAGAAAAATTTAGGCATTAAAGTGGCGTAATCGGCAACAAATTATCAAGAAATTGGCGTAATTTTCACGATAAATAAGGACTGAAAACAGAAAAAGAGCCTACCTCACCGTTCGGGTGTCAATTTTGGAATAGTGTTGCCGTACGTAAAAAATATTTTTTAAATAAAGTTGTTCTGTGTTCTAGGCTGTGGTTCTAGGTAAATTCCAGTGAAAAATAAAGCCATTACAAACGAGTTCAAAATTAATATTTTACTTATTTCTAAGTCTGTATGTACTGTAATAATTTTCTTATTTCCAGGTTAAACTAGAACGTAGAGCTTGGTACAATCAAAGAGGGGCCTATGTCCAGCAATGGGTGAAGTCGGACTGTGTATGATGTTGATTAAGTTAAACCATATTATTTTACACCTGTGAAACCTAACTTTTTGTCATTAGGCTGCTTTTCCACCAGAGACGTGCTATGCAGCTATGCTGCGAGGATGTAATAGCTAAGCTGTAAAACTATGTGACCGTTTCCACTGATACTAAGCTATGTAGCGGTGCGATAAAGATGCGCCGCCGCAAAGTAGCTGCGCTACTTTCAGCGACAAACGCGGGTCTACTGTTGGTACTCTGGTTTACACACAGCTACACCCCTCGCAACCATCCATAGCACGCATTCATAGCACGCATCCATAGCACGCATCCATAGCACGCATCCATAGCACGCATCCATAGCACGCATCCTTCCATATAAAAAAATATAATCTTAGTTGAATCCGTTTCAACCAAAGAATACGAATGGTGGATATCAAACGCATTCATAGCTACGCAGCTACATAGCATAGCACATCTCTGGTGGAAAAGCACCCTAAGTTATAGATGAGTGTCAGGTGCTTGGTATAAAAGCGGAACAGAGCCATGAACTTAACTAGTAAACATAGTATAGTACCCAGTAATAAGAATAACGAAATATAGCTACGTAACGTTCAGTACAAGCTGAAAAATTCTGCTAAAAACTTTGCTTACGGGCAAATAATTATACTACTGTAAGTTTAAACAATTACATATATTGCAGCAATATATCGTGTCTTATTAGTTCAATAATAAGAAAAATGAATTCATGTCCTTTGTGTCTTATTGTTTGTTCACTACCTGGAACTGATGGACGCTATGAAGAAGAAGAGATTGTACGTCAAGTTTACTAAAATAACAATTGTCCACATTAGTTAATAGTAATACTAGTTAATTAAATGTGAAAAAAAAAAAAATGAACGCTACAAATGTAACTAAATATAATGATAAATCGTTAAGATATTTACGAAAAAAGTATTTTCGAAGCTGTTCATTCTTTGTGCGTTGCCTAGTACCAGTAAAATCAATAAAAAAAAAACGCGGCAAATATTCTATCTGAATGTTGGCAGCAGGTATTGATCGGTTCATGAATTGTAAAATAGTATGTCCTTATCTGTCTTGCGGCAGTCGTATTGTTGTCCTTGTCACTAACGGGATGGACGCCATTGACCTCTTTCCACTACTGTGTTCTGATTGGTCGTTGAGGGTGGAAGGGATGAATTGTTTGCAAAAAAAACCGCGTCTGTCAGCAGTTAGCCAACATAACGAGTCTTTCGCGCCGACTCATCACGCATTTCCTTTCTTTCTTCTGCATTTGGCATTCGGAGTTAAAGGTCGCGTGTGGACCTTAGGTTTAAGTTTATTATTAATTTTAGCCTAAACATAGTCATGGCCAATAACGATAACTTTGCACAAGACGTTACTGATAATCAACTTAATGGAAATGCAGAAAATGGTGGCGGAGATACACAAGAACATAATAGTGCCGAAGCCCCTGGACGCGATGATGACAGGTAAAGTTGGTTTTATTTCATACTTTGCAAGCTGTTAATAACTTCTTTATTCTTAGCGTAATCATATTTTAATCATTCAGACTTTCACGGAGACGCATTTGGTAATTTTTGCAGTTTCTATCCGCGCCTGCCACAATGGCGGCCGTTCTGCCATTATCCATATCGGCATAACGCTTAATCTATTTTAATCGTTAAGATCTTTTCAAAATTTCACATTTTCATCTTTACAGTGCATTCTCTACAATTTAAGTTCAGACCTAGAAGTTTTAGTTTTTATTTCAGAACATTTCCAGGCTTATAAAAATTTAGATTATCTTCGAGCCGCATGAAGTAAAATGGCGTCTTAATTGCGCGTCTCTTTTGCACCCGACACCGGCTCGGTTCAGTTATCGATTTTTCGTTTGGTTCTTTGTTAGCATATTTGTGGTTCGTGAATGCCGGTGTTGTGCGGTTCCAAAGCTAGCGGTAAAGCGTACGTAGGTAGTTGCAAGATTTTAAATCGGTAGCGCCGAGTGCGTCGGTGAGGGGTCGTCGCCCTCGCGGCGCGGCGCGTTGGTCAGTTTGGGGCGCTACTAACGCTGTGTCTCTCTGCAGGTGTGAGCCTGCGCCGCCGCCGCAGCTGCCGCCGAAGGACGTCATGGTATATATCCGCTGGGCTCACACTAAAGTAAACTGACCAAACTGACTAGTTGTATCGGCCACTTAACTTTGGGCCTGGATCACCTTTGCCAATTTCAAATCTTGCGATATGACTGTAACATCTTGTTTCATATTTCGTTGTCCTGATTGATAATGTAAATTTCCAGACTTGACTTTTGTAACTTACAGGTTGTCTATTTGATTTGCTGCAGTGCTTGGAGTTTGTTTTGAAAAAATAGTAGCTGTAAAGTACTGTAAACAAGTACTGCATAGTGTTAATCAATAAATCGTAATTTTTAAGTCAGTTTCTAAATCGAGACACAAGTCTAAATTGTCCATTTCTTCATGTTTTAATATTGTACTTTACAATTTCCACAGAAAACTTTTTGTTGGGGGCCTGAGCTGGGAGACCACAGACAGTAAGTGTAGATTGATTATTATTTTTCCTGTTGTCGTACCCATGTAGTGCTATTTATAGGTGTTGGTCTTATCATTTACATGAGGCATGTTACAATAACTACATGTTGCTGGCAGGACCAGTTGACCTTGTCTTTTATCATGATGACTTTATTCAGTTCTGCTTCTGACTAAGCATTGAAGAAAACTTATACCCACATTTCTGAGATTTTCCATATTAGTTGTTTTATTAGTCATTCAAATGTTCAAGTCTGATAGTTCTCATGTTTCTATTCACAGAGGAATTACGTGACCACTTCAGTGCTTATGGCGAGATTGAAAGTATCAATGTCAAGACTGATCCAAATACTGGCAGATCACGAGGATTTGCCTTCATTGTCTTCAAGGCACCAGATTCCATAGACAAAGTGATGGCTGCCGGCGAGCATACAATCAACAACAAGAAAGTGGATCCCAAGAAGGCAAAGGCTAGACATGGAAAGATATTCGTTGGTGGACTCAGCAGTGAAATATCAGATGATGAAATCAAGAACTTCTTCAGTAATTTTGGAACTGTAAGTTGCCACTTTGCTTTGTTTGAATATATTCATTTAAATTTATGTGATGACAAATCCGGATTTGGTGAGATAATTTCTTCTTGACAATTACTGAAGAGAAAACCGGGCCACTGATTACTTAAATAAAATTATTATTTTATTGTGATTTACCAAGTTCAGCATCTGAGATATAATTTTTATTGCAGATTATTGAAGTCGAGATGCCTTTCGACAAAACTAAGAACCAAAGGAAGGGATTCTGCTTCATAACATTCGAATCTGAGCAGGTGGTCAATGAGCTGCTCAAGACACCTAAGCAGACGATCGGCGGCAAGGAGGTCAGTACACACTCGACAGCTGCACTAACAGATGCATTAAGTATATGGTGCGACATGTGAACGGTCCTACATTTGGTGTGTTCTTGGCAGGTGGACGTGAAGCGCGCCACACCCAAGCCCGACGGGCCCGGCGGCATGGGAGGGCGCGGGAGCCGCGGGGGGCGCGGACTGCGCGGCGGGCGCGGGCGTGGCGGGTACGGCGGCCAGGGCGCCTGGGGCAACGGCGGGTACGGCGGCTACGGCTACGGACAGGGAGGCTATGGCGGCGGCTACGACGGATACGGCTATGGCGGCTACGGATACGACGGCTACGGGGGCTACGGCGGTTACGATTACTCCGGATATCCCAATTACGGTAAACGCGGCAAGCAGTACTAGTATAGTGGCGAGCCCCCGCTAGCCCGCTCACCGACACATTACCTCGACTGATGTTACCTGATCCTAGGATACGATGAGAACGTAGTAGAGTAAGGCGCTAGGTTAGCGTTGCGAGCGAGGCGCGACTCCGTCCTCGAGATATGCCTATTTACATTATAGTGAACGTTTATTTTACGAGGAGATCGACATCACGCGAAGCTTAGGTATTTAATTTAGTGTGTAGGAAAATATTTATTTTTCTATATATTTAATGTTCTATCGAGATAATGTGTAGTGAATGTTGTCGAGGCGACAGTGTATAATCTGAATATAATCGCAGCTCTGTCTAAATTTTGAAAAAACTAGGATTAATCATCTCATATAACTTTGCTAAAATCATATTAAGTTGCATATTTTGTTTATTTCCACGAGAAGCCGCTTCGCGTACTCTCGTGCGTAGATCGTAGTGCAGTTGCCCATTCGGCTATCGCTCTTTATCATTGTTTCAACGGGTATAAACTATATTCTGTACATATGTATGTTACCTGCCTTATGTTTATAAGCGTTCGTTTGTAATACCACTTTTGACATATGTAGCAATGTTGCTCGAGTTTCTTTACTTTTTTTTGGTAATAATTTACCTTTCGACGCTCTCGCCACATGCTACATCTGGGAAATGGGGTAAATATGGAGAGACATTGTGAAAGTGATAAAGATATGATGAAGCTTTTGAATAAAGCACTGTTACAAAAATTCTCAATGTGTTTCCATATGTAACCCTAGTCCACTTCCCTGCCCTGACTCACACCACACGCTTCATAATTCACACTTTCAATTTTTTTTTACTAATTGCATGCATAATTATTTTGCATTACTACATACAACTCTTCTACTAGTAAACTATACTATAAAGGTTTTATTGAATAAAGAATAAACCAAACAATTAACAATAAGTATAACTCTAGATCTAAATTCCACCTAAAGATAAACACAAATTACTAGCTAGGATGAAGTCGGCGAATGTCGCGCTGTGGGTTGTGCACGTGTCGCCTCACAACGCTCGCACCACGCCGAGACACGGTCTCGTGTGCTGCGGGCACCCCGGGTAGTTCATAAATCGTCTCGTTTATGTACTCGCACAAAATACTCGTATGTTTCTGTCACGTAGGTTCTTAGTTTGATAAAGGGTGCCCAGTTGTAGGTGTAAATCTGTCAGGTAGACCATTCATAGATAATCTTGAACACTGCTAGGCCCCCCCCTAACGCTACGTAAAAGTGCCCACGTGTGATCCCTCTTCCCCCGGCCCACAAATGTAGCACGAGACGATTTACGAGCTACCCTTCCGACGGGACGACCTCGGCCGGCTGTCCCCGCTGCGGGGCGGCCGGTCGGTCGACCCGTACCATAATTAGTATACGTCGACCAGTCTCCGCGACGTCCACCGTTCCGGCCACGAGCGCGCACTGCGGCGCGGCGGCGGGCGGAGCGGTGGAGGCGGACTAATGTGTTTGTGTTGCGGGCAGACTACGGCGGGTACGGAGGGTACGAGGGCGGGTACTGCGCGCGCGCTACTCCGCGCGGCAAAGGTACTGCACTCCGCCTCCTTGCACTGCCTCCATGCTCTTGCCGAGCTAAGCATAACGATGCGAGCTCACTGTAGCGGGAGCTGTAGGTCGCTTTTGCACTACATCATTTCACGGATCGTCGCCTCGAAATTCAAACAAATGCCACACATTTCACGTGCGTGTCGTGTCATCCGAAAAAATAACGGCCACACTTACGTAGTGCAAAAGGGTCTTAAAAGGGCTACACTTTTACGTCAAGCTAACTTTACCAACATTTGGCTGTCGTTCGACCGACTCACATTCATATTCTCCCACTGTAATCTCGTAATTGAACGTGAAATGTGATTCAACTCGCACACTGGTTTAAAAAAACTAGTATGTAGTCCGAACCAGTCACGATTTGAAACATGTAGTTGGCAACAGCGTGGAGGAGGCATGATGAGCTCGCGCGTGCGGCCGGTCGGCTGGACCGGGCGGCCGGGCGGGCGCGCTGTAGTGTAGTGTGACCGTGTGTGTCGTGAGGCCGGGGGACGCATGACACTTAACCTGCTATCTTTTGCTTACTCAGAACATTCGAATGTTCCAATAAAACTGGACAAAATTAACCGTTTTCGTCACTGGCTAAATTAACTTGTTAACGTTTATGGCCTGTTTCACCATCTCCCGACATGTATCGATAAACTTCTCTTTATCTTGGTAGGTCATTTATAGATTCTTCCTAATGATAGATTGTACCTATATTTTCGGCCTCTGAAACAGGCTCTTAGTATAATCGATTGGCTATTCAGGGGGTGCATCCGCTCTTAATTTATAACGCCACGTTTCTTCTAAAAAGAGACCTGTGTAGGTGTCGTGCGACCGAGTCTCCTCTCGTGTCTTGCATCTAAGCTAGCATTTGTGTATATGTATTGACTAATTTAACTTTCTCAATAAAGCACTCGCGTGAGTGTCATGCATGTAAGGTTTTATTTAATAGTGATAATATAATAACATTTTTTCCCCACCCAACAGCTTGACAAATAACCTTGAACCAAATAAATAGAGTTTAGCGTTACAAACAGGTGACGTTACAGCCGGGTACCAAGGTGGCAAGCAGCGAGGTGGCGGCGGCGGCGGAGGCGGCGGTCGCACCAACCAGAGGCACCAGCCCTATTAACTGTACCTGCCGATAGTCATCTCAGTCCAATAGTGAGGTGAGCAGTCTTGGACTTTACGCGCGACCTGATCATGTTTGCCTCTGATCACATTCGTCGAATGCTATCTGGGCGAGCCCTTAATAATCAGTTACCTTCTGATATGTTTAATTTTATTGTCTAGTTCTAGCAATTGTAATGTTTAAAGTGAGGTGCCAGCTTTTATAAAACGTAGCTTGTTGTCCGCAGGTTAAGTCACCGGTCATGAGTGTCCCCTGCGCTTCTCGCCTCGCCGCGCTGGGGGCACGTCATTTCATTCCACATAATTAATTTAAGGAAGTAATTGATAACATTTTAAGAAGATTTTTTAAGGGTAAAATACAGTTGTCAGTTGCGATATAGCCGCGTTCGTACGGCTCTAGCGTAAATTTATTATAATATAGTATGGATTATAGATTCACTGAGTATTATTGCAGATTGATTAGATTCGATTATGACATTTGTCTCGAAATTTTACCTTACGTACTGAACACTAGAAATAATGAGTAAATATAATTACAGAGCTTATAAATTTGTAACATTGTCCCTTACGCCGGCGAGTCGTGTTGTGATGTGTCGCGTGTGAATGAGTGCGCGGAGACGCGCGGCTGTGTGTCGTGTGAACGTTAGTAGAGTCGCCCTCATCTGTCAGTCAGTTATTTGATCTGGATCTCATCGCAGATAAATGTAGTTTTGTACTTTAATTTGGTAAAGGATCGAGCAATCAGAATCATGTATTTTATACAAATTAGATGTTTCTTCCATTGATTAGGGATGAAATTAAATTTTTAGACTAAGTAATCGGTCATGAACAAATTGAAGATATACCAAGTTGTGTATGTCAATAAAACAAATGTGTAAATAAAATATTGACTTTTTGTCTGTGTTTATGTCACTGAGCGTATCATCCGCTGTGTGCACGCTCTCTCGCGTGTGAGCAGTACATCGTGTGTAGTAAACATCTGAATGTTGATATTTTTAGAAGAACATGTAATTATTTTTTTTTGTGTCTTAGTAAGTAATATACATTACCATCAAATAGGTCTATGCTACTAGCCTGGGATTAGTTTTATTGTCGTTTCCTATTCTAAACAACTGCCATTTGCCGAACCACGTAAACTTATATCAAGGTAATAATTATTTACATAAGAGTATTAAAACATAGGATGTACATTATTTATTCACTGCCAATTTAGGCTGCTTTCAAATAAGCTGCAAGTAATAGCGCATTTGATTGCGGCTGCTGTCCTTTCATTCTTGTTTTACCTCGTGGATTTTAGTACAATGAGTGGACTTTATTATCTTTGTATAAGGTTTATGTTGGGGGTAAAGTATCTAATAGATTAAATGAGAAAGGTCTGACCAAGTGGCCAAGGTATTTGGGCATAATAATAATTATAAAATGACTAATGACGATACTTTGATCTAGCTATGGCTAAAGCTAGGTTTAGTTAAACCCGGATAACTATTTGTTACGCACTTTTACGTACCTTCCGAGTGTTCGTAAGTCACTTGGACTGGCACTGTTCTGTTGTCACTACACCGAAGTACCGTAAAATGGGGTTAATTAAAACACTTTTTTCGTAAAACAGGTGTTTGTAAAATTTGTAATAATTCAAATGATATGGTATATTATTTTTTCGGTAGATTATACAATAAACTATAAAAGTAATGATCGTAGTACAACTTCTGTTATTAGATTTAAAGATATATTACTTTACTGTTGCTATTCCAAATATCGCATCAATGGGGTTATTTGTAATCTCACTTTTTTGCATTAGTTTTTCTTATTTTTTTTAGCTGTGTCAAATAAAAGTCAGTAAGCTATATTTGGAATAGTTAAAGGATGAGAAGTTGCCTTTATTTCACCTTAATTTCACTCTCTATAAGCTATAGACAAGCCAAAAATTACAACTGAACATTTATTCACTAAGAGATCCATTGCCTCTTTGGGGTTATTTGGAATGTAATGTTAATATAACAAAGGTATTCTTAATGAAGGTGAAGCTATATTTGGAATATTTAAGGGCAAGCATGATCTATCTAAGTATGTAAATATAAATGAATCGCTAAATGTGTTGCTAAGCGCAAAACTCGAGAAAGGCTAAACCGATTACGAAATTATTATTTTTTCGTTTGTTATTGTCAGGAAAAAGGTTTTATGAAAGAAAAATTTAAGAAAGTTGCAAGCAAAATTATGTGGGTGAAGCCGCACAGGACAGCTCGTTTCAAATAAAAATGTATTGCGCAAAATGAGTTAGCTGTGCAGATAGGTAGTGACCTGATTCTTTTATTAAATGATTAAATTATTTATTTAAATAAAACAACTTTAGACAATCACAACATTTATTCTTCTTTTACAAATTATATTTTGAATAAGGTACCTATGTAGGTACTATTTAGTCACACTGGTTTCGCAATGTTAAATACATAGGTACGTATTTGTGTACCAATTTTTACCCCCCCCCCCCCCCGCTTATTTGTAAACTTTCGTTGGTAGGTCCGCACCATAGTAAAGTTAATATCTGTAGCAAATGAATAAACAATTAATATTAAAATATTCTCCTATGTAATTCCGGCGGCGCATTCTTCCATTAAATAATTACGCAGACGCATGTCCGTAGTTTTGTTTAATGTTATCTATAATAAGTAGGTAGGTACTTATAACGAAAATAAAAGGAATCTAAAGAATAACTATTGGTTATTCAGGTGCGACAATCAACCATGCAGGAAATGTTCTTTAATTTTATACAGTGCAGTTTAGGTAAATTATTTTGTGAGTACCGTATACCGAGAAATATCTTGCCCTTAACATGCTCAAAATACGCAATTGGGACTATTTGGAACTATGATTAAATTCTTTGGCAATGTATATCACGCTATAAAGGGGCTATTTGAAACTTCGTTCCAATTAACCCCAAAACATAAACCAAATAGCCCCATTTAGAAAAATCGAAATATATGCCAGCTCAAAAAAGGTAGGAACCAGCAAATAGAAACACTGAAAAGCGCATAAAACATACTATTACTTAGTTTATTCAATTTCTTACATATCTGTCTAGATTTTGTGTATCAGACGAAAGTTATCCAGGCACGAAATACACCAAAAACACAACACTTTTTAAAATTACGAGCTGAACCACTTTGAAAGCCGTTATCTGTCAAAATTGCTTTGTGACATTGACATTAGTTGACACTGTATTGTCAGATGGTAAAATATATTTCCTACTGTTCTCAGATATAAATATCCACGTAGTCAAAACTTTTTATTCGTAAATTTCAAATAGCCTCGTGAGTTCTAAATAACCCCATTTTACGGTACTAGAACACTGATAAGACCTAGAAAATCGTTCATTATCAACCCGCATTTACACCGAGGGGTACAAAACATGTAGGTACAGTCACCTGCAAAATTGCATAGAATATACTAGTTAGGTGGCGTCATTTCTCGCTTCACACGATTTTAGGTTCTGAATTGTCCATTCCTTTTTGCAGGTGACTGTACCTCTTATGCTTACTACCCGTTGTGGCCTAGCTTTTTCCCAACTGTTGGGTCGGCTTCCAGTCTAAGCCTGCGGTGAGCGGAAACGAGCTGTGGCGCGATTCACCAATCACATGGCTTGGAATAAAAGAGATGTGAATTTCAAGCCCTGTGATTGGTGGTGAATCGCGGCACAGCTCGTCTCCGCTCCGCCTCAGTGGAACCGCAGCCTGCCTGGACTCTACCAAAGCGGAGCGGCTGTATTTCCTTCAGAACGGAGTTATTTCAAAATTAAGAAACACCAGCCATATTGATATCAAAATGGCGGCGGGTGTTCTGTAATATTTCATTAATAAACAATTACTCATGAAGTATAATTACACGAAAAAAATGTAAGTACCTATAAAGTACCTCAAGTAAAAACAAAAATCCAATTGATCAGCCGGATAGTTCGTTCCTGAGAAATACTACAACCGTGTCTTATGTTATACTTTATGCGTAATTGTTTATTAATGAAATATTACAGAACACCCGCGCCATTTTGATATCAATATGGCTGGTGTATCTTAATTTAGAAATAACTCCGTTCTGAAGGAGGTACAGATTTTTTAGAGCTAGGTACAGAATAGTACAGTTTTGTGGTAAGTAGTATAATTTGATTCGCTGTGGTACACCCGCCATTTTGACTCACAGCGGAGAGGTGACGTGCGGAAATCGACCAGGGGCCGTATTTTTGAATCAATAGAATTCCAAATCGTGTACGAAATCGCAGAATTCGTATGAGAATACCTAAAATCGCTATTTTTGAATATTCATACCCGTGAATTTTGCAACGAGTGGTCCGACCCACTCGTTTCCGATATTCTACCAGTAGAAATGAGAATGACACTGACAAGTGAAGATTTGTTGACAGATACGTTACGTTGACTTTATCTAACCTATAAGTCAGTGTTTTCTTTCGCCTTTCGCGATGGTTAGCCTCGAGGAGTATCATCATCATCATCATTCTCCTGCCCTTATCCCAATTTATTTGGGGTCGGCGCAACATGTCTTCTTCTTCCATACTTCTCTATTTCTCGTCATGTCAGCAGTCGCCTCCTTTCTAGCCATATCATCCTTCACACAGTCCATCCATCGTTTCTTTGGTCTTCCTCTACTCTTATAGCCATCTACATTCATACTCAACATTTTTCTCACAACATTTTCTTCATTCCTTCGCATCACATGTCCATACCACGACAATCGATTACCACACAACTTTTCATTTACCGGCGCCACTTTCAGACTTCCTCTTATGTACTCATTCCTTATTTTATCCATTCGCGTCACACCACACATCCCCCTTAGCATTCTCATCTCAGCCACATGCAATTGCCTTTCATTTATCCCTTTTATATCCTGATTAATTACATCAGCGACAGAAAAAAATATGTAAATACTAGAGAAAAAAATATCGAAATCCCAATGACAGACGTCAGACAATGCCATTATAACTTTTTAATTTACGTTCCGTTCCACCGTAACTCATTACCGGTTTTTAAAATCAACGAGTTATGGCTTTCCGGTTTTTATTTTTCTGCGTGAAATGAAAAATGTTATAAGATTCGAGTTTTAGGGCAACACTAATTTCTATTACTTCAAAAATACGTAAAATTTGGAGCAATCGAAATTCATTTCGTATACGTTTTGCTTTCGTGCATGAATTTAAGATTCACTTCGAGTGATTCAAAAATACGGCCCCAGGCACATCTCTTCTCTGCTTTGGTGGAAACCGGGCCTTACATGTGCGTACTAAGTATCCAGTCGTCAGCCTAGCCTTTTTCCAACTATGTTGGGGTCGGGTTCTAGTCTAACATAATTATGCGTATGTATGCGTACTGCGCCTTGTATATGTTGTGAAATATATAGGTACTCATTGAACGGGCCTAGACCAGGGGCAGAGTGATGTGTACACTACACGTACAGGCTACTGACGTCCAGAGACCGATCGGTACACGAAAGGCGACCGCCACACACCGCTCATTCTCAGCTGCGCTGATTGCTACTGCCTGCATCATGGCCGCTGAGGAGAGCGTGGCTATCCTGAGACATCTCTGCTGAACCATTAAAGTTCAGCGAAGACGACACGTCAACAACTGGGAATGGTGCGTTTCTACTCGTTAACCACGGAGTATTAACCGGCGCGCAGCCGGAAGTACCTACCTGAACTTTGTAAACAATGAAATTTTATTGGTGATTTACACCACATCCCGTCGGGGCTGCGGGTTGTTCGCAAGAGATACCGCGGGACATGCTAAGAAGGAACATGGGTGGTTTTTAGTCGGTAGAAACTGAATGCAGCAGGCCCCCTAGACAAAATCCCTTTTCTGCAAGCGTTAACGCCAACGGAAAGATCAAATTGTATGGAGTTGACATTAGCTTTAGAGATGTCACGTGATGTCATCTGTCAACTCAATACAATTTGATCTTTCCGTTGGCGTTAACGCTTACAGAAAAGGGATTTTGTCTAGGGGGCCAGTATTTTGAGGATTTCCCACCCTCCAAAAAAAGGGTTTTAATGCCGTTCTCTCTTCTCGTCTCTGTTTTGGTGTAGCGGTGGCGCGGTGGCCCCGGGCGGTGGTAATCTGTAAGAGAGGCCACGGTGCGATGCGGTGGCGCGGCTACGGTAGGGCGCCGTTACGTCGCATGGCATAGTGATTTGTATGTAGGATAACGTTGCGGCACACCCGCACCGTTAAAGGCATCGTATGGCGGCCTCACTGTAAATGCTGGAATACACACCTGCTACGCGGTAGCACAAAAGCATGCTAGTTTCGAGCAGCTGTCACTTAGTAGCATACAAGTAGCGTAGTGTATACGAAAAGAGCATGCTTGTGAGAATAAGCATGTCGCAAGTCTATTTAGATACAGCAACGACAAAACATCTTTTTGATACTCGTTGGTTTTACTATTTTATTTGTTTTTTTTTATCGTGCTGTTCACCTTGTTTTTGGTTTCTATCAAGTGGATCCAATACAAAACTAAAGCCGCGTCCCCACTAACGACCCAAAACGTTCCTCTTAGGTGCGCGGCCGAGAGGCCGAGCCGCGCGGCCTAAGTGCGGACGCCACTAACACTAAGAGCTCTTACACACGAGCGGCATGTTCCCAACGGCAGAGGTAACTGCAGCCGTCGACGCGTCGACGGCAGCCGTCGACATTTCAACTTCGAAGATCAGCGGCAGCCGTCGTCTGCTCTCTTAATATAGGAGTCAGTTGTAAAATGGATTCCGAAGAAGATGGTTCCCAAATCAAAACTGTTATTGCTTTTACTTCGTCGACGCCGACGGAAACGAAAAATAAAAATACGTTCATTGTGGGTTCAAGAAATATTAATCAATAGAGATCAAGATGGGCATTTTTTTACTCTCTATCCACTGTTACGAAGAAACGAGCAAAAGTTTTCAATTATTTTCGAATGTCCATTGCTTCTTTTGATGAGCTAACTGCTATTTTAACCTTTTCACCGCCAGCGTACACAGAACGCGATGCCTCGCCTAGCGCCAAGCTATACATCTATAACGAAATGTATAGTAAAAAGTAGTGATGAGGGTAGCGTCATATCGATGAATGAGAATTATACACATTAAGTTATGTTTTATTTATAATTTTACGGATATAAATAAAAACTGATTAAATATTTCCATATTTGTTTTATTTCACAGTATCCATATTAAGAAAAAACAATATAAATTATAAGAATCAAAGAAACAAATACATAACTCAATTAGAGCCATAAGAAATGAGGTACATCTCTAATTGTTTCATGACGTCATTCTTTGACTTCATTTCAAGTCCTTGGCGCTCAGAACACGTTAAATTCAATTCTGATTAGGGATGTGGTCTATGGTCTTTTTTCTGTTTGTCTACTCCCGTGTTTTTTAACTACTTCTGTCAACATTTTTTACCGTAGGTATCTAAGCGGTGATGACTGCCGCACATTTACCTCGTCGGTCGATGACTGAAAATAAACAAAGCAATTATTTTATTTTAAGCAATCCATTATTGAGATGAGAAGATCTGCTGTACCTATATGGGGACGCGCTGGTAAAAGGACAGTTATTATATATTACGCTAGAGATATCGGGCTCTGATCAAAGTTACACTAAAAAAACCATTCCGGTAGAAATACCTATTTTACAAGGAGTTTTAAGTCCACAGCAGGCGAGAAATATTCATTCTCCAAGCAACGCTTAAATACCGTATAGCAATAAAAGCCTGGCCTGGCGCGATCAGGCAAGTGAGAAAGCGGGCCGTATGACCACAGCATAATACCTACACACACACACCATGTGATGATGTGTGTAGGTACAAGCACAAGATATCTGAGTCATTATTTTTTATTTTTCATTCAGAATTGAATCTCACAAATAGGTAGGTACCTACAATGTAATCATTTGAATAAACGTTATTATTATTATCAAGTTGGACATACCTCAGAAATCAGAATCATCGTCTTCTGGTGCAACATTCTCCACAAAATACTCCGAGTCCGATTCCACACCTTGTAGAATGCTTAAAAGCTCATCCGTATCCAGTTCTTCGTTCATGTCAATAACTTACATATTTCTTTACATACCTAGTAACAAATATTGCTGCAGACTGCACTATGACAAAGTGGCCTTGACAGCCATACGTTTATGACGTCACAGAACGTCTTCTATAATAGTCCGTGGCGCCCGGGGTACTGACAACCAATTATTTTGTAGAGATGGGAATATAATTATCGATAAGGATTGCCAACAACTATTTAATTCCGGTTCGGCACATATCCAACGGTCGAAATTCATCTAGTTTCCCTTTGTTATAAAGTAGTTATCTAAGTTCATATTTTACTGACCTCAAATTGTTTTCGATAATAATATTTCTAAATATTTCAACGGGTGAAATCAAACAGTTTTAACTTTCGCGTCACATCACTGGCCGACTACATATAAAGTCCTTGGCGTTCTGGGGATATTAAAAATGTTCGGAGTTTTTGTTTTTGCCAATTTTAAGACAATTAAGGGCTTCTTTTGTGTGGGAAAATAAAAAAAACAGGGTATTAGACAGTGCTTTTAAATAATAAAATGAAAAAAAGCCTGTTAAATACGGTAAATTTATTTTTATAACATAGTTATAATGAAGAGCTTCTAATGAAGTCGTGGCGCTGGTGGCACGAAAATCTGGAACTTCTATTGATGTCCGTGGCGGTGAAAAGGCAAGTTCAATTTCTCGCCAAGATACCATAATGCGGAACAGCATTTCAGCTGCATATTGCACAATTTCGTACGTGACAGGGACGGTATTAAATTTGAAGATACACTTACTATCAATGGTTTGGAAAATGTATCTACGATTCCGGATGAAGATGAATCGTTATCGGGTTTAACAATCATCATCTGCCTAGCCTTTTCCCAACTATGTTAGGGTCGGCTTCCAGTCTAACCGGATGCAGCTGAATACCAGTATTTTACATGGAGCGACTGCCTATCTGACCTCCACAACCCAGTTGAAGGTAGTCTCTTTTGGCAGTTAAACTGCATATAAAACAATAAAGTACCTACCTATTTATTTTTTGACCTATAAAAAATATGTTATTATTTTTATAACGCATTAAAATGAATAATACACTTACCAATGGCGTTTTTTTCTTTTTTTTTTTTTTTTTTTTTTCATAATCATTTATTTATTTGTTAAACATAGGTATTTACATTAAGGGTCTTATGAGTAGTGAAGGTTCTTGCTATGTTTTGTCGTTACTGACATACAAATTAAAATATAAAAGTCAATTAAAATTCAAAAAACAAAAGGGCAGATTATTATTTCGAATATAAAAAGTCAATTGAAATTATATAAACAAAATGTCAATTAAAATTAAAGATTGGAAATATAAAATGTCAATAAAAGAAAAATTAAAATTGTAACAAATGTCAATAAAATTCATAGAAAAATATACTTTAAAAATCACAATTATTCAAACAAAAGAAATATCATTTAAAAATTCATCTACACTATAATAACATTTGTCCAGTAGTATGCCCTGAAGAGACTTTTTAAATCTGTTTACAGGCAAACACTTAATTGTATCAGGTACTTTATTATAAATTTTAGGCGCTACACCAAAAAAGCTCTTCTCTAAAAGTGCAGTTTTGCATTTGATTGGACACAACAAATTTTCATATTGGGCACGAATTGGAGTTTTTTTTACTGATGAATATTTTTTAAAAAGATGTTGATTTGCTTTTACTTTGCTTTTTTGATTTGCTTTTTTCATGTATGGATTTATTATTGAAATCATATACAACTTCTTCACAAACCGCCATCCATGCTCTGTTTTTTATTGTTTCATTACGATAATCTTTCAATTTATAATTCCAAAAACAAGCATTTTTCTTTACTGCCATAATTAGCAATTCATTATCAATTTCGTCAGTAGAACTCATTTTACAAATTTGCGACGCCTGCGCACTCTTGATTGAACTATTTGCAGTCGACTGACAAAATGGCGGACGCGGCACACTACAACTGCAAGTGTCGCTATAGGTCGACTGCTGCTGTCGACGCGTCGACGGTTGCCGCCAACGCGCGTCGACGGCTGCAGTTACCTCTGCCGATGCCGTTGGGAAAATGCCGCTCGTGTGTAAGAGCTCTAAATGTTCACAACTTCGCTCACGCCCACTCACGTGGCGCGGCGTGAGAGTGGGCATGAGCGAGGCCTGAGCCACACGGCCTAACAGGTACATTTAGTGGCGTCCGCACATAAGCCGCGTGCTTCCGTAAGGCACGTTTCGGATGACGATTATGGGGACGCGGGTTTACAGTTTTTTTTATTGAATACACTTGACAGAAAACATCAAAAAGGGGACAGCACGATAAAAAAACAAATAAAATAGCAAAACCAAAGAGTATCAAAAAAGAGGTTAAGTATATGCGTCGTGCTATTATCACGAGAAATAGACCGGGTTTCTATTAAGTAGCATGCTCATTCACAAGCATGCTCTTTTCATATACACGTGCTACTTGTATGCTGCTACTAAGTGACGTGTGCGTTACCCTAGCAAAATGTTGTGCTCTAGAGAGTTGAGACTATAAAAAATAATTAGTGTGTCATGCATGTGGCGCAATTTGTTTACTAATAGCAAAATTTGTGTGAATTGTAGTTTTACAGTTATTTGAGAAAACAACATTTTGCTGGGGTAATGTTTTAAACGATACCGCAGCAAAATCTTTTTTAAAAAATCGTCTCAGCCCGGAACCAAATACATGAATAGATAGCTCTTGTTGCGTAGTAAATGTGTGTAAATAGCAAAATTTGTATGTTAGCTAATTTAAGATTTTGCCACGGTAACGTTTCGTGATTTCCCAGATCTCGAAAACGGCTCAACGTAGAAGTATGAAAAAAATACCAATAAGAGCCCTGAATTTGATTAATCATTAGTTTTTGATTTAGTTGACGTAATCCCATGTAATTAAATGGTTTCAAAAATCTGAAAAAATCGGATTTGCAAGCAAACCATTACATTTATTGCCAAACAAACAACTGTAAAAAATACCCGTGGTAGACGCTTATGACGTCAGGAATTTTGGATATTCTAACTTTACACGTTAGGAAGATAAAACGAAATTGTTCAGTTTTTGGTTGGTCGTACTTTAGCGATCGAATATGCAGTTCCCATGACAGAAGGAAACATGAAATACTTTAAACAAATTTAAACGATTCATGAACTTTCGTTCCTGTAAATTTCAGCGTTCAATTATGGCTATAACGAAAGTTATATCAAAAACCAGAATATGTTAGCAAAGCCGACCAAATGAAAAGGTCACGTAAAAGTGGCCGTACCATACATAAATGCAACTTCTCAAATTGGCAGCTTAGTATCCGATGTTTTGTACAATTAAGTAGAAAAACGTTATTTGTTAAGCCGATTTTAATGTTTAATTACAGAAGGTACAGTCGAACAAGCTAATAAGTATACAGCCAGTTAACTTGCATTTACTTTTAAAATTATACTGATACATTTAGAGACTGATGCCAAACGATACAGTGTTTGATATCAGCCGCTTAATGTGAAATGCTTTATAAAACAAAATTGCAATCAATATTTTCAGTGTACTAGAATTATAAAAAACTCTACCTGTATACTTATTAGCTTGTTCGACTGTACCACATTACACAATTTCTACCAGTTTTCTATTTTAATAAATAAAAAGCATGTTAATTTATAGTAGTTTTAAAAACTCATCATAATGATTTAAGGTGAATGCTCCAACCACCCCGCGAAATTCAAATTTTCTTACGTTTTTTGTAATTTGCAGGTCAGTGTTAGTTTGTATGTTGATTAGAATATTAATTGCGGCTGTAAGACGTATGTACTTATAGAATTATAATCATCAAAATCATCAATACAAGCCTCCAAGTTCATAAATGTGCAAAAATGACTTTTTCAAGTTCCTGCACCTTTATGAACTTGGAGGCTTGTATTGATGATTTTGATGATTATATTTCTGTAACTACATACGTCTTACAGCCGCAATTAATATTCTAATCAACATACAAACTAACACTGACCTGCAAATTGCAAAAAACGTAAAAAAAATTGAATTTCGCGGGCTAGTTGGAGCATTCACCTTAAAGTCACAGTAACTTTAAAAAGGTAAGGAATAATCTCACTAAATAAGAATTTATAGTTTAATTCAAAATAAAATCAAAATGGTGTGATTTAATATCAATAAAAATAAACAGTAGGTATGTATGTACCTACGTATTAGTAGGTACCTACCTATCTACCTCTTATGGAAAATTGTATAAACTATGAAACAATATTATATTTTAAGTTTTAAGCATACTAGGTACTAAGGGTGGTTAATATTATAACGAATAACACCAGAACATAACACCGACTTTTTGTTATACCGACGCTGCCTACGTGTTATAATTATAATGTCTAACTCAACAACACGCTTAACGGCTAACAGTGGGGCCAGAACGGGGTAGTAAATAAAACAAAATAACAACGTTGCGAGCGGCGTTGTGGACTTGCGGATCGCCATCGGGTCGGGCGCGTTGGTAGTGCGTCGTATGAACTCGAACTCGGCTCGGCTGTCAGCCGGGGTCAGCCCGCATCGTGAATAATCGTGATTTCTGTTATGATAATATGCGCAATACCAGTCTTGTTCCAGCGACGTGTCTAGTTAATTTGTTCGGGTAATCGGTTTGAACCTAAACTCACGCATTGTTTGTAAACAGTAACCCGGACGGCATCGGCAATTCGGCCCGATGCGTCGTGATTTCTGTTATTACAATCCGTGTATAGGGATAATAGGAACTTAGCGCCGCCATTTCGGTTCTGAGAACTTGAGAAGCATGGTGCTACGATGCACCGTTTCCGAGTTACGGGTGTAAAAATGTTACTTAAAAAAAAATTGAAATAGAAATATCTTGAAAACGGAGCGTCCTAGGCAAAAAATGACCAAAATGTAACCCCCCCTGTAGTACCCCCGTAATATTTAAGTGATATTTACATAATACCATAAAAAAAATAAGAATGACCCAACGTTACTAATAACATTTAATCAATTTTATCATATTCTGGTTTTTGTTATAACTTTCGTTATAGCCATAATTGAACGCTGAAATTTACAGGAACGAAAGTTCATGAATCGTTTAAATTTGTTTAAAGTATTTCATGTTTCCTTCTGTCATGGGAACTGCATATTCGATCGCTAAAGTACGACCAACCAAAAACTGAACAATTTCGTTTTATCTTCCTAACGTGTAAAGTTAGAATATCCAAAATTCCTGACGTCATAAGCGTCTACCACGGGTATTTTTTACAGCTGTTTGTTTGGCGATAAATGTAATGGTTTGCTTACAAATCCGATTTTTTCAGATTTTTGAAACCATTTTGTTACATGGCATTACGTCAACCAAATCAAAAACTAATAATAATAATAATTTATTTATTAACAGATAACAAGGATCCATAATGGTTAGTAACAATTAGAACTTATAAACTATGTTAGTAAGCACAGAAATCACAAAATAGGTAAATATCACAAAATCACAATTAC
Source organism: Diarsia brunnea (assembly GCA_949774965.1). NCBI lineage: Eukaryota > Metazoa > Arthropoda > Insecta > Lepidoptera > Noctuidae > Diarsia > Diarsia brunnea. The sequence goes on from OX459006.1 coordinate 429,478, forward strand.
AATAAGAATTTGAATTAAAAAAAAAATATAATAAAAATGAATAATTTGTTAAATTTGTTTGTTTAATTATTAATTTGTTTATGATTAAACAAATTCAGGGCTCTTATTGGTATTTTTTTCATACTTCTGCGTTGAGCCGTTTTCGAGATCTGGGATATCCCGAAACGTTACCACAGCAAAATCTTGAATAACTTCAGAAGCATAGCACACACAAATTTTGCTATTTACACACATTTACTACGTGAGAAGAGCTATCTATTCATATATTTGGTTCCGGGCTGAAACGATTTTTGAAAAAAGATTTTGCTGCGGTTTCGTTTAAAACATTACCCCAGCAAAATGTTGTTTTCTCAAATAACTTTAAAACTACTATTCACACAAATTTTGCTATTAGTAAACAAATTGCGCCTCATGACACACTAATTATTTTTTTTTGTCTTAACTCTCTAGAGCACAACATTTTGCTGGGGTAACGCACACCTAAGTGACAGCTGCTCGAAGCTACCTCGCTTTTGTACTGATACGTAGCATGTGTATTCCAGCCTTACTATTTATACGTAGCAGTGGTGGGAAAAATTTTGTTAGATTGATGAGTGATGAGTACCTATGACTAACGATTACATTGTTCAATCTTGACTAAAGATTAATAACTAAAAAAAAACAATCATTGTCATGATTGATGATGTATCCGTTAAATATTGACAGTACCTACCTATATTAGTATCCGACCATCCTTGAGAAATGGCAATTATATTCAACTTTTGCCCGCAGCTTCGCCCGCGTAGATGTCGAAAAATATCCCAACAAATTTTCATTCCCTTTAACTCCCTTAGGTGTTGAATTTCGAATACAAAATATATACCAAAACTTTCCTCGAGAACCACTCTATTCATTGGTGAAAACAGTATGAAAATCGGTGCAGTCGTTTTTGAGTTTATCTCCAACAGACAGACAGACAGACGCGGCGGAGGACTTTGTTTTATAATATGTTTTTATAATTTTGGGCTGACTCAATTTAAATTGTTATCGACACGCTAAGAAGAAGAGAATATCTAGTGATTCTATTCCAACTATTCTAGCGAAAGTTCAGAAGAACAGCCACAGTTAATATGTACCTACCTACATTTCAACCGCGCGGCCAACTCATAAACTTGATGAAACTTTGTCAGTAATTAGTTGTAATTTGTTCCATTATTGCATTACACACCTCGTTTCGTTAAGTACCTACTTTAACTAAGCTTGAACCTATTTTTAACCGACTTCCAAAAAGGAGGAGGTTCTATGTTCGTGTGTATGTATTTCTTTTTTATTTATGTCCGCGCATATTTCCGTCAATAGGGTAGTTAACAAAAAAAATCTAATTAGTCCGTCAGGTAGATTTCCAAAAAATATTGGACACATATTTTTAAATTTTGACGTGACAACGTCTTATAAATTGGTTTGCCGGGTGACACTTCAAGAAACTGCGTTACGCTCCGCTCACGTTATGCGCTCACAATGAGAGCGAGTGAGAGGCACGCGTCCAGAGCGAGAGAGAGAGAGTGAGAGAGATAGGCATACACACCGGTTCATGTCTTGCGCTTCTATTTTCGTTGTCACGTAAAACTTTCGCCCGTATACCGACTTTACAGGCAACCAATTTTTTTCACATAAACAAACAATGAAGACGATGCAGTGCTTTAAAAACTCGTGTGGCGTCATATTCTAAGACATTAGTATGACATTTTTTACTGGTGAGTGACGTCACAACCCCCCACTCAAATCTTTGATGCGTTTTATCTTCATCAATTTTTATATTGATTTGATAAAACAAAAAATACGTATCCAATATTTTTCGATAATCTAATAGACGGACTAATTAGAATCAAATTATTTTTAGTTTATTCCTATTGTGGATCGATTTTCAAAATTATTTTTGTGTTTGAAAGGGTATACTCCCGAGGTGGTCCCATTGTCACCAAGTCAGGATCGGATGATGGGATCTCTGAGAAATCGAACGTTTTCCATATATTTTCTGAAGCTGTTCAAGTATTTACGTCTGATAATCATAATTTCATGTGGCTGCGCTGATGATGAAAGGTACAACTCCTCAACGGTTAGGAGTTGAATGAAAATTTCTTCGAAATTATACGTACTTATGGACCGATAGTTGTATTCTTTCAGGCTTTTAGGTTGACCTGATGATACAAGGTAAATCTCATTAACCGACTTAAAAAAAAAGAGGTTCTCAATTCGTCGGAATCTTTTTTATGTAGGTATAATAAATAAAAAAATAAAATAAAAAAGCCTTTATTGTTGTATACAAGTTTTACACAGAGTGGTTTCGTGTGCCTAAAACTAATTTACTTATGACTATCACTACATAGTATAAAACAAAGTCGCTTTCTCTGTCCCTATGTCCCTATGTATGCTTAAATCTTTAAAACTACGCAACGGATTTTGATGCGGTTTTTTTTAATAGATAGAGTTATTCAAGAGGAACGTTTTAGTATATAATTCGACCGACACCCACGCGGGTGAAGCCGCGGGCGTCATCTAGTTACTAATAAAACACATATTGAGTTATACTTTATTTTTTCGTTATTATATAGAGTTTAACTACTATATTAACATTTTTTTTTGTCTATTTATTATCGGCAAACGGTAGTTCGGTTACAACTTGTCTTCCGACAAAGGCCTCCTCTAAAGATCTCCAGTCTTTTCTTATTTTTGCAATGCGAGTCCATGTTGAACGTCTCTTCTTGACGTCATCCTCCCATCTCTTAGTCTGTCTGCCTCTATTTCTCTTTCCGTCTAAAGGGTACCATTCTGTAATTAGTTTTGTCCATTTTTCTTTCTTGTCTCATCATATGCCCTATCCATCTCCACTTCAGCTGTTTGTACGTTGTGTACGCATTTTTAAACTTGGTTTTACTTTTGATGTCTATTAATTTTTCACGGTCCTTTCTTTTGACACCTATTGTACTTCTTTCTATGCTGTTTTGACAAACTTTAATTTTATTTGCTAGATGTTCTGTCAATGCCCAAGTTTGACAATCGTATAGTAAACATGGTAGAATGCACATATTATATACCTTCCTCTTTTCTTTCATAGGCACATTGATATAAAAACTAAAGATACGGTCGTCCGAACATTTGCTCGACGCGTTCGCCACACAGAGAATCGGTGTAGTCTGCTCGTTAATGTAACCTTGTATAAGCGGCGTGGTATTTTCGAGGTATAAAGAACATAAATAAAGCTTTTAATAAAATTTACGACCGCACCCGAAGAGAGCCGATCGTGGACTAGTTCACTTCGGCTTAGGAAAGACCATATTGGGACCACGTTTGAGGCGACATTTTAACATGCCGTCCGCCCCGTCCTTACGCAGTAATATATAAGTCAATGCATAGGCATATCTTTGTTCTTCATCACTTCACTGAGTGACCAATATCTTTTCCAAGTATTGGTAATTCTTCTTTCAATTTCTTTTTCCATGCATCCTTCAGTAGATATTAGCTGCCCTAAGTATACGTATTCCTGTACGTACTCTATTTGCTCATTATTAACTTTTATCGCATCTGTTTGTGATGAGTTAGTCATGTTTTTTGTTTTATTTAAATTCGTCGATAGTCCAGCTTTGTCACTTACATCTGCTAGTTGTTGCAGCATCATTTCTAGTGATCTTGGGTTTTCCGAGAATATTATTAAGTCGTCTGCAAAGCGTAGGTGGCTCAAGTTTTCACCGTTTACGTTTAGTCCCTCATTTGTCCAGTCTAGGTTCCTAAATATTATTTCCAAAACGGCAGAAAATAATTTGGGTGAGATAGGGTCACCTTGGCGTACGCCTCTCATGATAGGAAAATCTTCGCCTATAGCTTCTAACTTTACTTGCGCAGTGCTCTGGGTGTATACATTTCGAAGTAATCGTATGTATTTTGTTTGTACACCCTATATTTTTAGTGCATCCCAGATATATCCGTGTTCTAGTGTGTCGAATGCTTTATTAAAATCCACAAACCCTAGGTAGTAGCTCTTGTTGTACTCTTTATATTTTTGTAATAGTTGTCTAAGGCTGTGTATATGATCTATGGTTGAAAAATTTCGACGGAATCCAGCTTGTTCTTTGGGCTGATTCCCTTCAAGAATATTTGTAATTCTAAATAGTACAATTTTAGAAAATACCTCATAAATATTGGACATTAAGCTTATTGGCCTGTAATTTGCTATATTTCCTTTATCACCTATGTATAATAATCACCAATGGGTATCATTTAAGCTATCACCAATTTAATTAGTTTTGTGTTTCTTAAATAATAGGGTTTGTCCTCAAAATAGTAGATCTGTCACCAAAATGTAGTCACCAAACAATGCAAAATCAGTTCCACAATAAATCACCTAAAATCCTGAGATATAAGGTCTAGTACCAAATAAATGTTTTTGTATGTATTATAATAGGTGTGTCCTAATAAGTATTTAAGCAAACTAATTTAAAGAGATCACCAATAAATCTTGTACTCCATGACGCGCGCTCGCTTCGCTCGCATATTAAATAACACTAATATCTTCTGTCCCCGAAGTGCCGGGCCTCCGCCGGCCTCCTTCGTCGGCCTACGGCCCGGTGCCCATGCCGCCCTGAAACACGTTGATAAAAAGGAGTCGCAGTCAGGGATCGATAATCGATTTATTTGGTGACAGATCTACCATTCTGAGCACAGAGCTATTATTTAAGTAACAAAACTGTTATTATAAGAACGAAGTTTATATTCATGTAATGCAATATAATTTTATTGGTTATCGATCTCTTATTTTACACATATATTAACATTAATTTGATAATTCATACCTGGGAACAATTTTTGTTTATCTGAGAACGAAAATATTTCGTGGCGATAGGTCTATTTATTAGGTGATACAACTTGATGACAAATATAAATTTTGGTGATAGAAAATATAGTTCCCATCACCAATTATTCGAAGACGCCTGAACCGATATAGAAAATTATTTTTTTATTGAAAAGAACATAATATCCTTAGGGTGGTACCATGATAAGAAAATCAGGATCTGATGATGGCATCCCAGATAAATTAAGGGGAACCCCTTAAGTTTTATAGTCACATATTACGTGTTTCGCGCTTTTTCTAAAGTATTTTAAGTATTCGCACCTAGCATAGAAAAATCAGCTCATGTTGATGAGCTGATGATGGAAGGTATAAATCCTCAACGGTTAGGAGTTGGAGGATAATTCTTTAATAAAATATTATGGGGACATTGCATTCTTTCAGGTTATCTAGGTGAGCTAATTGTGGAAGGACTCCTCAACGCTTAGGAGTTGAAAGCAATAATAACGGAATCTTGAAGGTTAAGAGTTAGGTTTCTTGGTTGAATGTTAAATGCATACCAAATATTTGTATAGGATATATTACAAAAAAGTGAAAAATAAACTTTAGAAGTAAAATCAGCTTCTGATGTCGATGACATTTGTTTGTTTGATTTCGTTTTTTTGCCACCGACTTCAGAAGCTGATTTTTCTTCTAAAGTTTATTTTTCACTTTGTGTGTTTTTCACTTTTTTGTAATTTTCACGTTTTGTTTTTGAAGTCGGTTTTTTTTTATTTGCAAAAAAGCTTTTTTATTTTTCCAGTTTTAGTTGTAATATCCTATACAAATATATAATAGTATCTATGCATTTAACATTCAACCAAGAAACCTAACTCTTAACCTTCAAGATTCCGTTATTGTTGCTTTTTCAGTTTTTTGGAATTTTCGCGTTTTTAATATCGAAATAAACGCCATTGTATTTTAGGCATATTGCCGTCCGAGCGGCCAACTAAAATCGACACAGCAAACGTAGGTACGTAAGCCTTGATACGACTGGGTGTCAGACTTTCTGTCTTCTAACAGACTATCCGTAACGGCTGTCAATGATGTTCAAGCGACGACCGACATCAACGGCGTGACATGCTTTCTGAGACACAGACCCTTCTTTCAATCGTATTCAAATCTCAGAATGCTAAACTTCTTTGCGTTCAAGTTGGTACTTGAGTTCATGCAGTTTCTATTAACATTCCGGTTTTCCTTGGGAATAACCAGAGACACTACGTTGTCCATTTAATGACGCCTTTGCCAAGTGTTCCAACGTGATGAGACCTGAACAACCCTCAAAGTGTCGATAACGGCGCAGTATTCGCGCACTTGTATGTTTATCAGCTTAAGTGCTCGCCTGAGTCAGCGCCACTCGAGCGCTATAATAAGTGGACCACTGAGCCCGAGACCCGCACAGTGCTCTGTACGTCCTCAACATGTTCAAACTGCTGGTTCTGAGTTGTATGCTGGCCTGCTGCCTAGCTGAGCCGTTCGGCGTTCCATCCCGGTGAGTTTATATTTTTTTACAAGTTTCGTTTTCTAGTCATATGAGAAACAGCTTGGCAGTGTACATATGACCACACGTGCAGTAACAGTGTTCCTCTCAGCGGTTACGGCTTATTAGTGCTTATTACTCTCTACCTAGTCCAGAGCTATACAATTATTGATTGTTTGTCTGTCGTTTACAGTTAATTGTTATTAAGCAGCAGTTCTAGTGGGTGAACTAGCTACATCTATGTGTACCAAGGCTTCTTCTACCTTACAGTAGAGTGCTGAGCCGAAGTCACAGTCTGCAGTCCGTAATGATCATAATTGTGCCTGAAACAGCTTTGATTGTAAGGGCTTTATTAAGATCATCACATCACAGTCGTGGAGGTCGTGGAACTATAGTTGTTGGTACAGTGAAGTGATTTCAGTGATAAACTAAACATTCTAGACTAATCTAGACAGATTAATATTAGACTTCTAGGCTCGCATTGTAACACCAACCATGTTAAATGTTACTAGTGGCGACTGGTGTATAAACTCTCGTGTAACAATAAAACATGACAGGTCTAGCAGTGCACATTACATTAGTGGTTGGACGTAGAACGTTGACAGTCTGTATGTCTAGTGTGTCGGATCATGATTGTGTCTCACAGGGTGCAACACGTTTACACGTTCTGAAATTTTCATCGTAGCCCTCTTAAGCCGGTATTATTATTATTATTATAGGCCTACACTGTCCCACTGCAGGGCAAAGGCCTCCCATCCCTCCTTCCACTTTTCGCGATCCAGTGCGATAGTAGGCCAATCCTTAGAGAAAGAATCCAGCGGGTCTTAAGCCAGTAACAGTTAAGCGACATACAAAACAGACACAGAATTTCAATTTGTGATCTACCTATGTGTTCCAGGGCGGGCGAGGCAGGTCGCCGGCAGCGGCCCCCACGGGGCTGTGCCGACCGCGCTGAGGGCCGGAGGGCGTGCGCGCGTCTCAACAACACCGACACCCTCGCTCCGCACGGCCACGACTGCAACCTGTTCTTCTACTGCAGCAGCGAGGGCGCGCGCCCTGCCTGCCGCAAGTGCCCCGCAGGCCTGCACTTCAACCCGCAACTGCAGGTGTGCGACTGGCCCGCTAACGTGGACTGCGCCCCGCGTCCCCCGCGACCATCGCGTCCCCCGCGACCATCGCGGCCCCCACGCCCACAGACCGACGACGGCCGATCCACAACCGAAGATGCTGCACAAACCGATACCACAGTTACGGAGTCTACTACAGTAGATGTTACTGATGGTTCTGTCACTTGGGTACCGAATGGGATTCGCAAATAGTGTACCTCACTGCACCTTTGAATTATTTTTGTTCATAGAATGATAAAACAGTCCATATCCATGAAATATTAAGTAAGATTTTCTAAAGTTAGCCATTATTTTGGCGGCGAGTTGTTATTTATTCCGGTTAAGTAATTAAATTTCGTTTGTTGCTCGCTCAGCCATAATTTGGATTAGCAAGTTTCGCAAAAAAAAAAATACATCGAATAAAATGTTGATTCAATAAATTCGTATTCTTTATTTTCATTCATTGAACACGATTTTGATTATGAAGAAGTTGGAACAGACAATTAGTTGCACATGACAGTGAGGTGATCGAGCCACCCGCTAGTTCGGCAGGGCTCCAGAGTACGGGGGCTCAGCAGGCGTCAGCACGGCTGTGCGCTCGCCGTGGCGTACAGTATCGATAACGCATTAACTAGTGCGCGGTAGTTCACCTGTGCAGAAATACAATATTAGGATATATTAGGACCCTATCAGGTACCTATTATGTTTGTTTATACTTAGTATTTGATGAATGTTAGGTGTTCGTATGACGGCGTTGCCTGAAGCGTTACATTGAGACCTGGATTAAACGTTAATAAAACCTTAGCTCAGCATGTCTTGAGCAAGGAAAGCACCTCTCAGTAGTTGCGTCGCGACTGGTCAAATGGGGACCCTTAAGCCGGTGTGTGTGTGTGTGTGTGTGCGAAAACGACATGTGGCGGCCATGCCGCTTTCTTTTAATCGCGGTAACCCCTCCCAACCAAATTCCTGGCTACGGTCCTGTGTGACCCAAGTATTTGCCAGGGAGCATTCTGTGCCTGTGTGTACCTCCTCGCCGCAGCCGCGCGTGTAGCCGAAACACTTGTAGACGAGGTCGCGCTCGCGAGCGGACACCAGCGCCAGCAGGTTGCGCTGGCACAACGCGCGCTCCACCGAAACGCGCGGGATGGTGCCGCACTTCTCCCGGTCCATGTCCTGCACACAGTACACAACATAGCTACTTGTCAACCTGTTCACTACTCTACTCATAGTTAGCATTGCATTATTTTCAAAGTAATACTCCAGATTTAGTTATAATGAGACTTAGAAGTTCCATGTTATCTTTTACTTACTAATTACTTACATGACATTTCACCACAAATCTTGAAAGGTTCAGGAATAGGTGACAAACCCAGACTCCGGGTTGCTGTTCAGCTATACCAATGGTAACAGCCAATAACACTTTGTCCAGTAGCAATTGTGACCACCAGACTACAGGTCAATCACTAGAACAGTAATAAATAAGGTTCTATTGCAATACAAAAGCATCGTCTCACCTCAAACACCTCCATGATATTGGAGAGTTGGTCAGGGAACTTGGAGAGCTTCTTGAGCGCGCCGGAGACAATGTTGCGCTCCTCGAAGTTGAGGAAGTTGAGCGGCGAGTCGATGGTGGGCACGTGGGGCACCGGGGACAGCAGGGGCGCGCGCTCCAAGCCGGGCTGCACCAGCGCCTCGCCCACCGTGCTGCAGAACCGCTCGTACTGCACGTACCGCCGCCGCGCCGGCGCGCAGAAACTGCACGACATCACAACTCACATAGCATCGCGTCTGTGATGGCATTACCATAGTAGATCAATTTTTGCCAATCATGTTTAAGTCCCATAATATAAAGTCTATCTATTCATACTCGAAATCTCAGTGGACATTGTACTCATCATTATGAACAACTTTTACTATGGAAGAACCCGAAAATTGCGAAAAAAACTCAGCTTTTCCATACATTTTAACGAGTTATGCGAACATAATTTGTAGGCAACAGCTGATTTAATGTCACCAGAGATTTCGAGTACGAATAGATAGACCTTAAATAACATTAGCCTAATCCCAACTGTAATGTTATTAAATAGTGCTCAGAAATTTAGAAAAAACCAAAAGCACTTTGCTCAATCTGGTACCTAACGCTTGCCACAAGTGGACTCTAACGAGCAGAAAATTTTAAAAGTATTTTATTCAAATCACTTTTTGAACGTCAAAATGTTAGATATGAGTGTGTCATTTCGAGTGTTGTATAGCTGGATATTGTCAAGATCGAGATGTTGTGCTGGGAAGTTCATGGTTTTCTAACCGTTCTAAGAACCAGATTCAATAAATATCCGATGTAATACAATACGAGATCGTCATAACCAACTAATCAGAGCTAATATTAATTACGTAAAGGCAATGACACTTTTGACTTACAGTTCCTGTGGGGGTCGTTGTAAGTCAAAAATGGAGCTCTTTCAATTATTGTCATAACGCAGGCTCCTGGTAGTTCTAGCATCGAACAGATTTTCCCAACCTTTACAAGGTCATTGGTCTACCTTGCTTCTTCTACTATTTCTTTTTGTCAAATCCTGGGGCTATTTGTTATGTAGGTAGACTCACACTTCCATGAGCGTGTCCATCTCGATGGGCGTGAGAGAGAGGCCGGAGGTGGCGAGGCCGCGGTAGAAGTCTGCGCGTGGTATCACCAGCTCGTTGCGCGGGTCGAACTGCTTCAGGAACTCGCGGGGCCTCACGCCTTCGCGCACCATCTGAACTCGCAACATAATATAGCACGGTCACTTAGGATGATGTAAGGTGATGATGATGGAGGTGATAGAGTGTGCAGACACAGGCGCACTCTGTCGATGTGTATATTGATTTTTCTGGTCCATGGCTAGTCTCCGCTAAGATGACGGAGGACTATTCATCATCATCTTCCTGCCCTTGTTCCATTCTGCTTGGGTTCGGCGCAACACTTTTTCTTCTTCCATTCTCAACATTAATATCCATCACTGTTTTAGTCACATGCGATTCATCTCTCCTCATTACAGTCATGTCTATACCAAGACAGACGACTTTCTTCCCACTTTTTTGTAACAGCTGCCACTTTCAAATTACACTTACTCTAATTTCTTACTTTATCCATTTTTGTCACTCCGCACATCCATCTCAACTTTCTCATCTCTACTATAACTACATGCAATCGTTTCTTATCCATCTTTTTCACAGCCCAGCATTCCGATACACACAGTACGACAGGTATAATCACAGACTTGTGTATTTTTCCTTTAGCTTGAGTGGCATCATAAAGAGGACCATTCATATGACACACAATATTTTTTAAAAGTTTCGTCGGGGCTGCGGGTTGTTCGAAAGAGATACCGTGGCCTCGGCACAAGGGCTAAGAAAGAACACGGGTGGTTTTTTTTTTAATCTGACACTCCCTACCGCTCTGCCCAGAGTGGGAAGAGTCATTTGATGATTAAAAATAACAAAAAAAAAAATGGGCAAACTTTTAGACTTCGATCTGCTATCGAGACATTAGTGGTGGTTGAACTCAATAATTCGTGATTCAAACCCCGCAGGACCTGTTGCTTTTAAATGTCCAGTTGTCAGGAGACCAACAGTAGCGCTTGTAATCATTAGACCAAAACAGTCGGTAACAGCTCGTGTACACCTAGACCGATATCGGCCGATCTTTACTCGGCCGTCTTCGGGTCAACTCGTGAGGCCATAACAAACGTATGTAAAATAAAGGGAGCGTGTACAGTATGTACATTACTACATCCGCCATCGTCCGAAGACGTCCGCTGATATGTAAGCACATGCAAGTCCGAGTAGAATTCTGTCCGCCACTGGCCGACAAAATCGGTGTGGGTGTAACCGTATTCTTGCAACCGTAGTCGTGCAGTTAGTTAAACCGCGTAAGAAACATAAAGGCGTTGTCAACCTTGCCCTTGATCTTGGCGAGTATCTGTACGATGTCGGTCTGCAGCTGCTGCTGAACGGAGGCAGGTGCGCCGTGCGGGGCTGCGGACGGGCCAGCCACCACCGCGCTCTCCACCGGCCGCTCCTCCAACTAACAACGAAATAAGATAATGGTAAATAAAAGAGAAAAATAACATCATCACTACATATTATAAAATGAAGTCCTTCGCCACGTCTGTCCGTCTGTCTGTTCGCGATAAACTCAAAAACTACTGCACCGATTTTCATGCTGTTTTCAACAATGGATAGAGTGGTTCTCGAGAAAGGTTTTAGTATACAATTTGTCAAGTTCCGACATCCATGCGGGCGAAGCCGCGGACATCAGTTAGTCTAGTATAACTAAAAGATCTGTAACTTTACAATGGCTGTGTGGACCCAGCAGTGGGAACTTTAACTGCTGATTATGTAAAAGTATCGCAAACCGTATCATCGGTCACAACCATAGCATACGAGGGCTGCTGTTGCTAGGCCCGAGAAGGCTCATGTCCAGTAGAGAAGGTGTTCGACAAAGCAGCTCACCTCGTCAAGCAGGCGCACGTAGCTGAACCCGCAGTCGTCCAGGTAGCGCGCCTCCAGCGCCCGCACCTGCGCCGCGCTCGGCAGCACGCCCAGCCGCGCCAGCACGCGCCGCACCGCCGAGCGCGACACGTGCCCGTTGTTATGTCTGCAGCAGTTGTCATAGTTTTTCTTAGTGGTTAGAACTATGAAGGTTACATTTGATTTATATAATTTAATTTATTTTTATTAATATATTAGCTCAAATAATGTAATTTATTGATAATTTCTATTTACTGTAACTTATCTCACGCTTATAAAATTAATTAACACGCTCACAGAAATTCTTTGAGGAAGTTTTTGACTGAATAATACAGGCCGTTTTAAATACAGGCAACTCACAATTTTTGATTTCAAGAACTTAAATTCTGGAAAGAATTAAAAGACAATTGGGTGAAAAAAACGGAGAGATGGTTTTATAAAAAGGGATTTCTGAAGGATGCCCTCCAGTTGAGATCTGGTTTCTGAAGAAGAATGATCACGTCTACAAGTGGTTATCTGAGTTCTTAAGAAGAACCATCGCGAAGTACCTCCAACGTATCCTCCGGGCCTCCCTAAAGGAGTCGCCCGTGATCCTCGCGACGCGAAGTACCTCCAACGTATTCTCCGGGCCTCCCTAAAGGACTCGCCCGTAATCTGCTGGCCAGCCTTCGAGATTTACCTGTCCTGGAGCTGTTCTATTCTGTGCAAAGCGTGAGTTAGGAAGGTTCGTGTTTTTATAGATTTCTTTGTATTTTTTACCTCTTACCTCTATATTAAATTCAATTGTTAAATTACTTACCCTCTTTTACTTGTTAGGGGTAAGTAACACGACACAGTACAGGAGCTTTCCTCATGTATCACTTCAATAATAGATGTATTATTGCACCTTCGTTGTTCCAAGAGATAAATATAATAATACATTTTGATGATTGTCACATTGTGAGCACGAGAACAATGTAGGTAAGACTTGTTGGTCGTCAGATCGATCGCGAACACATTAGTTTGTGTGATTAGTTTTCAACTCCAGACCACCACACTGATGCCTGCTCCCAAAACGCTGAAGAAAAATATCGTTAGCGAACCGACGTGAACAAATTATAGAACCGATATTCACCGATCCGAATCGGGCCGGCGCGGTTGCGTGGATTGAGGCCATCTCTGTCCCACAAAGGAGAGAAGAGGCCAGTGTCCCAGTGATGGTAACATTACATAGGTTGATTCATTTGACGTTCTTGAGACGTAAACGGTGTAGTTTTTCCGACTGGTGCTTCAAGCTATGTTTATCAAGCAATAAAGCCTAGCGCACTCACTCGTCGTGGTCCCCGAAGGCGGGGCGCAAGTCGATGGCGCGCTCAGAGCAGGCGGCGCGCACGCGCAGCAGTGCGGCCTGCGCGGCGTCCAGCTCCGCCTCGCCCTCGCCGCGCTCGGCAGCCGCGCCCGGCGCCGGCAGCGCCAGCACGGCCGAGCGCGCTGACCCCGCCTGCGCGTGCGGGTGCTTCTCAAGCTCCTTGATCGTGAACACTGGGGAAACACCGCCACGTGCCTCATTTTACCCATGAAAGTACTGTAAACTATATTTTTAGTTATTAGCATATTGCAGTTCACAGCTGGACATGTACGCATTCAGTCTGGTTCAACCACCTTTTTATGATTATAGTTACAGCAGTACAATTAATGAAAGTATAGGTTACTCCGCGTATTTGTGACAGCAGCAATTACAAAGTAGTAGTAAAATTACGTAGATTTAGTGCAGAAGATGACACAAAAATCTCAAATTCCAAGTAGAAACTTGTGAAGAAGAAAGAAGTGATTCGTGAAGTGAAGCACCACCAATAAAAGAGTAATTTTTGACTGCATCAATGGGCGGAGTTTGCTATTTATCTATTTCAAGTTATGGCAGACAATACGCTAATAAGGATACGTGACAGACCCTGGTCGCAGTCGTCTTCGAAGGTTCGCCAGCAGACGCGCTCGTTGTCGTTGGGGTCGAGATAGTGGCGCACCACACACAGCACCTCCTGCGGTGACAGCACGGCCCCCAGCCCCAGCGCGTCCAGTGCGCGCCGGAACTGTTGCGGCGCGATGCGGCCCGAGTTCAGCGGGTCGTAGTCCTGCAGACACGCCACAACAAGCAAGTGACGTCATTACTGTACTGTAGCGGCGTCTACAACGTCCTGGGAGCCATTTGAAGGATGACTGACTTTGCGTTAGTCATCCTCCAAACGGCTTCTGCTACGAAATAATAAAAATAGGTGTTTCTAACCTTACATATGGATATGCCGGTGGACAGTTTGTTCCGCTACTTCATCTCTCTAGTTTAAACAGTAGAAGTTGGCGAAGGGCGGACTGTACAAAGTTATTTTGAAATCCAAAAAGTGCGGACGCTCAATTAAAATTGAATAAAACGTTTTATTTAGATCAAGATCTTGAATCAATCAATCCACTCCACCTATTGCAGTCTAACTGCCCGACGTAGACCTCTCCCGGTGCGTCACAAAACTAAAAGCGTTGTCAATTATTTCCATGATCATGCAGCAAGTGAATGATTTCTGTTAGTCTAAAGGACATAATTATGAGAACAACTGCCACAAACCCTGAGAAATTCGGAGACCCTAAGGCGTCTCTGCATGACGAATTCTTGCACCCTTAGCATGAGCTCGATGAGCTGCCTCGAGGGCTTCGGCTGCGTCAGCGCCGGGTGGAAGGTCTCCTGGAAGCCCAGCGGGTCGGTGGACAGCCCAGCGTCTATATCCGGACGCACGATCTTCGGCAACGTCGTGTCGATGATGGCACTCGGATTGAGGTACTCCTATACAATTAATGTCAATCAGTAAGTTAAATTATTATAATTATTATTTAAGACACAAACAGACACACACTGCCCGTCTGTCTGTTTGTGTCTAGTTTCTTACCCTTCTTCTCCATAGAGATCTACGCTAGGGAATGGGCAACTACAGTACAGTCACAGTTATTTTGCCTTGTGACTGGGACTGTAGCTTCTAAAGTAATTTGTATTTGTTTCGACTATTCAAAAGTGCCTGTAACAGGCCTACTTGAAATAAATGTTTTGATTTTGTCCGCTGGGTTGTATTTTACACGCCTTTTTGGTGCTGTTAAGTCATAATCATAATCATCATTTATTGCACTCATGTAGTTCATAGGTTGTTACAGGTATATAAGTTTCACACATGAACCCTGCTAGGGCACAGCAATATACATAATATAGTTTAAAATGCCACATAATAAACAAACTTAAACTAAAATATAAATTTAAACATCTTCATCATAATATATGTCCATAATTTGCTTTTTAAATAGATGACTGTGATAATTTGATAAAATAATTAGGATACAAATAATTTTTCATCATTTCCTTTTATAAATTAGAATAAGATATTATTAATATAATTACAACAAATAGCAAAAATAACAACAATCATAAATGTTGAAAAATTAATAAAGGACATAATCATAGAATAACATAACTTAGGTAGGTGGTAAGTCAAAATGGAAAAGTCAAAAATTGTAGTTGTTGTGTGTATTGTGTAATGTCAAATCAATGTCAAAAAATTACTTATCGTCAAAGAATTCCTTTAAAGTGTAATACGATTTTAACAAAAGGAATTTTCGGAGACCGTTTTTAAATTTATTTTCGTACTGTATGTCCCTAATTGAATTTGGAAGCTTATTATATATTTTCACGCACATGGCTAAAGGTCCTGAATGAAACATAGTCAATTTTGAGCTCGGTAAGGCTAATTCATTTTTGTTTTGACGTCTAACACTGCGTTGCTGTGGGCGAAGGTCCCTAGTGAGTGGAAACAGTGCCTGGTGTTTTCTTACAAATTTGCTAACTTCCAAAATGTAGATACCAGTTAGTGTAAGGACCTTGTATTCTACAAAGAAAGGCTTACAGCTTTCTGTGCTATCTATATTGGCAAGAATTCGCAAACATTTCTTTTGTAGAATAAAAATTATTTCTCTATCTACGCCATTTCCCCACAACACGATTCCATAGCTTAGCCAGGAGTATGCATAAGCATAGTATGCTGTGAGAGCAGTTTTAAAATCGGTAGCTCTTTTAAGCTCCGCCAAGGCATAAATAAAGCTGGCAAGTTTATTTGCCAATGTGTCCATATGGGCTTTCCAGTTAATATTGGTATCTATAGTCAAACCTAACAGTTTAAACTCGTTAATACATTGCAGCTTTATGTTGTTATATGAGTAGTTTATGTCCAGTTTGCGTTTTTGGTATGGTCTATATTGCATTAGCTTTGTTTTGTCAAAATTTAATTCTAAGTTATGATCTTTTAACCATGCGATTATTTTGGATAGCTTATCGTCTAGACTTGAGTTTAGGTTTTCTTGGTCAGTATAAGGGAAAATTATAGAAATATCGTCAGCAAATAAAATACTTTGAGCGTCAATTTCTTTAGGAAGGTCATTAATATAAACTAAAAATAGTAAGCATCCTAACACGCTGCCTTGTGGAATCGACATTGTTATTTTAGCTTTATTAGATCTTACGCGTGTTATTTGGCCAGTGTGTGAGTCGCTATGTTCTACCTCTACGTATTGTTCCCTATTATCTAGGTACGAGCAGAACCACTTGTGTGCTGTTCCTCTAACACCTATTGTATTTAGTTTATTCAGTAAGATTTCGTATGAGACTCTGTCGTACGCTTTGCTCATATCCAGTAAAATCCCAACTGCGTAATTTTTATTATTTATTATATTTAAAGCTTCCTGGATATACTTAAATATGGCTAATGCCGTGGATCTATTTTTTCGGAACCCATTTTGGCTCTCATTGAAAATTTTGTATCTTTCGCAATAAGAATAAAGTCTTTTTAAAATCGCAGTCTCCAATATTTTTGAGAAAGTTGGTAGCAATGCTATCGGTCGATAATTACTTGCGGCAGTCTGGTCTCCCTTTTTGAAAATTGGTTTCACTAAGGATACTTTAAGAAGGTCAGGGACGGAGCCTTCATCTAAAGACTGATTTATTAAATAAGTCAGCGGTAACGTCAATTCTTCAGCGCATGCTTTTATAAGTATAGGCGGTAGCTCGTCATGTCCATAACTTCGCTTGTTCTTCATTTTTTTAATTATAAACTTAATTTCGTTAGGGTCAACAGGTCTTAGGAAAATGGAGTTTTCGCTTTGGAAGGAGGTAGGACGGCCAGTTGGACAAAAGTTCCCGTCAGTTTTTCCCACTGTCACAAAATAATCATTAAAGGCGTTGGCAATGGTAGTCGCGTTTTCTGTGACATTATTCTGTACACGCAATTTTATGTTCTTTATTGATTTTTTGCTACTCTTATTTGTACGCTCTTTTATTATTTGCCACATTGTTTTAGTTTTGTTTTCTGATTTGCTCATCATTCTTATGTAGTTTAGTTTTTTAGAGTGGGCTACTGTTCTCTTAAGTAATTTTTCCTATCGCTTATAATACTTTTCTAATATATTGCTATTTGCTGTAGTTAATAATGCTTTCAGTTGCCTTTTATGCTTGCATGCTACTCTTAATCCCGTGGTTAACCAAGATTTGGGTGATTTCTTTTTAATTTTAACGAGCTTCTTTGGTATACACTGATTTAGTATGTTTTGTAAGGTGTTATGAAATGACACATAATTGGTATTTATATTTTGGTTTTCTTTTATTGTTTTACTCAAGTCAAGTAGTTTTAGTTCTTTTTTAAACGAGTCTATGTTTTGTTTGTTATAGATCCTCTTTAGAGTTCCTATTTGTTTTTTATTATTAATTATTGGATCGTGGGTAGGTAATTTGATTACTATCCCTCTATGGTCAGAGAGTCCAAGCTCGACTACTTCCAGATGTAATTTGTCGTGTGAATTTGTAAATATTAGGTCAATACATGTGGTGCTCGAGGTTGTTATTCTGGTAGGTTCCGTCACTAGTTGTCGAAAGTTGTACTTGGTCATGGTATTTAGAAGATTGAATGAACTCCGATTTTTCTCTAGGATATTTACGTTGAAATCCCCACCTATAATTATGTGTTTATTTTTGTCCTTTTTGTTGATTTTAACCAACAGTTTTTCCAAGGATGTATAAAATATTTCAGTTTCCCTATTTTTTTGTGGCCAATATACAGGGTGTTTGGAAGGGAGCTGTACATACGCCTAGGGTAGAAACTAGGGATAGTCTGCTACCTACCCCCGCCCATTATATTGACCTTGGCCTCAAGGTTTTTTTTAAATTTATTTTTATTTTTTATTTGACTTTTTTGTGATTTTTTGACTAAAACTACCTGTAGCTCAAAATCTATCCATGGGACCGGTCGGCTAATGGTCTTGTTTTAATCGTTAGAGTCTTAGGGTCCTGCAAAAAATTATTTTACACCAGAAAATTGTGGAGAAGAAAAGTTATGGGGCCTGAAGTACCATAGTAAGGTAAAGAAATAATTTTAATGGCAACTTTCTATGGGGTTTAAAAAAAACTAATTGGGTTGGAGTTCTTCTGATTTTTTTAAAACATCCTCAGTCCATGCCCTTTCTAACGATATGCTAAAAGTGTATTTATCACTTTTAGTTTTAAAGTTATTAATTAATTTCCGCAACTAGGGCCACTTTTACCACCACGAGTCGACATTTGTAAGACAAATGTAATTTCCAGAAATAATTTTTTGCAGGACCCTAAGACTCTAACGATTAAAACAAGACCATTAGCCGACCGGTCCCATGGATAGATTTTGAGCTACAGGTAGTTTTAGTCAAAAAATCATAAAAAAGTCAGATAAAAAATAAAAATAAATTAAAAAAAACCTTGAGGCCAAGGTCAATATAATGGGCGGGGGTAGGTAGCAGACTATCCCTAGTTTCTACCCTAGGCGTATGTACAGCTCCCTTCCAAACACCCTGTATAACTATGAGTAAAAGATTCATTTTTGGAATTTCTACTGCACACGTTTCAAATATAAATTCAATTGTCATTTCCGTAAAATCTTGTCTTTGTTTGAATTCAATATCGTCTTTTAAGAATATGCACACACCACCTCCCGCGTAGTTGGGGCGGCAGTATTTAGCGGCTACAGTGTACCCTTCCAAACTTAGTAAGTCTTTTTTAAATTCCGTAATCCATGTTTCCGTAAAACAAAGTGCTTCTATTTTATGTTCGTCTGTGATTGCTTCTAATAGGTAACGTTTATTTTTTATGCTTTGTATGTTTTGATATAGGATGTTTGTGTTATTGCATGTATGTGTTTGTGTACTGGTTTTTGGTGTGTCTTTGTTAGAGAAAAAACTTAGGGCTGGCTTGTGGTTGTGAGTCCGTAGATATTTCTGTTTCATCCGACTGTGAATACTCTACCTCAAAATCTTCATTGTTTAGGTTACGTACAAGATCCTGTAGGTCTGATACCACGATTTTCGTGCCATTGCTATTCAATGCGCCTGTGCGCTGATTATACATATCGTAGTTATAGGAAAGATTTAGATTAGAGTCCAGTAGGTATGCGTAATTAAATGTCTGTGTATCCATATATAAAAGGTTATTAAAAGTTTCTATTCTACTATTGTACAGAGTATTGCCATAATTTTGGTGTTCTACATAATAATAATTACTAAATTTAAATTTATAAGTCGGTAGACAAATAATGATATTAGTATGGGTTAGTGACATTAGTTTTTCTCGAAAAAATATGACTAGTTCAACATAATTTTGCGTTCTTCGGAAGTCCTCTTCGCCGATGAAGATAATACAGTAGTCCTTACTTGTTAGGTTCCGAACTTTTGCTTCAATATTATCGCATATTTGCTTAAGTCCACATTTTGGTTTGCGATAGTGGCAAATCTCGTAGTTTCGCAGGATAGTTTCCTCTGTAGCGGTGTATAACGCATTTGAAGTTTCGCTGCTTAATAAACATATTTTTGGTTTGTCTAAAGTAGTAGTAATAGTCTGCTTGCTATGTGATCTGTTTGGCAATGACACTCGAATAGTATCAGAACGTTTTTGTGTATTAGTGTCATCATTTGTGTTCTGAGATACGTTATTAAAATTGTCTGTTTGTGTCTTTTTGCTATTTGCATTCGCATCTTCATATGGAACTTTCTTTAATCTCGGTGTTCTGTCAGCCTTTTGTTTTAGTTTACTTTTTAGTCCAGATTTAGGTGTAGCCTTATTTTTGTCTACTAGATTTATAGTTTTGTGTGCATCTATAACTTTAAAATATTTCTGCAGATCCGATTTTAAACGAAAGTTTTCTGAATTAAGGTTCTCAATTTCGTGATGAGCTATTAATAAGTCGTCCGATAGTTGCTTTACTTTTTCGTTTAAGTCTATTACAGTTTGACTAGTATTCAGTGAGGTGTTTGGTAAACTGGTCATTGTCGCATCAAATAGTGTGGAACAGTCTTTACTGATGTCATTTAGAGAACTGGTTCTTTGTATTTTACGAAATGTTATATTGCTGCATGCCTCCATTTTGAACCAAGTTAATAATATCAATATTCTGAATTTCAATATTCTAAGTGTTACAAGTTTTTCGTGTAACGGAACGTCGGTTGGCGTCGTCTCAAAAAGCTGGTATTCAGTACAGTAAGTCCGATTTCCGAACGAAGATTCCTATGTCAACTCACAGTCATCTATAACTGATTGGTCAATGGTTTGTCAATTTCGTTCAAATGCACCGTTAATGAGTCATTCTGTTCCTTGTTTACGTTAGTGAAAATTATGCACTACTGTTTCTTGTTAAGAATTATTGCTATTACGACCCAGTATTCTACGCGCAGACTTATTGTTATAGATAGTTTACAGCCAAACCTGTTTTTATGGTGATGTATAGTTAAGCGAAAACATACGTTGTGCACTGTTATCGCCTTTTTCAACGCGTATTTGCTACAGTCGCTTTCGAAGTATTACTAAAATCCTTTTCAAAAAACGTTTTCGGTTTAATTTTAAACGAAACAATCCACGCCAAATTGTTGGAATTTGGAATGGTTACTTTCGTTTAAAATTCTATTTAATTTAAAACGCAGTGATTACCGGTCCCAGTCCCTGTATGCCGTGGTGCTTGACGTCATCCACTGCTTTGAGGAAATCTACGTAGTCGATGGTGTAGGAGTCCTTGATGAACTTCCGCACTAGCAGGTTGAAGTCCTCGGCCGTCACGATGACACCGATGTAGTTGAGGATACGCGCAAAGTGAGCGAACGTTATCCTGCCGTCGTTCTTGGCGACCTAGTTGTGGTAGTTAATTAAACATTGTTTATTATTCACGTAATACTAAATAAATACACAGGTTATACACAAGTTGTAATGAAAATTATATAAAATAAAATAAAGCTAACAAGATAGTACAGACAGAGATATTTACATACCTGGACAACGTCAGCTACCTAATATGGGTTGTTGTCATTCTGATAACCTAAGTAAAACCCTTCCAAAGCCTAACATAATTGAGATCGACAAGGTGATGCTGATGACCAACTGTGTTGTTACACATAGCCGGTCGATTGTACACAAAAAATAATGCGAATGCGACATGACATGCTATTTGTATATGTATTGTATTTGTAATGCGTTCCACATTCATCTGTCTTGCAAATGGTTTCGGGACCGGGGTCAGGACATCCACCGACCGCACAGGGCCGGCGTGATGGATTACGGCCGATGTCCTAGCAGTGCGAACGTCACAGGTTGTCATACCAGCTCGTAGTCTTGGAAGTAGGGCTTGAGCGGCAGGTCCCTGGCGGCGATGGTGGCGAGCAGGCAGCACAGCCGCCGCAGCTGCCACTGGTCCAGCTTGTGGCACTCTGGCTCGGGGGGCGGGGGGCAGGCCTCCAGGATACAGTCAGCTGACGTCTTGTCGCGCCCGCCCGAATCTGCGGGTCAGACGATTTGGTTTAAGTACTTAATATACGTACACAAATTCACGCCTTAACGCCATGGGGATTTGGGGATAGAAGCTTCAGAACGCCACCTGCTACGATCCTTACCTACTTCTTTTGCTTCGTCCATGTTCATAGTTCTCTGTGAAAACTTATGTTAGTTTGAAAGACAGGTAATTTTTAAAACATACCTACCTCTAGTCTTCTCTGACATTGAAACATAATTGATCACAATTACCTTGAATCACGAAACCTCATTGTATGCAAAACCTACATTAAATTCAAGCATAACCATTTCCTACATCTTAAGTAGAAGGTACAAAACTTGTATTATAAATTAAATGTGTTGGTAAGTTTGTTTGTTTGTCCCTTTGTGCATTTGAGCCCTAACTGCTGTTGGTACAGCTGGGTATGTTTTAACATAGAACAGGATTTCTAAATCTGGACAGCACCTTCCCGTGGAATAATACTCGACTTACAGGTGGGCAAAGTTGCGGGCAGAAGTTAGTTAATTTATAATGTCCCCAATCCACCTCCATGTCCGACTTGATATGGAGAACATACGTCACAGTCTCACTCGTTTTGACAGCACCCCTGACAGTAACCATGGATGACATTTGACGGAAGCTCCATTGTTAGAGGTCAATTAGGTGCGAGTGAAACCGCATGAATTATTTAGTGTTGGGATCAGGGCATGCCCATGCAAGGCTCGTTAATAACAGATGATCTTACGCCCCATCGATAACCAGGGGTGAGCCATGAGATGGGTTATATTCAGGTTGTTTATAAAGTGTTTTTCCATTTGTGTCACTGTTTAGGTTACATAATAGGTATATCATGTAGTGGAATAATAGGAACATAATCGGTGCCTATCATGACAGATGGGTTTGCACTCATAAGACAGAATTATTAGAGGTAAATATATGATTTAATAATAATAAAATCGCTTATTAGTTAAAAGGGGCAAATTTACAATCTCGGCTTGTTTGCCTGAACTAGGTTGAACCTGTGTTGGCTACAAGGTGCATAAATACCTGCTTAAAATAAAAAAAGTAAAATAATAAAATGAAAAACAAACATAAATTAAAAACTACGTGTTAGCAGTTTATTTGCACATGTCGTTAATCTAAACCAGGTAAGGTAGGGCCCAAAATACTCCCCTGGGGAACACAAACATTCACTACTCATCACTCATGAAGTTATCAATCCTAACACATTAATGTCGGTCATCTACTTATTCAACAAGTAATGTCAGCGGTGTTTTCTTGTTTTCTTTCGCTGAATCAAGGAAGACTCCCAGGACCTGGTTCCCTTAGTCTAGCTCTTCTGAGACATAATCAGTCAAACAATGCAGCGCATCGACTGTGGATAATTTGGTTCTGAAGCCAAATATCGCCGACACCAAAAAGTTGCTTTTTCTAGGTAGGTCACCAGTTGGTTGTTTATGATTTTTTTAACTATTTTTGACATTCAGGGGAGTAAAGATTGGCCTGTAGTTATTAACCAAGTCGAATGAGAATTAATTTGAAAGGATTCTATTTACGTAGATCGTCCAGGGTCGGTATAAGCCCTGAACTCGGGGTGGGACGACGTCGTGTATTGATTGCATGACCTCAATGTGTTGAAGCTCTGTTGTATCGATGCATCATTGTGTATTCATAAACGAATCTGAATCTGTGACCAGAAGCAACGTTCCTTAGTCTTTTGCCATAGTGTTTTTGGTCATTACTTATGAAACTGTAACAATATTTATACTTAAATTAATTAGTTCGGTAGGTTACCTGCTTAAAACTTAGATGGAGAAGTATCACAGCGTTTACACAAACAAAATATTACGAATGACAGTTTACTTTCGGTAAAAGTAATTACTAATTTATTGTAAATGCAGCGAAAAAAGATCACATGGCAGGAATGACAGGATGGACATGTCTAGTGAGGATTTTTATTTCGAGGAAATAAGGCTAGCTTTCGTGGTTCATGTGTTACTATGACGTGCGGTTGACACAACTGGCTCTGAAACGACAAAGTGCTGCGACACATTCGAAAAAAACAGTTCCCAATAGATGCATAACTTGAAAAGTTACGGATGCATTAAGTTTTATGTGTAAATTTAAATTAGGCTGTCCCGTAGACCGATTAGATAATATAACTTTTCTGAACTCACAACAGTTTGTGTTCAAAGCGCTTATCGGATTTCCAGGTAACGTATTGGTGCAATATAATACTGAGCTTTCTATACAGCATCATTTCTGTCCGTCATCATGCCTTAACATCAGCGTCACTATCATTGTGCGTTTCCAGCACCAGCAAAACATTCACAGAAAAAACCTGATTGAATAAAAAAAATCAGGGCAGTGAGGGAGAAAAGAGTGCAACATGTTTTAATATGTGAATGCTCGCTAGTAGAAACCCACAGATACCTGCACATTAAGCCAGGAACACGTACCTTCACCGTGGATGATCTGGCAGAGCTGGTGGTACAGAACGCGCCCATCTTGCGCGCGGAAGTAGTCCGCTAGCTGCGAGATCTCTGAGTCTGATAGCCCCACGACCGACCGCAGCGGACCCGCCAAGATCGACACGAACTTTGATTCTGAAAACATTTTATTTCAATATTTTGTTAGACATAAACCTACTAAATGTAAGATTATAGGTGCGCAGTTAGAATAGGTCGCTCCCAATGGAAATGGTCAATACACCTACCAACCTGCCTTTTATTATGTTCTGGAGCCAAATATTCAAGAACTAACCACGATTTAAGGTGAAACGTTTCAAAGGGTGACATCATACTCGTCTTTAAGCCAAAATACGTGTACTGCAGCGCAGAGGCGCAGAGGCGTCCCTTAAATACCGTCGACCGATGCTGTGAGATAGCATTACACCTAGAGCTGGACAAACTCCTCCGTCCAGATATGAAAAGTCTGGAGTGCACGCCAATGTATCCGGTTCCCAACGACAGGAAGGAACCGTGGGGTTCAAGTCGGTAGCAGTCTGATATCGTCGACGATACTGCAATAGCGCTGATCTACTATTTGCAATAGTGCGTAACTACAAGGTTATTAACTTTACAGGAGATAAAAAAAACTTCATAATTTTAGTATTTAGAACGATAAGCGCATCTTATTGAAATATAGGGACCTTAGAGTGAGGTTCTGATTGGCTTATTCAAAGTAGTGTGTTCACTAACACGCACCAATGACAGACTAGGACAGCGCGGCGCGTAAATTTTAATTTCGCTACTTTTTGCAGTTTCGCGGTATTGCAGATGGTAGTTCAGCGCTATTGCAGTATCATCGACGATATAACATTCCGTTTGACCCAAACGAAGGGCATCCATGAGGATTTCCCTCCAGAATCAAGTAAGTAAGGGATACCTGATATGAGGGAGTTGCCCTCAGGGTCGAGCGGCCGGTACCAGTCCCACAGGTTCAGGCCCACGCGGAAGGCAGCCGCGCGGATCTTGTTGCACGTCTTCCATACGTCTGCCAGGCGGACTATCTGTGGACATATGGCGCAGAACATTACTCACTGAATCTTCCGCATATATACTAATATTACAAATTAAACACATTCCGGGCTCAACACACCGGGTACAGGAACTGGGAACAGGGACAAATACCCAATATTACTTTGACCGATCTGGGAATTGAACCCAGGACCTCATGCTCAGCAATTGCAATTGCGACCACTAAACCAACCATGCAGTCATTATAAATTAGCTTGGATGGAGGTGATCTCCGAAATTCATTAAAATCATCTTCCCGTCCTTTTCCCATGTTTTTTGGGGTCGACACATCAGATATATTTATTTCACGTTTCATTGTTGATCTACGTAATCTCGTATTCTCATTCGATAAAAATTTCCAGTGGTGGTAACAGACCAACCACCACCCCAGTCTTACCAAGGTTTCATATTTCCCAGCTCTTACTGGGTTGTGGAGGTCAGATAGGCTGTTGATCCAAATAAAATACTGGTATTCAGCTGCATCCAGTGACACTGGAAGCCGACCCCAGCTAGGCAGATCAGCAGATGAAGCTAAGCTAGTTGTTTACATTAATTAATGATATTTGTAAACTTTATTTAGAGACTGCAAATAGATGACCATTAAACAATTTTATTGATGTCATTGAACAACACATTCGTATTTACATACATACATAAAGTCACGAATTCTCCCATGGGGTAGGCAGAAACCACAGAAGTATAAGGATCGTAGCAGGTGGCGTACCTCCCACGTTCATACATCTGGTCATACACGCACATTCATATCTATCGCCAATAACTTTGTCCACATACCGACAGTAAACACACACATTATTAACAGGTTCTATCAATTATACCGTTACTAACCGTGTCATGCATTTTGATAGGTTTCCGAATGAGGTCTTAATTGAACAGTTTTGTGATAATTGACTGCATTCATGCCTATTTAATTAAAATTGTATAAAAAGATGTTTTGGCGATTATTCCAATGATTTGTAAATATACACAAAAAATTTCCTGCTGCAGCAGACGTGTTTCACCTGTCATGACCACTGTCATGGCATGGCGATGGCGGTATGATTTCTTTTTCGTTTTTTGAATTTTAAATAAGATTAAACTTAAAAAGGAGGTTTACGTCGATGCGCACGAACCTATTTGTATTTTAGAAAGCTTGCTTTTTGTGAATGCGCAATGTTAAGTTCTGGATTAACGAAAATAAATTAACATAATACTTTAAGGCCTCTAATATGCAAATCACTACTAATCTGAGAATCGTAGCTGTAGCACCATCCACTGCTACGCGCGCTACGATCGCTACGGGGGGTCTACGAGCTTTTCATTATTTTAATTGTGTTTCATTTGAGCTTTCGAGATCCCTGATTTCAGATTATGATTAAGAAACTGCTAAACCGGTTCCTTATTCGTATTTTTTTGTTGCAGCTTCTAATAAATCCAAGATGATAAGACCAGAAGTCTCTAAAGGATACAATTACAAATGACACTCATCAATCAATTTGTCAATGGGACTACGTCGGTACCGGTCCGTTACGTTACACCCCCGTTTTATATAGTGGCGACGCTTTCTCGATTGTTTATACATTACCGAGTACATAAGGTGGCCCGAGGTAAGGCGTGGGTGGTTAGAGAGAAATGTATTGGGGCGTAGTGAGAGTTGTGAGGCTGAAAGGTCGGCGGTACGGCGGCACATGCGCGGCGAGCTATGACGTCAGAGCGATCGATCGGCTGGCGCGGGTCGCCTCAGCTCGGCCGCTCCTGTCAGCTCCGGAGCACGTGAACAGACCTGACGCTGACGATGCGGCCACACGTTACGTAAGGCCCCCACACGTGCATTCATGTCCTGCAACCACCCATGTGCGGGCTAAGCTTCAGGACCAGGAATAGCCCTTCGCAGAAAACCTCCCTCCGATGGGGCGACAGCTGCCCGAGGAGCAGTAACACCACGGCCTAGTGAGGGACAGTGTTGTGTAGTTGAACTGTGCTGGACACATGACGGCCTAGTGACGTGCGCGTGTGCGGGGCAGCCAGTGGCGACACATAGCGTTTCATTGAACGGAAAGTAAGTATCTAGCCTCCTACTCACTTGTCTATTATGTGTACACTACTGTTACTTAATAGGCAAAGTTACGATTATTGGAATAAATATACTTGTGCTAGTTGAATCGTGCTGATACCTGACTCTCAGTTGTTACTTCTTACCTGTAAAAGCTGCCAGTACCAATTAAAGTTTACAGCGTACAGTTAAAGTACAGTTAGCAGGTAAATGGAAGTTTTTGTGCCTTTGTTTTGCATTTAAACTGTAGTTATCATTATGTACTGCCCTTCCTTTCTGTCTAGGGTATTTATACTATAAAACAGGGGGGATATACGCGTGGGTAGTGTTTCACGTTTGTTGTAAAGATGTTATGAAACCTATAAGTTTGGCTTCTAAGAAAGCTGAAACATTCAGTTAATGAACGAAATGGAAACATTATTGATTGAAAGTAGTTATTTATAGACCGTTTGGCTTTACATTTATGATTATTACAGTCGCTAATCGTGCTCCGATTAATGATGATAACATTAGTGAAGAGATAATCGCAGGAATTTGGTGGATGGATTGGTGATCGCAGGTTCTAATCTACCTCGATGATAAAACCTTAAATGTCTGTCAATGATGAATATCATCGACATAATGTGTGACTAAGTATAATGTGATGCTGTGAGTGGCCGAACATTTTTTCTCTGAAACAGTGACTTGTTTTGGAATCGTCAGAATTAAAGCTGTTCATTGGTTTTCAACACAACGCAAAGCATTGGATCAATCTTGAATCTTGGGAAATGACGTAAGGAGATCTTGTGTTCAATTTAAATCAATTTGCATTCACGTGCATAAGAAACGTACGCTAATGGCAATTCTAAATATACGATCCAGCTACCACCAAGCTGCTTGGAGAATATTGGTACTACGTCAACTACTATTTATACCTACTCGTAATTTATGACCACTATAGTCAAAATGGTGTATGGTGTCGGGCGTAAAGAATAGCACCATCCCATATCTTCCCATAGGTGTCGTAAGAGGCGACCAAGGGACTTACCAGAGAATGGGCAGCAGCGTTCTCTGTGCCTTCGTAACAACCATACTGCGATCGCCAACCCGCCTGCCAAACGTGGCGATTATGGCAAATCCCCCCCTTCTGGGGGAGGCCTATGTCCAGCAGTGGACGTCTTATGGCTGAAATGATGATGATGATAGTCAAAATCATTGCTATCAGTTTGCATTCTCTTCCTACGTTAAGATAAAGGGCATTTTCCGACAGTTCATCGTGCTGTGATTTCCGGCTACTAAAAATACAAATACATAAAATATAAAACAAACAATCATTATACCAGATCCAGTATATTATGAGATTGATTCTATTGGTCGCAAGTGCGACTGCTGTGCTGGTCTTGGGTACGATTCCCGGGCCGGGCAAAGTGTAATTGGGTTTTTTCCACGGAGTCTGGAATTGTACCTGAGGGCAATAGGCTCGCCCCTATTACATGGGACTTAAACATAACTGGCGAAATGTGGGTGTACTAGGTACATCTCTGCCTAACCCTTCGGGGATTACAGGCGTGATGTTATGTTATGATTTCAAGTAATCATCCTCTTTGGTGCAGGAGGCTATCAGTCAAGATGATCAACATAGCGGGCGTGGTGTCGATCGTACTGTTCTACGTGCTCATCCTGGCAGTGGGGATCTGGGCAGGCCGCAAGAAGCCAGCTGGCAATGACTCCGAAGAAGAAGTCATGCTGGCCGGACGGTCCATCGGCCTGTTCGTCGGGATATTCACTATGACAGGTAAGATATATCTTACCACAGGTTTACAATCGAAGGTACAGCCAGCATCAGAAGTAGATTAACACTATTCAAAGATTTAAAGCAGGTTTTTTAATAAAAACTTGTTAGATATTACTATTAACTAATAAGTTATTGAAGAGTAAGGAATATTTTAAAGAATAATCTTATGAACAATTAAAAATATTAGCTGGAGTCCTGTGCATCAAATAATACTTTCGAAATGTTAAGCTACTTCTGTTGCTGACCGTACCTCTTTAGAATAATAAATTAATTCAAATTCAAGTCGTTTCTTGCAAACAGTAGTCCAAAATACTTGCTCGTAACTGCACCGCTGCGATATAAAAGCATTGACACATCGAATGAAGATGAATAAATCCCAATGAGTTGGGAACTGCTCACTTAGTTCAGAATATGTAGTTGGCGTTTAGTTAGACTAAACTGTAACACTAGGGCTCGGCTTGGCTAGGGCTATCTAACCAGATAAACTCGTTTTACTAATGTGGGTTTGAGTTCATCGGTATTTTTTGAGTTTATATGCATATAATATGTAATTTTTATAGTTGTAAGGGAGATTTTAATCCCGTCGGGGTTGCGGGTTGTTCGAAAGAGATACCGCGGCCTCGGCGCACGGGCTAAAAAGGAACATGGGTGGTTTATAGCCAGTAGAAGTCTGACACTCCCTTCCGCTCTGCCCAAGAGCGGGAGGGGTTATTTGATGATTTTACACCTGACACAAAAAAAGGAGGTATTAATAAACAAATCGCTGACGTTTAATTCTTGAGATCGTTTGATCTTTTCAATTTAATTCATAAGTCATGTCATTGTGGGAAAATACCAATAAGGAATTTTATATCGGCGTGCTGTTTACTGACAACAATATAGAAGTAGGGAATTACATGAAGTCGTACTAAGTGCTTGAGAAAACACTCATGATTAATATATAGCTATGTCCCACATGGATTTCCAAGTTAAATACACTGTCATATGACGAATTTTAATTATTCACGATGAACAAAACGCAGTTCCTATCAGTTCGACATGTCAGGTGTATCGATATTATGGGATTTAGTAGAAGGCAGCCTTGACCTTGGTTTGGTTTGATGATGAACCAAAAGGAGTTTGTAAGGATCGCAGTACTGTTGTTTCTATGATCTGAGGTTATTTCTATGATATGAACTTAGCTGTCCGTCCGTCTGTCTGTCATCAGGCTGTATCTCAAGAACCGCGATAGCTAGACAGTTGAAATTTTCCCAAATTATGTATTTCTGTTGCCGCTATAACAACAAATACTAAAAACAAAATATATTTAAGGGGGCTCCGATACAACAAACGCGATTTTTTTGTTCGATATCAATAATGGCAGCAGGTAGGCACTTGATATATTCACAAAATATTCAGTTGTATTTTTACTTTACCGTTTACTTAAAATTTTATTTCAAAGTGTTGGGCAGTTGTCGTAGTCGTAGTCTTCGAGCTTCCAATAACCTCATTCTCCAAATTCCTTCACACCGCACCTGTTTTTTGTCAAATTCTTTCTCTATCTCATCTCTAAAGCTCTGGAACGCGCTACCCCTTGGTATTAAAAAAGCTGAAAGCAAATTCACTTTTAAAAGGAAAGTTCGTAGCCACTATTTAAATCAGACCAAATAGCCTTCAAATTATAAGTCGAGTCATAGTAATTGCCTGTTTAGTTTTTCGTTTTTTTTTTGGTATTTGTTAAATATTTATTAGTTTATTTTATTTTTATATGTGTATTAGTATTAATATAAGTATATACTTTTTATTCTATTAAAGTTGACATTGTTTTTTTTTATTTTGTACCCTACCACAATGTTGTCTTGATTAACCTTAAGGTTGACTGGTAGAGAATGCCTTGTGGCATTAAGTCCGCCTATGTATCATTATTGTGCATAAAGTTTAAATAAATAAGATAATCAAAAATAGGGGGTATAGACAAATACCAATCATCATCATTTAAAATGTATAAACGGCTCGTTTAAAGGATAAGCTACACTTACGAGTATCTACTAAGGTCAGTCCAAGGATAGGTAACCATTCATTTACTATCGAAAGTCTTCCGTGCCTCGAAAAACAAGTTTTAAGTTGTTAGTTACGGCTGTCATGTGAAGATTCTCGACCGGCATTACTGGTAGTAAGGAGCCTGTCTTACTAAGGGATATCGTATTAGCCGCTTACTAGATTGTGGCAAACAGATAGGCAGTCGTTCCATGTAAAATACTTGTATTCAGCTGCCGATCTGGTTAGACTGAAAACCGACCCCACCATGGTTAGGAAAACGCTAGGCAGATGATACTTAAAGATGAGAGCAAACTAATTAATGGTTGTGCCTTAATATTCCTGGGCTTACCACTTAACAACAGTGTGGTATTGCGACATGGTGGTGTTGATCTAAGTCTAAGTATTTAAGTACCACCATTACCACATTTCCATACAAGTCATGTCAGACATGGTTCCGATATCATTGATTGCTTGGTATTGCCCTCACTTGTACAAAAGTATTATTAAATCAATAAAGTTATTTGTATAAACACTTCAAATATAGATAGGCTATAATAATATTCGTATTCAGCAATTCAAAATCTTCATTACATTCAGTTCAGTTCAATTTTAATTGTAACATACGTTGTAATTCGCAATCTTTGCAGTGCTATTTCAAATATTCCAATCGTCGTTCTAAATTGAACTAAGCGTACATGAACATAGAGTGTTAAAACCTAGTTTAGCAGCATAAGTATCATACTTAAGTTGCTAGAGTAGGTTGTTATATTGCTATTTGCTTTGAGGACTTGAAATAATAGATCAAGTGCTATGTGTTTTCCGTTATTTCTCAAGTGTATCATTGTTTAATATCAACGACCAATCTATTTTGGTATGCACGTTAATTTTCCTTATGTTAGTCTAATAAACACGTGGTAATTTATAAATACTACTTTATCTTTACATCGTATAAAACAAAGTCGCTTTGAGCTGTCTGTACGTTTAAATATCTCAAACTACGTTATATGGATTTTGATGCCGTTTTTATGATATACTTGTCCACCTAATTCTACACCTACGATTGGCTCCCAATGAACCCGGTTAACAGCACAGTCACGAAATTGTGTATAATCTCTCTAATATGGATCGGAAAATATGAAGGATATGGAGGATATGGATATGATATGGACGGTCAAGGTGCGTAGTACTCGTAACCGGCGTGCGTGTGTGACCAGCAGAGCTATTGCGTATCTTTTTAAATGGTTCCATTTTGTACCAAAACCATAACCATTTGACAGTTAATCGATGGACACTATGATAGCCACATACATTTAAAAAGATACGCAATAGCCTTGCTGATGTATGAATGTGGACGAAGCAAAAGGAGTATGTAAGGATCGTAGCA
This sequence comes from Diarsia brunnea, assembly GCA_949774965.1. NCBI lineage: Eukaryota > Metazoa > Arthropoda > Insecta > Lepidoptera > Noctuidae > Diarsia > Diarsia brunnea. The sequence goes on from OX459006.1 coordinate 462,015, forward strand.
GGTGGAGGCGGTGGGATAAGGGCGTAAAGTTTACGTATGTATGTATGTGTATGTATTACTAAATGTAAGAAATAAAATACATATAAATGTGTATATTAGAACCAAAGTCAACAAGTTATGTGAAGACCGCCAAGTTGGAGCTCATTCTGACGTGTCGTGTTTAATACATGAACTAACTTGTCCAAGTTTCACGTTTCAGTTAATCCGAGACCGTCTCTTATTACAGCTTATTACGAGCTTGTGTTGAAGGATCAGCAGAATATTTAGGTCAGGTATAGGCACTGGTGTGATATGTAGATCGTGCAGGTTTTTCCAAATAATTCGGTCGGATTCATTAGCTTAAAATAGTCAACAAAGTTTTAACCTTTTAACCGTTTGTACCTGAAAAACAGTAATAAACAAAATGTGAAAAATTTGGATTTGTTTTCCGTTGCTAACCGTGTGTGTTGTTGCAGCAACATGGGTGGGTGGTGGCTACATCAACGGCACGGCGGAGGCCATTTACACATCCGGGCTGGTCTGGTGCCAGGCGCCCTTCGGGTATGCGCTGTCGCTCGTCTTCGGTAAGATATCAAGCACTTCTACATCCATTACCATTTTCAGTTAAAAATGAAGTTAGGTATATGCTTATGTTCCCTGCCGGCCTGCCGGGGTAGCCAGACTGTTCGAAAGAGATACCGCGGCCCCGGAACACGAAGGGCTAACAAGGATCATGGGTGGGTCTGTCACTCCCTTCAGCTCCGCCCAGAGCGGGAGGAGGTCATTTGATGATTTTCTATTCGCAAAAAAGGTGCCTATGTCCGACTACCTTGATGAAAACAGTTATAAAATAGCATGCGTCAATCATGCAGAGAACACACATTAACTGGCATTCCTTACCCTGCTAGTACTTGTAATCATTTTGATTCTGTTCATCACGTTCTGAATGTATCGTTTCCACGCAGGTGGCATATTCTTCGCGAACCCCATGCGCAAGCAGGGCTACGTGACGATGTTGGACCCGCTGCAGGACTCGTTCGGCAGCCGCATGGGAGGGCTGCTGTTCCTGCCTGCACTTTGCGGAGAGGTGTTCTGGGCAGCTGGCATCCTGGCGGCGTTGGGTGAGTCTAATGTACAGCATCTATGTTATAGTGACGTTGTCCTGCCACAACAGCGGCACCTACCGGGTTCAAATAGTTGAACACGGGGATTAATCCTAGCTGTAGAGTAAGGATTAATTCCGGTGGCACCAAAACAATGAAAAAAAATTGGTAATGTCTCCACAAAAGGCCTGATGAGGTGATGAGCCAGGGTAGTGATGCAATCAGCTTCAATATATAGGAATAATAGTGTTGTGCAATGATCAATTTTACCTTTGGATCCATCTGAACTAAATAGAATCTGTACTTTACGTCAGTTCCCTGGGTGGCTATAACCGAGTCAAGGTCGATCGTTAACGATGCTTCGGCCCGACCGGCACTATTAGCTTCTATTAGGGGCAAACCGTTAAAATTAAACCCTGTGATCGATGATAGTCAAGAATGTTTTACTTACTCCAGGTGCTAAAGTTTCTGGAAAAACGGGATCATTTTCTGTACTGTGTTTTACTCATCTACCAGTTTTTTCTATTTCAATAATTTTCCTAAGATGAAACAACTTATTTCTTCTGTGGTGACCCAATTGTGCTGTTTCCTCAGGATTATCAATTTATTTCAACTGACAAAGCGTAAAAAAGCTAAATAGAGACACAACGACTTTGCCTTATCTTGATTGACGTCTACGAAGCCGTACGATATTTTTTGTGGCCTCTGTTTAATAGAAATGTCGCGTTGTTTTGTATTAAAGAAATAAAAACCGGCCAAGAGCGTGTCGGGCCACGCTCAGTGTAGGGTTCCGTAGTTTCCCGTCCGTCACAATAAGTGTTCCCACTTATGAGTTTAAAGGTGGGTATCCATACTATCCATTATGTTCGCGATCCAGCAGCGCTCCGCGCTCCTGCAACAGCTCCCGGTAGTGGGTACGTGCGCGAACACGGAGCGTGCAAATAATTATTTTTTTGTTTGAAAAAAGATACGTTCAGGATAATAAAATATTATGTAAACGAAGTTAAAAAAAAAATACGGGCAAATGAAACTTGACCTCTGGATTGTATAGGCGCTCATACGATTCAGGGACCAAATTATATTGGTTAACTGCAGTTTCCATCTGTTGTTTCCATCCAAGTTCAAAATAATTTTCCTAGAAAGTCCTTATAAAGTTCTACTTTTCAGATTTTTTTCGTATTTTCTAAACTTATGGTTCAAAAGTTAGAGGGGGGGGGACGCTTTGTTTTTTACTTTTGGAGCGATTATTTCCGAAGTTATTGACATTATCAAAAAATGATTTTAGTAAACCCCTATTCATTTTTAAATACCTTTCCAACAATATATCACACATTAGGGTTAAAATTAAAAAAAAAAACACTTCCCACTTTACATATAGGGGGGCTACCCTAATAAAACATTTTTTTCCAATTTTTATTTTAGCACTTTGTCGGCGTGATTGATACACATATTGGTCCCAAATTTCAGCTTTCTAGTGCTAACGGTCACAGAGATTAAGCGAGGACGGACAGACGGACAGACAGACAGACAGACAGACAGACAGACATGGCGAAACTATAAGGGTTCCTAGTTGACTACGGAACCCTAAAAACGAAGTAAGGCTTGTGTACCTACATTTATAAATAGTCATCGTGTACCCTCCCACGACTGGGTGTGCCGGATTCACGTTTGACATATATCTACATAGGTACAGTTCCTACGTTCCCAGTATTCTGATAAATCCTACGCTTTGAACTTTGCGAACAAATCTCTTTGATTACGAGTCCCTGGAAATGTGATCAAAGAGATATGGATAGTGCAACCTTTAGCATTTATAGAGATACCTACGTATACTACCTATATTAACGTTCACAAAGGATTGATATAAATAAATATAAGCTTTCCTTGCTTGTCGGTTAAACTTTATTTGTCATAACACATTTATGTGATAGAAAACAAGACTTTCCTTACAATATTAAACTGTCAAGTTCCATGGCAGTTCTTGAAAACGAAAAGCCATACAAGATAAATGGCGCCCAGCGTGGGACACAATTGTAAAGTGCTCCTTTAAGTCTTATCATTCCGTGACAAGTAAATCCAAAAAGCGGTTAGTACTAAATCTTCCTAGGACAATTAATCAAGTTTATAAATTACATTAGACCAAGTTAACAGCGATTTTTAAAAATGGCGCCCAACGTGGGACCAACCTGTTAACGATTGCATCTATTTTTTAGTTTAGTAGTATCTAGTCATTTTTTTTTTTTTTTTTTTTTTTTTTTTTTTTTTTTGTATAATGTGTCCTAATACGGGTACATCATAAAAAATACAATCTAGCTTAATACTAAAGCTAATGAGTAATTCTATTTTGACTTAATTTGCTAGGGAGACTATAACTAAGAATGTGTCCATTAACACTTTTCTTATTGTCTCTATTAAGGGGAAGACACTTTTTTCTTGTGTTCTTTATAGGTAGCACTCACTTCACTACATTAAACTCACACTTCACTAAATTAGCTCGAAAGGTTTTGTCCTTTTTAGCCTTCTCACTATGTCCGTGTTGTCGAGGAGCTGGATAGCCTCGATGTTCACATGATGGTGAAGCCTTCGTTCATGAGCTTCGGCGTTCTTTTTAATTATGTCTATGACGAGGTTTACTTTGAGGTCCCGATGAAGGTCGTCATTTCGAATGTACCAGGGCGCATTAACGATACCTCTGAGTACTTTGTTTTGAAAACGCTGTATAATTTTGATGTTACTTTGTTTGGTACAGCCCCAAAGCTGAATACCATAAGTCCATACAGGCATGAGGACTTGTTTGTACAACAGTATTTTGTTGTGTACTGACAGCGAAGAATGTTTTCCTATCAGCCAGTACATCGACTTGTAGCGAAGCTCTAGTTCGTCGCGTTTCTTTTTAACATGAGCTTTCCAGCGAAGCTTTGCGTCTAATGTCATGCCTAAGTATTTGGCTGTATTTTCGTATGGTATGACATGACCGTTTATGTTTATCGGATGATAATTTTGCATTTTGTTTGTGAAGTCTATGTGAACAGATTTTGTTTCATTAAGTTTCACACGCCATTTTTTTGTCCAGTCAAAGATGATATTGACGGCTGTTTGAACTTTTTTCACTGCTTCTTCTTGAGTGACGCCTGTGGCCATTATAGCTGTGTCGTCTGCAAATGTGGCAATGGTGTTGTTCTCTAATTCAGGAATATCGCAAGTGTACAATAAGTACAAGACGGGACCTAGGACACTTCCTTGCGGTACTCCAGCTTTTATCGGTTTTAGTTCCGAATGTGCATCATCTTGTCTTACTCTAAACATACGCTGTGATAGGTAAGACTCTAAGATGTCAGCAAACTGTTTAGGGAGCATATTTCTTAGTTTGTTAATGAGGCCTTTGTGCCATACCTTATCAAATGCTTGCGCTACATCGAGGAAGACCGTTGAGCAAACTTTGTTTTCCTCTAAAGCCTTTTCTATAATGTTGGTAATCCTGTGTACTTGGTCTATTGTCGAATGTTTTTCCCTAAATCCAAATTGGTAGTCAGGGATCAAGTTTCTTTCTTCTATGATGGGTTTTAGCCGCTTCAAGAGAAGCTTTTCAAATAATTTTGACATGATCGGTAGCAGCGAGATCGGCCTATATGATGTCGTTTCGTGAGGTGGTTTACCAGGCTTTGGTATCATTATAACTTCGGCAACTTTCCACAGGTCAGGTACCGACTTAAGCCTGAACGTTGCATTGATGAGAGTCGTAAGTTTTATGATGGCTTTACGTGGGAGGTTCTTAAGAACTTCTCCGGTAATAAGATCGTAGCCAGGTGATTTCTTTAGTCGAAGACGCTTGATTTCGTTGTATACTTCTCTAGGTGTTACCAATTTTATTTCTTGCTCATCATTATTTGATGTTTCATCTAGCAAAGCGCTGTCTTGGTGTTCTTTATTTGGCGTAAAAATTAGTTCCAGATGTTGTGCAAACCTAATAGCTTTTTGCTCGTTGCTTATTGCCCACCGCCCGTTAGTATCCTTGATGGGGGGAATATGCATAATTGGCTTTTTTAAATTTTTTGTAGTTTTCCACAGAGAGTAATCTGTCGTGCGAGAGCTAGTTAGTTGTTTTAGATAACTGCTCATTGATTCATTTTTGAATTTCTGAATTGCACTACTTAGCTGTTTTGTAAGGTTGTTCAGAATCCTTTTATCTTGTGGAAATCTTGTTTGTTGCCATATTCGTCTCTGTCGCCTCTTTTCATTTATGAGTTTTGTGATTTCTGCTGGATAGTATGTAAGTCTGTTTTTGATCTTAAATGTAGGCGTGTTTTTCCAGGCGCATTGTTGTATTTGTGTAATAAAATGACTGATATCCCGATCCAGATCTTCTGGTTTCTTTAGTGGAACTTTTAAATCTATTACAGAGTCCAAGTCTATTTTAAAGCTTGCCCAATCAGTGTACTTATTTACCAATGTCGGGTAGGTTTCTTTCAGCAAGAAAGTCTCACTTAGAGTAAGTAATAAAGGTGAGTGGTCTGAGCTCATATCATAACCTTCTTGAATGCGGAGAAGGTTAGGTGATACATTTTTATATATAAAAAAGTCTATGAGATCGGGAATCTTTTTTGTGTCAGTAGGCCAATAAGTGGGCTTACCTGTTGACAATGTTTTGCATTGTGTTTCTTCAATTGCGCACAGTAGCTCTCTTCCTTTGGTTGTTGTCAGTCTAGATCCCCAAAATGTATTTTTGGCATTAAAGTCGCCTCCTAATATGAATCTGTTTCCAAGAAGGTTTAGAAAATTAATGTACTGATCTGCTTTTAGTGAATACCTAGGTGGACAGTATATGGCTGAAATAGTGACAAGACAGTATTTCGTTTTGACACAGACGGCCACTGCTTGTATTTCTTCTTTTTCATATTTGAGTTCTTCATAGTGAAAAATATTCTCTTTTATAATGACAGCACTACCACCTCTTGGTGTGTTATTGGGATGCAATGCATGGTATACGTTATATCCTTTGATCTGAATATGAGATTCTTTAGTGAAATGTGACTCTGATATAAGGCACACATCAATACTTTCCATATTTAGGACTGCCGTAAGTTCATTCTGATGTTTCAGCAGTCCATTCGCATTCCATGCCATAATTTTTAATAAATTAGCCATGGATATTGCTTTTTTGTTTGGTAGCTGCTTTAGTGCTACTTTCAAGTTTTTTCAGCCTTTCATCGATCAGTATCTAGTCATAAAATAATAGTATTTAATCACGTCTTAGATAGATCTGTCAAGTCTATAAATATGTACACCAGAATCTCCCCAGTCATAACATGTCATCAGGGATGGTGGGTATACATAAAATACATTCACGTCGTGACCAGCTATAGTTTTTCGTCAGCTACTTTATTTCGTGCTAACATGTCATAACAAGGGGCCGGGCCGTGAGTTTTACGATAGCTCGTTGAAGTGCGTGCGTGTGCGAATCTGTTCATAATCGTAATGGCGGCTGTGGGACAGTAGCTTTCAATGGTCTCTATCGGATTTTTGTGTGACCATGGATAAATAATTATAAGCGTAGAGGTAGCTAGTTACGGTTTTTTATTTTACTATTACTCAATACCGTTAGACTGTAACGTCCAGTCTAGAATCCTGTTCTGAATTCTGTTCCTCAGGTGATGCGACTGAAACACATCTTGTCTGCTGCGTCGTAAGTCGTATCACGCTACTTTTTGTATACTCTCAGAATATTTGTTTCGTTTATATTCCCCGCATTCACTGTTGTCTTACTTCCACAACAAACATGCTACTACTAACGTGTAGCTCGTGGACTAGCCGCAAAGGCTTTGTTTACCTTCATACTGTTATACCATAAAACTTTTTATTTACATAAATGCGTTCTTCATTTAATTACTCGAAGCTTTGTTTACCGTGACTGGCAAAACAAAAGAGTAGGTAGTCTAATTAAGAAAACAGCTAATAAATTATACCTGAAGTTTTTTTTTTGTTATCATTCGTTTAAAACGTTTAGTTTGAATAATGCCTAAATTGACACACCTACCCTAAACAATTATGACAAACATGTAAATGTAGCTGTATCCAGACATATATATTTCACAGAAAGTGGTTGAGTCACAGTAATTACTTAGCCTCAACTAGTTACTCTAATGGGTTTGACACATGGACATACGTTTACACAACACGTATTTACTATTGCTGTACATTGACGAGGTCTTACAACAGGTTCGTTAGCCTAAGTGATGAAGTTCCGACTGCCATTACAACTTCCAGCAGTGCTATCTTGTCTTAATACGTATAGGAACTTTAATTTGAATGGTATATAGGGTTGATTTATATTTTATGTGTGTTAGAAGGAGAGATATATATATCAACTACCGTACTAGCTTCGCTGTCGCGGCTTCGCCCACGTGGTATCCGAATATAAAAGTAGCCTATGTCTGCTGGGTGGCCATGAGAAGGATAATCTCTTGAAAGGTGCATTACTCTATCCGAAATTAATTATGTACCAATGTGTGTGGAAGAGATTACTCTCCATAATACATACAAACTCACAATATTCGCCCTCTACCTTTATAATATTGGTAGAGATTATAAATCATACTATTATTATTTGGTAGTTACTTTGTTCGGTTAAAGGGTTATAATCACGAGCAATACCGCACGGTTGGTGCAGTGGCTCAAGCAGTTGACTGCTGCGCTACGTGTCGCGGGTTCGATCCCCGCACGGAACAAATATTTGTATGGCCTACAAATAGTTGTTTCGGGTCTGGGTATTTGTGTATTTGAATTTAAATGTTTTTGAACGCACCTACGATACAGGAGAAATTCCTAGTTTGGGGCAAAGTTTTTAAAATGAAAAAATAAAAAAAAAACAATACTGGGACCAACTGTAATAAGTCATAGAAGCGACAACGCTTATGAGTGATAATTACCCTGTACCTTGTGGATTCAGAAAGAGTTGTGGAAAATGTATTGTTTCATAAATCATCTGGATATTGAAGGTCTCCATTGACCAAGGCCAGTTTTTACTGAATAACTTAACAATTTTCTGCATGTCGAATTTCGTGTCGTTTTAATTCTCCAATATTTACGGCTTAGACTACGCCACTGTAAATTTGATATAGTAGAACACAGTTTTTAATAGAATACATTTTTATTTACCTGCAAAGGTAAACAATAATTTAATACGTTTTCTGGTAGAATAACGTTTGCGTCTATTTTAGTACATAGGTAAATGAGGGCATTGCGTGTTACAAGCTCACGGCGTTCTTGTATCTAATTCTTGGAATATTGCTAGAAACTAGGTTTCGTTTCTTAGGCCCTTGTCAACATGTCATAGTGAAAATATTTTAATAACTCAGGGTATGAAAATGGTTTGGATGTTAAAAAAAAAAAAAACATACAGACGAATTGATAACCTCCTCCTTTTCGGAAGTCGGTTAAAAAAGAGAACATTTGCATGAATTAAATCTCTGAAAAACATTTTGGGAACTTTTTCCATTTAAACGCAGATCTTTTGTGGCAGAGTTTTCCTAGTTCTTAATGTATTTGTATTTTCGTTTAAGCCTGTAAAACAAATGTATTCATACTATATCACAATAAATCAGTATTAGTAACTATTTCGGAACCTAATTTTGATGGGTAAAAAGATAAGATTCTTATCAAAATCAGTTGTTAATAGCTTCATCATACACGGTATAACGTACCAATTCTAATTATGCCTATGTCAGACCATATCATATCTACTATGTCATATCATTTGCGTATGTTATACCTTCATGTCTAACGTTTCGTGAACTGTAAGTAATGTACCTTCCAGGACATTTTCCCCGAACAGTTTGACACCCAGCAATAACAATATGTTATCTACCGATATCGCCCGCACGTAATATTAATATCACTCAAGTACATAGGCTTACGTTAGGCTTGCTCAGGTAGGCGTGCGGTCAAATATTCAGATCAGGCTTTCAGGAGACGAGGATGGCAGGGGCCCGGTGAGGTGGGTAGGCCAGGGGGAGGGGTAGGTAAACAAATTATTAAAAGCGAGTAAGAGATTAATTTACAAGGTGATTTTCAAAGGATTCCCGCGACCTCGACGAAATATTACGGTAACGAAAATTGATATTATGCCATCTATTATCATATTCTGACTCACTGTCAACATTATTCTGCTGTTTCGATATTCCATTGTCGGTGTTGACAGCCCTGAAAATAACACATTACTATGTGTGGCCACACTCGCAGTAATATTTGAAGACTGTCACTGCGATGTGAAGCGAAGCGTGCTCTTTGCGATAGTACCCAATTCACGGTAATATAATATTGACAGTCGGTAAATTCGGAATATCTTGAAGATCTAAAACCCATACTTTAATAAACAGGGACACATTAACTTGTGATCAATACCTAGCTTGATTAACATAAGGTGGCGAGTTAAGTGCGGGTAGAATTAAATCACGACGCTGCTGTGTTGGTGGTTGTGAGATTCTCACGTGTACTGTGGCCTTTTGCTCATCAGCATTAGTTTTAGGATCAACAATGAATGTTTAAGTCTACAGATTTGATAGTTACTGCGGCTTTAGAAGGAACTCTAATGGGTTTTAGTTAATAAGAGCCTGTCCCTTCTGCTCGGCCCAGAGCGGGAACTGTCATTAGATTATTTCACATCCTTAAAAAAAGGTGCCCTAAGATTATTTATGTTTAAAAAAAATTGTATAGTTTCCTTCGATTCCACTTTTCCCCCTCAGGGGGATTTTCAGGGGGGAAAAGTGGAATAAGCCAAATAAACAAACCAAAATTCCTTCTTGTCAGTCTGCTAGTGAACGGGCAATAACTTGGAGCAACTTCTATTCATATCTCGTCGCTAGTTAGCCGTCCCCCGGCGCTGCCTGTCTCTGTGGCAGTAGGTAGGGAGGGACGTTACCCTCCGGTCATCCATTATGGATGCGGCGGGTTTATAGGGGACTCGTTTGCTGCCTATTACGGCGGTAGTAGCGTCTTTATGGGAACACCGTAAAAGCCTGATGATTTTCGTGTCTACTTTCCTTTAAACTCGACAACAGAAGTATTAATGTTTTCTATTTTGTCTTTTAATTGACATCTATCACTCGATGTGAATGTCCGTGGAATATTAAAAAAAACATTCACTCATGAGAGGCGTCTGATTTTGGCTTATTTAACGAGTCGGTGGGTTAAGAACTTTTTTTTAAAATTAGGTACCTGAATGAACCCCATATGTACATTTTCAACTTCAGTCTATAACAAATCTGAGCAATACGGTTTAGATAAGCTAAAAGTAACCCTAATCATATATCTTTTAATCAAAATAAACTGAAGCAATATTTGTCATTGAGTGCTCTAACTTGAACAGAAGGGAATGAACTAACACAAATGTAAGACTGTGACAGTTTCGGGTGATTCCGTTCATTTGTCACAGTGACGGCAGCTATCGTCGGTAATAAAGGAAGTACCTATCTGTGTTCTGCGCCGGTTTCTTTGTTCTCTCAATCTATTCTGTAGGAAAAACCTGAGTAGCTCTGTTCAAGTTATTACTGGTAACCTTTAGCCGTTTTAGAAATCTATACTGTCTCGTATTTTTAGCAGGTATTAGCATTACACACTTAAAATCCCGATGAGGATTAAGCAACATTTATTGTGATATTACCGAAAACGAGCAGGAAAGAATTTATCAAACATGAACGACTTTCCTTCAAAATCCCTCGGATTGTGATAGAAAAGGGTGTGACGCAGTTTTGGTCTCAAAACAGTTCAAACTTTTGGTAAACCTCCATAAGTTTTTTTTTGTTTTATCAAAGGATCTACGTGAGCCTTTATTTGGATACATCATAATTCATGATACTTCAAAATCATGGAACTCGCGAAGTTTTCGGCGAATTCAATATATCGTACGTGTTAAGAGGAGGAAGAAGCTACTTCAAAATCATAGGAACCCTATTCTTTAACAATCTACCTTAGACATAACAATATCAAACGAGGTCCCGGAGCAAGCCTTTGTTTCGATAACTGACGCCAGCTGTCACAAAACGTTTCCTTTAAAGTCAACAAACCCGAGGCAGTGTCTTTGACGGGGGGCAGATGTGCACAAACCGTTCGCCAGTACAAGGTGCTAGCCAATTAAAAGTGAACGAACCACTCAACTCGTTTGCGTTGCAGGAGGAAACGGGCTGGTTGCGCCTTTTGAAAACGTAACTAAAACTGGAATTCGAAACGAGAAGCAAGACTAACTAATCAACATCATCATTATTTCTGGAACAAAAACTGAACTGTATGCGCGGAGCTGCTATCCTATGTGTATTCAAATATATAATAAGATTCCTAACCAAATTAAAGAACTTCCAATGGTCCGTTTCAGAAGGACCTTACACAGATGGTTGGTTGAGAATGCATTTTATGACATAAAAGAGTTTCTTGAGTTTAAATTTAAATGATTTGTTCCTATTCTAAAAACCTATTATTTGAATTCAATTCTATCAGTTCAATTATATCAATTCAATTATATCAATTCAATTACTTGTACCAATTTAACTATATAAAATCAATCCATTTCTATCAATTCAATTACATATATTTAAAAAATTTGCATGTCATTATATTATGATTGAGTATGCTAAGCTACCTACTACTACTGTGAGAACTTCTGTAACCATATTTATTTGCAAATAAATGTTTGACTTTGACTTTGACTTTGACTTTAACAAAAACCTTTTGTTATGTATTCATAACATTTCAGTAATTGACTGAGCTGGTTTAAAAAAAAAACAATATACGAACAGGGAAATAGGTTTTTGAGTCTGAAAAAAAGTAGAAAATTAATTCTTATTACAAAAGCAATAAGAAGTTAAAAATCTAACTAAAGCCACAAATATAGACCATGAAATCTCGAGCAGTCATATACAAATCGTTTCATTCAACTCTGGAGTAGAATTAAGCGTTATCTTTACAAGCGAAAGATAAAAGATAATGAATCTTTTAGGAGAGTAGGTAATCTTGGCATAATAATCGTCTTAGTTAATAACTTGTCTAACCGTGGGTGACCGCATCCCCCCCTCCCCCTGTCCGCGGGGTGGCTCCCCCACAAGCAACCTGAGCTTTACTAATTAGAGATGTGTATCAGATTCGGGAGAAATTCCTGCTCTTTGCCGGTAATGTTTCATGTTCTCCGAAACACAGTACGGTATATCGCATGTAACATAAGACAGGTTCTCTGAAACACTTTATTTGTAGGGTGTTACTTAGAGAAAATATTCACATTCATATGTTTCCTTCGAGCTTCAATGGTCCTATAAACTAATAAGATAAACAAATGATGATCCAACCTTTGATTAATCATTTTCGTATACAGTGACTCACAGACAAAATTTGATTCAAGGTCCCTCTAAAAGGTTATAATCAATTAAATTCTGTATACGAAGGTATAAAGTCATGTTCGTACTGGGTATACGAAGTATGGAGCGAAGTATACTGGGTGTCAAAAATAAAAGGACCGCATCAGAAACACCATACTTCGCTCCAAAATCCAAATAGCTGATGCGGGCCTAACAGCTGCTAGGTTGAAATGGAACTGGGCTGGGCACATCTGTCGCATGTCGGAAGAGCAATGGGCAAAAGTTACCACTCAGTGAATACCACAGAGCAAGAAACGACAACGCGGCAGGCCCAGAAGGAGATGGCGGGATGAGCTGGACTCTTTCTCTAAGGATTGGTCTACTGTCGCACTAAATCGCAAAAAGTGGAAGGAGGGAAGGGAGGCCTTTGCCCTGCAGTGGGACAGTATAGACTCATAATAATAATTCGTTATTGCAGGTGTTAGGTATGCAGTGCTATGATTTTTAAGCGAATCCCAACGAAAGCTTTTAATAAACAGATTGTTTGACATAATTATTAAACAAAGCATGTCGTGATCAGCCCGTATAATTGCAAAACCGGTACCAAACGTAACAAACAAAGGCTATGATAAGAATCAATATGTTATTTACAAAGAACAACAAAGCCCACAGCTGGTCAGTTTCCCGCGCTCGCTGTGTGTGTGTTATAGTAACAGCGAAAACACACGTCACTCATACTAGCTAGTTTATTTATAAAAACGATTAAAGTTGATACACTTGCAGTCGTACAATTTATTTTCTTTTGTTTAATTCTACGAAAGTCTGGTAGGTACTTTTGAGATGGACTGTCTTGTCTTTAGGTTTGTGTCAAAGGGCAAGAAAAAAGGACTAAAAGGATGAAAAGTTAACATCACGCCTGTAATTCGCCAAGGGTTAAGCTGAGGTGTACCTAATAGTACACCCATATTTCGCCAGTTAGGTATGCTTAAGTCATGATACTTAAACATAACTGGCGAAATGTGGGTAATAGGGGTGAAATGTGGGTAATAGTCCATTGCCTTCAACCGGGTACAAATCCAGCCACCGTGGCCGTGGCTGCTACTGAGAAATTCCTGATGGAAAACCCAATAACACTTTGCTCCACCTGGGAATTGCACCCAGGACCTCGAACTTAGAAGAGAAATAAAATATTGTATTTGATGCAGTGCTAATGAAATATGCATGCAATGGCTATGTTATCACATCAGATTTTTAACAATGCGAAAATCTAGAAATTTGGCAGAATTTTCTCGTTACTTATAGGCTATAGATAGGCTTATCTAAAAGATTCGCGAACAATGAAAGTTAATAGCAGGTAGTCAGTTTAGCTCCCTCAGTCCGCAGTAATCGGATCCCAGACTTTGAACCTCTCTAATTGACTTACACCGCTCTTACACCCGCAACTCACTTAACTCTTATTTACTTAACTAGCTAATTGTTAACGGATCATCGACTTCGTTAGCGAGTAACTAGAGTTTATTTAAGTTGAGGTGAAACGACTCTGAAGTTATTTTCAGTTGTAGTTTGTGTTTCTCGTTTACTTTATCAAGTTTTCCTGTGGTTCCATTTGGTTTTCTTCTTTATAGATTTATTTAAATTTGACGGAGATTCGTTGATGTGGCAACTTTCGATTAGTTACCAGTTTATTCAATTAAGGGTTATCTTAATGCCCGTCGGGGCTGCGGGTTGTTCGAAATAGATAACGCGGCCTTGGCACAAAGGGCTAAGAAGGAACATGGGTGATTTTTAGTCAGTAGAAATTTGACACTCCCTTTCGCTCTGCCCAAGAGCGGGAGGAGTCATTTCATGATTTCTCACAATCCAAAAAAAAAATGTTATCCTAATTGTTCTAGGTTGTCTAGAACTGTGTTTGTTCATCTGCTGCTCCATTTTTATGTTACACAATAAAAATTGTCTTTAGAAAAATATCTACGTACATGTTTATATACATTTAAAATGAAATTACGATCATACGAAAACTTGCTAGTTTGTTTTCAGTCACCAATGGATCGCTTATTTCCTTGAACGCCCCACCCTTGAAGAAACCTGACTTGGCCAGCAATCCGACCCATCGGCCTACATAAAATGTAAAATCGGTCAAGGTCTTTCGAGCTTATTATAAATTCAATACGTAGCTTAACATTGCCGCTCCCCACTGCTGTGCCAAGTCAGCTCCGGCTTGGCTCTTGGCAGCAGAGTCACGAACTCACGACAGTTCGGTTACTTGTGTCGGATCGATGTGCCTTGGGGGATAGCGCGGTGTAGGGATGTGCGGTACTTGCATTTCCATCGATACTTTAGTTCGATCTGGATCGGGACTATGTGATACTAGACCAAAGAGGCAGGCGTGGCTTCGATCCGATTCTACAAATATTGATCAATATTCTGTGTGATGCGATACTTGCATTTGTGTTTGATACTTTGAATCGATACATTGTACTGCCTACCTGACAAAGATTCACAAAAATTTATAAATATATATCGGTATTCGGTCGTATCAATTCAAAATATCGCAGTTCCGCATCGCTTGTTTCTTAGTCGGCAATAGGCTCGCCCCCTATTACATGGGACTTAAAACATAACTAGCGAAATGTGGGTGTACTATTAGGTACACCTCTGCCTATATTGATAAAGAGCTATTGGATCGACAATTTCGCCACTTGCAGTACAGCACGCTTGGTCCCGCGGTATAAGCAACTACTTAACAAGGTCGTGGTCGCGCGTTCGAACCTGACGACTTGTAATTCTTTTTGAGTTACTTTAAAATTTAAACTAATCTACTAGTATGAATTTCTTCGAAAATGTGGTAGATAATATCACGTTCCGGCGCACTCGCACCAGATCGGAACCAAATAATGAGAGTAGTGACGTAATCTCTCAAACTTTAGACTGTACCACCAACAGTATGCCAGAAATGTCAGACGACGAGGATGAAACGCAAATAAACACGTATAAAAAGGAGATCGCTAATCTTAAAGCTGAACTAAAAAGCGCACATCAAGAAATAGAAATGTTGTCTCTAGAAAATAGTAACTTGAAGCAAATGAATACAAATTTATTAAAGAAAAATGACATTTATAAGAAAATTACTAATAGCCCAGTTAAGCAGAAACTGCAAACTCCAAAGAAGAATGTAACACAAACTACTCGCACGAAGACAAAACAAACACAAACTTCAGAAGCTACAGGAAATAATTGCTCGCCTCAAATCGAAACCACAAGTACCACTCAAAACCCCACAATATCACCCAAAGTTATTACCGAAAAAAAACCTATGTCGTCACTTGTAAAACATAAAATTTGTATTCTTAGTGGTGAAACGTCTAACAGGTTGAATAAAATGAGGGAAATGAATAATATGAGTAATTATAATATGTGCCACTATCGAATGCCCAAATGTGGTTTAAAACATATTTTAAACAATATTGATACTAAAGTGCGAAATTATACACACTCTGATTACTGTATTATATATATTGGCGAGGAGGATTTCAGGAAAACGCATAATTATATAGAATTAGTTAAGTTTACTCGCGAAAAATTATTAAATTTAAGTCACACTAATTTTATAATATGTTTACCAACTTTTAGATATATGGATAACGGTAATTTTATGTTCAACAGCCGTATAGATACATTTAATAATTTAATTTACATGGATGTGGAGACATATAAATATGCGTTCATACTGGACTCGAATCTCAACCTTCCATATACCTTTAACACTTATAGCCATTGGTGTGGGAGTTTAAATGACAAAGGCTTAGATGTTGTGATATCAGATTTACAAGACCTTTTACAAAATGTAAATGCCACTCACTCGGGGGTTGATTGTTCCCAGAAAAACCAAGCAGACCTGGTAACTGATGTAGGATCCCCATCAAGGAGTCAGTTTTTTCTATAGTAATTATATTTATGTTTTACATCAAAATATTGCTGGACTTATGAACAAATCGGATTTACTGACAATTAAGTTAGAAGAGCTTTTTAGTAAAGGGATCAATGTAGATGTTATTTGTATCACAGAACATTTTGTTGAGACAGGTTATGAGAGCTTGCTACATCTGCCTAATTTCAGCTTGGCTGCTTTTTTTTCGAGAAATATTAAACGCGGAGGTACCTGTATATTTGTTCGAACAGGAATACATTATAGAGAGTTAACGGAAGTAGCAAAACAATCAGTGACCGGTGTATTCGAATGCTGTAGTTTAGAGCTGATAGCTCACAAGATTATAATTGTCTGCGTCTATAGAATACCTAAATATAACTATAACGTGTTTTATGAGAGGTTGGACGATGTATTACGAAAAGTTCGTTCTCTTACAAATAAAAATGTAATTTTAGCAGGAGACTTCAATATCGATGTACTAAAAAGAAGTAAAAGTACATTGGAATTTGAAAATTTCCT
Organism: Diarsia brunnea; assembly: GCA_949774965.1. Lineage (NCBI taxonomy): Eukaryota > Metazoa > Arthropoda > Insecta > Lepidoptera > Noctuidae > Diarsia > Diarsia brunnea. The sequence continues at coordinate 478,883 of OX459006.1, forward strand.
AATACAATATAATCTTAAGCTTGCTCTCTATGAACCGACCAGACTAAGTAGTATTTCGTGTATCGATAATTTTGCACACTCATACCGAAAGGAATGCAAAGCGAAAGTTATGGACCTAATTCTTTCGGATCATACTTCTCAGTTACTCAAAGTACCTATAAATAAAGTCTGTACGCTAAAATTCTGGAAAACTAAAAAACAAGACATTTCAGCATGTAACTTATCCAAATTCAAAAATCACTTAAAGTGTCTATCTTTCACGCAAGTATACAGCGCCAAAAATGCAAACGAGTCTTACGAACATTTTATAGAAGATTTTTTGTTACTATATCGTTTATGCTTTCCGGAAAAATATGTCACTATTTTCACTAATAAAAAGACTAAATGGCTGTCTCGTGGAATTAAGTTATGTAGTAAGAAACAGAGACAGCTACTCTGGGCGTATAGACTTAATCCTAACTTAAAAAGTAAACTAGTTTTAAAAAAATATTCCACACTTTACAGGAAAATAATAAAATTAACCCAAAAAGCCCAAAATAACCATTTTATCAATGTTTCACAAAACAAATCAAGAGCGGCCTGGCAAGTAATAAACAAATCAAAATTTTGTTTACCCCAAGAACCAATATTGTCCATAACAAAAGATGACTTAATTTTAACGCACCCAATGGACATAGCTAACGAATTTAATAAATATTTTATTGAGGATGTTGAAAACAAACAACAAACGAATTATACGTCAAATAACAAATTGTTTGATAAAATTATAACATCACAATCATTATTTATGTTGCCTGTTGCAGTTGATGACATAGATAAAATAATTAATAGCCTTAAAAACACGAATACTGTCGGATACGATGGCATATCAACCAAAGTGATAAAATATGTCAAGGAAGTTATAGCGCCACCATTGTCACATGTAATCAATCTTTGTATTGCTGATGGTATATTCCCAAATAGTTTAAAGAAAGTGATTATTAAGCCGCATTTTAAAAAAAATGACAGAAGCGATGTAAAAAATTATAGACCGATTGCTAAAATTCCAGTATTGTCAAAAATATTAGAGAAAGTGATTTACAATTCAATTTATGCCTATTTCGAAAAATTTAAATTATTTTGCACTGAACAAAAAGGATTCAGAAAAAATATTAATATTAATATGGCACTGTTTGACCTACTATCAGGTGTCTTGACTTCTGTCGATAAAAAAAAACATATTTGTGCGATATACACAGACATGACGAAGGCGTTTGATTTTGTGGATCATAAAATTCTACTGCAGAAACTACATGGTTATGGCGTTAGAGGAAACATCCTTAAACTCTTAGAATCTTACCTAAGCGATAGATTACAATCTACGGAAATCACTAGAATTTGTCCTACATCTAAATTAGAAACCACATATAGCTCAGAACCAAGGTACATAAAATTTGGCGTGCCTCAAGGTAGCGTTCTGGGACCACCGCTCTTCTTGATATACATAAACGACCTCCCAGAATTCACAGGACAAAAAATGGTACTCTTTGCAGACGACAGTACGGCTATTGTAGAATGTAATAACCCAATCAATTATCAAAATGACATAAATAATTCTTTAAATAAAATAATCAATTGGCTTAATGATAATAATCTTATAATTAATTTAAATAAAACTAAAGTAATGCACTTTCGCCAACGACTTGACAAACCACTAGTAAATGTAGCTTATGATAATAATGAAATAGGAGAAGTTAGTACTGCGAAGTTTTTAGGCATAACTATAGATGATAGACTAACTTGGAAACCTCATTTGGAAGAAATCTGCAAACGATTAAGCAAATCAGCATATTTGTTATATCAGCTTTCAAAGAAAGTAAATACTGATACACTGTTAACAGCATATCATGGACTAGTTGGCTCGGTTCTTCGGTATGGTCTTATTTTTTGGGGACAATCAACAAATAGGGAACTTGTTTTCAGGATGCAAAAAAGATGTTTACGTTGCATGTGTGGTTTAAAAACAACTGATAGTTGCATTCCATATTTTAAAAAGTTTAAAATATTACCTCTCCCCGCTTTATACATCCTGGAAGCGGCACTATTTGTAAAAATAAATCCACATCTATTTAAAAAAATTAAACAAGAGCGTGTCGGGCCACGCTCAGTGTAGGGTTCCGTAGATAATAAAATATTATGTAAACGAAGTTAAAAAAAAAATACGGGCAAATGAAACTTGACCTCTGGATTGTATAGGCGCTCATACGATTCAGGGACCAAATTATATTGGTTAACTGCAGTTTCCATCTGTTGTTTCCATCCAAGTTCAAAATAATTTTCCTAGAAAGTCCTTATAAAGTTCTACTTTTCAGATTTTTTTCGTATTTTCTAAACTTATGGTTCAAAAGTTAGAGGGGGGGGGACGCTTTGTTTTTTACTTTTGGAGCGATTATTTCCGAAATTATTGACATTATCAAAAAATGATTTTAGTAAACCCCTATTCATTTTTAAATACCTTTCCAACAATATATCACACATTAGGGTTAAAATTAAAAAAAAAAACACTTCCCACTTTACATATAGGGGGGCTACCCTAATAAAACATTTTTTTCCAATTTTTATTTTAGCACTTTGTCGGCGTGATTGATACACATATTGGTCCCAAATTTCAGCTTTCTAGTGCTAACGGTCACAGAGATTAAGCGAGGACGGACAGACAGACAGACAGACAGACATGGCGAAACTATAAGGGTTCCTAGTTGACTACGGAACCCTAAAAATATGTTCCGTAAAGAAAACTCCGATGCGTGCTCAATATATCAATGAACTATGTCTTGTGAAATGTAAAACATCAATAATGAAAAAAAGTTTCTTTGGTGTTGCACCACAAATATATGTATAATAAAATACCTGATAAAATAAAATGTATGCCATTGCAGAAGTTTAAAGGAACGCTTAATGGGTTATTACTTGAAAAATGTTATTATACTTTAGACGAATTTCTTAATGACGAATACCTATAACTATTTAATGCTGACATTCATTTTTATATTTGACATTAATATAATTATTATTTATCTTATAATTAATCTTGAATTGACTTAAAATTTTGACATAACATGAAATTAATTATGAATAATAAAATTTAACGGCCATGCATGTCCTAATACAATCACATACGTACTTATTACTTAATATTGTCTTTTTATAAGCTTATATTATTGTTTAACTTGCTGTGTTAGATAGTTTGTTAACATATTGGCCAAATCTTCATAATTTGTATGCCACATGGCAAAACATAGCGCACCATCAAATTTTAAAGACCTTGTATGTAATTATTACCTATGTTTACGATTAAATGATTTTGATTTGATTTGATTTGATTTGCCTAACCCTTCGGGGATTACAGGCGTGATGTTATGTTGTTGTTGTTTCTTAGTTTTCCACTGTGTGGGACTGGGTATCACCTTCTATTATATATCTACACAGAAAATAAATGTCGATTGCAGATTCTGAAAGATGTCTTGGTAAAAGAGTTCTATTCAAGTTGTTGGTAATTAATTAATTATATATAGAACTGTCTGTGACATTCGCTGGCTACATAACTATACCAAATAGTATGTAATGCTAGTGAAAGCAATTAAATATGTAATTGTACTTATGAATCTAGAATTTTGCTTGAACTCTTGACAGGTCAGACTTTTTCATATAAAAATAAGTGCTTGAGAAATTCCTATTTCACCCAAAAATTCACGGCTATTCGAGGCAGCTCAAATTTTATTAAGACTTAAATTCCTTAATTCTTTAGCAGCTAATTGTCAGTGACAGGAATGGCTCGTAAAACATTTAAGTAATGCTCCTAATGGCGTGCCGGCGCTGAAATAATTAGACTAATTTCGGACACAGCTATTTTTAATGAGAGCAGGGAGTTAAGTTGAACATTAACGCGAGAGTTTAAGTTTCTGATAAACACCGTCCAATTATTTTCAAACCAGCTTGTTCTTTAACCTATTGAGCATGAGTATTCGCGTTATGGGTAGTCAGAAGCTCACCACTTTGATATCCAGTCTGGCCAAAGGGAACAGCGTTACCCCAGTAAGTAAGTTGTGGAGGTCAGATAGGGATTCATTCCATGTAAAATACTGGTATACAGCTGTGTCTTGTTAGACTGGAAACCAACCCAACATAGTTGTGAGAAAGGCTAAGCAGATGATGATTTTTTCCTATTACCTCGTTAGTTAGAAGTTTCGTCTGTGACGACAATGTATCTATGTATCTTCGACCGCGTTCTATTCCGATTGACGTCGGCTTCGCGTAACCCTTGCGTTTTAAATGTCAAATTCCACCAATTTTGTGTTTAGTTCAAAGAAATAGGATTCTGTTTATTCTGCTGGGCAAAGAGAAATATTTGTTTTTATTTTAGAATGATATCAGAATACATAACGTATATTTAAACAGCGTGTAACTTTGAAACACCATCCAGGGACATGAGACGAATTTTCGATTGTTTTAAAAGCATGATATTTTGTTGATATAATTATTGTAAGGGTTCATCATCATCATCATCAGCCTATTAATGTTCCCACTGCTGGGACACAGGCCTCCACTCTTTGAGAGGGAATGGGCCATAATCTACCACGCAGGCCCAGTGCGGATTGGTAGATGTCACAAGTCTTCGAATTTTTGGTTCTAGGACATGCCGGTTTCCTCACGATGTTTTCCTTTACCGTTTTTGAGAGCAGTGGTGATGAAATAAATTACACAAAGTAATGCCTGCCTGGGTTCGAACTCACGACTTACTATTCGTAAGTCGGGTAAGGGTTAGGTACTTACATTATTTTATTTTTTATTTAATGTTATTTGGAACAACAAATAATTATATAATAAAGTATAGAGGCCAAAAACTTTATGTTTTATTTACGTACTTTTCAATCGTTATTATAGGGGTGTGAGTGGTTATATTCACAATTGAATTGTCATTCCATTTTTTCGTTACTGCGACCTTGGCGGTGATGTTTGATTACAAACATTACCGTTTTATCGTAAGAAATGATGAATTGATAGTAATTTATATGGAGCCCAGTGCCCCACGACTTGACGAACAATACCGAAGAAGATTTGTGAGGCCGCTTAAAGCACTCAAACAGTAATTCACATCACTATGTTGATTGTCATATAAGTTTTTAAACTGACATGGTCACTAGCATGGTGATCATGGTGATTACGTTGTCATAGGCACGACGTTGGCCGTCATATTAACCAAAACATTCCGTAGGTGCGACGTTGGCGGTGATCATCGACATGGACCAGAAGACGTCGGTGATCTTCTCGGCGTGCGTGGCGGTCTTCTACACGCTGTTCGGTGGACTGTACTCAGTCGCGTATACCGACGTTATACAGCTCTTCTGCATATTCATAGGTAAGATATTTAGTTTCCAAAGAGATTCAGAAGGTTGCTGATTAAAAAGGAAGTCGGTTTTGGATCAAAACTGCGGTGTTTACTTTGACAAAAATAACAGTACCATTAGATAATACGTAGTAAGAAATGGTACTGTGTCATCACTTATCAGCTATTCAAAGTAGTACCTCTGTGACAGCTGTCTGAGTCTTCTCGGCGCTAAAGTTTTTGTTAGTTATTTGTTAACTTCGCGTGTTCCAAACAAATATTTTCATCGATAGTAGGCAATATAACTAACGATGACTGAAGCTTTATTTACACAAACATTATTGATTTTTATGCTGTTTGAACAGAATGAATAATTGAATGAGCTGTTATGCCACACTAGGTATGACACAGTTATTCAAGTTTCACATATTGCAAGTGTGCTATTATCTAAACCTAAGCTCACTTAGCCCCATGCCCTAAAATTGTACCTCCGTGCCAGGTCTGTGGATGTGCATCCCATTCGCGTGGGCCAACGAGCACGTGAAGCCGCTCAGCTCCATGGAGGTGGACTGGATAGGCCATGTGGACTCCGACTACTACTGGTTCTACATTGACTACGGCCTGCTGCTCGTGTTTGGGGGCATCCCTTGGCAGGTGAGACAACTATACCATCTTCACGCTCACAAGACACGCGTTTTTTTTTAGCGAGTGGAAAATCATCAAATAACCCGTCCCGCTCTTGGGCCGAGCGGAAATGAGTCTCAGACTTCTACTGACTAAAAACCACCCATGTTCCTTCTTAGCCCTTTGTGTCGAGGCCGCGGTATCTCTTTCGAACAACCCGCAGCCCCGACGAGATGCTGTTTTTCCCTTACTCTGACTGTTCTCCGACAAAATATTGAAAGACAGATTCCCTTAACTTCACCAGTTCCCTCCACGATGATTATGTTGTCCACCAGGTATACTTCCAACGCGTGCTGAGCAGCAAGACAGCGGGACGAGCACAGATCCTGTCGTACGTGGCGGCTTTCGGCTGCATCATCATGGCTATCCCTCCAGTTCTCATCGGAGCTATTGCCAAGAGCACTGGTAGGTTCACTTACTTTTGACTGATGTAGATAATACTCAGTATCTTCTGTATTTCTTGGGGTCGGGAATTTTTGTTATGCGCGTTCTCTCTCTGTTAGACTTTGTATTATCATGCCATACAAAATTCATCCATCTTTTCTTCCACTCATTCGCATCATCTAGTCAGTATAGTTCCATGTTTGGGTCGGCTTCCTTTCTAACCAACTGGAACCAATACAATATAACTAAACTCATTGCCATCATCATCAATGTTCGTCTCCTAGCATGGAACGAGACGAACTACCGCGGCGACCTGACTCCTGACGGCGAGCTGACGTCGGACCAGACGTCAATGATCCTGCCGCTGGTGCTGCAGCACCTCACGCCCGACTTCGTGTCGTTCTTCGGGCTCGGCGCGGTGTCTGCCGCTGTCATGTCCTCGGCTGACTCCAGCGTGCTCAGTGCCAGCTCTATGTTTGCCAGGTGATTATGACATTGGTGTTTTAAAACATTACTTTTCAAAGTGGTGTTTCGAAGTGTGTGTACATTATTTAAATTGTTCAATTCTAAGTCAATAAATAAAATACAAAAAATATTTTATTTAAAAAAATTATAAAAAAAGTCCCCTAAAACTTTACCATTTCCTGATGTATGAACCATCGCTGACCGCGCCACCTTCTCCCCAGGAACGTGTACAAGCTGATCTTCAGACAGAACGCGTCGGAGATGGAGATCATATGGGTGATGCGAGTGTCGATCCTCATAGTGGGTGCGCTGGCCACGCTCATGGCGCTCACCATCCCCTCCATATACGGATTGTGGTGAGTTAGACATTTTCTAACTGGTGATCTTTCGTCTTCTTCGCTACGTCACGCCATGATAACGGAAACGGCGGTAATGCACGAGAAAATGGGTGAGTTATCAATTAGTTTTTTGTGAACTCACTAGTAGGTCCGGTCCAGAACGGGATGGTAATGTTAATTATGTAACGATTTATTTAATAAGGTATAAGAATTTATAGAATAACTCAAAATGTTTATTTCTCGCAAATAGCAACATGTAGCAGATTGATTATATGCTCAAGTGAAATTGTGAGGTGGATGGGCGGTTCCTATAAATAAAGACCAGGCACCTAGGCAGTACCTAGGTTCAGTACGGTATTTTAATCTAGCTCTTGTACTTACTGCGACACTTTACTTCTAGATCTTGCTACTTTGAAGTCGATTACGTTTTGAATTATTTCATATTTGTGATTAGGTTCATATCATAAAGTCGTAACATCGACAGCGCCTGTATGAAATACGTGAACAAAGTGCCGAAACTGTACGTTCAATGAATCATCACTTTATTACTTCTTGCATTGACCACGTTAGGTGCGATAAATGCTGTTTTTACAAATAAACTCAGAGGAAATTAGCCCAAATTGAAGGCAAAACTGTAAGATCGTCAAAACCACTCCTAAAAAGAAATGACATAAATTCTTGCCACGCACGTTGTAGAACTCCGTACAACACCTGCATGGCTGCATCTGTTGAATTTACGTCCTGTAACAACAATCCCCTGTCGGCCCATTGACCCACAGCAGCCATTGTGACCCCCTTGACATATACAAGTGTGGCACTTGATCCTCTCTCGGCAACAACAATATCGGCTTACCTTTGTTACTCTTACCTTTGTAAAGCGTGTAAGAGTGTGTGCGGCGGAAAAATTCAAGAATGTTCTTTTTCGTGGGGCCATATTTTTGTGACGTTCAAATTAAAAAAAAAGTATAATACGTAAACATAACGCTTGTAATCTCTAATAGTATACATATCCAATTGATACAGTCCTGATAAATTCAATCCTACAAAAATAAAATAAACTAGGAATCAAACCCAAGTACGAAAGTAGGTTCAATTATTTCTGAATTGTAAGTCCAATTCATGTATTTCTTTCTAATATTGAGTTCTGATGAAGGAACACTGTCCATCTCCGACCAGACGGGCTTTGCGTATGGTAGCTTGTGGTGTTAAATGTTAATCGCGTCTGTAACTCTGATAGTACAACCTCCGTAATTGTAGTTCGTACGGGGTGATATAGATGTCGCTACAAGTATGATTATTAACTCCGTGTGGTCACTGCGAGCTGCGTGATGAACTTCACGACGCAGTAACAGCTATGTAGGTCTCTAGGTCCTAGCACTGAATGTCTAATCGTCCCTAACTCCCATAGATCACGGTGTAATACTCAAATGACACATAAACATTTATTTCTCATTAGTTGGGTGTCTGTTGCAATCAATAATCGCTGCCTGCGCCCGTCGGCCGCGGTCGCAATCATATGACTAGGTACGCATCAAAATGTAAATATATTTTATTGTAAACATGGAAAATGTCCCGGCTTTGGGCGAAAGATTTTAGGAGTAGGCCTATTTCATTGATATGATTATGTCAATCATATTCTTTAGAAAATACCGGACTCACTTTTATAATTGTGGAAATATCTCAAATGACTAAGAACTATGTCATCTCACTTTTCAGTTCTAGTTTAACTTCTAAGCTTTTAAAATATACTCAAATACACGTTTTCTTTTAGCCCAGACAAGGCTCTTAAGCTAGGGATCTCTTGGGATCTTTTATAAGAGACGTTTAAGACATTTTATGATCCAAAGACTGTCACTCAAAATCAGCCCATCATCACACAAACAGACAGACACCTATTACTTACACGTCCGAACCAACGACGGTGTTACACACCGCTATTACGACCATCATTCCATTGACACACATTGAAGAGCCAGCTAATGGCCGATACCGAAAATATATGATAATCGACACTTATTGTAATAGGGTAATGTTTTTATGATGGTGTTATTATGGCGGCTCAGCAGTGGGGCAGCGGGTGATGCAAGGGACCTACGAGATTACGGACTGAACTCTTCTATTAGCAGTAACGGTAACGGATAAGTCACGTGTGTTAAGCTACACAGAAGCATCTTATTGAAAATAAATAAAGAAGCAGGACGTCTGTTAAAGTGTAATGCAGGAAACCGACTAAACAATACAACTGCAGGAAGTTTCAGAACAAGAAACGTAACTTACTGATTGATTGCAAGTGTTGGTTCAATCGACTGTCTTCACTTTGTCCCACAACTTGTTATAACAAGCCTTAGTATACCTTTGTAACAAGAACGCTGCTCACGAGGTGTTCCGGAGCCGCTCCGATATGCAAAGAGTTACCTCTCGCAGCGGGACGAGCTGCTAATTGAAACTTAATCCTCACTACCGAGTTACCGACACACCCTCATGCTGTTTTACCTCCACATGTGTAGGGTTGATACTAGCACGTTTTTAATTTTCAATCTGAATGTTAATTCCCTACTTTGATTGAATTTGGTTATGTACCTACATCCAGTCGGTCAGATAAATTCGAACATTGTCAATATAATGCAAATATCTCCATGTTGGCACGGGATGTTAGTCACATATTTGTAGTGTAATACATTTCGATTTCCATATTGATATTACAGTTGAAGCAAAACATGTCCGTGCAGTTTTTTTTCAAACTAAAGCAAAGAAGCAAAACGCAAACATTCCATTTCAACAGAAAATTCACTTCCTAGAAAAATATTTTTCAATCTCAAATAAAGGCTAAGAACAAAATTGCAGATGCACATTACAACCCTATTCGCCCCGTTTCACCCCCTACAGGTATTTCCGGAGGGCACACGCGGGCACACGGTCGATTGGATCTGTCTGCTCACACCTGCATCGAAATTGGATGCCATACAGTCTGTGAAAAGGGGTGAAACGGGTGTGGGGGTGAATTGAAAATTTAAACCCTCAACTAATTTTACTCTGCCTCGGGCGGGGGATGAAATTGTTTGTTTTTAAAATAGCTTTGTCGTGAAACTGAGCTACATTTTAAATGTAATAAAAGTTTAAACGCTAGTTCCCGGATTTAGCCGTGTGCTTCAGTAGGTAATATGGAGGCCATCTAGAATAGTTCTACAAAATCTGGCAAATTACAGCCGTTTGTGGTGCTTGTTAGTTTGAATATTAATGTCAAATCGAAGTTATTGTGTAACCAACTTATTTATGTTTTCCAATCTAAGTTTAATCGAAACTGGCGCATGTGGTAATCATATTAGGTTTTAACATTATATTAACAAACGGGCTATTCAGATTTAAACTCGCTCAAAGGACTCTTGTTTAATTTTCTCACCAAACCAAACATGACACAACACTGCACCAATTTATATGACCGCACGATTTATATTGGAACACCATTAATTTATACGCCGCGGTCGTTCAGCCATCAATTCATCAAGCAATAGTCATAAGCTGAGATGCGCAATCCTTGCTCATGTCGTGATGCCAGTTGCCAGGGTCACAGGCTCGACGCTCTAATTGTGGCACTCTCAGGAGGACGATGCTTCGAGAGGATCATGGCGCAATGGGCCTGCCATGGATGTATAAGGCTGTTAAGTGTTGCAATTCGTAAATCGTTATATTATAATTATGGAATGATTTAGGCACATTGAAATGTTTGTGTAATTGATGTCCTTTCAATGATGAGTGTGTTTTTGTTTGTGATGATGTCTTTTCCGGAGCTAAAGAAATTCCTCATAGCGCTTATAATAAGCATTTAAAGATTATCTCAGTTTAGAGTGCAGATCGATACTTGCATAGTAATGTAGTAAATAATTTAAAGATTACATCCGTCTCGAATGAAACAACATTGTTTTTAGATGTGTAGGATGAAATTATTTGGACTTCGTTTTCACCATTTGGCTAAGGGAACAACTAGTACTGTAACGCGAACGCGGTTCACGACATTGAAAAAAATAAATAAAATTATTTATTTCATACACATGATACAGGTTCATATTATGTTAGTAGGTACTTATAGCTATGTTAGTGAAATTTTGAACAGTTATTATTTTACATGACATATTACGTTAGTAAGTAGATTACTAGGCTAGGCTTGCTTGGCTAGGCTAGGTGTACAATAGACCACACGAGTGGTAACACGTTGAACAGGCTTACAGTCGTATAGGGATTCAATTTAATAAGAGGCAAGCTTACGAGTTTCGTTACCACCTGTCCTCGAAGTGGTGGCTGAAGTTCCCCGGAGTGCAAATGGAAAAGAACCAGACTAACACGTCCCATTGTTCCAGGTCAATGTGTTCGGACCTGGTGTACGTGATCCTGTTCCCGCAGCTGCTCATGGTAGTCCACTTCAAGAAGCATTGCAACACATATGGCTCCTTAGCAGCCTACATCGTGGCCGCCCTAGTGCGTATGTCAGGGGGCGAGAAGATGCTGGGGCTGCCCCCACTCATCCACTACCCTGGCTGGGACCCCGTGACCGAAGTGCAGCTGTTCCCCTTCAGGACCATGGCGATGAGCATGTCACTGTTCACGCTGGCGTTTGTCTCGTGGTTGTCCGTGTAAGTATGGCTTTTAAGTTGGATTTTCTTTGTGTTGTCATTTCAGAGGTTTACAGCGTGTTCTGGTCATTTGATGAGCCTTAACAGGGGCATGTACTTAAAAGGTCAGGTTAGTCATAACCTGTACTGTGCATACATTGTGCAGTATAAATAAGTAGGTAAGTGTAATGGGATTAAAACCATTTCTTAGACTAATTTTAGTTCCATTCATATTTCTCTTGCAGTCTAAATGATTAAACACCCTTTTGTTTTTTCACCCTCTCTAAATCATAACATAACAATCCTAGTATTTATAAAAGACACCCGATTCAATCCTATTTCACAAATATCGAACTTGAATAAGACGTTACATCGTAAAAGCGCTCGTTCGTACAAATTGATTGATTCAATTCACTCAGAGTACTCACCTCCTCCGGTGGAGTTATCGGCAAAACGTAATATAATAACATGTCATATGTTTACTGTATGTGTTTATTGTATATAAGAAACATACAATTATGCAACAAGTCTGAAAAAGTTAGACTGTTCTGTCGATGGGTATAACACGGATTAAATAGTTGTGACGTGCACATGTATTTGTTTTAATTGAGCTGTCGGCCGCGCTACCAATGTTGACCGGTCTATTCTCGTATTAAATGGGTCTACACGAGAGAGAAAATATTATCTATAAAGAACTTCGGCGTGGCTATCATCGAAACGAATGGCATCCACTTGTTTTCCAATACATATTCCACGGACAATACAAAAATAATACAAAAACTCCGGTTAATTATTTGGAAGAAATCGCTAATAGCGATAAGATTGTCGTTGTACCCATAGAATTAGCAATATATATTATAACATATAGTCCGGTCAATTTAGACCAAAAAATGAGAGTGAAGTTACATAAAGTCCCAACAAGCTGAATTTCTGTGAAGTTGTTCAAAACATAATTATAAACAATGTCTAGAAGTTCCCCATCATTCCCCTGTAAGGAAAAAATTTTATTCAAGATCAAAGGTCAAAAAAATGAGTTAGTTTTTCACGATTTTCAGCAAAACGGTAAGTTTTATCATAAAAGTACCTCAGACAAAAATTGTAGATCATAAAATTATCTATAAAAATGTATCAATACTTTTTTTCTTACGAGCCACCGTTTCTGAGATATAACGATTCAAAAAGTTATAAAAGTTGTTATCGTCATAATATGCACACGTTTCCACGCCACCTATGAGGTAGTGTACTTAGCGCGTTTTTTTTAACGTGGTTTCCCCAGTAGGCCTACTCCACGGGTCAGTTGTGATCCTGTTTAATGTAAAACTATTGCAAAATAACGGAAATTTTCAAAGATTGGGAAAGATAAAAGCGATGTAAATGAAAAAAAGTGTTGAAGTTTATTCGTCTTATTCGTAAGTTTCAAATTCTTGTTCTTCTTCTTGATCTTCTTCTTGTTCTTCTTCTCCTGCTTCTTCTTCATCTTCGTTTTGGATGCAAGTAAATTGCGTCAATAGCGATGTATCGCATGATACTTCGTCGGAGTCAAACGAATCCTCCATTGTTTGTGATTCAATATTAGAGCACGACCGGCCTTGGCAATTTGTGCATGCCAAAGAACAAGACAGTCCGACTTTTTTGCAATCACATTTAGCACTGCATCCCTTTTTGCAGTTGCAAAAAATAGTGTTCAGCAGTTTTTCCGGCGCAGGTGGAAGTAAAGTTTGAACTGGCTCTAATATAATTGTTGACCAACTTCCAACCCCAGTCTTTAGGGTCTAGCTGATAACCAAGCCACACTTGAACTTGGTAATATACTCGAAAAAGATGTTGGTGAGCAGCAACTGAGCTTGGAGGAAGACAAGCTAATTGAACTTGTTTTTTATTTTTAGTATTTTTAACGAAACATGCATATCGATGCTTATCTAAACAGGTAGTTTTTTTAGGAGCTCCGTGCATAGAAGTGAAGGTAGAGTTGAATTACTCTTTTTAAAAACTTCAGCACATTGAATTAAATCTTGTTTTTCAAACATTTTGAAAACTGCTGTTTTTTTTTCATCAAAAAGTTTATTTACTTTAGTAAAGTGTAAAGATCATGTACTATTTTTACACGCAATAACTGGCTGTGATACGACATCTTCATTTTACAGGAGGGGTAAAACAGCAGTTTTCAAAATGTTTGAAAAACAAGATTTAATTCAATGTGCTGAAGTTTTTAAAAAGAGTAATTCAACTCAACAAGAAGTTATTACCAACGGCATCCGCTTTCTTCTTTCTATGTACGGAGCTCCTAAAAAAACTACCTGTTTAGATAAGCATCGATATGCATGTTTCGTTAAAAATACTAAAAATAAAAAACAAGTTCAATTAGCTTGTCTTCCTCCAAGCTCAGTTGCTGCTCACCAACATCTTTTTCGAGTATATTACCAAGTTCAAGTGTGGCTTGGTTATCAGCTAGACCCTACAGACTGGGGTTGGAAGTTGGTCAACAATATATTAGAGCCAGTTCAAACTTTACTTCCACCTGCGCCGGAAAAACTGCTGAACACAATTTTTTTGCAACTGCAAAAAGGGATGCAGTGCTAAATGTGGTTGCAAAAAAGTCGGACTGTCTTGTTCTTTGGCATGCACAAATTGTCAAGGCCGGTCGTGCTCTAATATTGAATCACAAACAATGGAGGATTCGTTTGACTCCGACGAAGTATCATGCGATACATCGCTATTGACGCAATTTACTTGCATCCAAAATGAAGATGAAGAAGAAGCAGGAGAAGAAGAACAAGATTTAGAAGATCAAGAAGAAGAACAAGAATTTGAAACTTACGAATAAGACGAATAAACTTCAACACTTTTTTTTCATTTACATCGCTTTTATCATTCCCAATCTTTGAAAATTTCCGTTATTTTGCAATAGTTTTACATTAAACAGGATCACAACTGACCCGTGGAGTAGGCCTACTGGGGAAACCACGCTAAAAAAAACGCGCTAAGTACACTACCTCATAGGTGGCGTGGAAACGTGTGCATATTATGACGATAACAACTTTTATAACTTTTTGAATCGTTATATCTCAGAAACGGTGGCTCGTAAGAAAAAAAGTATTGATACATTTTTATAGATAATTTTATGATCTACAATTTTTGTCTGAGGTACTTTTATGATAAAACTTACCGTTTTGCTGAAAATCGCGAAAAACTAATTTTTTTGACCTTTGATCTTGAATAATTTTTTTTCCTTACAGGGGAATGATGGGGAACTTCTAGACATTGTTTATAATTATATTTTGAACAACTTCACAGAAATTCAGCTTGTTGGGACTTTATGTAACTTCGAATGTCTAAATTGACCGGACTAATAGCTGGATGTCAATTTTCGTGTGCAATCAAATTTATTCTTAACATAAATCTTTAAACGTATTTGTCTTAGTTAAGCTGTCAGTGGCGCTACAATCTTTTCTCTGAGCTGTTCTCGTATTATTGTGTCTCCATATGAGAAGAAAATGACCCCCACCCTTTTCAAATATTCAACCCAGTTGGAGACAGCTAGCCATTCCGAAAATAGGTACAAAAAGGCCAGACAATGAAATAATCGACATCGAGGATATGATTGAGATCAATGTATTACTCCTGTCAGAGTTTGAGACGCTATCCTTTTATAATAACAAAGTTACAGCCCTGAAGGACAGGTTTTCATCAAAATTGTATTTTCGTTATACATTTTGTCGAAGATAATTGAAACGTTGGTTCAAATGTTTGACGAGGCTCATCAAATATTCCTTAAAGTTGGGTCGGATCTCTTCGGGGGTATTAATAATTTAGACCGTTGTTCAATGAAGGGTGGCAACAACGAACCCTTTATAAAACTTGTTCCCTGGGTTTATTTAAACAGGTATTTTGGAAAAGTAGTTTTAAGCCCTTCCATATGTTTGCAAATTGGTTTTGAAATGTGATGTGCTCATGAGAATTGGGAATGAAAATTGGTACGTGTAGATTTATAACAGTGTGGACTACAATTTTGTCTCAAAATGTTCCCGTTTTCTTAGTATTATTAAACATGCTTGGGCTCCCGGAAGTATCTCTCAAGCCGAATGCCTCATCACCGCATATTACGTTCGTTTGGATGGGCCATTGTGGCCCACCATACGTAGGGGAGCACGTGAAGGCCGCGAGGTCAGGCCTTTTGAATTAAGTATTCTTGGACTAAGAGGGGTTGCTAGAATGAGCTCGGTTTATCATTGTTCTATTTATGTTACAGCTATATTTGATTGGTTTTGGTTATTAAGCTAAGTGGGTTTACATTGGATTCAATAACAATGTCTATTGGTGAACCACAGAGCGTGAAACACTTCTTTGTCGCGAACGCGATAGTTAGAGGTCTGATGTACTATAGTTATTATGTATTTGTGTTGTGTTGATGTTAAATTGTTGGGTTTGACAATAAAATCTACAATTCTATAGTCAACGCAACTATAATATAGTAGGAGTTGTTTAAAAGATGGTTGCCTAAAATGAGTTAGAGCTAATGCTAAAATTCCAATCACTATCACCACATAATTATAAAACAAAGTCCTCGGCCACGTCTGTCTGTCTGTTCGCGATAAACTCAAAAACTATTATACCGATTTTCATGCTGTTTTCACCAATGTATAGAGTGATTCTCAAGGAAAGTTTTAGTATACAATTTGATGCGGGCTAGTAAATTATAATACAGAATTATGTAGATATGATGTTACATCGTTCAAGAGGATAAATAATTATATTCTGAGCTACTGGCCACCCAGAAACTATAATCAACAGCATCAGTATCTTTCCATTCACAATTATTAATTAACATTACAATCAAATAAATTACATAATGGTGTTATAAGCTAACACATCAAAAACAGATATTTCGCAATAATGATGAGTTGAAACGGAGGAAGTGTTAGAATCTGAACGTTGTGATATTTGAGTGTTATGTGGTGTTTGTTAGCTATTAGGGTTTCTAGGTTTATTGTCACTAGTTGACTTGTTAACTCTTTGGTCAAAGACGCTCGATGTATTGATGTTGAAGTGCTGTGATATAATGCTGGTTGTACAATACAATTATGAACAGTAAACGCCTTTCTAGCTTGTATAAAAGATACAGGGAGAGGCTGTCATGTATTGACTATTTTGTTTATTTGATTTAATCATTTTTATTCATTGACACTTTTAAAATGTTTTCAACCTAATATAGCCGACAAGAGCATGGGTGGAGGCTGCGTTGCATTGCACGCCATGGGGACACAGTGAGGTGAATTTTATTGCAGAGTTTTTAACAAAAGTAATTAACTTCTGATTTTTATCGAGGAAATACGTAAAATTCATTCCATTATGAAATAAGGGTTACCGTAGTAAAACATTTATTTCAATTAGATTTTCATTATAGGCACTTTTGAATGTCAGAAAAACAAATAAAACGCAGCTACAGGCACAGTCACAAGGCATAATAAGTTGTGAAAGTACTGTAGTTGCCCATTCAAAAGCAAAGATCTCTAAGGAGAAGAGTAGCAGTAAAGCAAAGTGATACACATTGAAAGTGTCGAAGTAGTAATAAATCTGTTTGAATGGTAGCAAAATCAGAGTTTCATACAGAAAAAAGTACGGTATAATTATAAGGTTTTATAAGAAGGACAAAAACAAGCTATTAGATACAGATAGGGGGGCTATTACCAGATCGCCATTAGTAAATCATCGACAAATACATCGGTTGTGAGTCGTGACGACCAGACGAACAGCCTCACAATGATCTGTAATGAGTGGAAAGTGATTGTGTATCACGACTTGTATGAGAGGAGCATTATTACTTTGTTTACTTATTTGGAACATGGATTTTGTGTACTTAGATGACGTCATTTTAATGCATTGCTACAAAAGTTAATAGTTTTTTTTTACACTAAACCTTTTACGAGGTTATCGTGTGCATCATTTTAAGCTACATTACTGAGGTAGTAATCCTGACATCGCGAAGACAAATCGGCGGTTCATTTTGACGATTTATTTGAACACAAAAATAATGAGTACAGTGACGCAGTGTGCACTGTGCAGTAAACATGAAGCTTGTATAATGAATTATGTGTGTTTTTAGGTTTCCATTTGATAACTGTGATGAAGTATTTTACTGTCATAGCGCAGGTTTGCTCATTTCCAGTAGTTTACGATCTGTTTTATGCCTGTGATTAATAATGAATATAAATCTACGGATACGATGAAACGTAATTAAAAAAACACCAAAAAGTGAAAAATAAACTTCTGAAGAAAAATCAGCTTCTGAAGTCGGTGACATTTGTTTGTTTGATTTCGTTTTTTTGCCACCGACTTCAGAAGCTGATTTTTCTTCAGAAGTTTATTTTTCACTTTTTGGTGTTTTTGAAGTCGGTTTTATTTTTTTGCCAAAAAGTTTTTTATTTTCCATTTTTAGTTGCTCCCAAACAAATAATAGGTTTTATTTATCCCCAATAAATGGAACATTACATAATATCTTACTGTCCAAATCTGGGTGTACACATCTGCGTACCCCCTCAGATCATACAGGCGTGATGTTACGTCATGATGTTGTATAAACAATAAACATCCAAGCGATTGCAGCAATCACGACAGATTTGCCGTCTATTTTTGAAGAGTTCTATTGTATATCTCCGAAGATCAGGATCAGA
This sequence comes from Diarsia brunnea, assembly GCA_949774965.1. Lineage (NCBI taxonomy): Eukaryota > Metazoa > Arthropoda > Insecta > Lepidoptera > Noctuidae > Diarsia > Diarsia brunnea. The sequence continues at coordinate 497,397 of OX459006.1, forward strand.
TCTTCACCAAATTTAAATGGGACCACCTCAGGAGTATACTTTTTCAAATAAAAAAAGAATTTTGAGAATCGGTTCACAAATGGAGGAGAAATCAGGTAACATACATAAAAAAAAAAAAAAAATACATACACACGAACATATAGGTAACCTCCTCCTTTTTTGAAGTCGGTTAATAATGGCTTCATAATAATTACGAAATTAAAGATATAGGTTTTATGTGTGATCTAACAATGATTTGGGGTACTTTAATAATGGGTTACTTATCTTAGAGAAAGATATAAGGCTTCCTCTTTATTTATCTTAATTTAACTCTGCTCATCAGCCAGTCTTGTCTTGGTGCCAACACTGTATTAGAACAAAATGGCTTGACAGGACACAGTGGGAAGAGACCTGATGGTGTGGCCATAATGCCACGGAAGTTGGGTAGGATGCAAAGGGTTGAAAAAGGGAATGAGGTCTAAGTTCAAAGAAACAGCATTGCCAAATACGACGTGGCCTTTTTTTAGGCTCCTTGTGCAAATTACCAGTTTTCTGTTGTGTCACATCTTTTGTGGTTGTGGTTAAAATTGTCCCTTTTGAAGCAGGAGATCATTATTAATATTTTGTCAAAACCCTGTTATTAAGCCTGTTGTCGTTAATGAATTCCTGTTGAAGTTAATTGATTTCATAATTATTTAACTTTTAGTATTTTGGAGACCGCAATAGCACCCACTAACTTTTTAAGTCTACTAATTGTATAATGATTAACGCTACTAAGGAAATTGACTTTACTGATTTTATTGTCCGTAAATCACAAATTATTGCAAGTACTTTGGTTGCTAGATAGAGGGTAGTCAGTGTGTGTGATTGGCTTGACTTTCAAACAATAAGGAAGCAATTTGTGACGGAACATATCATGTTTCCTATCCAACGTTCTAATACGCTGTTTGTTGCCGTCATCAAAAATAATATCTAGGACCTTTCTAAGTTTTAGAATAGAATGTCATGCGTTTCATCTTCCATCAGGTTCCTGTTCAACGGTGGCTACCTCAGCCCTGAGTCTGACTACTTCAACTGTGTTGTGAATATCCCTGAGGACATCCGGCGCGTCGACGAGCCCTCAGAGGCCGGCGAGCAGATGTCAGTGCTCGGCGGAGTGCCGGGCCGCCTGTACGGCGCCGCCTCCACGCTCGTGGGGCCCGACGAGAAGTGCGGCCGCATCAACCCCGCGCTCGAGCCTGACGATGATGACCTAGACGATCCCAACGATGGCCCCAACCCGCTGTTCGGCAGCAGTGCTCCCTCCGTGCAGCCTTTCGGCAAGCAAACGGATTTCTGAGACGATAAGTACCCTTATTAGTTCTCTTATTAGAACTGTTACTAGCGCCTGCACGACCACGGGCTCGCACCATCGCGGGATTATATTTTCCGAAAATTTTACTATTTCTAATTTTTCATTTAAACTCGGTAAGATCGTTACATCGAAGTATGGAACAGAAAACTGCAGTATTTTTCGAAATAACGACTAGAATGTTATGCTCAAGACGATCGACGATTGAAACGAAACATATCATCAATATCTTCCTGTAAACAAACCATTTTGTAAATGTCGCATGTTTCATAGCTGTACGTGTACGCCCTAAAAACGAATAATTTCTTGAATTATAACTAATGACGACGTAAGCGCAAACTGATATCTAATATATTTAATAAATAAATATTATCGTGTAGAAATAAATGCATTAAAGCAATAGATGTATGTTTAATAGTTGATGTAAAAAGAATTAATCCGTATTGTTTTGTAGTGAAAGTATATAAATAATATTAAGTGTTGCAACTCATACATATCAAAATGTGAATTATATTTGTTGATAGAGAATTTATATATATTATATATAATTTATATTGATGACGATTCCTTATTTGAGTCAATTAATGTAGAGAGAAGAGCACATTGTCGATGTGCTTCTAGTGACACTGTGTGCGAGGGAGTAGGCGAGTCTGTTGACCAAACATTGTCATCGTACGAGTGTAAATGGTATATAATGTGACACATATCGCTTGTAAAGCATCAACCACTACCTGAACACAACTCATATGATATATAGCTCGTCCATACGTTAGTTCATTCAAATTATATATATAAAATGGTCCGCAGAAGGAATATAAAAATATATATTTAAAAACAAATGTTTGTCTAAGATAATATAATTAGTAAAACGTAGCGGCAAATTCCTATGTTTTGTTAAAGCTTGGTTTTCTAGCCACAAATTTACGATGTAAAGATATGTTTGATATTGTTTAGAGCGGGTATTGTACGCTTGTCATACTTATACTTATATTGTATACGTATATAAAAATGCAAATATATAAAGACATATCTATCATACACATACATATTATACATACATGACATATATATCATATTGGAGGCGGAATCAATCTATCAATGATATATTGTGTTAAAGAACAAAATAACTGGCCTAAAATCAGCTGAGTTACTAATGAAACGCAACAAAATAAAATCGTTTAAAAATAATTTTTATTTTCTCTGTCTATGAGTAAATAATTAATCAATGATACGTGTAATATGGTAATAATATATTAAAGAGCTTTCTGATGCGACAGATGATCGCTGATAGTAATAATCGATCTTTTTGAAATTATAAGTGTATTTGGTGTCCACAATATAATCGTGTTCTGATCCTATCCCTCAGACCTGAGCGGTCCATGGCTTATATATGCGTGTTAATGTCCATGTTTGAAGCTTTTTGAAGTAATGTTTCTAAATATATCAAGATGTATCTTGCGAGTAGATAATACTGTCAATTTTGGCAACTTTTATCCTTTTGGATCGAGAACTGCGTGTTTACAACATAGAGAAATATATATGTAAATGCATATCACTGCATATTTTAGTGACAAGTTATATAAAATATAGATAAACAGTTGCCATGTTTGATACCTTTCCAAGCTTTCATATTGTTTTTTGATAATAAAGTTTACATTTAAGTCGTGTAAAATTGGAGATAGTTTTTTTCTATATATGTTGCGGATGTAAAGATATATGTGATATCCACCTGCCTAACCTTTGCTAAGACTACGAACTCGATACATATCATCTCTATGTGACTTACGTATATACATATCATAGTGTTTAGTGTGAAATGGTACTCGTACATATCGATATTTATAAGTGTAGATCATAGGTATCGTTGTTGTTCTTCGGCGCCGCTTCCTGATTTATCTGTATTATTATAATTATATGTGTAATAATTAAGTATATTTACATACATAGCAAGACAAGATGCATTTGTTAGATAACTTGTAAAATAAACAAGACTATAAAGATACATATCAGTACTTAAAAATAAATAAAATATATATTCATATTATATAAATTATTATGCGTTACTACTATTATTATGCATTTCAGATATTTTATTGAATGATGTTTAACATAAGAGAATCTTTATAAAATAAATATTTATTATACAATACACAAAATATATAATATATTATACTTTAGTTAGGATGTTGTGACTTTTACTGAATATATATTTTTAAAATATATATTTTATTACTGTAAGTTATTCTAAATATATATCGTTTGTTGTTTACAGTGTTTGCTAGAGATGTCGGTCAGGAAGCGGCCCCCACTGTTAGCTAGTAGATATACCTACTATTGACTTATTCCTAGTTCTTGTTGAATATTTTGAAAAAGAAAAATGTGTAAAAAAATGTGTAACGTTGTGAATTTCCGCGATCGCTCCGGCGACATCAAAATAAAACATATAGCATGTTCATTGTGTTTGATTGTGTAAATCCTGACTATAACATCGTGTTTATATTTCGTAACGGGCGAGGCGGAGTTCAACCTAAAGCAGGAAGCTACATACGTATAGCGCCAGGTATGTATTAAGTCAAGTCAGGAATGGTAATGGTGGTATGGTGTCAATGGTCTCGATTGCCGTAAATCGGCACGACTACAGACTCTGGGCTGCTACTGAGGAACTCCTTATAAAACTCTTTGTTCAACCTGGAAATCAAACCCCGGACCGCATGCTCCGCAGTAGCGTTAACCATCACTAGACCAACGAGGACATTCACCTTACACTGTCACGGTTGCCGCACCGCTCTGCATTGATCTGCTCTCCTTCAGATCCACTAGGCGTATGTACTCAATCATTTGGCAGTTTTCCATAATAACTGTAAAATATCCCAAACGAAGCTAAAAAGACACTTATTCTCCGCGTCATTGCGAATTTTATTTTGATCTGGACCATACCTCTAGTTACGGAAATATTGTCCAAATTTAAATTTTTTCACAAAAAAAAAAAAACGTTTTTTATGTTGTAATTTTACTTTAAATAGGGTACCTCAGTAACCTTTTTAGTGGAGTGCGTTTTAACATTTTTTTTGTTTTTAACGCAATTTTAATAAATTCAGTAAATTGTTGAAAAAAAAACGCGCAATTTTTTTTAAACTTCTTTATTAGGACTTTTACCAATGCAGTCCAGCAGTTTTTATGAAGATTCATTGACCGGCCCTGGATTCCGAGTTTTTACAATATTTACGCCTTACGGCAGTCCTCTATTTTACAATGACGGCACGGTTGGCGCAGTGGCTGGGCGATTGAACTGCTGCGCCGCGTGTCGCGGGTTCGATCCCCGCACGGAACAAATATTTGTATGGCCTACAGATAGTTGTTTTGGGTCTGGGTGTGTTTGTGTATGTGAGTTTAACTGCGGTATTAGAGTTATTTAATGATTACTTAGGCCGTCACTTAGTAAAGATTTGACATACTTTTGTATGACAAAACTGTTAAAACCTTTACTAAGTGATGGCCTAAGTAACCGCTGAAGCTCTCTGAGTGCGGCACTAAATGTTTGTAAACGCACCCACGATACAGGAGAAATTCCTAGTGTGGGGCAACGTTAAAAAAAAAACATAAATCATAAACAATTCAATACATGCCCAGCAAGCCAGCCGTAAAGTATGATTTTTCACCCCAAAATAGTCAATTCCGAGCAAGAATTTTTGCTTATAGTTACTTAGTTTGATATATAGAATGCTTGGTTACTGGCTTCTTGAATGGTCCGTTTAAACCCTGTATAAGCAAGCGATAAGTGACCTTCAAAGATATCCATCTAACGATACCGACAATTTTTTCACATCATTTCATTAGGAAGGGTTGAGGACAAACTATGTAACCGATACATAAGATGTTTGCTATGCTAGAAACTCTTAGTATAGCTGTACCGCAGCTAAGAGTTTCTAGCATAGCAAATATCTTATTGCGATCATCAATCAATCTTTTCAGATTTTTTGCCCTATGACCCTATGCTTATTGCTTATTGTCAAATCAAATCAAATCCGTTTATTTGCCAGAATGTAGATTTCAACAGAGTTTGGTCTTAAAACTATTATGGCTCCATTACATTCTACCATTACATATCCTCACTGTACAGTACCCGGCGATAAATATTGCACATCGTCCTTTGGAGAAACTATTTACGAAATGACTGTTCGAGACAGACTTTTCCGCTGTGCTTTTATATATAACTGCCGCAAGCTAGGTCGGTTCGAAAATGTTTCACGGCAAGCTAAATACAAAATAAGAACTTCATCATCATCTTCCTGCCCTTATCCCATTCTATTTGGGGTCGGCGCAACACGTTTTCTTCTTCCATTCTTCCCTGTTACACGTCAAGGTGGCATTTATTCCTTTCTCATTCATATCATTCCTCACACAATCCGTAATAAGAACTTAATTAACGAATATATTGCATTGATTTCTCCAAAGGTTGATGTGCAATATTTGTGGTTGCAAACGCGACTGCTGAGCATCAGGTTCGATTCCCGTGTCGGGCAAAGTGTTATTGGGTTTTTCCATCAAGAATTTCTCAGTAACAGCCACGGAGTCTGGATTAGTGCCCGGTTGATAGTAATAGACTCGCCCCCTATTATATGGGACTTAAACATAACTGGCGAAATGTGGGTGTACCTACTATTAGGTACACCCCTGCCTAACCCTTCGGGGATTGCAGGCGTAACTCTAGGGTTATAATGATGCATATATATATAATTATGCACAGTATTTGTTTTCAGAAAAATATACGACATTGCCGGGAGCTGTAAAGAATAATCTTCACAGATATGTATTAGTCATTGCGGGTTTTGTGGTCGTATTTCATACGAGTTAATGATGCTCGTTATTGATTATCTCTGCAAAATGAGATTTACTGCCGCACTCAGAGAGCTTTAATGATTACTCAGGCCATCACTTAGTAAACGTTTTGACAGATTAGTCATACAAAAGTATGTCAAATCTTTACCAAGTGACGGCTTAAGTAATCATTAAATATCTCTGAGTACCGCAGTTAGAGATGAAAAGATTCTGACGGAACTTTATGTGAGTCTAAGCAAGTGTGTGTGTGTGTTTTTGTGTGTATTTACGGATTCTTTAGATTGTTTAAAGATGCATCATTTTTATTTGATTTAATATCAGTACCAAATATTTCAGTTAAAGCTGAATTCTCTATATTTAGATTCTTGGGGAAAGGACAACAAAACAAGTATTTTCATTTATATTTACAAAACATTTAATTTATACAAAAAAAGTATTATTACTCAGACCTTAAACTAAATTTTTGTACAATTTCATTAGTTCGTAAATTACAATTAAATTAAAATTAATACTTTCAAGCGTCGCTTACTCGGTAAGCAGAAGGCGACGTCACGACTCTTAGAGAGACCTCTCCTTACATCATTCACAATTCTTTATTCTCGGATTGCAGATCACATTTTATTACGATAATAGACGGAATGCCTCGAGCTTGGTAACATTACAACTTTACAAACAATTCCTGAGTCACACCCATTCGCTATCTAATGCCCTAGCATGCTCGTAGCCTTCGATTCCTTTATAAGAAAGTCCTGAAGCATTCTGTGTACTTCGTCATTTAGTTAGATTTGTTAATCTAATACATATATTAGATTTGTTTAAATCTAATACAAATATTAGATTTGTTTAAATCTAATATATGTATTAGATTTCTTTTCACTAGAAACCTAAATGAATACATACGTAAGTTGTGACATTCGCGACGTCAATACTGAAGATACTGCGATAACTTAATAATTGACTATTTTATATTAGTACTAGGATGCTAGGAGCCTACAGGGTCTAGTACACATAGCCACCGTTGGAGTCGTAGCCCTGGCTGATGGTAGCCGGCACGCCGCCACCGCCTCCACCCGATGAATGGCCACCTCCGAAGCCTGATGAGCCACCTCCTGAGGAGTATCCTCCAGAGCTACCACCCGATGAGTATCCGCCGCCGCCGCCGCCTCCTGAGGAGTATCCACCACCACCTCCGGATGGGTATCCGCCGCCACCTCCAGACGAGTGTCCTCCGCCGCTACCTCCCGATGAGTATCCACCGCCGCCTCCACCAGACGAGTAGCCGCCGCCGCCGCCTCCACCTCCGCTAGAGTGGCCGCCGCCTGAAGAGTAACCACCAGATCCGCCCGAGGAGTATCCACCACTGCTACCTCCTGAGGAGTATCCACCGCCACCGCCTCCTGATGAGTATCCACCGCCGCCGCCGCCGCCGCCGCCAGATGAGTGTCCACCACCACCGTGTCCGCCACCGCCGCCGCCGTGTCCGCTACCGCCGCCGCCGTGTCCGCCGCCACCACCGCTGCTCGGGGCACCGTAGCTACTGGAAGGTGCGGCGGGTGCTCCGTAGGAACTGGATGGAGGGCTGGCCGGGGCACCGTAGCTTGATGATGGACCACTTGAGCCGAATCCGCTGCTGCCTCCAAAACTGCTGCTTCCAAAGCCGCTGCTTCCGAAACCGCTACTGCTGAATCCACCGCTGCTTCCACCGCCCGAGGGAGCTCCGTATGAAGAAGATGGAGGAGACGCAGGAGCACCGTAGGATGAGGATGGGGGTGAAGCGGGAGCGCCATAAGACGACGATGGGGGAGAAGCAGGCGCACCGTAAGAACTGGAGGGGGGTGAGGCTGGAGCGCCGTAAGAGCTCGATGGTGGAGAGGGGGCACCGTAGGAGCTGGATGGGGGAGACGCAGGAGCACCATATGAGCTGGACGGAGGAGAAGCGGGGGCACCATACGAGCTGGATGGAGGAGAAGGTGCGCCGTATGAGCTAGAAGGAGCAGATGATGGGGCTCCGTATGAACTAGAGGGTGGGGATGGGGCACCATAGGAGCCGGAAGGAGGAGATGCAGGTGCACCGTAGGAGCTTGACGGAGGAGAAGCAGGAGCGCCGTACGAGCTTGATGGTTTCGAAGGTTTAGGAGCACCATAAGTCGTTGACGGTCCAGTTGGTACACCGTAGCTGGTCGCCGGTGGTCTGGCGGGGGCGCCGTACGAGCTGGACGGCTTAGAAGGAGCGCCGTAAGAACTGGATGGCTTTGATGGAGGAGGTCCATAAGAGCTGGAAGGCTTAGAAGGAGGTGGTCCGTAGCTGGGTTTGGGTGGACCATAGCTGGGTTTAGGAGGGCCATAGCTGGGTTTCGGTGGGCCATAGCTGGGTTTGGGGGGGCCGTAGCTTTGTTTAGGTGGGCCGTAGCTGCTGGAGGGACTTGGGGCGCCATAGGACGAAGATGGACCGCCGCCGCCGCCACCGTGGCCGCCGCCGCCGCCGCCGCCTCCGTGGCCACCACCTCCATGGCCACCGCCGCCGTGTCCACCGCCGCCGTGTCCACCGCCGACGTGTCCACCGCCGCCATGTCCTCCGCCGCCGTGTCCACCACCCCCACCTCCGTGTCCACCGCCGCCGCCACCACCTCCGTAGCCGCCACCACCACCACCACCTCCGTGAGAAGGTGGGAGGTACGAGGAGCTCAAGGGCGCTGCAAACAAGGGAATGGGTGCTTTTATTTCAGATTTGTAAGTTGTAGTCGTTCGTAGAACCTCTGTGATGAAGTTTAGACAATTATAGTTGTTTTTCAATGGCATAACTGATTATTTTCATTTAAAAGAAAAAAAAATGTTGAGAATAGACAGGGATTACTGGAAGACCATTACTTTTACTTTCAAATCATACCAGTAAACTACAAATTGGTTCATGACAGAGGCTGGATGTCAGTTTTAGTCCAGGTGTTGATTGGTGACTTACCTTCACGCTTGTATGTCTTCCTAGGCGTGGCTGTGGCTGCTGCGAGCAGTAGCAGCGCTGGCAGCACCTGGAACAAAATGAGAGGAACATCAGATACTGGTTGGAAAGGGTAGCAGACTCTTTCTATAGGCCATGTGCGTTGACGTAGGGTTAGGATTTTAATGATACTCAGCAGTAGTAGGTAGAATCCCTCATTGTACGAGATTTGAGCTTAAGTTAGACATCCAGTAAGAAACCAAGTTAAGTACTTGGTGGAAGTATTCTTTAAACAAACAAAAAGTTTATTTTTCCCTAAAGTCTATTGCAAGCCCGTGGATTAACAAAACTATTCTAGTCGATCATACGAAAGCGGTACACTATACGACCCTCATTCAATTCCCTGCATACAATTCAACGTTATCTTATTTTAGAAACTGACAGAGAATTACAGTATTTACAGCTATAGGTAGGTACATGTATACACGACATTGTGTAACCAGCAATTATAAAGATAAAGTACTGGTCGAAACATTACATGACGTCCAAGGAGAGCCATCAGAGACATGGACGTGTGCCGCAAGACAATGTTCCCTTGTACGCCATTGCCACACTTTCCCACCGCGCGCCCCTATTGCCACACCAGTCACCACTAGTGATGTACCTCCTCGCGAATCTGCGACAAATGACTGGCAATTGATATAAATGACGCGGTTTTCTTGCCAAAGACTTGAACCTTGGGCCTTTAATTGGTTTCGGTGTCTTGTTAGAATTAATTTGTGTGGTTTTAGAAAAGTGGCAGCTTTGTGAAATGGATTTAGTTCTAATAGCTGAGTTATTGGGCAAGTACTTCGGTGTATTCCATTCCGTTCCGACCTCATATTTTATTATTTTACCAAATGTTTGGCAATCTGATTGTAATTCCACAACCGTTTCGATCATTTAAACTTGTGATGTATTTACAGATCTTACAATTTAACCGACTTTTAACCATAAAAGTGAACAATGTACCAATTTGATACAAAATAACTCTTAAACCAGTCATTAGGTGGGCGCCTCACGCACCGATCGCGATGGTCGAAATCCTCAGTGCATAGATAATCTAGCAAGGAATGACACAGTCGGTGCGCGTGCGCGTCGTAAATACCTCGCGTTTGTACTTTCACGGACACTGATGTTATCTCCGTGGGTTTTCGTATTTCTACTTTCAATTGATTTACATAATAGGTATCCCAGATTTACATACCTATTATTGTAATACATCTACTTAACAACATCATTGCATCGTGAATTCATATTATATTCATAGCGAATCCCCGTAGATATTGGTCGAGTACTCGCTACCGCGTCTGCTAATAATCACACATATTCCGTGTTCCTAATTAAAGCAAATACTCACCTGTAATTTCATAGGTATGATTAATAAACAATGTAATTATTTAGAATCTGTAGTTCATTTGGATTATTATGGTTGGTTTCAGAGCTGTTTTTTTTCCTTGTTTATATATCATTGTAGTTTCAGAGAGCAAGCGCAAATTGTAGTAGCCATGTATTTCCTTACAATGTAAGTGTGTAAACTACATCAGAGAGTACACTACACAGAAATTCTTTCTGCTCCTACATGCTGAGGAAGACCATTGTGCCATGACTTTGTCGTGTCTGTGCTCCTCCAAGCCGTCAAGTTTCTTATCAACTACGACGAGCAGTCGAGCAGATATCCATTTAAAATATTTAAAAACATATAGTCAAGATTGCTTCAATCAAATTTTCAACTCCGGAAGAGACTACCAGCCATATATCCGCACATACCACGTGACAGCCATCATAATGACGCGGTGACATAACCACCGAGTTGTACGCTCATCTGCAATGACTATTGACCTCAGAGAAAGCTGATGACATGTACTTTTTGCTAAACATGTCACTTATGATGCAATGAGGTTAAGGCGCCAGTAGGGAGGTCGGCCGCGTGATGGGTGACCGTGATTTCGTTTGTTATGTTAGGAGATTGATGTAAAGATGGGACTATTCTTTGGGCCTTGGACCTGGGTCTTAGATAGACCTCATGTGAAAGAGTCTACATTGTGGAAGATAGCCGATTTTGAGAAGTAATAATTTACTAATGCTTCCCATCGTAATCTTACCACTTTCCAGCATGGTAAATATCCAACAATACGCGCTGAACCGATCCGTTTCGATCCGTCCGATCCGTTTTCATCAAATACAATCGCGTTTAAAACTAACCAGACGAAAAGGCGCCAGTCTCAACGATTGTAATTAACATTTCTTTTAAATAATTAAGGCATTCTCTGGTTTGTATGCGAAGCCATGTCGTTGGCTAACTGTGAAACAGAGGCAATGGGTAATTATGTCAGGGTTGTATGGGGCAAGCATGGTGTTTTGTACGTGGTCAAGGGTTCTTTATGGGATTAACAATTATAATGTACTAGCTGTTACCCACGACTCCATTGCGCGGAAAGTTTTATTTGTTTTTCTACCGGGATAAGAAGTAGGCTATCTGGTAAACCAGACTCTGAGTTTGGAATAGCAGATAGGCTACTTAGGATATGATGCCAAATTTCATCCAGATCCGTTCAGACATTATGGGAGTAACAAACATCCATCCATTCCAACTTTCGCATTTACAATAGCATATAAGTAAGATGATGTTTTGGTCTTCCGTACTACGGAAGACAAAATCATAATTTTCGACCGTTTACTGCTGAATGGATAAAAACTGTTCACAATCATTTAAATAAGCAGAAGCTATAGATATTGCCGCAGTCATCACGTTTACCAGACGGACTGGTTGAAAATTATTTTGTGCCTCTTTCAACTGCTCAATTCGAAACATACCGCTGCGAAATAAAGGTAGGTATCACAAGATGCAACCTTTATGGTACTTAAGAACACATACATACAGATATATCACAATTAAGATACCTCGCCAGACGCGTTCAAACCATGTTGAAGTGTCGAGAGATAAACAAACACTTCGTAATGTAATTAAGAGATAATCCTGCGCTAATGAATGCACTTTCACGCGCTGATCTGATTATATCATGTGTTTTATGTTAAACGTTGCTTTTCACGGTGTCGTGCGCAAACTGGTCGGAGGTAAGAGTTTTGTTTTAAGAAGCTTCATGAAAGAAAAACATTCATAATAGATAAGAAAAGTAAACGCAGATAATGATGATGTTTAAGGTGGAACCTAACCTGAATTCTATTTTTATTTAACATACAACCAAGGACAGGTGCGTAGTACTCGTAACCGGCGTGCGTGTATGACCAGATGTATGAATGTGGACGAAGCAAAAGGAGTATGTAAGGATCGTAGCAAGTGGCGTTCTGTGGTTTCTGCCTACCCCCATGGGAAAAGGGCGTGAATTTATGTATGTATGTATGTATACAACCTGACACTGACTGATAAACGCGAAAGTTTGTAAGTATGGATGGATGGATGTTTGTTACTCTTTTAAGCCAAAACTACTGAACGGATTTCGATCAAATTTGGTACACAGATATTTTATAACCTGGATTAATACATAGGTTAGTTTTTATCCCAATTTTATCTTCCTGTGGGATAATTTTCGAGTTGGAGCGGGCGAAGCCGCTGGCAACAGCCAGTTATTCTATAATCTGACGTTAGATGGAGTCGGAAATAGCCCACAACACACAATCAAATTAGTGGGCATGAGACAACAGTTTGGGTACCGGGCTTCTGTATAAAGCATTGTGAAATTTATTTGATCTAATAGGCGTCACATTACTCGTTTAATTTTAGTTAACTGTTTTCTAGTACTTGAAATGATTATTTGTTGTATATTTTTACATATAAAGCTCCCATCGAAAATGTTACCTGTTGGACATTTAACTAAAGCACTTCAGTTATTAGACGCCATGTTACTGTGACGTGTCATTTATACACGTCAACGTGATACGACGTGATATATAGAGACGTCAGCGTGATACAACGTGACGTGTATAGACGACGACGTGTGTTGACGTGACAAGCGTGTCGTGTTAGCGAAACATTTTAATTTGTAGCGTTAGTTACGCACGTGCGGCCAGGGGGGTAGCGAGAATAGCAGACATTATATGGAATGAATCACTGTGTTACGGTAATAAGTAGATTAATTGATTTTGTATGTTTACTACAGTAATTCAATTATTGTTATAATTATAATAAACTTAGCATGTACTTTTCTACTTGAGGTATGTGATACTTTATATTGAGTAAATTCTAAAACTTATTTATAGTACATCAAACGTAAGAGCCTTTCATTAGACAAGCTTATTTCTTAATTATTGAATTTTAATGAAACATATTGGTGTTAAAATCTTACGCGTTTAACTCTTTTGTTCGACACTTTACCCGACTACAGCTAAGCTGCGAAGGGTATCTAAAAATAACTAAATGGCTCCGTTCTGTCTCCCGCTGTTTTCAAAGCCCCCAACTCTCAGTTTAGCAGTTCATAACAAGTAACAAAGCCATTGTTTTAGTACTTAACTTTATCACTTAAGTGCATCAAATTCGTGGACTTCACTTAGTGCAAGCACCTCACATAATGTTGGCTATCAGAACATCTTTGTGATGTAGTAAAAGATGTGTGATGTAATAATACAATGAACATAATTATGTGATATAATAAAACATTATGATGACTTTTACGTGATGATTGATGACAATCCGCCGAATTAACTTTTTGTTGTTAGAGAGTACATTTATGTGAAAGGATTGTACTTAAAAAAATAATATGTGCCATTGCCAAAAACTTAGGAAACGATGTCTGATTTTCTTGTTATATATTCTCAAGTGTCATCAGACTTGCTTGTTTTTTAGAACAAAACCAAGTCCAGTAAAAATAATATCCAGATCATCTATGAAAATTGGTTTCTACCAAGAAATCCCTTTAAGTTCTTGAAAACATGGATAAAAAACGAATTTCTTAGTAAGCCCTTCCTTAATCCTACACTCTCAGTATGCACTTTGCTTTAGATACCGCTTAAGAAGCCATCTGTCGCAGACTTCCTACCAGCCACAAAGTCGCGGAAATGAGCTCCAGTTACGATGACACTCGTTACTATAAGGTATTGAACCTACTGACGTTTATTGGATGTCAATCTCTGAGATTGTAAAATTCTTTGTTAGGGATGTGCCAACAAAGTTAATTTTGTTTTTAATTAAGTTACAGCTTTTTCAGTAGTCTTTTAAAACGTGATGGTTTAGAATTTATGTATAATATTAAGGATATTGATAAAAGGTTTCATGGAAAGAAGCTTTGTGTAATAACCATCGTTTACCAAGAGCTTAGCGAACTTACTTGTAGAGATCTGTTAAGAAAATTCAGAGCTCAAGAAAAAACTTAAAAAATATATAAATTAAGGCGTAGTACAAGCATTGCTAGGTACATAAACAAATAAAACTATCACTCAACATGGCAGCACCATCACAAACACATATGTGGAAATCAAGTTCCAACAAATATAAACGTTTTAAAGTTTGGCAACCCTAAAGCAAGATGGCGGCTACGTCACATGTCTCACGGGAACGTTGCGCGGGAACCACGGCACGCGACAATACGAGTGTGCAACGCGCATATTGTTCTCAAATCGTTGCGAATGCTCCAACTGGACCATTGCTCGGCGTTGCTCGTCTCTGCTTGCCTCATACAGGATCTTGAGCAATTTGATGGAAAGATCCCTTTATGATTATTTTGTGATGGGATTTTTAATCCACAATTGTTTCTTTGCGATATGGACGTACGAACGTAGGTACCTTCCAATTGAATGAGATTTTTATTGGTGTGAAAATCAGGATTGAAATCTAACTAGTTTGTGTAATAATCTCCAAGCACAAGTCTTTAAGTATACCTAGGTACTATAGAATAGGCTTATATAGTTACTATTCATCGAACTGCCGTAGAATGAGCCTAGTTCGCCTAGTATCATAGTAACCCACTTCCCCCATTGAAGTCTCTTGTGACTGATTGTAGTAAAAACATTGATATGGATTCAATCGTATGTATGTTTTGAAAAACTTAATACCAGGAATGAATCCGCACTATCTATGTAATCTATGTATACAATAGTGTTGTGTTGCATAAGCCAACCATTCAGAGACAAAAGTTCTGACATTAGATTGAAACGGCCGATTATGATATTATCGCCGAAGATCTTCGTAAGAATGGAACAATTTCCGTAGTTCCGTCTTCGAAAGTAACCTCCAATTACGTTGTGAACTTTGAAAAGTTAATCAATTTCTATTATACTTTTCTGTCCCATGAAAGAAACTTAATATCCAAGCGTAAATACACGCGATATTAAATACTAATACAAACTTCCTCACGTGAATAGCCAAAAAAGTAATCTATTAAACTTAAAAGCCGTTTTGATGCTTCACACGCTTCATTGTTTACATTAATAGTTGTTTTTCTGACCCCGAGGAAGGCGCAGTGAGCGCCATGACACTTTCGAATGCAACATGGCGGCAACGTTTTTCCCGCCCATTTTCACCGCGGAGGTTACGCAATTATAATAATGAGTTGTTGTAGATAAGTTGCATGTCTGGTCTAAGTAATGGCTTGTTCGTGTTTTCGTGCATCTTTGCAACAATGCAGGATGAACTGCCATTGAATATTTCCACATTTTACTCAAATCAAATCAAATCAAATCAAATCGTTTATTTGTGATGCATGGGTTAAATACAGGTGTTCATTACATTAATTATAAGCTTATAATGTCCATTCCATGATCAGCCACTTGGGCATACAAATGATAAAATAATACAAAAAAAATAAGATTATAGAATTCCAAAGATTTGACATAAATTGCATTTCATATTAAATATAAATTCAGACAGACACAATTACGTAAAAACACAACTACAATAAATTATCGTCAAGCAATACAAGAAACACTTAAACAGTTCCAGTCAATAAAAAATCAGCAACAGAATAATAACATTTTTCTAATAAAAGTTTTAACAATTTATTTTTAAACACATGAGTATTGCTACATTCTTTTATGTCATTAGGAATCTTATTGTAAATTTTAGTGGCCATAGCAAATGCACTTTTCCCAAAGAGGGTAGTTTTATATTGACTGGCAACTTTGTTATATAAATGACTCCTATTTCGCGATCCGTGCTGTAATGTAAATAACGATGGATGATGTCTTATAAACAAGGCCATTTCAAAAATATATAAGGATGGGACAGTAAGGATGTTTAATGTTTTAAAGAATTCCTTGCAGCTGTCAGTTCTTTTGAGACCACACATTGCTCGCACGCACCTCTTTTGACATTTAAAAACTTTATCCCAGTTGGTAGTATTTCCCCAAAATATTATGGCATATCTAAGTCTGGAGGCAACGTAACTATGATAAGCTACGAGCAATGTGTTAAGATTAACCTTTTTCGCTAGCATGTATAAAGCATAAGATGACTGTGATACTTTTTTGCAAACAAATTCTATATGACTTTGCCATTTCAAATTGTCATCTATATGTAAGCCAAGAAATTTTGTTGTAGTCGTCAATCCAACTTTCTCACCATTAAATTCAATTCGAGTATGTAAAGTATTTTTTGTTTTCTGTTTGAATTGCATTAGTTTAGTTTTGTTAATATTAATTAATAAATTATTATTCTGTAACCATTGAATTATGGAATTAAAACTACTATTTATAACATTTTCATCACTATAAACAACCGTGCAATCATCAGCAAATAGCACCATACGGTCTGTAGTACATTTTGGAAGGTCATTGACATAGATAATAAAAAGTGGTGGGCCCAAAACACTACCTTGTGGAACTCCATATTTCATTTTCCTACTCTTGGACTTATAATTTATAACATGTTTCGTACTAGGTGAAATTTTATCAATACTTATAGTCTGAGTTCTATTGCTGATGTAAGATCTTAGCAACTCTAAAGTGTTGCCCCTAACACCGTAGGTTTCCAGTTTACTCAATAGTATGTCATGATCCACATAGTCAAAGGCCTTTGACATATCCATGTACAAAGCATAGACGGGCTGTCTTTTGTCAACTCTAGGGTATATTAAACTTAAGAAATCATATATAGCTAAGTTTATGGACATATTTTTACGAAAGCCTTTCTGATCCGGTGTAAAGATATTATTTTTTTCGAAGTAGTCGTTCAGATTATTGTATATGGCTTTCTCAATGATTTTGGAAAACGTTGGAGTTAAGGCTATAGGCCTGTAATTTCTTACATCAGTTTTAACATCCTTTTTATGGAGCGGTTTAATTATAGTATGCTTTAACACCGATGGAAAGATTCCCTGTTCAAAGCACATATTTACAATATAGCTCAGTACAGGCGAAATTATGCGAGATACGGATTTTATTACCAACACACATATGTCATCAAAACCAGTGCTCTTAGTGTTATTTAATTTTTGTATGATTGTTTCGATTTCCAAAGGACTAGTGGGACTGAGAAAAAACGACTTCGGTGACCCATATGTGCATGTAGATGATGTTGGGTTATTATTAAC
The DNA here is from genome assembly GCA_949774965.1 of Diarsia brunnea. NCBI lineage: Eukaryota > Metazoa > Arthropoda > Insecta > Lepidoptera > Noctuidae > Diarsia > Diarsia brunnea. Next base: position 515,023 of record OX459006.1, read on the forward strand.
CGTAGTGCTAGTCTGAGGCTTAACCATATCTGCATAGTAGTCATTAAACAAGTCAGCGATTCGTTGAGGGTCTGTGATTTTATGTTTGTCTATTACCAGTTCACTTATTGTCTCAGGAGGGAAATTTTGTTTTCTGCCATTTATTATGTTCCAGGTGGCTTTCGATTTGTTTTTAGAATTTAGAATGTAATAATTATTTTGAGATTTTTGAGTTAGTTTAATGATTTTGTTATATCTTAAAGAATATTTTTTAAAGTTCGATTTATCTACGTTATTTTTTGATAATCTATATTTCCAGAGAAGAGAACGTTTATGTTTACTACATTTCTTAATACCACGTGACATCCATTTTGATCTAACTGCTGTTTTATTTTTAATTTTAATTACTGGAAAGCATAATTCGTAAAATAGCCTAAATAAATCATAAAATGAATTAAAAGCATCATTTGCATTATTTAATTCATACACTTCAGTAAATTGGAGCTCTTTAATACACTCTTTAAATTTTTTTAAATTATCTATAGAATAGTCACGTTTAAACGAAAACCAATAGTCAAATGTACAGGTTTTTTTGACTGGAAATGATATGTATTGCGCCTTATGATCTGATAAACCGAGTTCCAAGACTGTTGAAATGGCACCACGAATATTATGAAAAATATTGTCAATGCAGGAACCACTACTTGGTCTTGTGGGCTCATTGATTGCTTGTGTTAAATTAAATCCCGTAGTTAATTGTTCCAATTCCAATGTGTACTTATTTTTTTTCAACATATCAATGTTAAAATCACCACAAACAACGATTTTGCTATTCCCATATTTTGCAAAGAGGTACAAAATGTCATTAAAATTATTAAAAAACAAGTTAATATATTTATTATAATTATTACTTTTTGGAACCCTGTAGAGACACAAAATTATCATATCGTGGTCAGTCAATTTAATTGCAGAGCATTCAATAACATTAGGGATACTATACTTCTGAACAGCGTCAAGTACGACAAACTTAACATAGTACTTCTTGATAAAAAGTCGATTTATCGAAGATGTAAAGCGTTTGCTTCTGGGAATGAATTAGAACGTTTTCGATTAGTTTCTCACGCAAATGGGTGACTGTATTATTTATAGGTGACGGGCTGCTAACCGACCTATCACTTGTTACGCAATATTATTATTAGTTCAACTGGAACTACATGAGTAGGTACTGCGAGTGCAAATTACCCGTACAATTCATAGCAAATGTTTATTATGTACGAAATATATCATGTGGCTCTTCATTTATTTTATCTTTAGTGTCACTGCTACAATTACCTTCTCGTCACCATTTTTATGTCAAAAGTGAAAACTAAAGTTTAACAACATAAAATGCAAAACAACCTTTACGAAGCTCATTGAAATCGATCAAATCCGAGGAGGTCGCAGATATTGATTACATAAATAAATAGTTCCTTGGTATGAAACTGATATACCTACATCACACTTCCATTTAATTTATTAAGAATGCGACTTTTTAACGTAAATGAGACTTTCATTATTCAATTTAACATTTTTGAACGCAATCCATTTCAATCAGCTGTCAGAAGTAATGGCGGACATCTGTCAAGTTGGAATGGCGAATTTTAAAATATGCAAGTGCATTTCTTAGTGATTTTATAGTTTTTTTATGTAACAGAAATATTTATCTGGGTTGGCGACACAAGTGGCCGATGCAACTGACTGCAAAAGTATTTATTAAGCTATATTTTTTGCATTAATACGAACATATTTTTCGATTTTGGTCAGCTTTACGTATTGTAATAAGTTCGCGCCATATCTGTTGTTATGTCACTTTCACTTTTATTTACAGATTTCAGATTTCGATTGTTATTTCATTATTTGAGAGTATTTTTGGTATTTGTTACGCAAAGAATTTTAATGAAGTAGCCAGACCAGTTAGCTATATTTAGAGTTCTAGGGCATTTATAACGTATCTTAACAATGTTCGAATATTAAATTTAATAAAAGCCAATGCCAGTTAGGAGTACTTGTTTACCCAAAAATACACCAACTTGAATATTATAAATAAAGCATATATATGTTATAATTAGCATATTTTGTGACATACCTATAAATAATTTAATGGAAGGTTAAACTGATGTATGAGACATGTTATCTAATAATTAATTAAAATCTAGGTAAATAGTGATTGCCAACTAATTTGTGGCAATAATTAAAGTGGTTAGCATCAAACTAATTACTTTTCATTAGCGAACCGCGATCGCTGGAATATCTGAATGTGGATTGAATTACAGTCAAAGATAATTTTGTTAAATTAGGAAACTATTTGACTACTTCATCGGGATACTTAGCGGTCGTGAGCTATGGCCCAAGGTTGGGTTACATTTTTGGATCTATTTCTAGGCTGGGTAAATAAATGGAGAGGTATATAGTAAGGACCTATCTAATAAAATATCTTGCTCTCTTAATCGTGATATTTTGTATTAACAGTCTGTGGCACCATCGATATGTGGACATCGCTGTAAACTCTTTAACCAATTTGAATAATCCTTTCCTCACTGTTCATAAAAAGTTTAATTTATCGCGAATATGCAAAAACGGAAGCCATACTTAATCATCATAATAATCATCGCAGTTTTCCCATAGCGAAAGTAAATGTTATCCATTCAAAATATAACTGCGACGTCCATCTCTGGCTTACAAAGGCGTTATCTAATATTGTTGGTGTTGTGCCGACAATGTATCGTGTTCCAAGCGATAGTGTGACATTACACTATGTATTATGTAAGGAGTTGCGACCCGGTGTTTTTATGAAGCGACCTGTATGCCAGTATCACAGATACATGGGTGTTTTGTTCCAACCAAACGTAAATACTTGGTTTATTATGATGAAGTATTGTGTAGTAATAGGTCAGCACTAGCAGTTTCCTTCCTTCTTACGAAGTGTCTGTTTCAGTAGTTCGGTTTGGTACCGTACCTATATTTGTGGGGAGAATTGCTGGTGTCCTTTGTTTTTGGAGGGTAGGAATTCATCTAATTTCTCCTCCCGCTCTGGGCGGAGCGGTAGCTTATTCCACTTTTCCACCCTGAGAAAATCCCCTGAGGGGGGAAAACTCCTGGAAAACTGGACTCGGGTGTAAAAAATGTCCAGAAAGTCCCCTTGGCGGAGTGTCAGACTTCTATTGAGTAAAAACCACCCATGATCCTTCTTAGCCCTTTGTATCGAGGCTGCGGTATCTCTTTCGAACAACCCGCAGCCCCGACGGGATTGTTGGGGACCTAAAGACCGTGGCTATGGCTATTAATGTGTGTCGTATTTGTAAAACAACTTTTTTTTTTTTTTTTAAAACGTTGCCCCACACTAGGTATTTCTCCTGTATCGTGGGTGCGTTCACAAACATTTAAACTCACATACACAAATACCCGGAACAATTATCTGTAGGTCATGAAAATATTTGTTCCGTGCGGAAATCGAACCCGCGACACGCAGCGCAGCAGTCCATTGCTTGAGCCACTGCGCCAACCGTGCCGTCAAACTCACTTTAACAGGAATAACATATTTTCCAACACACTTGCTCATAAAATGACTCTAATTTCACCGCAATTAGGCACATAATGACACAACTGTGACTTTTCTTAGCTGCAGGAGTAATGTACGCTGCTCGCTAGCTTGTGTCAAGTCGATACAAAATCGAATTTTCCACTATCGTTGACCTGAATTTAAATAGATACACTTACTTTTGCTAGGCCCTCTGTTGTTAATTTTCATGTAAAGTGCATTCGCAAGAAACACTTAAGTCTTAGATGAAAGGGAGGACAAAAACAAAAAGATTTTATAAAGTTTTGAGAAATCTCTCTATTAATTTAACCCTGACATGAACCGAAGCATGTTAATTCGTTGGAAACTACTAAACTGTATTATGTGAAACTCGCGGTTAGACAGCGTGTGATAAACAGTGACTCATATTATGTAAATGTATTGTAACGACTTCGAATAAATAAACTAAAAGAGATTTGTAGGCCGAATAAATATTTAGCTGGTAAAGTTTAGACACAGTTTTTTCTGTGCTAGGTATTGCTAAGTGTTGAAATATTATCAAACTTGTCCGTTTTCAAAAACATTAAGTGACATTTTGAGAATTGTGCATTAAGAGAATTAGGTTATTTGAGAATTGGACATTCAGAGAACTAGGCCTTTTGAGAATTGGCCATTTTGAGAATTAGTCCTTTTGCGACTCTGTTGCCATTTTGAGAATTAGGCATTTTGCGCCTAAACTATCAAATGGCTAACACGCTAACAGTGCAAGACTGTTGAGTTGGTCTCGGAGAGTTCGCTGTGCCAAGCCTTGGGAATCTAGGTTTTAGTAAAGACTAAAACCTAGATTCCCAAGGCTTGGCACAGCGAACTCTCCGAGACCAACTCAACAGTCTTGCACTGTTAACTTGAGGTGATGCTTAGTGTTAATGAAAACATGCATTTAAGAGTTAACTTAAGCAAGAATGTAAGATGGGAAAGCACTACGTAATAGATAGGTAGGCTATTACCTACTTATAATAGGCCAATTAAATTTTCCAATTTCCAAAATAGCAAAAAGCTAAACACAGGTTACCGCAGAAACGCTATAATCAGAGCATATTGTAGGAAAGCGAGTGAAACCGGGCGGTATTATAGTGTAAGTAGAGGCTGTTCTGTTTCTACACAATGGTGGCGGGAAATCTTGGAGTATATCGTTCTGAAGATGGAGGTAAGCAGAGATAAAGGTTCTGATTATTTTGTTATTGTTATGAGCCTATATTTTTTTCTTATTGACTATAACAACATTCTTCAGACAATACAATTTCAGCTTACTGATCTTACGTGATAGCATCATGTCAATATATCTACAACATTATAAAACGACAAAATGTTAGTTTCAAGCTCTTAAATAATGAGCACCACTGACTCAGCACATCTGAATACCAATCACACAGATCTTTGCACGAAATCATTTCATTTGTTCAAACCACAAGGAAACGGACAAAAGTAATGACATAACATCAAATAACGATCATCACAATACTTCCGACCATCAGATAACCTCATCTTCAATGAAAGTCAAACGTCTACGAACACTCACGGAGACGCACGAGTTCTCACGAAGTTTGCTACAGTTTCGCCATACTACGTGCCTCATTTGATACTATCAGTTATTTCTATTGTGGAATCTGGCATAATTTAGGACATTTAGAAGCCGTTCACTTGAACATGGCCGGCTTTAGGATAGATTAGAGAGCTTGAGGTGTAATCACCGTGATGATATGTTTATTGGTGATTGTAGAATAATAAGCAGAGGAATCGTCAATGCCAAATCAATCGCATAAAAGGAGGATTGCACGATACGAATAGTTTGCATGTCATTCTAGTGTATTAAGCTATCTTGATAAAACCAATGGGTACCTACACAAACAATACATGTAAACCTTTTTTCAAGTAATAGGTGTTTTCAATTTCTCTGATACGATATTGTTTTTGCTTAACCGAAATTGAAATTATTTATTTATTACTAGCTGTTCCCGGCATGCGTTGCAATGCCCTTTTTCCTACCTACTACCTGCCTGTGTACCAACTACCTACCTACTACCTCCTACCCTACCTACCTACTACCCTACCTACCTACTACCCTACCTACCTACCTACTACCCTACCTACCTACTACCCTACCTACCTACTACCCGACCTACCTACTATCCTACCTACCTACTACTCTACCGACTACCCTACCTACCTACTACCCTACCTACCTACTACCCGACCTACCTACTATCCTACCTACCTACTACTCTACCGACTACCCTACCTACTCTACTATACTACTTACTACCCTACCTACTCTACTATACTACTTACTACCCTACCTACTACTCTACCTACTACCCTGCCTACCTACCTACCACTTTCTCCTTTTAAACCTTCCCTGGACTTCCACGAATAATTCAACACTATAATTAGCCAAATCGGTCCAGCCGTTCTCGAGTTTTAGCGAGACTAACGAACAGCTATTCATTTTTATATAATATAGCTGTACCCCGCGTGCGTTGCAATGCCCTTTTACCTGCCTACGTACCAACTACCTACCACCTACCTATTACCTACCTACCTACATACATACTACTAATTTCTCACCTTCTCTGGACTGCCACAAATGTTTCAAAACCAAAATTAGACAAATCGGTCTACCCGTTCTCTAGTTCTAGCGCGACTAACTAACAGCAATTAATTTTTATATTATACGCAAACACCATTTGAAAAATCGTTTTTCTATTGGGAAAGAAACAGTAATTATTTGTGATTATTGTGATAATGTCGTATGGTCTGTTTGAAGTTGTCATTCGTTGACTGAACAACTGAACGTCACACAATTGTTTTGCCTTCCCGGAACCTCTCCACTAACACTTGAACTTTATGGGTACGGTATTAAAGCTCAAATTGATTTTACGTTTTAGTTAGAAAACGTTTGTATGGGAAAAAGAAAAGGGCTGTTTTTAGGGCTTTTCCGGCCATTATTCGAATTTTTCTCGCCGTAAGAACCATCCTTGAACTTCAACGAACATTTAAAAAAAAAATCAGCCAAATCGGTCAAGCCGTTTTCATGCCAAGTCGTGACAACGGAAAACGGGTTTCATTTTTATATATATAGATATAATTATGAAATATGATATTTGATATCGTTGCGGACAATGTTAAAGTCATAATTTATTGAATTTTACGCACTTCGATATAAAAATTGGCGTAGGATTTGAATATTTAAATTATCTCTCAACATAACAAATGACATCACGACTGTGATTCCCGCAGGGTTCGGCAGAGGTGTACACAAATACAAATTAATTTAAATTCCTTTACAGGACCGGAATAAAACGAAAATATTAGCCGGATTTCACTGTTCAGTGCAGTAGCAAAAATATGATTGACTAAAACAAAGCATGTACATACATAATAACATACAATTTCTGGTAATAACTTTGAACTCGACCGGTTTAGTAATGTGGCCTAGCATTGTCATTATCAAATTATTTGTTTGTACCCAATGTGGGTCACAGAGTCACAAATTGAGATCATATGTGACATAAATGGAACAGAATGATAGTGCTTGCATCAGTCTTAAGAAGGTAGTTTGTTACTGGATATAATGCAATTTGTAAGTATTGTTTGTAATTTGATTTCTACATTTCTTTGTGTATTTGGAGTACTATTATTTGCAATAGTAAGTGCAGGGTTAGCCTTGAGTTATTTGTGAAATGTTGTACTTAGGTATGTCATACTGTTGTCTAGTTTTTGGAATCTAAAGCCGGTTACAGACTAGTGATATTAATGGAAGCAGTAAGAGATGTCAGCAGTTGTAGTTGTGTAGATGGTTTATATATGCTTTCGGGACTCGTAGATGTTTTGGTTTTATTATAGGGACTACAAAATCACGTATTTTTTTCACATATGTAATTATTTTTCTGAAGGATTTGTACAAAAAAAGGGAGCTTTGGTAAAGTGGAAAATGAAAAGCATATTATTTCATATATTACATATATAAATAAAAGCATATAGGTGAGCATAACCCAGGCACACAAATCATGCAAGCTATCTACAATCTAGCTCTCCCGATCTACTTCCCATTGGCAGAAGATCACCACCTCTTGTCGATAAACCTCGCTGTATATCACACGGTAATTATATCTGCGTATGATTTGACTGATCGCTTGGCTGCACTATATACCGGACTGTTCATGAATTATTTTGTTAGGCTGAAGAAGGGAAATGTAGATAGTGTATAGTTCACTGTACACCAAGTGTTATGCAGTTCTTTAACAGTAAACAGTAAAGTTACGGATACCTGGAAGTACGGACTAACATAATATTAAATTGCAGAAATGGCATGGTTACAAAATAACTACTGTTTGGCAGTAACAATACCATATTTGAAGTGCATGCATATTATTTACATGGTTTACTCTTTTATACATATCACTGTGACACAGGTGGTATTTATTAGCATAGATACCACGCTTGTAATCCCCAAAAGGTAACGCAGAGGTGTACCTAATAGCATATCGCCATTTTGCCAGTGATATTTAAATCCTGGCAATAATCCAGACTCCCTGTCTGCTACTGAGTAATTCCTGACTGAAAAATCAAACAACACTGCCTGACCCGGGAATAAAACTTACGATCTCACGCTCAGCAGTCACCCTTGCAACCACTACACCAATGAGGCAGCTATCTATCTATCTATCTTATATAAAAGGCAAAGCTGACTGACTGAGGATTAACGCACAGGCCAAACCATTAGAGCTAGAAACTTTAAATTTCGCACATGTATTCCTCGATGTAGGCATCTACTAAGGAAGGATTGTGGTGGAAAAGGGGGGGGAAAGTTTGTATGGAAAATCAACATTTTCACGCGGGCGAAGCCGCAGGCAAAAGTTAGTTAAGAATGTATCTTCATGTTGAGCCCGTCGCCGTCGCCGTCGGTGTGTAGTGCGGTTCAGTAAGCGTCAATTAGTAATTAGCGTTATCTTAATAAGATAATTGACTCTCTTAGTAACGCGTTATTATGGTTACGGGTATATTATGAGAGGTTAATGTTACGGTTATTATGGTGAGGCTTTCAAATAGTTTTGTGTCGTCTTTTCAATGATGCAGGACGTTGGCTTTAGTTTGTTTGATTGATGATCTGTTTTGCTTTTGTGACGTTTTTTTTTGTTTTGGTTGTGATGTCATGACGCTAAAGCCATTTAGACGATATTACCATCACAGCGAACAGTTTTAGTAATTTTTATTAATAATAACTTCTGTTTTTTTCTGCATTTTATGTAGAAGAAGGTATTACAATAAAATAAAACCTATCCTTGAAAGGATCTTCAAAGGATATAGTTTTGTTTTGGTTAATAACATTCATAAGTGAAGGTATTATTTATTAACCTTTTTTTTTTTTTTGGGGGCTGGGAAATCATCAAATAACCCCTCCCGCTCTTGGGCAGAGCGAAAGGGAGTGTCAGACTTCTACTGACTAAAAACCACCCATGTTCCTTCTTAGCCCTTCATGTCGAGGCCGCGGTATCCCTTGCGAACAACCCGCAGCCTCGACAGGATTATTTATTAACCTTGCTCAAAGTTTTTTTGACCATCTTTTAAGTTTAAGCAAAGTTTTATAAATAAAATCCTTAGTCCGTAGTCTTTATCCACGAAATAACTTCATTATAATCATTGCTCTAGTCGTATGTAGTAACACATACATATATGTAATACTCCGCTAATAGGTCACAGCCAACCGAATACCTCTGACATCAATTGACACATCAGTGTGGCAATCCATGGTGTTTTGGTACTGCACACAAAATGCGTTATATAATAATAGTAAGTACTTCACGGTACATACTGTAAGTGACTAAAGGTTATGGCGGGCCAACAAAAGCCTGCTAATGTTATCACCATGTGCGTGAGCATAATTTGGGATAGGGTTGGCAGAAGTAACAATTTAACAAAAAACTGTTCAACAGCTTTAAATGCTATGAAATATTGACCTGACAGCTCTTGAACAGCGTCCTATTTTTACCCGACTGCGACGAAGCCCAAAAGAAGGGTTATTTGATATTGCAAAATGGGCCAGGCTTTGACCTCAATCACGCCTGATAGAAAGCGATGGATGAGGTTTATGATGGAACGAGCTGTGAACTGTGTTCCAAGCCTAGACCGTATCGAATTACACAGTTTAAGATTTTTTTTCGGACACCTTTTTTGGAAGCGAATTGTTTGCGTAGGAGATCTAATCATGTGTACGATTACATCGCACATTTAATGAAGTCGCTAGCATAAGCATTTTTACCGTATTGTAAAGTAACTATGGAAATATATTATTCTACTACTATCTATTTCTTCCATCTAAACTTATCAATTGTATTGGAAGTCAAGGGCTCGTACATCATGCTTTGAAGAAAATTGGATAGCTGGGGTATTTTACCCATTCAAAAAATAAAAGAAGTAGAACGAAAAGTAAACTCAAGGTGAGACCAATACAAATCCTGTCAGAACCATGGTTTTAAATCAATGCAAACATCATTCTTTTATCATACCAAGTTTCGTCGGCGCACCTACCAATTTTTTTCTCATAAATAATTTTTAATTACCCAAAATTTCTAATCCTTCTTTGCCAGCCCTAAGTTTCTCCGTATGACATAATGCGCGGAAGAGATTCGACCTTGACCTTATTGACACTTTCTATGCGCGCGCGCCGCTCGCCGGTCGCTTACGCCACGCTCGGCTCGGCGGAAACACCCGAACGTTTGAATATGCACCGAGCACTCGCCATTGTAGAACATTCTCATCACATTTGCATTTTTATATGCTTTTACGTGAAATGTTCTCTTTTCTATGTTAATGGCTTGCACAGCCGTTTGTTTTGATTTGTGTGCGATTCGAGTTATTTTGAACGTGTTTTTGTATTATTGTAGGTATTCGGATTATATCACTGTTACATACATTATCTAAGCTTACATATTTATAGAAGCGAGTATGTTTTACCAAAATAGTTTTAGCGAGAGGAAGGTTCATTGTAGTAAGAGAGACAACTTAATGGTCGACACTAAATGTGGATTATTAGATGAAATCTGCATGCGTCTGCGTTTACTGACTATTACTGCTGAGCATGAGGTTCTGGGTTCGATTCCCGGGTCGGGCAAAGTGTTATTGGGTTTGACCATCACGAATTTCTCAGTGGCAGCCATGGAGCCTGAATTTGTGCGCGGTTGATGGCAATAGGCGGCGGGAGAACTATGAGGTACACCTCTCTGCCTAACCCAACAGGGAATTACAGGCGTGATGTTATGCTATACTTTTCTTTTTAAACGATCCACGTCACATATTTGAACACAAAAGCACAATTGTGATAGACCGTCACAAAATACTTCGCGACTATAAATTAGGATCATTATAAGAACACTAGAAGCCACACGTTCTACCTCAGCGTGAATACAAAACAAGAGCGCTATTGTGTGCTTTCAAAACTAGGAGTTAGAGAAAAATGTGCGTTTAGTGCGCCAGGGTTGTGCACTGAGATGAATGACTTGCGGGTGTTACAGTGTCTCGTGCCGGTGATGTGATGCAATGTTCTGCGGTTCAGTTAGGGATGGGAGGAACGGTTTACAGTGATCTACTCTATTTTTACCTGACTTCGGTGAACCCCAAAAGGAGGGTTATTAAATGATGATAGTCGTACATTAGCAGACTGTAATGATAGGTACATTGATCTTTAGAAGAGGAACACGAACATACTGAGAACGTGTAAAGGATCAGTTAAAATGCTATGGACAACCAGATAAAATGCTATGGACAACCAGATAAAATGCTATGGACAACAAATAAAACGCTATGGACAACCAGATAAAATGTTATGGACATCCAGATAAAATGGCATGGACAACCAGATAAAATGCTATGGGCAACCATATAGAATGCTATGGACAACGAGATAAAAGGTCTGGTCTGGAATCTCCGAAGGGTTAGGTAGAGGTGTATATAATTGTACACCCGCATTTCGCTCATCTAATAGGCGGTGAGCTTATTACGATCCGTACCGGGCACAAGTCCAAACTCTGTGACTGCTACAATCGCGTTAGCGGTCTCGACCAACGAGGAGTTATATGGTTTTTAAACTAAATATAATATACGTAGTATAAAAAAGCTTGCAGTTATCGTAACTTAGCAACCCTACAGGTAAGCGCTGCGGTGTGCGGTGCGCGCAAGTGATTGTGACGCAACACGTGCGCTCGCGGCAGTGGGATGTCGCCCTTACGTGTGTGAATCAGACAACATTCTAGCTAATATCATATTGTTACAACTTATCTTTCTAGATATATTTCTAAGTTTATATCGTTCACGTCTGTCATGGAAAAAAGGGAATTGTTTTGGAATACACACATACTTAGCCGGTCCTCCTCCCAATTATGTTGATGACTCAGGCCTCCTCTCTAGGAGAGGTTGGTTTTAAGACATTTTCCTCACGATGTTTCCTTCACCGTTTTGAGAGTAGTGGTGATGAAATAAATTACACCAAGAAATGCGCCTGCTTGGGTTCGAACCCACGACTTACTGTTCGTAAGTCGGGACCACTGGGCAGTTTATGTACAGCTAGTGCTTACACACAGATCTTTTTGTTTCTTATCTCAATGAGATATCACCTCGCCAAACTAGTAGCAATTAGCCGACACAATTTAGATTGTCACCGACACTATAAGAAGTAGAAGTGCTTACTTCCTTTTAACTTCCGCTAAACAGAAGAATAGATCAGACATGTTTTGCTGCTAATTTAAACGAGATAATAATGAAAGTTGAGCCAATTAATTACTATTTCCGTAATAACACTGAATTAAAAACTGAAAGTACTAACTCACGGCCCGCATGCACGACATTGTTGATAGCCACACTATTGCAACATGCAGGTGATTGACTGCTGGCTTCGTTGAAATGTTCCTGTATTACCTACGAGTGTGTTATGTCTAGTAATGACCTCGTCCTCTTTAGATGTTATTTCCATGTCGATATTTTCGGCTACAAAGAGAACTTTTTAACAGCGGGCTAGTATAACGATTTGGTGTTAAAGAAAGCAGAGGTGCATAATGAACTAATTGTGTCTTAATAAAATGCTTAAAAAGGCTATTAGCCTGACTATGTTGTTGGTGTAGTGGTGGCAAGCGCGAATGCTGACTAAGAAGTCCTGAGTTCTATTCCCAGGTCGGGCAAGGTGTTATCGGGTTTTTCCACCTAGAATTTCTTAGTAGCAGCTACAGAGTCTAGATTCATGGGACTTTAAGATATTTGGTGAAATATGGGTACAACTTTTTTTTTTGTGGATTTCAAAAAACCCCTCCCGCTCTTGGGCAGAGCGAAAGGGAGTGTGTCGGACCTCTACTGACTGAAAACCACCCATGTTCCTTCTTAGCCCTTCATGTCGAGGCCGCGGTATCTCTTGCGAACAACCCGCAGCCCCGACGGGAATATGGGTACACCTACTCTGCTTAACCCTTCGGGGATTATAGGCGTGATGTTATGTTATTCAAAATTTATTCCGCCTTTTTTTTCTAATTTCTTATAATTTTTTTAGATATTTTTCGATGTTCTATAGACGAAATGACACAAGATAAAACGTATTGTTACGTCTTCTACTACAATCTAGGTCACTAAAACAATAATAAAAATATGCTATAAAACAATAGAAGTAAATTAACCTATTGCATCGCTATAAATGTTAAGTATCAATTTAGTAGATATTTACAACATACTCAAGTATTGTTATTATGTTATATAAACAGAATTTCATTGGTTTTCGATATCATTTTGTTGAAGTATACATTGCATCATCTTTGAGTACAAATTATTAAATACATTCATGACCCATATTCCCAAAAAAGAAAACCATTATTCTTCAAAGGATTTCAAATTGGAACGTCAAATCCTATATTGATTTGAGCTTTCGAGAAAAGTTTAAAATAAATCAGAAGAGGAAAAAGCTTTACACATTTTCTCGTTTGAAATAACATTTAACCGTCATTTTGCCAAGAATTCCACCGAATTCTGCTAACTGTGACTTAAGATATGTTCAAACGACACTAACCGATTTATCTGTAACTTGTAACTTCAGATTGTGAAATATTACCACTGCACACTGCTGGGGTCGAAGTTTTGATGTACGTTTAACTTTAACTTAGCTCGCAGTTTCGACTTGGACTGATAGAATCTGCCACGAATATGAGGTTTTATTTCCTTTAACTTTTTATACATTTCTTGGGCGAGTTTTATAGGTCTGATTATGGCTTACATGGAACTATTTCAATGTTAGTTTTTATTATCGCTTATATGCTTACTGCTCGTATGTTAAGTAGATATTGACTGATATATCAGATTTAGGACATCATCATTGACCCCTGGATCAGACCTAGGACATCATCATCTGCCTAGACTTTTGTTTAGCTTTTCAAGGATAGAAATTTCAAAAACTATAGAAAGGACATTTTATATCTAGCTGTTTACATAAATCTTTTAAGTTATCAACTTACCGCCAGCTTAAAGTGGACCATCTTGGAGGACGGCGGCTTTCTTCTGCAAGAGAACATTACTAATTAACATACATAGTTACAAACTAAGCAAAGCTTTTATAATTACAACTTAAGTAATAGTTAATTAGCTCCCTCTCGTGTGTAGTGAGATCTATTATACGCACTTACGGCCACACTTAGCAAGCCCGACCGGCGCGGCTTATTATACTCCTGTTTCACTTTAAACGACGGAAAATGGGGCTTTCAAATTACTTTATAAGTATTTTAATAAAAGCGAAAATGTGATTTATTTTTAGTCCCTTTTGTGAACTTGACCTCCGACTGTTCAGGCTACTATGTTATTAAATTGTAACTGAGTTTTCATTTAATTTTACTTGAAACTAATTTGAAGCTTAGTTACTTCGTTTGCTTAAATATTGTTAACGGTCCGAGATTTCATTTTATTTAGAGCACTAGTTTAATGTTTTGGGCTCCGTGGAATATACAATAACTGTGGCCCGTGTCGGCTTTGCACGGGTGGACGATTATTTTTAATACTTGTAATAAATATGTAGCATTCTAATCGTGAAATTTTTTTTGTGGAATCGATCCTATCTTTTTTGTTTAATCGTTACAAACATTCAATTTCCTTTTTTATATTAGTGTAGATATTGTTCCTATTTAAAGGCCAAGACAGCTGGCAGTAACTTAGAAAACATTTCATATTTCTGCTTTTAAAGGAGACCTTGTTATATGTTCGCTTTTAATTAATATTATTGCTGTTATTATTGGCTCTAATTTATTTCAGTGTAAAAGCTTTGCGTTAATATTGTTTTTAGAAATATTTTCTTTTGATTCTTAATATAAGAAGATTTTTGTTTCTACAAATTAATTATTCCTGATTAGAGTTATCATTATTAGATTTGTGACTGTAATTAAATGTTAATGAATATTAGAATACTCACGTTTCTTACTGGTATATTAGTTGCTACGTACGTAGCGTAAAAGTTATAGAAAAACTACATTAAACTAGTGTTAATTTATACGCATTTTCTGACACTATTCTCCGTTATAAAATAAACTTTAAAGTTAATTAAAAATACTATTTTGAACAACACAGTAACAAACGCAACAAAGTAGAGGTTATACTTTATTTACATAATGATAAGATAGCGAAATAAATTATTTTGTAGTAATTTGCGGTGAGTTGACAGCGGGGCGGTAGGCAGGGTTGCGTTTGTGTCGCAACTTATAATAGTTTCGTATAATTGTTTACTAAGATGTTTCTTAAGATTTGTCACCGTGAAGAATTAGTGGGAAATAAAGTCACGATATTTTTATAGGGATAACTGCATTTTTTTAAACTTCCAAATTATATTGTTACATGTACCTTACTACGTGCAAGAGTTTATTTATTCTAAAACCCTTTGGTAACCAACCGTATTTGCTGCTCGAAGGGACAATTGAATAATTTAAATTATATACTTCACTTATTATAAAATCTAGCTTTCAGTGTCACTCTCTTAAACAAGGATATCTCTATAAATCCTTGCATACAGACTATAAATAATAATATATCACACACCACAAACTTACCAAAAGTTCACAGAATCCGAAAAGCACAGAAAACGTCAACAATAGATGTCACAAACTTCGTGTAATGCCGTGAGAGTTGGGAGCGAAGCGTCCACGTGACGTGCGCACGCGACGATGCTGTGTTGCGGGCTGCGTGCGCGCATCTTCGCTTTATACGACAGCCCCCTCCCCCTACCTGCGCGAGGATATGTAATGCCACTAAATATGCTCTAATAATTGCTCTAATGATAGCTCTGATGATGGGTTCCATCGCTTCAAGGGAAGTGAAAGGTCAGCGGGAGACGTTCTAGCTTCAACATCTTTGTAAAAGTTTCCACAGATTTTCTCGTTACAATACGAGAAACGTATGCCAACTTCACAGCTGTCCATACCAATTATTTAGGTATAGAACTCTTTATTGTTTTGCAGATAATCTTCAACGTTAAACGAAAAAGTTATCGAGCTTTTTTCTGGAAAAGTAAATATAAGCCACCCTTGATTACTCTAAACTTTGATGTGGTTGTCAAATTGATTAGCAATACTGTTTTTATTGGTTTTAAGTTGCAAATCTCATCAAGCAGTGGGTGATTCAGGATTCTCAGCTAAGAATAATTATCATACTTGTCTTTTGTTCTTGAACTTCTGAATCCTAGTCCTTTATTTTGCATCAGAAAAAGGGGATTGACGATGCTTTTCAAATCGTAGAGAAAAAATATTACCTAATATGTTCTTTAAGAACACAGGAAGAAAGGAGGCAGCAGGAATACCCTGATTTGCTTGGCTGAAGACATGTGACAAGTAAATAAAAAAACCAAAAATGTTGGTTGAACTTTACAAAAAAGAAAAAATAAACCGTCATCATCTGCCTAGCCTTTAAACATTTATTTCAAGTAGGCCAGTTACAGGCACTTTTGAATAGTCGAACAAATACTAAATAAACTAATAAACTAAGCTACAGTCCCAGTCACAAGGCATAATAACTGTGAGTGTACTGTAGTTGCCCATTCTAAAGCGTTGGTCTCATGAGAAGAACGGCAAGAAACTCCATTTCCCAACTATGTTGGGGTTGGATTCCAGTCTAACTGGATGTAGCTAAATTCCAGTATTTTACATGGAGCGACTGCCTATCTGACCTCCACAACCCAGTCAATACTGTGTAATACCCTTTAGTAAGACTGTTTGTCAGACTTACAGGTAACTGACTACCTGTACCGACTGCCAAAGATCTAAATATGGCAGCCGGGACCAACAGCTTATCGTGCTTTTCGAGGCACGGAAGAAATTCGGTAAGTAATGGGTGGTCATCCGTCCACAGACCAACCTAGGCAAGCGCGGCTTAACCTAAAGATCGACCCAAGTGGCAGTTATTATTAAACGACGAGCTCCTCCAAAAACAGAATAAATAAAATCATTATTTGTGCTAAACATACGCATAAAATTAAATAAGAGTACAAAAATAATATTTCGAGGGAACATATTTATATGGATGTGCCCCATGAAAATGCGAAGCAGTGGACCATCGCAAAAAATACAAACAGTTCTATTTCTAGTTAGTCTGAAGCAATGCTCAGTAGAGGTTTTCCACTTAATATTAAGTAATTTCTCACAGTCCCTTACAAAGTTACATGTAGCAGATAAGCTGACCCATTCTGTGCTTTGTCCAGCTTGTTTATAGCCGTGCCATGTTATTGTGAGGTAACTTCTGCTGGTGCCCACAATGTAAGGCTCTCTCGACCCTAGAAAAGTGATGATTATTATTCGTTTTGGATACAAATGGTTAACAGGGAAGGGTAATTCAGAAATATCCGCCAATGATCCCTAGAGTCTTACGATTCATTTTGGGTACGAATGGGTAATTAGGTAAGGTTAGTTTATAAATATCAATTAAACTTTCTAGTAAGGATACAATTTCATAACATAACGCTTGTACTGCCTGAAGGGTAACGTAAGTCAGAGGTCTATCCAATGGAAATCCGACATTTTGCCAGTTATGTTTAGGTTCCATGTAATAGCGGGCGAGCCTATTGCCAGCCACCGGGCACAAATATAGACTCCGTGGTGGCTACTTCCAAAATTCCTGATGGAAAAACCCAATAACACTTTGCCCTACACAGGAATCGAACCCAGTACCTCATGCTCAGCAGTAGCGCGTGCGACCACTAGACCTAATGGTCAATCAGAGGCACAATTTGTTGTGTATAAATACCAGACTTTAATAAAATATAAATACTAGACGTGAATACAGACTTTTGCTTGGTGCTACTTTGAAAGATAAAACCGGGAACAATAGCTCGAAATCCAGTGCTACGCTGCTACAATGTGCTACGCAGGTCCGGACTGGATTGGCGTAGCACAGCGTAGCAATGTTACTAGGATTCAATTTTCAATGTTTTATTATTAATCGGCAACACGGTTGGCGTAGTGGCTGAGCGATTAGACTGCTGCACTACGTGTCGCGGGTTCGATCCCCGCACGGAACAAATATTTGTATAACCTACAGATAGTTGTTTCGGGTCTGGGTATTTGTGTATGTGAGTTTAAATG
The DNA here is from genome assembly GCA_949774965.1 of Diarsia brunnea. Lineage (NCBI taxonomy): Eukaryota > Metazoa > Arthropoda > Insecta > Lepidoptera > Noctuidae > Diarsia > Diarsia brunnea. The sequence continues at coordinate 533,200 of OX459006.1, forward strand.
TTTATGAACGCACCCACGATACAGGAGTAATTCCAAGTGTGGGGCAACGTTATTTTAAAAAAAAGTGTCTAGCCTTTTCCCACTGCTGGGCTAAATCCTCCCTCCATTCCTCCCAACAGACACGATTCTGTGCTACTTTTTTCCAATTTTCAAGGAAGACATACTGATACAGTTCATCCAATTATTTCCTTCGTGGTCTCCCGCACCCCCTCGTGATTGTTCCAGGGCACCTATCCAGCTTTCAATAATTTCATTTGTGTATAATTGTAAAATATTGATTTTCAATACTAAAGCAACTCAAGTAGTAAAACTAAGAAACGGAAGTAAAAGCAAACGACGTCGACGCGACGTTTCCATTATGAGTGCATACAGTGTCGCAGAAGTTCTTCTACGGATTGGAAAATGAATCTCAATGTTTCAATTTCAATTAATCTTACATTAATTAGAGACTCGGAGAACTAGGGGTTAAAGTTGATTAATGAACCAAGGGGAATACAAAGTAGTTTAATAGAATTATCTCAAAGAAACTGCCTCGTTGGTCTAGTGGTCGCAAGCGCGACTGCTGAGCATGAGGTCTTGGGTTCGATTCCCGGGTCGGGCAAAGTGTTATTGGCTTTTTCCATCAGGAATTTATCAGTAACAGCTACGGAGTCTGGATTTGTGCCCGGTTGATGGCAATAGGTTCGCCCCCTATTAACTGGGAGTTAAACATAACTGGCGAAATGTGGGTGTACTATTAGGTACACCTCTGCCTAAGCCTTCGGGGATTACAGGCGTGATGTTATGTTGTTATCTCAAAGGAAAACAAAATTGGAAACGAGCAGTACCTCTACCCTTCTTGTTTTCCCCGTTATGTTGTGTCCCAGTCAGTATGTAATCCCCCCTGTCGGGCCTACGGGTTGTTCGAAAGAGATACCGTGGCCTCGGACAAAAAAAAAAAAAAAAATGTTTGATTATCCACCACCGCTCCAGTAATGTTTTTCCTATATCGTAATATTATCACACCTAGAATCTGTGAAGGGTAAGCCACTTTTTTTTTTCTTTTTTGGCGGGTGGAAAATCATCGAATAACCCCTCCCGCTATCTTGGGCAGAGCGAAAGGGAGTGTCAGACTTCTACTGACTAAAAACCACCCATGTTCCTTCTTAGCCCTTCTTGTCGAGGCCGCGGTATCTCTTGCGAACAACCCGCAGCCCCGACGGCCAAGGGGTTAAGGGTTAAGCACCTAGAAGTACATTCACATTTTGTCACTTATGTTTAAGTCCCATGTAATCAGAGGATTGTCTTAAACCCGGCACAAACCAGACTTCGTGGTTACTTTTATATCAGTAACACTTTGGCCGACCTGGTACTCGAACTCAGGACTTATTAGACCAACGAGGCAGTCAAAACCTTTTATATTTTAGTAAAAGCCAACGAAGGCGGACTATTTTAGCCTTTGTACAGACACAAATGAAAGGATGGGAAGATCAAACTCTTTAAACCTACATTCTGGCAAAAAATGAATTTGATTTTGAATCCGACAAAATGTCACCGAGCTGATCTTTTACCAGTTTTATTTGTCTAGACATTCGATATTAACAGCGCACCTTTGGTAGAACAAGGGCATAATTGTCATAAATTGCCAAAATGGCTTAAATATGCAGAAATGCTTTAAAAAGGCCCTTTGAACTGGATCGACAAAGACATTCGTTTAATTCCTTCAAAAAACCGCCAGATGGAAATAGTGGCAACAACAACCTTACAACATTATTAACATAGCTAGACCACATTAAGTACAAAAAATATCTTAAAATGACTCTCCTGTAAAATTGCAAAACCTGCAATTGTGCCCTTGTTCTACCAAAGGTGCGAATTATTAAGTCTTCGAGCGTCCTTATGATCACCCGGTGGATCATAAGACATTCAAGCAATGTTAGCGGACGTTCAAGAGGTTAAAGATGACAAAAATGATATCATGTATTTTGCATATTATGTGATAACGACAATTTAGTCTGAGAATCTGATTTAGCATAATGCATGAACATATTTAACTTTGTAGTAAAAAACAGTTGGATTCTTCAGTAATTTTCATATTTTGAATCGTACTGATTACTATCTCGATGTTGTGGTTATTTAATTATTTTCCTGTTTATATTCTCGCTAGTCTAATTATAAATAAAACCAGCCTGTACTTGTTATTATTTTATTTACCGGAAATATTGATTCTGTTGGAAAAATCGTGTGAAATTAGCCACGTATATTTCTAGGGATGTCCCGAACACTTTTGCGAAATGATCCTGAAAATAATTATCATAATATGATTGTAGGTGGCGCACAAATACCCAACCAATATTACCCATCAATTTAATTGAATACCTATTGGTATTGGTACCTTTTCTGCATGGCCACACACACGCTTACAAATATAATTCCGAGGAAAAAACTACCGGTATAAATAGTTTATAATTATGTAAATTAAAATCTGAACTCGAAACCCGGTTTAAAGAATCCATAAAAATAGAAAAGAATTGTAAGAAGACAGTTATTTTCGAATCAATAAAAATACTTAGTATGGAGTTGCAAAAAAAAAAAAATTAAATCAAAAGACGTGTCGAGGGGCCTTTTCATGGCCAAATAATTATTGCCATCCAAGGTGGCACTGGCAATACTGCCAGCTTTCTGGGCACTACTCCCGTTAACAGTATACGGATGATTTTTTTGACGCACAGGAATTATTTTTTCCCTTTGCAAGTGAAGAAAATAAAAAAGTTTTTCAGACGGATAATAAAGCCAGTTTATCAAATTCTGTAGGTCAAAAAAGATGAGGCGTAAGTAATCTGATGGTTTTATTTCCAAAACTTTCGCACATTTACTTATTTTGATGTAGTACTAAAACTGTACCCAAAATAGTAATAAAAGAAGAACAATGAAGTGCCGGTGACCTTTACCGCTGACCGCAGGGAGGCTGTGAGATGTAATGCTCTAACTAAAATGAAAAGTCAACAAGTTGGTATTATGTCGGCATAAACTTTTACATTAAAACGAGTGAAGCCTGGAGGCAGATTAGTACAAAATCAAGGTGCAGAAGGTTTACAGAACGCGTGTATTTCTATTTCTTAAAAGGTATTGTTTAAAGACGTGTGTGTGTATGGTTTGTTTTTGCAGTGAAAACTTCTTTAGCGGCGTTGTGCACTTTTTTTTGGATGGGTAAAAAATTTTAAACTCGCGTCAGGACACGTGATCTGATCGAAAATTCGTAAGACGGTGCAGGGCGCTTGCGCGAATGTGCGTACGTGTGTGTCAAATGCCAAAAAAAATGAAGTGTCAAGTATTTAACCACATAAATGATAGTACTTTTATGCTGAATAAATAAAGCAATTCGAAATTATTCCCCAAATATTCATAAATGTTCAACATTAATGTTCAAGTTTTCACTTCTGCCGGCACTCCCGGAGTGCAACCCGTTGTTTTTTTAGTACCTCGTTGGTCTAGTGATCACACGCGTCACTTCTGTGCATGCGGTCTTGGATTCGATTCCCAAGTCGGACAAAGTGTTTTGATCAGGAATTTCACAGTAGCAGCCACGGGTTTGTGACCGGTTATGGTTCTCCCCCTATTACATTAATAATGTTTAATTTGGGTGCCTAGTTTGATACCCTTGAAAATCTGTGTTTTTTTTTCTTTTTTAGAATTGTATACTTGTGTGTTTAAAAGCTATGTCATTTGAATTATTTACTTTTTCGCAAATTTTATTCATTTTTAAATATTCTTTAAAAATAAATTTAAAAAAAGCAGTTAAAAATGTTAAAAAATGTACCCCATCGATATCGGGAACAGGGTCCAAAGGGCGGCGGTCAGGCCGCCAGGACTACACAGAAAGGAACCTCCTAAGAATACGAGCCGTGTCCAGGAGTACCTACCGCTTTCTTTATCAAGCCCTTGATCCAGCTGCCTAACGAGAACCACCTCAGGTGTTGGCAAAACTCTAGGCTGAAACGACAATCGGCATTAAAATATTGCATTATTTTTAATACTATTATTTAAATTAATTATTATGTCGCTGTATTTTTTTTAACTTTTGCAAATTGACCTAAGTGGACCTTCTACGAATGTGTCCCGTGCTGTCGCTGTGGTGTGCTGGCGAATTTATAAGTTTTATAGATGTTTATATCACTCTCTAAGTTATATTTAATTATGTGGCCACTGTGTCGTGTAATAGTTCATTTTATTAGGTAAGCACCTAGGTTATAAAGTATACTTACGTATTTTAATTCACTGCTGCTGTACTGCTATTTTAATATGTGTGACTGCTTTAGGTCTGTCTTAAGCATTCTGATAAAGAAAAAATATATTTAATTTCAAAAGTTTTATATTAATAAAGCTTTGGAAAGCCATTGGGAATACCTTTGATGCTTAATGCATAGGTTTTCCCATTGGCTTCCCGTTTGTACTCAACAAACGGGAATACTTCTAAAATAGATGTTTTGTAAGCGTAACGTCATTATGTTCTTAGACAACTAGGTACTACGTAAGTATCATCATCATTAGCCTATTAATGTTCCCACTGCTGGGACACAGGCGTCCACTCTTTGAGAGGGAATGGGCTATAATCTACCACGCGGGCCCAGTGCGGATTGGTAGATGTCACAAGTCTTCGAATTTTTGGTTCTATTACATGCCAGTTTCCTCACGATGTTTTCCTTCACCGCCACGTAAGTATAGGTACCTATGAATAAATCATAATATAAAATAAACTCCTGAATTCTCTGTCCCGGATTTACCCAATAAACGTTGACCCAGTTTCTGAGTACACCTATACAATTTTCAGGATTTTTCTCAAAAGTCAAGCTTCGCGATAAACACGAAATCTGAAAACACGTTGAAGGAGAAGCCATAATGATCTCATTATAAATGTTGGGGGAGCCAAGATAATGAACAATAATGGGCGCATGAATCAGGCTCTGTGCGGGACGTTCTTTACCTTTATTTATACGCTATTTTATGATGACCTTTCAGAAAGGTCAGGTGCGTTTCAAGTGCGTACAACCGGAGTCTGTATAGGAACAAATGTTTATACGTGGTCTGGGTGGCTACGTATAGTGGCGTGGCGTTCTGTGGTTTCTGCTCACCTCATGGAAAAAATACATCATTTTGTATTTGTATTTTTATGAAGACGACTCGAGGAAGACACGATGTACCGACCTCAAATTAATTAGGTTATGGGCAAGGGAATAGGCCAAACCACAAACTCAGCAGGGAGGCTGGAAACAGCTTGATGAGAGTGGATATGGATTGAGCTGATAACAAAGAAAATATTTGAATGTCTTTGACTGAAAAGCATGGAGAGGCCTACGTCTAGTCGTGAATTGTTATCGGCTTACGAGCTTACAATGTTAGTGTTTAAGTGCTTGCGAACCTACACTGCTAATTAATTCAGCTTCAACCTATGAGTTCTCTTGCTTTATTTGCACTTTATTTTCTCTACATTTTGCTTTTCTTGTATCTTCAAGTGAACTCTTAACTTTCTAAGGTAAAATACGAGGTAATGTTTTAGGGCAATTTTATTACAATTGTTTGGTTTGACGAGGAGCTCGTTACTAAATAATATAAATAATTATCAGCTCGAATCAATCTTCAGATTAAGACGCGCCTGCTTAAGTTGGTCCGTGGATGAGTGAGCACCCATTACATACCGAGTTTTCTCCGTGCCTAGGGAAGCACGTTCAACCGTTGGTCCGGACTGCCATTTGTAGATCTTTGATAGTCGTTACAGCTTACTCAGTGGCCCGAAAGTCTGACAACCAGTTTTACCAATGGGTATCGCATTGCCTAGTATTAACTGGGTTGTGGAAGTCAGATAGGCAGTCGTTCCATGTAATTTTTTTTTTGAAACGTTGCCAAACATTAGGAATTTCTCCTGTATCGTAGGTACGTTACAAAGATTTAAACTCACATACACAGAATACCCAAACCCGAAACAACTATCTGTAGGCCATACAAATATTTGTTTCGTGCGGGGATCGAACCCGCGACACGCAGCGTAGCAGTCCAATCGCTCAGCCACTGCGCCAACCGTGCCGTCCAAAATACTGGTATTCGGCTGCATCCGCTTTAACTGTTAGACTGGACGCCAACCGCACTTGACGCATTTTTTGGTAATATTCAAGCAGTTCCGGTTGTTATCAGATACAGCGAGATAAACCATTGGTGTCAAGTTCTAGTCTAATGCGGCAGTTTGTATTCATAGTTAACACGAGATGACGCGACAACGGGTGCCCGCGCGCACGCGTCATGGCAGTCTGTGGCGCATTTACTGCGTTTCATTCGTTTTTGCGTTTGAAGTGATGAGTATGGCTATTATATATAGATCTGAAAATTTGATTGTATTTGGTATAAAGTCAGTTTATAAAACGATTAGTATCGATCTAGAATCTAGATTCTTAACTTGATGAGGAATTGTTTTGGAGTCGTTATCAGTTATTCCCCGAAACCTATTTCAGTAAGTTTTACAGAATTCATGTTCCGTGCGGTTAATGATACTCGGTATCTGTGATTTGTTTGTTTATTCATTTCTTTGGTTATTTGAGTCGGTGTCACGGTAATATTGAGTATTTTCATCTGGCTTATTCTTCCTTGTGTCAGGACATGTCTTTCCTGATCTTCATTAAGACAGTTGTTGGTTCAAAAACATGTCACGTTTCGCAAGCTAAGCATTCATATTCTAGTAAGTAAGTTTAGTACTTTAAATTAGTAATACGATTCGTATGTTATAGTTGGACATTGATAAAATGAACTTTGGTATGAACAGTCGTTTCCATCTGCCACCTAAGCCTAATGGATATACTTCACAGATTGTAATAGTTTTAGTATAATAAATCAAATAATTCCAATAAAATTATAGAAAATACGGACTGGGCGCCTCCGTGCGCCTCAAGTGGACCTGGGCAGGACATCTGGCTAGACGCGGAGATGGCCGATGGAGCAAGGCATTGACTGAGTGGTGGCCAAGGTTAGGCCATAGGAACCAGGGCCGTCCTAAAGCTCGTTGGGTTGACGACATCGTCAAAGTCGCGGGAAACACCTGGATGAGAGACGCACAGGATCGGGACATGTGGCGGAAGAAAGGGGAGGCCTATACCCAGCAGTGGGTGATTCCGGGCTGATATGATGATGATGATATAGAAAATACACAAGTGCATTACAACTGCTGTCAATCTTATTCAATCAGCATCAGACTGTGATTTCCAATTCTGCAAACGAAGACCTTGTACTTTTATATGTTCTGTGGTAAGTCTAGAACTGTCTCGAAAAGGTCTCAGTTCAAGACCATTTTCTAATGCAATGACATCACTATTTACCAAACTATCACGACCCATGTCTACGAAGGACATTGGCAGGAAGGTGCGCAGTATGACATGTGCCAAAAACGGTGAGATGAACCTTGGCAGAGCGTTCTAAACTAAGATGTTATCTAGAGTCGTGACGATGCGTCATGTAGGTGTCAACAACCTCGCTATGGTTTTATTGTGGTCGTTCTGTGGTACTTTATGTTCTAGGAAAAAGCGTGAAGTCGCTATTAAAGCTAGGGAATTGTTATTTTTTTCTCTTCACTTAGTCATCATCCTCGCATCCAGCAGATCCCCGCAACCTTCACTAGGTAATTGGTCCACGTAGTGGGAGGCCGTGCAACGCAACGTCTTCCGGTTCGCGGTCGCCACTTTAGAACTTTACTTTACTTTTTTATTATTTAGTATTGGGGACTTTTATACAAGACCTTATCACGTAAAATTAATAACATCAATTTAATTAAACTATAAATAAGCAACTCTGGGGTTAGGAAGCGACAAAATATGATGGAACATACAAACATCGCGTACTTTTTTATCTCGAACTCGCAAAAAAAATTTCTTGCAATTTAGACCTCCTGCTCAACAGTCGCACTTACGACCACTAGACTAAACAACACAATTTAATGAATAGCGTGCTGCCTCGTGGCTGAGTGTGATTGCAGAGCGTGATGTACTGGGTTTAGCTCCCAGGTTGGCTTATTCCGAGGTATCTAAAATTGTGCCGTTAACGGCAGTACAATCGCCTATGACTGCCAATTTTTCTTAATTGCTAACAGCAATTAACTACGACAATATACTTTGAACTCTGATTCTCTACCTCGTTTGTTTTTAAATAGTCTCTTTTGTTCTTAGCAAGTAATGATAACAATTAGTTTGAACATTAATTGACTTTATTACATGTGATAGCGATCCTTTATAACGAAACTAATTGTTTGAATGATGTCAGTGAAGCCGTAAACTTGTGGTTTCTCATAACGCAGGAGACACGATTCATGACACACAGATCTCGATGTTCTATTTCGACACTCGCGTTGAAATAGCATATAATCATGAATATAATCAGTCTATAAAGTTCCCATAGTTGGGACTTATGGTTGGGACACAGCCACCCACGCCTCCTCTATCTGCGAGTGAGGAGTGAGCCACAATAAGGGCAGATCTCGGGTTGATGGCTGTCGCATGTTGTTGGCGATGGTCAACCTTTTTGTATCTTTTATTTTTATTTTTTAATACGTGTTGTTAATATTTCTTGGTAAGTCATATTTATTAAATCGTTTTATTGGCCCACCTTCCCCGACCAGCATTCATCCTGATTCATTATTATACAGTCCACAATTAACACATGTTATCGAAATTGTTGGTTGTGTTGGTTTCTTGAACATTCTTGCTTTAAAGTCCTTCATTGTATTGAGAGCAGGGGCGACTCTTAAGAATGCGTCTTAGTATACGTTCTCATCACTTCACAACTCTTCGGCGCATTGCAAAGACGTACTTTCTAACCTTCAGGCGATGTTCGGCTTTACTATCTGTAGTAAGAACTCATACTTCTGAAATAATCTCTTAAGTCTAAGTAAGAGGGCTGCGGGTCCCGTCGGGGCTGCGGGTTGTTCGCAAGAGATACCGCGGCCTCGACATGAAGGGCTAAGAAGGAACATGGGTGGTTTTTAGTCAGTAGAAGTCTGACACTCCCTACCGCTCTGCCCAGAGCGGGAACAGTCATTTGATGATTGCCCACAACCCAAAAAAAGTCTTAGTATTAATAATCAGAGGATATAAATGCTTGCACATAAGTGCTCTAAAATTGAAACTCTGTGTTAAATGTTCCATAATGAAAGGTATTATTAAACTAGTCCAGTGACTAATATACTCATAATATGAGTCTAATGATGCGATCCATTGCACGATATCTGTTACAAATTGCCGGTTCGCTTTTATTACCTTCACAGTGGGTAAAATTGTGGCTGTTTGGACGAAGTGATTGTTTTTTTTTTCTAAAATAAGGTTCGTATCAAACGGCCGAAACTCAAATGTGTAAAAGAAGCTGAAACTCCTGTGTCATAAAAGGTTTTGTCAATATACACGGTATAAATGTATCGTTCACCTAGCCGACAGCATTTAGTATTATGCATAGCTATGGTTACCAACTTTTTTCTATCAAATATAGTATTTTTTAAGTTAACTTAAAAAATATAGTAGATGGCAAAAATATGAAAAAAAAATTAGTATGTCGTTAAAATTGCGTAATATGTCGCGGTCGACCCCCAGAGCGGGGTTTAGTTAAGGTAAGTATTCTGTGGTTAAGGCTGCGTTCCGCTTTACGCAAAGTATATTATTTTCGCCCACTATATTTATTTTTTAGAAATATAGTATTTGATCCCTTAAAATAGTAGGATACTATTTTACAAATAAACGAATTTGATTTGATTTGATTTACATAGTAGGGTTGGCAACCCTATGCATAGCATGACGTAGCATTCTGTACATCAAACTAAACTGAACTGTGCAAAAATTATTGCTGGAATACGACTTTTAATTGGTGTGCAAAATTACTGTTTACGGTTTCGTTTAATGTAACTCACTCAAACATTGTGTTGATGAATGAAATTAACATGCACAGGGATCATGGAAGTATTTAAAGTAAAGGTATAACATTTATACAGTGTGTGTTTTTAAAACGTGTGCTAATATGGTTCAATATCGCCGTAACTAGAAGGTACTAAGGTATAGTATAAAACGATAATAATTATATTGCAATGGCGGGAAAGAAGTGAGCCTCTTGGCTTCGTTAAGTGTGTTTCTACACCATTTATAAACTAGGCACAGAAATATGCGTGGCAATGAATATAGATTTATTTGCGTGTTTATCTCAGTGGTAATATTTCGCAATACAATTATTATATTGAATCGATTTTCTGTATAATGCTCATGTTGTTGATGTTTTAGGTTCGTTTCGACACTTATTTGTAGCTCAATTTACTGACAGTCACGATTGGTATCTATTTTTAGTTTTTGTGTCTAAATCTGGTATCGATTAATTTGTGAGATAACTCTTTAAAATCAAAAGACATTACCTAATTGTTTTTGTTACAGATAGAGATAAAATACAGACAGACGTGAGCGTGATTCTAAATAATAAATAAATGTAGCAGTACTTATTATATATGTATTACAAAATTATTGCACTTTTTATGTTTTGGTGGACTTGAACCGCTTATGTCAGTGTTTTTTTAATACAGCATTATAAATTATGCGTTTTATTAAAAAAAAATAACTGTAACACTCTTTTCGTTTTAATTATGTTAACTTTAGTTCACTAAAACACTTTTCGGTACCTATTTTTTTTAAGGGTGAGCAATCATCAAATGACTCCTTCCGCTCCGGGCGGAGCGGAAGGGAGTGGCAGAATTCTACTGGCTTAAAACCACCCATGTTCCTTCTTACCCATTTGTGCCCCGGGAGCTACGGTATGTCTTTCGTGTTCGACCCGCAGCTTCGGTACCTATTACGTTACAATGACACGTAACCTTAATCAGAATTGACCCAGCGATTTAGTGACATAGTCCAACAAACACAATTCCTCATGGTATACCGTGTTAATATCTAGCGGTAATGAATATTGCGTCAAGCACGCGTGGCGTGACGTAAGCATTCCACGGGTATTTGTGTCCACGGGTAATTGATTTGCCGCACACTGTGCAGACGCTTGAAGTGGGAATAGTTTTGTCTGGCTGTTGCGTCAGTGAGCGCACTGTGCAGTGTGTATTGTGACCCGTCGCATTGATTGATTATGGTGGCGAATTATGTGTTTATTAGTTGTTTTTTGGTTGTTTCCTTTAATGGGACACCATTGTGTCATTCATGTGTACCTACAAATGTGGTGTAATAGAATAGAATATAATACATTTATTTTTAGGTAACAAAGACCCATAGACCTTAACCTAAAAATACATACTAATAACATTTTTGTTAGTATAAATAACTTTAAACTATGTTAGTAGCATTTCACTTCACTTGCACGATATTTAGTGCGATCTTGTGGAATTAGTCCGCGGAAGCGACGGAACACCACATCCTGCTGCCAAAAACTTTCTTCCGTCACCGATTGGAGATAGCACGTTGGTATGCGCACCACAAACGCTTCCAAATTCACGTTGCGGCGCGAATCCAGCAGCTGAACTCTTGGCGAGTACTTCAGTCTCTGGCGCACGTACTCCTCGATGTCCTCTACCTCAGTGGATGCTTGATTTGGTGTTATAGATATATAACACATCTATACGCATGTAATCCCCTTTTTTTATTAAAAATAATAAAAGACCCACAGCGCTTTGCCCAACCCGGGAATCAAATCCAAGGCCATCATGCTCAGCAGTCGCCTAGACCAACGAGACAGGTATATTTTTATTATTGTTTTGAAATAAAAAATCATCACGCTTCTAAACCTCGACGAATTAGGCAGAGTTGTGTCCACACTAAGAAGGCGGAGCCTAGTGTCATTCACATTAACTAATAGCAGCATTTATTGTCTGGGTTTGTGCCTAATTTTGTTTTGAAAACATACATTAATTAATGCCATCGTAACGTATGTAAATGTATAACAACATTAATTTATGTTAAGACAAGTCATTTCATTTCTATTTTATTTGATTTGTTTGTTATTCAAAAGCGCTTAATAAATAAATGAATTTTTAAAGAGCTTCCTATTAAAAGTCGATAAATAATAAACGTACTGAACAACTTTCAGTGAATTCTGCTTCACATAACACTGTTGTGTTCTAAAACTTGAATTATATAAGAGTTGATAATGTTAATATCCTTTCTAAGTCAGTGCGGTACTTTCAAACGCAAGTGCTCGTAATGACCGGAACCTCGCGCTGTGAGTCTGTGACGCTGAGCGTAATGAGCTGTGGTCTGAGAATAACTTGCTTTTTACAAAGATTATAAGTGGTATATTCTACTTGTTAAGTGACTGAATGATTCTCGAAATGAAACATCACGTTTGTAATGCCTCACCGGCCCAGCAGAGGCGCTTGTGTCCTGAGTGTCTCATTCCCATCTTCCCCCTGTTTTCTTTAGGCCCTATGTAATTGGGAAATCAAAATCAGAAGTCATTTATTCAAACTAGGCTGATAATCAACACTTTTCGAACGTCAAAATTTACTTTATTTATTTACAAGAGACATTCCCCTAAATCGCCCACCCTTCGACACTTTCTAGTGTTTTAGCTGGAAAGAAGAAGTGGCGGAACAAACTCCCCAGCAACACATCTGTTTGTTAGGTTAGAAGAACCAGACTCGATACAATAGTAAGGTGTAAGTTAAATTAAGATTAACTTCAGACACAAATCAATAATAAAAAAAGTATATAATACTAATAAATAATGTAATGGGAGACAGTCTACTGACATCAAACCGACATAAGTTCTGACTGTGGGTTGTTACTCATAAATTCCTGATAGTCAAATCTACTACCAGTATGCCCGATCTAGAAATAGATGCCAGGACCTCATGCTACGCAGCAGTAACTAGACCAACCGTCTCAAATTGAAACAACAGTGTTCATTGGTAGACACCTCATCACCACCTCAGACACCTTTTGCCAAAAGTCTTGACAAAATATGTGACTAAACCTCTCCTACGCGATTAGTGGTAGAGATTCGTAAGCAATACGTGGGAAAAGTTGTTGCGTTGGAAGGCCTCCCACTAGGTGGACCGATGACCTGGTGAAGGGGGTCCCGCTGGATGCGAGACGCACGGGACCGGTCAATGTGGCGACACCTGACGGAGGCCTATATTCAGCATGCACGTTTTTTGGCTGAAATGATGATGCCATGGGAACAAAATCTAACTGATTTCGTGGAAAACCAATCCTTAGATCAGTCTAGAATAACCCAGGTCTTTGACCTCTCAAAAGAGAGGAAATTTTCCACGTGTAATCAATTCTGAATCTTTTAGTACGTTAAAAACATTGCAGGTGTTCGAGAAAAAGGATAATTTATTAAACTATTCAAGCTTTTCGTCTTTGTTTAGCTAGTTAGGGAGTTGTTGTTCTTTGTGTGAACCTTTTTGGGGATCTAACAAGATATCGTTAGGTATTCAAAACAATATAAGCAGGTAAGGTCTTTACCTAGATAAACATAGCAAACGAGGCTTTAAATGATTAGGTACAAAAGTACACAAAGTTGTTAATAAATGTTATCTACGTGATGTTCAAGTACGTTTCAACACAACTGACATCACATTGCGCCTGTAATGCGCAGAGGAATAACCAGAGGATTGTTTTATTAGCCTGTTCCGTCCCACTACTGTGCAATGACCTCCCACATTCCTTTTCAACTCTTCCGGTGTTTTGTCCACTCTCAATCACATTTCGCAATTAGTGTTTAAGCTCCATGTAATGGGGCAAGCCTATTGCTGTCAGCCTTGTTTAGATTCAGACTTCGGGCTACTTTTTAGTCGACATTCCTAATCGAAAAAGTAATACCTTACCCATCCTGAAAATTAAAACCAACGTGACAGTCCGTCAATGAGTGAAAATAACAAAATTTAAAAAAAAATACTACATAATGACTTAAGGACCGTTCACACATACCAGCTCGGAGAGGAGAGCAGATTTTTTGTCACGTTTAAAACAGAGTTTTGAATCATTGTAAAAAGATTTATTTTTACATGTCACTTCTTTTGTTATTGAAAATAGGGTAGTTAACAAAAAGAATCTAATTTGTCCGTCAGATAGATTTCTAAAAAATATTGGAAATCAGGTAGTTTTTCTTTTTTCACGTAAACAAACAATGAAGACGATACAGTGCTTTGAAAACTCGTGTGACGTCATATTCTAAGACATTAGTATGACATTTTTTACCGGTGAGTGACGTCACAACCCCCACTCAAATCTTTGAAACGTTTTATCTTCGTCAATTTTTATTGATTTGATAAAACAAAAAAGTAAGTATCCAATATTTTTCGATAATCTAACAGACGGACTAATTAGAATCCTATTTTTTATTCAGCAAAAATAAATCTTACTACAATGTTTCAAAACTCTGTCTTAAACAAACCTGCTCTCATCTCCGAGCCGGTCTGTGTGAACGGACCCTTAATAGGTTCAAAATCAATCAATCAGTTTGTTTCTACGTTCCAGTTTGTGTTGAACTTGGCCATGAAACATGTGAGTTGGACAGTGAAGTGTTTGAGTGTCGACACTCGTGAGTATGTACACAAACACTGATCGGATCAGTGGGTAAGTGTGCTTAACTGTAACTTGGAGTAAAGCCTATTTACTTACAAGTTATGTGAATGTCAGCCGTGACATAACACGAGTAAGGTACGTTATGAAAGGAGAGTGCTCTAAATATAGCTGCAGTCGTGACAATTGGTACTTTTATTTTGATAGTGGTTTTAAGTTTGATAAAACAAAAAATTGATAAAAAGGCTGAAACAGAGTATAATGATAGGTTATAGGATATTTGCAGGTTATTGTATTGTGAACTATTATAGAGAGGAGCTCGTGGCTTAATAAGAACTGCTACTCGGGTCGGTCTTTTGGTAAGCTGTGCTTGCCTAGGTCGGTCTGTGGATGGGTGACCGCCCGAAATACCGGGTTTCCTCCTTGCCTCAGAAAGCACGTTAAGCTGTTGGTCCTGGCTGCCATATATAGATCTTTGGTAGTCGTTACAGGTAGTCAGTGACCTAAAACTCTGTCATCCAGTCTTACCAAAGAGTATTGTATTACCTAGTGTATTAACTGGGTTGTGGAGGTCAGATCCATGTAAAATACTGGTATTCAGCAGCATCCGGTTAGACTGGAAGCCGACCCCAACATAGTTGGGAAAAGGCTAGGCTAGAAAAAAAGGTATTGTGATTTTTTTATTAAACTGAACACTTACAAGCATTATGGAATATCGACAGAAAGTGTCAAAACTATTTGTTTTGTTGTCAATTAATTTGCTCTTAAAATTATGCTTTGTCAATGTATATTGTTCAGAATGTAGATTTTCTTGATACAGTCATTTGATAAACTTTACTTCTTTTGAAATTAAAAGAATCAACTATACAATACCACAATAACAAGTTTATGTCTGGACCTTAAAAGAGACTATGACCTCTGAGTTTGTTTCGGATGTTTCTTCTCGGAGTAGTCAGGTACGAAACACCGACCCCATCTAGTTTAAAAAAAAAGTGACTTGTAAAAGTGTTTGTTAAAACCTATTTGCAAAATAAACATCATTTATCGTTTACCCTCTTAACTTAGGTGAGAAAACATCGCACCTGTTAACCCAGAAAGGTAAAGCAGAGGACCAGAGGTGACGGTACCTTTCTGGGGTAATCGTACCTTCCTAAACCCACATTGCGCCAGTTATCGTTAGGGTGAGATTAACATACTTCAAATAAGACATTGTCATATCTGTAAACATTTCAATTCTATCCAAGTCTGCCTGTCAACCTAACCAGCTAAAAACACAAAAAAGTGAAAAATAACTTTAGCTTCTGAAGTCGGTGACTTTTGTTTGTTTTATTCAGTTTTTTTGTCACCGACTTCAGAAGCTAAAGTTATTTTTCACTTTTTTGTGTTTTTGAAGTCGGTTTTATTTTTTGCAAAAAAGTTTTTTTATTTTTCCATTTTTAGTTGTAATATCCTTTACAAATATTTGATATTCATTAATTTTACGTTGTTAACAATACTCATGTCACGGTAATAGGCTTATCCGCAATAAAATGGAACTTAACATACCTAACTCTCGAAATCTGGGCGTCCTGTACACATCTGCGTACCCCGTCAGAGCATGCAGGCGTGATGGAAAGTTAAGATGTTGCGTAAACAATAAACATCCAAGCGATTGCAGCAATCACGACAGATTTGCCGTCTATTTTTGAAGAGTTCTATTGTATATCTCCGAAGATCAGGATCAGATCTTCACCAAATTTAAATGGGACCACCTCAGGAGTATACTCTTTCAAATAAAAAAAGAATTTTGAGAATCGGTTCACAAATGGAGGAGAAATCAGGTAACATACATAAAAAAAAAAAAAAAAATACATACACACGAACATATAACCTCCTCCTTTTTTGAAGTCGGTTAAAAACGATCTTGCGGTAGTGAATGTGTGTTTATTGTTTTAGTAATAGAAATACATTCACTTTGATGGTGGCTACATTGAACATAGCTCTTGACCACATGTCACCGGAAAGCTAGAGTTCGCTTCGCACTTCGCACATGCATTGGTGGCATCACCAATGCATGTGCGAAGTGCGAAACGACCTCCTCATCTCTTTCGGCATTCATCGTAATTTGTTTTACCAAATCACTTTAGTTTGTACTTTTACTTTTCGTGCGCTTTTAATCACTTCTGCAAATAGCGTCAAATCCACATTAACCAACTACGTACAGCTATTTCTATGACATAATATTAAACATCTAAAAAACAAAAACATAATTTTAAATGCAAAAATATCTGCTCCATTTTGATGCAAATTAACAACTCAATCAAAATCAGTTGAAAGTTATTTAAACTGGTTTGTTTTTACTTTTTAACGATCGTGTATGGCCGTGTTCAACGAATAGAATTGATTACGAATTCGGAAGGTAGTCAGGTCATTAATTATGGGTTCGTTAAGATGATATCTGGGTGATTAAGAGCGTGTAGATCGTATCAGTGGCGCCATCTGGTGTGATGATTGATAGGCGTTGTGATCTCTTGAAGAAGCAGGTTGTGTTGCTGTAGTTGGCTTGTTAATCATCATGACAGCCTCCTCGGTTCAGTGATAGTAAGCTGAGCCGGAGATCCTGAGCTAGATTCCGGAGTCGGGTTTCTCCGTCAGACATTTTTTGTAGCAACCACGAAATATGAAGTTGTGGTCGGTGTGTTTAGGTCAATACTTAAAGTGTCTACTCCTTAAGGTGGTGAATTTTATAATGCTCATTCCCAGTGCGTCCCTAGAGCCTCGTTATGTAACTTTTATGCAACAAGGATCAAGCATTCAAGATTTTTATTAAGTAAAATTTAAGCTTAAATAAACACTCAAATCAAATAATGTATTTCTTTGCATAGAAATGTTCTATTAAAATATCAAACGCAACAAAATAAGCACAAAAACAACACACACAACCTTCATGAATACTATCTACTTGTGATTCGCAAAAAATTCCAAATTATCGTAAAAACTATTTTTACATTCTAAAATATCTAGCTATTGACCTCTTGGCCTTCTTAATTCCAAATAGCAGTTTAAGAGAAGTAACTGCCGTCCATAATGGCCGTTACATAATGTAATGTGGCTAATTACTGCAACATCGTCGGGGATACGTGTCGTGTTGCAAACCTTGTTGCATGGGAACTGATACTTTATATATCATCACTTTTGGTGAGTCAGGTAAATTTTCATTTTATGAAGAGACGCTTTGTGTCTACATGCTTACGGAAATTGTTCGAAAGAGCTACCGCGCGCCATGTACGCAATGGGAAAGTAAGAAGGAACACGGATGAGTTTTAGTCAGTAAGTGTCTGACACTCCCATCTCCTCGCCCAGAGCCCCCGGGATGAGTCATTTGATGATTTCCTATTTACCTAAAAAAATATGTCTTGTTCGCCTTTGTCTCACCAGCAAGCTTTTTGAGGAGCTCGTCTGGGTTTGCATACACACCACAACTATTTCTGCACTCAAGCAGGTTCTTGTTTCCCGAAAAGTATTAACTGTCCCAGCCATCTTTTCAAGAAATCGATCAATTTAGCTGGGAGGCGTCTCACACATTGCTTACTGTTATATTATACACAGTCTCTACACCGAAACTTGTTTTGCTCCATCGGCCAGCTCACTGCCAATTCAGCTAATGTTCTTCTTCTTCGTTCCCTCATCGCTGAGGACGCGACTATACATGACACATCTACAAGCCATGCGGTCTCCTGCACAGCGAACCGCACGGTGCAGGCTGCCTCCAATAGCCTTCTTCATCGCATCTGACTATCTTGTCGGTGGTCTACCCACGATATACGGTGCCCACGGTATTCAGCTAATACGATCACGTTTAACAGTTTTTTTTGCGCGACACTAGGAATTTCTCCTGTATCGTGGGTGCGTTTACAAACATTTAAACTCACATACACAAACACACCCAGACCCGAAAAAACTATCTGTAAACATTCAAATATTTGTTCCGTGCGGGGATCGAACCCGCGTCACGCAGCGCAGCAGTCCAATCGCATAGCCACTGCACCAACTGTGCCGTCTAAGTCTACAGTAAGTGTGACTTGCAATAGAAGTGTTTGAAGTCATTAGATAAAACAGTCTTAACCAGAGGTTTCACCCCAACCTCGGGAAAAACATATAATCGACTACAGCACTGGGTAATTCACAGTCTGAAATCATAAAAAGAACCTCTGATAATAAGTGACACGTAACGTTCACAGCTCATAAATCTTAGAAGACGAGCTACACGTCACGACTTCATCAGATTGCTATCATTATCTCCACACAAGTACCATTCCACCATCTTGATTTCGGAGTTAAACTCTTCATTAAAGTGTCGAAAAATAAACGATCAAAAAGATCAGCTTTGCACGGTGGTGATTATAACAGGAACTTAGCTAATAAAAGTCAGTCAGTTATAGCATTTCGTATAAGTATCTGCAAAGACTTTATACAGGATTGACGTTAGCTTATGTTGGTTCCATACGTCTTTGACTTTTCCACCAGCGATATCCTTGGACTGGCATGTTGGTCTAGTGGTTGCATGTGCGATTCCTGAGCATGGGATCTTGGATTCGATTCCAATTCGTACAAAGTGTTATTGGGTTTTTCCATCAGGAATTTCTCAGTAGCACCTACAAGGTCTGGATTCGTGCCCGGTTAAAGGCATTAGACTTAAACATAACTGGCGTGAGTGTGCTATTAGGTACTCCTCTGCCTACCCTTTTGAGGATTACCTACAGGTTTGATGTTATGTTATGATATCCTTATCACTGGATTAAATAATACTTGATCTACGCTCTCAAATCACCATTCCGATTACTAAGTTATAAGCCATTGGGTTTCTAAAGGCAGTGCTAAGTAATAAGGAAGCAAGTTCCATCATTGCCAGTTGATGATTCAGCAGCAAATTTCGCAATTTTGATTTAATTTACATGTTACGTAACAAAACAATATATTTCTGAACCCGTATTATTATAAAGTAGGTCATATTACTATCTCAAAGTAGCGATCGACTCGTGACTGTACGAATGTCGTCTTTAATTAATGAACCAGATTCAACGACATCCCCAATTAAAACTCCAAAAATCTAAACCTCTTTTAATGTCAGAAATAACTGCAGGCATTGTTACGAAAGTCAAGTAATAGGGTCCAAACTATAAGTAAAGGTCAATTCGTACGTTCGCGTGATGACTTGATGCCATAGCGCAACGTGTGATGTCATTATATGGAGAGCAGTTATAGCACCAGCAGGGCTTATGGTTCCGTATAATGGGGCCAAGTACTAGCCACGGTAATAAACCATTGGCTTCCAAACCAGGCAAATAGGTCGAGACAATTTTGCAATAAGACCCTGTCAGTTATCAGGTGTCGCCTAATACACATGTAGAGCCGCTTAGATGATAGAAACCTAGATGGAATATACTTTAGTGTTACACACTTTTGTTACAAAGCTTTGTGATATCCGAGTACATTTTCTTGTCCCCTTTGCGTTCCTAGAAATGTTGGTAACAATGAGCGTAAAGGCAATGAAAGCTCGTAAGTAAGACGAGATTCTAAAAGATGCTAATACACAGTTCGTTGTCGAAGTCAAGTGAGTATAATAAGATATAATATAATTAATTAGTCCATATAATTTTAAGTATAAAAGAGACACATGGCATGAAACTTGTTATATTAAATTATATTCCAGATTAGAATAGGATATCAGGATAGTATACTTTTTTTTTTGTTCCGGGGCGTAACGTAAAATCCATATGGATGTCCACCGCCCTGTGGCGAGCGGAGGGGTCTGTCAGACTTTGACTGACTAAAAACCACTGCGTTGTTACCTTCCCACACTTACAACCAGAATCATGAACACTAGTGCACCTTCTACGATCTCCGGCCAGTGCCAGTGCGGGCCTCCTCAAACATCAAGTGAGAGCCTACCCTAACTGGGTAAGCAAATAGAAATCCATTTTTAATTTTCCTAACGGAACCCTACAAATATTTCCCACACGCACTTATTTAAGCTTAACGATAATAACTGTTATTCAGAACGACCTCCGAAGAGTTATTATTACTATTTGTTTATAAGCACACGCCACACTTGCCCAAATGCCCACCCACTCATTAGGCACGGTTCACACAAATATAATACTTATTTATGCCGAACGACGCGGGAACGATTCGATTTACTAAATAGCTCGGGCCCATATCGGAACTACCTTTAACGTTACCATTTTATTTTTATTTTTTTATCATGTTGTGACATTACATTATTAAAATACTCAAAATTAACCGCAAAATAGTTAACACTTATTTGGTTGGGTTTAGGTTGAACTTGAGAATAGTTTACATACTTGATAAGTAGGTAAATAATTGATCTCGTAATGTTACCTTGTAATTCGCAAGGTTATCTAAGAAAACCCACACATTGGCATTACTCATAAAGTCATAACACCTTTTCTCAAAATCCCATGTTCTGCTTTTTGTTGGTAATCTCATAATCTCAGTGCAGGCTTCCTAACTATATTTTTCATCTTTGCTTTATACAAAATTCCAAATATTTCCAATTTTGACATCCTGTCTTCCATCCATCCTTAAACGACATTTATCTCCAAACCATCACGACATGTTCACAGCTTATCATTTACATCATGTAAACATGGTAAATATCCCGTTTTCAGTGTTAATGCTAATGTTAGTGACCATGTCAGTTTAAAAACGTAAATTAAGTTTACAGCTGTTATATACAGTACCCCCCACGAAACCGTGAACCAGGCATTATGTACATAAAACTAAGTAGGTAACCCTACGCAAAAATTATTGCTGGGAAACAACTTTTATTTTTGATGTGAAAAAAAACACGTTTTACGGTAAAACTGGATATAGCACACTCTAAATATTGTGCTAATAAATTCGGGACAGTTAGTCTATTGCACCAATGCTGCGGGTTGTAACAGAGGTGTTGGAAACAGAGGTACATTATAGTCCCGTCGGGGCTGCGGGTTGTTCCAAAGAGATACCGCGGCCTCGACACAAAGGGCTAAGTAAGGAATATGGGTGGTTTTTAGTCAGTAGAAGTCTGACACTCCCATTATACCGCTCTACCCAGAGCGGGAGGAGTCATTTGATGACAAACCAAACTCCAAAAAAGAAAACTTTATTTTTTTGGGTTTTTTGGATTGCAAATCTAATACATACTAAAACTCTTATTCTAGGTGGACTGGGTACCTGTATGACCAAATTTATAAGATTCCGTCGCATTCAGCCTTGCTCTCGTGTCATCACGGTCTGGGTCAGTGTTGTACGTTATTGGTGACACGGTCATGGCCTCATTGTAATGGATAGGTCATGCCTACGGTTAACGATACGAAAGTTTTTAAACCCTAGTAAGGAACTAGAATGATATATGGTTATTCAGGTATGACCCCTTATTCTGTTTTTGTTACAAGCCTTAGTAAGAAAAACAAAACTATACAAGTACCATGGAGCGTCGATTATCAGAACTAATCGAGGGAGTGTTCGGAAAACCATTTTTTCGGATAATCGAACCATCTACTATATTTATGTATATTGATACGTTTACGTTTCGGTATTCTAAATTGAGAGTTTATTTTTACGAGGCAAAATTTAGTTTATCGACTAGCGGCTACTTGAAAGTGATATACGAGTACAATTAACAAGTGCGCGAGCACTGAAGTGGTGGAGACAGGAGAGGCACGCTTGGGTTGGGCGCACGTAGTTCGGATAAGCGGTCGTTCGGTTGATCGACGTTCGGATAATCGACGCTCCACTGTATAGGTCATGCTATGTTTGGAAGAGAAGAAGCAAGACCAAGTCATGAATTGTGTGAACCTACTCTTTGTTGATATTCTTACATTTTATTTACAATACAGTCTGCTAACTACTACAGATCGATTTTGGTAGATACAGGCTCATTTATGTAGAAATACCTAAGCTTAACTAAAGAATGTAAGAAAATATATTGTAAACATAACGAGCCGTCTTGCTAAATAGAGAAATCAATGCGAAGTCAACCGGTCATTGTTTGGCAGTATTTGGTTTGACCTCACGTGACCTCTAGGCGTGGTGTACGTGATGGATTGATGCTCGAGGAGCGCCTGCGAATTAGTGTAGCCTTATTATATCTGGCAGTTCTAGCTGGAGGCTATGTTATGTTTTATGATTATTTAATACCTAGACGTAATCAAGGTGTTTTACAACCCCTTGGGGCTACGGGTTGTTTGCAAGAGATACCGCGACCTCGACATGAAGGGCTAAGAAGGAACATCGGTGGTTTTTACTTAGTAGAAGTCTGACACTCCCTTTCGCTCTGCCCAAGAGCGGGAGGGGTTATTTGATGATTTCCCACGCCCAAAAAAAAAAAAGGTGTTTTACAACACCTCAAAGTTAGGAGTGTGACAGGATTATGATAAGGTTAATAATCCAACTAAAACCAAATTGTATTGATTGAATCGTGATCTTTGGTAGTCGTTACAGGTAATCAGTGACCTGAAAATCCGACAACCAGCCTTACCAAAGGGTATCGTATTACCTAGTATTAACTGGGTTGTGGAGGTCAGATACAGTCGCATCATGTAAAATACTAATATTCAGCTGCATCCGGTTAGACTGGAAGCAACATAGTTGGGAAAAGGCTATTTATTGAATTTCAACTGTAGCCGCCAAACGTTGCATGTCCGTCAAAAGTTATATATTCATCAGTGTGATCTTCTGAAGGTACACAACATAACATCACGCCTGCAATCCCTGAAGAGTTAGACAGAGGTTGTAGCCCACAGTACACCCACTTGAAAGTAATTGGTTTGAAATTAAATTAGATAATCTAGAATTTATTAAATTAAAAATAAACTCTTCCTCAAAACTGTTTTGTATTTAACAGTTGCATAAATAATTACGTCTCAACAACAAAACTATCTAAAAACATCAATAAAACAATTTGCGCATACCAAAAACAAAGTTCAGCATACAAAAACACAGCGTTAGCCCCAATACGCGTCGTTCAGTAGGGTAAGCAGATGCAAACGTACACTGGTGGGCACTCGGCTGTCATGGCGCAATGATGACGTCACGCGTGTTTACATGCTGCATAACACGTGCGAATGGGTATGGTATGTTGGAGGACTGACAAAGTGTCCTTAAGGAGGTGGATGAGGAGGTATCTGCAGTTAGTAGTGGTAGTGGTAGTAGTTCTGGGCAGTGCAGTTGTGGAGGTGTCTGCATGCGGAGATAGTGGCCTTTTGGCCTCGTACGGGACTTATTTTTAATTAATACTGTTTTATTTTTTAAGTGTTCCTCTTGTTTTTTTTTGTTACTATCTTATTATTGATTTCTTGTCCTGTGTGAGACCAATAAATACTTTTTCTTTCTTTCTTTCTTTCTTTCTTTATGGGCAAAGGAGGACAAGGAGAACTCACCAGTCGTACTTACCACTACACCAACAAGGCAGTACAACAAGTGATTGGATCATTACCTCTCTCTTAAGCATCACTATATGGTTCTTCGTTCTTCATCTAATGATGAAGCCTATAATGCTCCCACTGCAGAGACTTAGGCCTCCTATCTAGGAGAGGGATGGGCTATAATCCACCACGCGTGCCCAGGGCGGGTTGGTAGAATGTCACATGTCTTGGAATTTTTTGGTTCTAAGACATGCCGGTTTCCTCACGAAGTTTTCCTTCACCGTTTTGAGAGCAGTGGTGATGAAATAAATTACACAAAGTAATGTGCCTGCCTGCGTTCGAACCCACGACTTACTGTTCGTAAGTCGGGGCCGCCACCACTGGGCCACCGCTGCTCGTTCTTTGTTCTTATTTCATGATTATTCATAATTGGAACGAAGAAAAGTTGTCACGACACTTTTTGCTATAGTAAGCTATTGTAAGCTGTGCGGCGTCGCTTGTTTCTCTGTCTGTCTCTCTCTCTCTTATTTTTTTTTTCACTTTACTGCAAAATGAACTGCATAAATTGTGTGTGTCAACAAATTTAGATTTGGTTGTTAACTTGACAAATCCGCCGTATCGTGGAATCCACATTATAAGAAAGATAATTTTTCTTGAGCTTGTTTTGATTGATGACGAAAGGTAACTTTTATTATTTTTTAATATTTGTTACTTTTTGTTCCTGTACAATATCTATGTGGATATAACTATAGTTTAATTTAATTTTACTTCTACTTGAATTGTTCTTTTTTGTGTTGGATGATTCCGTAATGCTGCTATAATTTGTATTAAATAAATTAATAAATGTTGTCAACCAGATCACGTGCACTAAGGGAAAGTGGATTGGTGGCCCAGCGTCAGGATTAATGAAAGTGATTAACTTAGCATTGGATAATTAATATTCAGCGATATCATAATACGTATTTAAAGCAGTTTTGTGGGGCAATAAAATTTTATGAGGGTTTACTAATTTTAGTCGTAGGGAAGTGAGAATTAATTAGATTGTTACGACATGGACCTGAGCTTGTTATTTAGATATCTATCAGTGTGCTGAGTTTGACGTCTGCGCAAGATCAGAATTTCCTTATCTCTTTTTTTGGTTAGTTGATCCCGATCCGAGGCGATGCTCGGGGCTGCGGGTTGTTTGCAAGAGATACCGCGGCCTCGACATGAAGAGCTAAGAAGGAACATGGGTGGTTTTTAGTCAGTAGAAGTCTGACACTCCCTTTCGCTCTGCCCAAGAGCGGGAGGGGTTATTCGATGTTTTTAAGGCGATGCCATTGGCCCAAATAGCTCAAAGCAATGTGATTCTAGGCTCGTGGGAAGAATTTCCACAGGCCTTTCTATGGTTATGTATGACACAAATAGCCAGCCTTCTTGGTTTTGGTCCGTCACCGGCATTGTTGGTCATGGCAAAGATTACGTCATGGGTACGATTCCTAGTTCGGGTAAAATGTTTTCGAATGTTTTCATCAGGATTTTTGGAACTAAGTTCCTTATCGCACGTTGCGAAAGGGGGCTAGACGGAAAAAATTAAGACCAAAAGTTGTAACGACACTTTTTTCTAAAGGGTGTAAAAGTACCCTTAACGCAAACGAAGGGCATTTGTTCTCCCCACCACTGCGGTCATTTTTTTGTTATAGACCATACCTGGGAACCTCCTAGTTGCGGAGATATTGGGGGTCAAAGTTCCAAATTTTTCACAGCTGTTTTTGTAAATACTAGTATTTCAGGTTTTAACTTTACTTAAATTACCTCCACGACCCGTTTACTATTCAAAGCATCCACTAGCACAATGGTTTAAGAGTGCTACTATGAGTTTTACCGTAAAACGTGATTTTACCCCAAAAAAAAAAGTCATTTCCCAGCAAAAACTTTTGCGTAGGGGTACTTGGTTTGATGTACAGAATGCTTGGTTGACGGATGCGTGAAGGGTTCGTTTACACCCTGTATAGTTGTAAGCCGTGCGGCGTGCGCGTGTTTTTCTGTCTGTCTCTCTCTCTCTCTCACAGAAAGCAAGCCAGTTATTTTCAGAACTTCGTACCATCCGGGTGTCTCTTGACACCTCTCAAGTTTTTTTCAGTAGCAGACCAGCGTCAGGATTTGTGCCCGGCTAAGGATCGCTTTAAATGGAACTTACACATTATTGGCGTTCTTCGGACCACCTCTACCCAACTCTACGGGGACTACATTGTTATTTTTTTAATTTTTATAATAACACCTAGGCCGCGGCCCATTGGCGTATATGTCACTTCTAATATATGATACACGCAAGGTCACACAAGGGTCAACTCAATTCACACGAAACACAAATTCCCCATACCTTCTTTTCTCTCACCTATGTAACGTGTGACATACCATATATTATGAAATGTTAAGGGTCAGCTATCACTGCAGCCGCGTTGTCTATTTATAAGTGACGGCGGCCATATTGTGACGTCATAGGTTACGTTACCGCTTTGTTTGGACTAATTGTTGACATCGTGGAGGAAGATGCGCGAGTGAGAACTCTGTGGGTGTTATAATGATGTTGGGCTATGTGATGTGTGTAGGAATGTTCAGCTTAGACGCTATACACATTTTTTTTTACTAGATTGTGTATTTTGTTTGAGGTTCGGCGTTTAGTTTTTGGCTGTGCAGCATGCTTTGAGGCAGATTTGGAAGAACTTAAACTCAGCATTGGATAGCCAAAGGTTAAAGAAGAAATGCTCTGAGGTATTCTTACTAGAATAGATGATTGATTTCTTGTCGGTTACAAAGAATAGCACCATCCCATATCTTCCCGTGGGTGTCGTAAGAGGCGACTAAGGGACTTACCAGAGAATGGGCAGCAGCGTTCTCTGTGCCTTCGTAACAGCCATACTGCGATCGCCAACCCGCCTGCCGAGCGTGGCGATTATGGCAAATGCCCCCCTTCTGGGGGAGGCCTATGTCCAGCAGTGGACGTCTTATGGCTGAAATGATGATGATACATTGTGGCTGCACAAGTCTCATGTACTTACAGCTTTTTATCAATGAAACTATGGTTTGGTCAAAGGACAACTGTGCAAAGTCTATGAATAAAAATAATCTTATAATTATGGAAAAATCAATAACAACATGACACCGCAATTATAAATATTAACGACAAAACCTCTTTTCTATACCTACTTGATATCACAATAAAACCCTAATTATTTCTGAAGGTAAAAGAAGTGATGATTAAAAAAAACTAGTTTTATTAATATTTACGTTCGCTACGTTTACTTATTTCTCATCCGGGGTATAAGCAGTACTTTACTTCATTATAATAGCGAGGTGAGCAGCATTGTAGGCTCTGGCACCGTTAATTAGGAGAATCGGTAAAACTTAAAAGTAAGTTTAATTAGTAGGTATAAAGAACTTAAATATAATAAGATGGCGATAGCATATTAACGCCATATGGCATGAAAAGGTTAATTCTAGTTATTAAGAAATTCCATAGGGCACGATGATATAAGTTTATCAATTCAATTCAATTCATTTATTTGATTCAGACACAAACAATATCCATAACTTTGTTAGTAATTACATTTAAAACTATGTTAGTAAACAGATAAATTCATAACGGACACAGACTATTACAGACAAATACACACTCACAATACTGAATATAACATCAAAATGCCATATAAAAATAAAATGAGACAAATTTATACACGTCCCCAAATGTCAACTACAATATAAAAATCTAAAAATGTCCACAATCCAAAATTAAAAAATTAAATAAAAATAAGTTAAATTAAATAGGAAACAATGTCACAGATTCAGAAGACAAAAAAAAAAAAAATGCAAAAATATTAAAAAAATAAAAATACGAATATGGGCAAACCAGGCATAATTATCAAACGTGAAGCGTACTGCATTCCGTTCCACTATTCAATTCTTTTTGACATGTAACTGTACACAATGCCACAATATTGGACAGTCGAAACGTCCAGCCACAACACTGAGAATGCTGTTGCTACTGCCGCGGGTACGCCTAAGCAAGGATGCTGCTCTCTTTCTGAGTATGGCATGAAAGCCATCAATATGAGCGTTTGCAAACATGCCCGACGCACTACAGTACCTTGGCAACCGCATCAGCATCCTAAAGGCATTGTTATACTGTACGCGCAGGGCGTTGATTGTCTTCTGCGTATATTTGACCCATAGACTGCACGTATAAAATGATTGGCAAAACGCCCGAAACAATGTCACTTTTACTGCTTTACTGCAGCGCGCAAATCTACGGGCCACCATATTGCATCGGACAGCCAACGCCCTGCGCTCTCTCTCAATATCTTCGTGGTCTGATTGGTCCTCCGAGACCCAGTGGCCCAGGTACTTGAATCGCGAGACTCTGGGTAATGAAACACCGTCTATGAAGACGGGTGGTACGTGCGTCACCTTATGACCAGGAGATTGGAATACCAAGAGTTCGCTTTTCTTAACATTATACCTGAGCCCATGCATCCCGGCATAATCCACACATATTATTATGGCGAGCAGTTTCCGAACGGCGCTTATGGAAGGGCCCAGTAACACCATATCGTCAGCGTAACTAATATTGTTAACGTACTTTCCGTCAATAGAGCAGGCAACTTTGGTGTCACTGAGCCTCTCGATGAGTCCGTTTACGTACAGATTGAAGAGACTTGGCGAGGTTAATCCTCCTTGCCTTACTCCACACTTCAGTCTGTACTCATCGGAGATCGTGCCCGCCCATCTTATAACATTTATTTGATTGTTGTACCAATAATCAAAAATGTTAATGACTTCATTAGGAAGGCTGGTTTCTGTCCTCATTTTGTTCCACAGCACGTTATAGGATACCAAATCGAAAGCTTTCGAGAGGTCTAAAAAGCAAGCATAGACCGGAGTCTTTCTATCGGTGTAGTACCGGACAGTGTGCTTAAGGCCCAGAACCGCCATTTCTGTCGACAGCCCGTTCCTAAAACCAAACTGAGCGTCATTCAGTTTTATATGACTGTTCAGAATGCGATTAAGCAGACTGTCCAGCACTTTCGCCACGGTGGTAGCTAACGAAATGGGTCTATAATTGCTGTTATCAGAAGCGTCGCCAGTCTTATTTTTGATTATTGGCACAACTACGGTCTTCATACATTCATCAGGCAGATAACAGTGTCTCAAACAAAATGTATAAAACATAGCTAGAACCCTCGGCAAATGGATCCCCGCATGCTGCAGATGCTCAATACTAATTCCATCGTGTCCTGGGGACTTACCCCTAGTCATACGCTTTATAATGGCGGATACGTCTTTAGCAGTAAAAGAGGGTAATACTGCTGAGCCCAAGTTGTTTTGCTCGATTTATCAAAAAAGTCAAAATTCTTAGAATGAAAGCTGGGTTTTTCCTGTGTTGTGGTTCCGTGATGGTGGACATGATACATATATCATCACGTCTCTAATTATGAGGTCGGCAGAGATCTAAATACCTGTATAGTCCATCCACGTTCCAAAACGTTAACAAACCTATAATCTGTCTATATATAAAATGCAAAGCTGACTGACTGAGGATCACCGCACAGGCCATTCCCTAAGGGCTAGAAACTTAAAATTTGGCACACGTATTCCTCTTATGAGGTAGGCATCCAATAAAGAAGAATTTTTCGAAATTCTTCTTTAGTGGATGGCAAAGGGGATGCAAAAGATGGAATAGGGGGGGGGGCAAGTTTGTATGGAAAATCGTCATTTCTGTAGTGGATGTCGGTTAAATTACAAAGGGGCGAAGCTGCGGGCAAAAGCTAATAAGATAATAACGAAATAGAAAACGAATGACAAGTGATAAGACGATTACGAATGATTAAAGTGGAAACTTGTAAGGTAACAAAAAAAATCTAATTAGTCTGTCAGATAGATTTCCAAAAAACATTGGACACGTACTTTTTCCCCACCGTACAAACCCCCACTTAAATCTTTGACGCGTTTTATCTTCCTCAATTTTTATTGATTTGACAAAACAAAAAATACGTATCCAATATTTTTCGATAATCTAACAGACGGACTAATTAGAATCATATTTTTTTTAATCATGAAACATCCCTATTGGTCTTATTCTACTTATTAATTCTGACTACTCAAATAACGCTGCAAGTTTTCTTAAAATTACTAAAATAAAATAAATAACATGATTTCACGCTTGTCATTCCAAAGGGTTAGGCAGAGGTGTTCCCAATAGGTACACCCACATTTCGGCAGTTACGTTTAAGTCCAGTTTATTGCCATAATCGGCAATATCTCTTTTTTTTGAATACCTTCTGACAAACTCAGTAACATTTTACCTCTTTAGGGACTCGAACACGGCTCCCGGCCATCGTAGACACGGGCCTGTGGACGGTAAGTAATGGGCTAGCTCACCGTTCGTCCATCTTATGATACGCGCCTCAAAAAGATGTCAGCAACAGGACGACGCCTGCCGGGGCTGCGGGTTGTTCGCAAGAGATACCGCGGCCTCGACACAAAGGGCTAAGAAGAAACATGGGTGGTTTTCAGTCAGTAGAGTCAGACACTCCCTACAGCTCTGCTCAGAGTGCGAGGAGTCATTCGATGATTTCCAAAACCCAAAAAAAAAAATTGGGACTCAGTCACATGACTTTGGCAGTAGCACTTGCGACCACTAGACCAACTAAATATTAAATTAACAGAATCACCTATCGATCACATAATGGCAATTAAGTCTCCGATGATGTATTCAGGCCACACAGTGCACTCGTCTATGGCTCGCCTACAAATCACAGTTGCGCCAATGTTTAGGCCCTTTTACGCGTTTTGGATTAAGTGGTATGAGAAATACAGCGGAGAAATAAGTAGGTACAAGTAATTACACATTCGTAAGATGTAACGATGACGCTCAAAGGTTTTATAATGAAATGTTCAGCTCATGTCGACTTGACAGTTGACAGTTCTGTAAACTACAAAAATATGATTCTGTTTAGTCCGTAAGTTAGATTATTAAAAATATTGGATACGTATTTTTTGTTTTATCAAATCAATAAAAAATGACGAAGATAAAACGCGTCAAAGATTTGAGTGGCGTCACTCGCCCGTAAACAATGTCATACTAATGTCTTACAATATTTTATGACGTCACACGAGTTTTCAAATCACTGTATCGTCTTCATTGTTTGTTCACGTGAAAAAATAAAAAATATGTGTCCAATATTTATTGGCTTATCTATCTGACGGACTATTTAGATTTTTTTTGTCAAGTACCCTATTGAGGTGTGCTGTGGTTGTGCAGAAAGCTAGGAAAGAAAATGAAACATATTAAGGAGAGGTAGGTCGATAAACAAACATATATACAAAAATGTTTGTTAATCGACCTACCTCTGGGTCAGCAAAAAGGATTAGACATTTCATGGTTTGAAATTAATTTGAAGTTTCAAGATTATTTTGCGCTAGTCTTGTCTTTGAAACTAAAAATATACCGGAGAACCTAAAAAAAGTCGAGTCGTTTTATGAAATCGTGATAAATTAAAATTACCGTTGACCAGCACCTCTGCAAATCACATAATAAATGCTTAATCACTGTTAAAATTGAAAACATTTCACCTGCCCAGGAATCAAACCCAGACATCTCACTCAACAGCTGATTGACAGCGAAGGCAATTAAATACTTACCACAAATTACTGAGTGAATAAATTTATTATTATTATATATATTAAAAAAAAATAATCTTCCAATTAGAAATCCCACCAATAAAAAGGAGAAAAAAACTCATAACAAGTGTTGTTCTAGCGCCCTGTGCTCATTGGCTAGTGATGTAACTGATCAGCGTGCGCACGCGCAGGTTAGGAGTAAATCGCCATTCATCGCGAGCTGGAGGAACGTGGCGCCTTTTGATCAGGAGATAGCGACATTATTAATTGGAGGCTCGTGGCTGAATGGCGTGTGAACAAAATGCTTCATATTTAACCGACTTCAAGAAGAGAAGGATGTTCTCAATTCGTTCGTATTTTTTAAAATTTAGACGTTTCAAAAATTCGTTATGCATTTTTGGCAGTTGTTGTTTGCTGCTGTTTGGGACCCAATGTTTTTATTTTACTAATTACTTTAGGAGAGCTGAGCAGCTTTTGTATGACAAAACTGTCAAAACCTTTACTAAGTGATGGCCTAAGTAATCATTAAAACTCTCTGAGTGCGGCAGTTAGACATTTCAAAAATTCGTTATGCATTTTTGATTTGAAAGTTGTGTAGTTGCATAAGTGATGAACTGGTTAGGAGACCGATGACCCGGTGAAGGTATCAGATGGAGAGACATGGATGGAAAAAGACAGAAATGAGAGGCCTCCAGTCTTTCTGTATGACTGTAGTTTCAAGTTCTTTCTGAAACTCTCTCCGATGTGTCCTTTGCTTCGGTATATCTGGAAAGAAAACATAACAATAGTTACTTAATTTCTTAGGAAACAGAATAGTTTACTAGAATGAGAAAAAGCAACCCAGAGAATTGCAATATTGCAAGCACTTATTCTTACTTTTAAGAAACGCTCAACCCAAGTTTCTGACCTAAATATAAATATTGATAAAACCTAAACGGAATAAGTTTCAATCTGCGTCAGAGTCTGCAGTGAGTTGGCGCTGTTCCAACACAACTTGAACTTCGCACGAGTTAGCACATTTTGTATCCGGAACTAGGACAAACTAGCTAACCCTTTCTATATTATATACCTACCCAAATAGTATATTGAAGTATCTCTTTACGTTTAATCGTAAAAGTTGAGGAGTTGAGCGGGTGAGGTAACAAAGCAAGACTATTAATTACACAATGGTGAAAATAATCACTTTCATGATATTACTCCGGCTTGACAGACACTTTCGTAGTCGTCGTTGGATTGAGTTTGAAAAAGAGACACGCATGGAAAAATGTGTCTACCAAGATGAAAGGTAATGGAGATTAATGGAAAAAGAAGACATACTGTGCCCCCATGAATCGATCGCAAATAAATTATGATACAGGCAGGAGGATGATGACTTTATTTTATTTATTAAAAACAGGTACACCAACAGTACACACATTTCACACTGAATAATAAAAATATACTGGTTAGGTTTCTGATGTAAGTACCAAATATAGGTATTGGTACACAACATTCTCAGATACAATAAAGCTATCATCGTAAATTAAACAAATAAAATTTAAACATAAAATAGAAAACCAAACATTTTTGACTTAAACTAATGAGATCTAATGAGATCAAATAACCATAAAATTAACTTACACTAATAACAATAGGAGTATAGATAGTATAAATATAAAAGTAATAATAAGAAAATTAAATTAAATAAAAAATTAAATTAAATTAATTTAATGACTTGTGAATATATGATACTAAACCAGCTCAGTGTCTACGTTTAGTTGTTGGTCAGAGTTAGCAGGTACACAGGTAACATTTGCCAGTGACCCCCAAAGGCTGGGGTATAATTTCCTGAGTGGAGAGTTACCTTCACTTTTAAAAATTTGAAACATTATATTCTTTACTTCAACCCATTTTCACAAATATTGTTTCCCCAATGGGATTCTGTAGTAAATAATTTCTCAACGCCACCACTATGCGCCCCTCGAAACAATGCCTATTTGTAACCAGCAGGTAATAGCACCGATAACGATCAGATGCACTCTATTTCTCTCTCTGCTAATTACGGAAACTAATGAATATAGTATGTTAATAGCACCAGATTATATGGCAGAAACTCCGCACATTCCATCAAGACAGATGAGAAGAATTACAACAAGAATTATGTAAGGAATACTTCGAAGTACAGTCAACAGCGTTCGTAAGTTACGAATGTTATGATTGTACAAACAGCTAGTATGGTATGAATGGAAGCTTGAATATTTCATGTTGCATGTTTTCACAAAGAAATATGGAGTAAGGTCTTCAAGCACTGGACTATGTGTAGTGTAGCTAGATGCTATTAAAATGTCGTAGTCTTATAGCTTACGGCATAAAGTAATATAAGTGTAGCCTTTTTTTTTTGGGGGGGTGGGAAATCATCAAATAACCCCCCCCACTCTTGGGCAGAGCGGAAGGGAGTGTCAGACTTCTACTGACTAAAGACCACCCATGTTCCTTCTTAGCCCTTGCGCCGAGGCCGAGGTATCTCTTTTGAACAACCTGCAGCCCCGACGGGATATAAGTGTAGCCAGTCAGCGGTTTTGTCAAAAGTTTTGGACAGACATGACCTTTAGCAATGACGAAAAGAGGAAGAGCTACAGCTGAGAAATAAACTGATATTTACTCATTGAATCATAAAACGGACACCTCTCTGTAGAAGAAAAACTACTAAGTAATTCTTTGTTTTAAAATAATGACAGTCTTTGATTGCTGACTGTACCTAGCTTCTGCTTTTAGGTTATAAAATCTAAGTAAAGAATTGAAATCATAATAGTTTGGAGCCTCTCATTGCGGTGAGTTATGACATGCAATAGATTCTGATGACTATACAATTAATGTCGATTGGTTCTCCGTGAGAACTTCTTGATAGGTAACAGCCAACCCGTGACCTTTTTGAAGTAACGCATTGAATCTCTTTCCGTAGCTGTGAGCCAAAATGCATTTTATTAAAATTGGTTTTCGAAATGCTAAATAGTTGCGTAAGACTCACTCATTTCGAAAAATGGTCATTCTACACCACTTCCTCGTCTATCAGACTAGGTAGTACCTACTTAATTTCTTATTTTTTAGACTCGATTTTCTAAAAGCCCACGAGCAAATCTCAATAATAGCCTATGAGAAGAGAAATTTGCCCAGCCTCACCGTTCGATTGACGATGTCTTACCGGGTCCTTAACAGTGATAGCCTAGAAGTGTGGTCGTCGTACTACCAAGTCAAAGGGCCGAAGTTCGAACATATTGATTTTTCGGATTCATATACCTACGTATTGGATTGTGTGAGGAATGATATGAAAGAGATAGGAGTAAATGCCACCGTAACGTCTAACAGGGAAGAATGGAAATAGAGAACGTGTTATCCGACCCCAAATAGAATGGGATAAGGGCAGGAAGATAAAAATGATTGCAAAATTGCCACTTGCTTCAGTGAAGGAAAGCATCGAGAGGTAACCAGCATGCCTGATGAGAGATATTTCTCGATAGCATGTAAAGCTAAGAGCATGGGCGGCATTAACACTCTAACACAAGTTTTGGCACTAATCACACGCTAACGAAGAAGTAAGAGGAAAGAAATACCGTTTCGTAAAAATATTATGTACCGAAAGACTTAGACTTATAGAACGGACATTGCGAATATTGACATTCAAAAATGTTCATTCCGAAAGCCACTTTTGGTCGATAAATGTCTAATTCTTAAAATGCCTAACAGCTGCAAACGGACTATTTCTTAAAATTCCCAATTCTTAAAAGGACTGATATCGGCAATGCCTTATTCTTAAATGGACTAGTTCTTAAAATGGCTTAAAAAAATAACTTGCAAGATTTGATGACGTACTGGCAACGGGATAAGTGATGAGTGTGATACGTAACTTAGAAAAGTATAAAAAAATCGTAATAATATACAATACTTATAAAACGGCAGACCTATGATTTTCTTCCTCTTGTCCCATCTACTGCTCGTAAATATTTTAATGTCTTTGCTTAAATTGCTACATTGTAATCTTGTAATCATAATCAGCCGTAATCACAAACACTTTCTTGTATACAAATATTGGTTGGTGACGCAATGTGACCCGACCGCGCAAGTTAGGTAAGTTGTGTGTTTGTCGTTATGTACTCGTTCGGGAGTGACAAGCCATGTGTGAAGCTTAGACTGTGAAGCTAATATTTGTTTGGCGCAGTAGGAATTGAGAAAACAAAAGCTTACAAATAATAATATTGATTTGTACTAGTTTTGTTGAACTTTAAATGGTTTACGCGGTGCGACATCTAATAATATTTGAACTTTAACTGCGGTACTCAGAGATATTTAATGATTACTTAAGCCGTCACTTAGTAAAGATTTGACAGACTATTGTATGACAAAACTGTCAAAACCTTTACTTAGTAATGGCCTAAGTAATCATTAAAGCTCTCTGAGTGCGGCAGTAAGAGTTGTTCTTGATTCTGAATGTATCTCCTGTTATGTATGCGCTATAGATGCATAGATAAGTTTGTCAAGTTATAGTGGTTCATTTGTAAGATCCGTAGGCTCCGTGTCACAGTTACATATTTGCAAAAAAAAACGATTTTAAAGTGACTTTAAATTTTAATAGACGTGGTCACCTTACAATAATTAAGTTTTGAGACAACTTTTAGGATGTCAAACCACAAGTTTATACGAGTTTATAGCTGGGTATCTCAAATTCTGAGGTAAACTTACTAATTTGACTGGACTAAAATATTTACATTTTCCCTGAATTGCCCAGTGCTGGAGCATTTGTTTTTCCCTAAGTTTGGGATAAACTTCTTATGAAAACTGTGATACCTATGAATTCAAATACTTCTATGATTGACGACACAATATCTGTTGAAAGTTAGCGTATGAGCTGAATTGGCAGGGAGCTGGCCATGTTTGTCATAGGACCGATACATATACAAAACGAAGCCAAGCACACGTGTATATCTGAGCTGTGGGTTGCTGTGGAGCGGCGTCTTCAAACTGCCAATAGGTCACTAATTATAAATTAATTTTAATAATACATGTGAAACCTGTAAAGAAATATCGAAAACGATGCATGTAAGGATGGGAGGCCGGATTTGTGCCCGGTTGATGGCAATAGGCTCGCCCCCTATTACATGGGACTTAAACATAACTGGCGAAATGTGGGTGTACTAGGTACACCTCTGCCTAACCCTTCGGGGATTACAGGCGTGATGTTAAGCATGTAGGGACAGCTTTTACTTTCAGTGTTTGTTAAAAGTTCCCCACAGTAAAACACTACTGCTTCGACTCATAATTCGAGGTGATTAAACTTTGATTTAAACAATAAAAAACCTGTTTGGTGTGTTAGTTTAGTTTTACGATGCAGTTACTAGGCAGTAGGCGGCATTTAATAATGCGTGTCGTCGGATCTGGGAGGTCAAGTTCTTGGTTACAAAATTAAACCGGATTTGTGACAACATTATTAGGTTCTTTCTTTATAGTAGGTATCTAGATTCCACGAATCTAACATTAGCTTCAAGCTAATTCATTTAAGATTTAGAAAAGACTGGTACCTACTGGGTAGACAGGTGTTTTATAGGCATGATAAACAATTCGCCAGATAATAATATGTGGTCCCATGGGCAAGTCTTTTACCTATAAATTCAGACTTCGGGCCGCTATTGAGAAATACAGGGATGAAAATCCTACTTATAAATGCGAAAGTTTGTGAGGATGTATGTATCGATGGAAGTTTGTTACCCTTTTCATGCAAAAACTAGTGAACGGATGTGGATGAAATTGAGAACACAGATAGTTTATAACCTCGATTAACACATATGATACTTCTTACCCCGGTAGTATGATCCCGTGGGACAATTATCGAACTCCACGCGGTCAAAGGCGCTGGCACAAGCTAGTGATAAATAATGAATAAAGCTGACCCTAACAAATATACCTAAATGTAGTGTTACTAAGTCTAGTCTGAGCCATAAATATCTAATCACATAACATCACGCCTGTAATCCCCAAAGGGTAAGCAAAGGTGTAGGTATACATAAGTACACTCACATTTCGCCAGTCCCAACCACAACGTCGTCGTATCTCTTCATAATACTTACTCTGTTATTTGTGTTACAGGATTGGTGATTGCAATGTTTTATTTTAATCGCAAACAGAATGATGCTACCGTACATCTTTTTAACATAACACCTTTCTCGCCTCTTACGACATAAAGAGACAGACCGGGAAACCCGACGTAAGCAATGAAGACAAAAATAACAACACAAGTATTTAATTAGCATAACTATGCATAAAGGAAGTTTAATAATAGTGAGGTCTTCATAACCTATTCAAAGCGTTGGCTGCGAGCCGAGTGGGGCATCGGAACGTTCTTGTAACCCTCGCAGCCTCTGTGAAAGAGTTTCCTGATAAAACTGTAATTTTTAACGAAGCCTGACCTTCGGAGCCGGGGTTTGGGATGTGGCGAACTGCCAGGGAACTGTTGTGTAACGTGGTCGTAATGCTGGAGCATTAACTATAGCAGTTCTATTGGACTTTAGAATTTAAACTTGGTGTTTATTTCAATTGTTATGGGTTAACTAAGCATTCCGGAAGCATGAAAGAATCCTAATTTGTGAGTTTTTAAAAGTTTCCTCATGAGGTGAAGAATACAAATAATGAAAAAATGGGGTTGATCATATTTTTCTAAAGGACGTACAGGGTAATATAGAAATATCTAAAAAGACCTCACCCTGAATAATGACTTATTTTAAGACACTAAAAATCATCATCATCTTCCTGCCCTCATCGGGTCGGTGCAACACCTTTTTTTCTTACATTCTCATCATCTCCTCCATGACCAGACACTGAAAAATCATCATTATTCTCCTGCTCTTATCCAGATTTATTTGTGGTCAGCGCAGCGTGTCTTCTTCTTCGATACTTCTCTATTACTCGTCATGTCAGCAGTCACCTACTTTCTAGTCGTATCATCCTTCACACAGACCATCCATCGTTTCTTTGGTCTTCCTCCACTCTTATAGCCATCTACATTCATACTTAACATTTTTCTAACTACATTTTCCGCACAACATGTCCATACCACGATAACCTCTTGAACTGAAAAATATAGCTCGAAATATGTTGGGACACTAGTAATCAACAATTCGACAAATTATGGTCCGGATCAAGTGCATTAATCCCTCTCATTCAGTAGAATTGACGAACAAAATTGGACAGGTCATTTACATACATATGGAAAGCTTTCTGAATGAGACGTACATGGAAGCACCATTCATACAACCTCCTTATGTAAAGTTATACGTTTTAATATTACCATTGACACATGAGGTCGCCTTGATCGTAAGTTCTTATGTTTATCGCAAAGAAAATACGTTTATTACCTATAATAAGTTAACAAGTAGGTTGGTGATTGTACTAAATTAATGGTGAACGTTTTTCGAAGTAATTTGTTGAACCATCCTGTGATTGTGCACGGTAGAAGCGAGCCAAGTTCGACGATGCGACGACGGTTCGAGTGTAAGCTGGAGTTAAGTTTGTTTGATATTGTTCAAATGTTAACTAATTTTGTTTGTTGTTTATTTGTCTAAATGTTACAATATAATTGTGAATCTGTGGCGTACAAAGTAAGCATCGCAACCTATTCCACTTTTGAATTTGTTTAGTTGGGTAAAAGGTGATGCAGAAATACACGTTTTAGAATGCAAATAGTAATATTAAACCATGTGTTAATAAACTTAATTGTTTGTAACGCGTAAAAATGATAATTAACACTGAATAGTATTTAAAATATTTAAATGAATACAGAATTCTTTGCGAAACTGTACCTACGTATTTTTTTTCTTAGGCATCACTTTAGATCATGCATATTCATACTCGTATTTATTACAAGCGGGTGTACAGTAATGAAATTATGTGAAACATTCTGAAAATTATGGAGGTTGTTTTAGAAAACAAAATTGATAGGTACCGACGATGATGACGTTGTGCTCGAGTTGGCTTAGCGTAGGCTAGGGTCACTAGTTCCCATGATCTTCGGTGTGCGTGGAAAGAGAATACTGGAGTGGTTTTTAGTCAGAGTCTGACAGGCCCCTCCGCTCGCCCCAGCCCATCCTTGAGGATCATCCACCAGGAAAAAAGCGTAGGCTATAGTACTTTGGGGGGTATGAGGAACAGGGTGTAAAGTTCCTCATCCCCCATAGAAAAGGGAGGATCCTCCGACCAGACGGGTGTGTCTTGTGGGTTAACTGCCCGATAAATGTAAGTCGGTATTTTCTATATACGCTAATGACGCGGATAAAGTTGATAGCGCGATGTAGGATTTTGCCAATTAGTTCGCATGTGTTGCGATAGATGTCGCTGTCGCCACAGTACAGAGTCCAGCTGATATTGGTGTTATTTCCACTTATGTCTTGTATGGTCTACTGTACCTACTTTTCTATAAACTGAACATGGAAATGATTTGCACAGAACTTGGCCCTACACACTACAGTGTAAAAATAATTAACACTAGAAGGATATGAGACAGACTATACATACCGATAATTACTGGTAATCCCGTTTAAAGTTCATGACTGATCGCAATCTGGTGTAAGCAGACATCACAATGTGGCCTTGGAACAATTAACTGCGATAAATTTATTAATGTTCATTGCGTTTACTTAAAATAAATTGAGGAACTGTTTGTATGATCGTAGGTTTGAGCTTTCGAAAAATACAGATTACAGAGTTTAACAATGTCTTTACGAAGATAAATATATGTTTTATGCAATTTAGTTGGTTGAACGTGGGTTTCCTAATCGCCATGTTAGCAATTTTCCTTGCTTTTTTTTTAAATAGAAACTTTAGATGCCCGTTACTATAATTTATGCACAGAACAAGCACTAGATAAGTTACGAAAATGATGTAACGGCAGAAGACGGCGAAGCGGTGGAACAAAATAAATATGCGAAGAGTCCCGAGAAAGGTTTCCACAAAAAATCTGTTAACGACCAAGTGAAGTCAGGGCTAACAACTAGTGTGCAGTAAATCAGCTTTTATATTTATAATTTAATGTTATGGCAAGTTATCGATCAAGTATTGATCGACCGGTATACCTCAATGGCTCGCGATCACAGCCGGAGGGCGCAACCTCATAAGGAAGAATGTATTTATTACAATATTGATTCACGATGGCGGCATTTCATCTGGTCATTACTGATTTTAAAGATGGTTGACAACTTTTATTGCAACGTAAACTGACCGTTCTGTTCCTCTGTAGGTAGGTATATAGCATCACGTGTAATCCCTGTAAGGTTAGGTAGAGATCTGGCGCAGTGGCTAAGCGATTAGACTGCTGCGCTGCGTGTCGTGGGTTCTATCCCCGCACGGAACAAATATTTTTATGGCCTATAGATAGTTGTTCCGGGTCTGGGTGTTTGTGTATGTGAGTTTAAATGTTTGTAAACGCACCCACAGGCAACATTCCTAACGTTAACATATTTAACGTTTAAAAAAAACTTTCATTTTTCATATCAATGTCAGCCCCATGGATGTGGTCAAGCCCATTGGCATCAACCGAGCACAAATGTGGACTACATGCTGAGAAACCACTGTGCACTGATGAGAAAACCTGTTTGCCCGACCCCGGAATCCAACCCACTGTTTATGAATGAAAAACGATTAGGAAATGGAATTATTACAACCTTTAATTTATGAAGTGGACGAGGCAAAGGAGTATGTTAAGGTCGTAGCAGGCTGGCTGTGGATTCTCTCGATTTCTGTTCTGTTCCCGGACCTGCCCATGGCAAAAAGCCGTAAGTTTATGTATGTATGTTTAGAACAATTTCAATGGTATTGCCGTCTACTACTTTCAACATTATATTTGTTAGTATTGTATCAAAATACCAGTAATGCCCTCTATAGTGTTATTTGAGAACTATTGCATGATTACTGAACTATTGTATGTATTGATCGTACTAGGATTCGTTCTTGAATAAAGTTCCCATTCGTTCTCTCTGTCTCACAGAAAAACCGTGTTTGATTTATAGGTTATGGGCCCAGTCACCCAAAACTATTAAGTTTTATTAAAAGTTGTAGTTAATTCTCAAGTAAAAGTAGTGAAACATAGTTAGCAAAGTGTTATTAAGTATTTGCAATAAAAGTTTGCAAGAATGACAACGAACTACCTAGTAAATGTTCCCAAGCTAAAAGGGCGGGAAAACTACCATGAGTGGACCTTCGCCGCGGAGAATTTTCTGATCCTGGAGGATAAGTTGCACTGCATCAACCCAGAAACCGGGAAAAAAGTAGAAGCCGCAGAAGACGCGAGGACCAAAGCAAAATTAATTATGACGATAGACAGTGCGTTATATGTGTCGCGAAAGATGAAATCGCGATGTTCCAAACTTAAAATGTAAATATATAATTGCACAGAACTAATGTAATAGCAACACTAAATCAGTATTGACAACTTGACGCTACCAAACGACGCGCGACGCCTCTGTTTGAATGGTCATTATAGCATATTCAGTCTGACTAATTAATGAAGTTTATTGTAAAGTAAATTCAGTGCAAGAAGATCATAAGTAGATTCTTGTCACCCGTGATACGCGCCACCTGGAAAGCTAAGTATTATTTATCTGTTGTTCTAGTAATTAAATATACGGAGGTACTTATACCTACTCGGAATTGTTTGAGTCACCTAAACTTAAATGTGTTGGTCGTGCCTTCAGCGTTGGGCTGGGGGCATAACAGCGACCGCACGCGAGCTACTTGTCCGGACATAAAAGCTCTTGGGAGTTTATAGGAAGGGTCGTGGGCCAACCTCTCTTATAAATCTTCTTGGTCCCCCATGGCCTTAGTGAATGTGCCGACGGGCACAAACGTTGACGAACGTATGGAA
Source organism: Diarsia brunnea (assembly GCA_949774965.1). Lineage (NCBI taxonomy): Eukaryota > Metazoa > Arthropoda > Insecta > Lepidoptera > Noctuidae > Diarsia > Diarsia brunnea. The sequence continues at coordinate 575,664 of OX459006.1, forward strand.
AATTACACTATATCATATATATATAGGTAATATAAAGGGGGAGCATTCTAGACGGAGGCGATGGGCCGAAGTTGAACAGGAATGCGTGCTTCTGCAGACGTGGAAAGAATCCTAGTATCTGATTAGCACATAGGTGTCACAAAGACTGTTGATGAGAACTTGAAGTAAATTTCATCATACATATTGCAATTGAATAACTGTTTTAGATAGCTTTATTGATGGAAACAGATAGGTAGTACTTAACCCAAAGATTCATGGGTAATTAAACTTACAGATATCCTAGTTACACCTGAGAAGTTGGATGGACTGATGGTCGGCATAGTGTTAACACTTCGGTGCCCTTGCGGACCGAAGATAAGAGACTGGATTGGGAGACGCTTGCAAGTCGGAGTTGGATCCGTATCGGTGAGTGTCTCAAACATATCGTGAGGCGGGGATTTCTCTTCACATCAAAGCGAAGCAGTACAATCCTATATTATTATTATAAAACAAAACACGTTGTAAACCTAGAGATAACCAGAATATAATATGAAGAGAGAATCCACGCGCCCTCGCGACATGGTGGAGATGCTGGGATAGCAAAGAAGCTAGCATTTAAAGCATTCCAAAAACGAATCCCAAGACATAAAACCAATCCAGACTCTTATTGTTAAAATTGGAGATATTGTGTAAAAATCAGGTTGTCAGCGACATCTATATAATCCGATTGGAACTAACGTTCAATAAACGAATGTACATAAAAATTCACCTTTTGGCGCCAAAATTCGAACGTCAAGGTGATGATGAGTAAACGTTCATTTATCTAAGTATAATGAGATGAACGGCAGGCCGAGATGAAAGATTCTCGAAGTTACTGCAAATTGAATGGGTATGTAGCGTGTGTACGTATAATGTGCAACGTTATGAGCCAAGTAAACATTCTAATTTGAATTTGGCGCGGATTTGATAATATTGAAAACTTGCCACAAGTTTGGCAGAATGACTGATGCTCTCTTTGACCGGAAGCAGGAAGTAATATGCGTTGAGATCAAATAAACATACGATTATCCTACTTTTAACGAGTTAGAACTTATGAATCTTATATACAGTTCAAGTAAAATTCAAAAGTAATTTACTGAATAATATATTAAGCATTTTACACTAAACAATTGACAAAATTCCAATATTCACGAATTACGAAATTCGACTGTGAAAATTTTCCCTGCTTTCAAAATGGCGATGCCGCGAATGGCCGCGATGATAAACCAAAAGGCGGCAAAAGCGTAGCGTCTCGTGTGTCAGACTGAATATCGAAAAAACTAAAACTTAGTTCGTTACATTCTTTTACAAGATTAAAATTATTAGAAACCTGTACGTATTGTGTGAATAGTACCTACACGTAATTCGTTCAACTGTGAAAAAGTGCTCCTATCATAACCAGGAAGCTCACAATTTGTTTGGGCGAAATAATTCCAAGAAAGTTATAAAGTGAATGAAAGAAAGCTTAACATAACTTAGGAATAATTAAGAAGATTATCAGGTAAACTATTTTATGATTTACAAGCTATAACATACACATATGTCACCCAGGAACGCTCGCGGGGTCAAAACGCAAGGGGACTTTAGTCACCCGAGAGGAAATTACCTAATGTATGCCTTGTCAAAAGTACCTCCCTAAGCGCTCAAGTACACCCGTGCCAAATTCGACACGGATGTCATTGTTTACTATTGTGTCTGCTAATTATGTAGCTGAAGAGTAACTTTTGTAAGCTGTAATGTGTTAAAATTTACCTAAAGACAGCATTGTTATGTATGAGTTTGCATAAAACTGTTTATTTATACCTAATACTCTCCATACAGATGGGCAAATGAAGGCAGATGTATGACACTGATTCTACACACCTCCCATCTCATGTATAGATGCTACTATATAAAGAAAAGTACATCAACACTCATTGTAAGTTTATTTTACCAGTTACCTTGAAGAACTAAGCATAAAATAGATATGTTCTCATAAAACTAATAAAATATGCTGGCGGAGGAAACTGGATTGTATATTATAACTTGTGTCTGAACTTCTGTCATGTTATACACATCATCCCTGACTGACTGCATCGTTTCATGTTGGCTACTGAAGTGTACCAAGTAACTAGATACTAAGTTGATGTAGGTAAACTCTAATATCATTTATGGATGCATACATAAATGATGTTGGTACCTAATATGTTTATGAATAAGTAATGAAACAACTTATAGAACATCAACCATATAAATGTTGATGGATGAAGAGTGAGATGAAAACCAAAGAAACGATGAATGGATTGTGGGAGAAATGGTATGAAGGAAAAGTGTAAATAATTGTGTGGTGGTTAACAGGGGAGAATGGAAGAAAAGGTCAGGAGGGGATAATTGGATGACATAGAAATTTTAAATAAATTCAGGAAAATTTAAAACAATGAAACTAACCAGTTTTACCCGTCGAACAGCATGAATATATTCTGAGTTAATACTGAAACTTCATAGGTACAAGGGAATTTTCCTTACACATATAATTCAATGGCTGAGTTTATTACGGAAAATGTAGTATCTTATAGATAGTGAAATATTCCTTGCTTTTAACTTGGAAAACTTTTCTGTTTTACACAAGATGTCAATAGAAACTTTTCTGTTTTATACAGGGTGTCAATAAAAACTTTTCTGTTCTGTACAGGATGTCAATTAAAACTTTCTGTTATATATACAGGGCATTAATAAAATATCATTCCATTATATGTCAGGTGTTGGTATGATTCTTTGTTCATAAGAAGTTTTAGATAAACTTTTGGTCATACAGTGTTAACCAAATTTTTATTTTTTTTTTCGTTTTTATTATATTGCGAACACCACGCAATTTGGAAATTTAACGATATACACGATGTAAATCCTTAACTTAGGATACAGGGTATCAAATTGTAAAATATTATTTCAGAATTTCAAAATGGAACAAATTCTTATAAGACGACTGGAGTCTATTTCAAATGCTATCTCTAAACTAACTGAACCTATAAAGATAACGTTAATAAAGAAAATTCTGAAAATTTAGAAATAGTGCTAGGTAAGCTTGAGGTAACGGTGAAAAGGTTCGGAACTGAGTTAAACAGTAGTCTATCAATAAACGAAATGCAATCTTCTGTGGAAGAGATCACTTCCTTTAGTGAAGTACAGCTAAACGGTGAGGAGGTTCTAGCGGAAATGAATATCAAACTGAAAAGGATAAAAGAAAACTCTGCACCAACTATATTACCGGGTAGGAATACTGCACTAATGGGAAAATTACCCAAGTTAAGTCTGCCAGAATTTTCCGGAGACATTCTGGAATGGCAACAAATCTGGCCATCATAACAGAGCACTTTGTTATAAGAATTGCATAAATAAAACCGAGGAGGTCAAGACGCTTCATGTCAACTCTATAAGCTCCACTATATTACAAACGGCGATAGTTAAGGCTCAACGTAAAGGCGATAATTCAGGTGAGAAGACCTGTCGAGTACTGTTGGACTCGGGTAGTCAACGTACTTATATAACGCAAGAAGTAGCTTTAAAATTGAACCTTCCTATCGAAGAGGAAAGTACCTTATCAGTTTTCACGTTCGGATCGAAAACTCCCCAAGTAATAGAAAGCCCCGTAGTCAAGTTACAGATACAAACAAAAACAAATAATATTTTACAAATAGAAGCAAACGTTGTTCCTCATATTTCAAATAGAGTTCCTTTCCATGGTATCGACATAGGTAAACACAAAGATGATCTAATTTTGGCGGACGACGGCTCATTGTCACCCAAAATAGACATATTGATCGGCAATGACTTCTACATTTCATTCATCCTTGAAGACAAAATTCAACTGGAAAGTAATTTATTCCTGATTGACTCTAAATTCGGTTACATACTGACTGGAAAAACTAACACGGAATCCACGGACACGTTGTCAGTAATAACTTACTTTCAGGGAGTAGAACACAAATTGACACCACCGGATCTTCCATTATACAATGGAAACCTCAAATGCTTATGGGAACTAGAATCCATTGGAATATGCGATTCAACAAAATTGACTAGGGACGAAGAAGTAATCGAGGGAGAAAAGAATGGAGTTCAAATTCCAAACGATTCTCAGAAAGCATTTCTTCATCAGATGCCTGCAGAGACGTAGAAGTTAAAGTATTAGGACTGAATTGGAACACAGGAGAAGATACGATCAGATTGAGACCAAGAAAGACTACAGAAGCCACTACCAAGAGAGAAATACTAAAAAACATAGCGTCAATTTACGATCCATGCGGATATGCTGCACCCGATTTGTTATCAGCAAAACTTTTACTACAAAATCTGTGGATACATAAATTCAAATGGGATGCCCCATTACCAGAAGAATTGACCAATGAATGGCAAATTATTAGAGAACAACTGGAAGACACAAAAAATATTGTTTTACCAAGGAAATACTTCAAACAAGCTGGCGATGACAATATTCGACTGCACGTTTTCACGGATGCATCAACCAAAGCTTATGCTGCAGTTGTATATATTTCTAATGGAAAAGAATTAAGTTTTGTAATAGGAAAATCACGAGTGGTGCCCATCAAGGATCAGGACAATTTGAAAATCCCAAGACTTGAACTATTAGGTGTTCTAATAGGTAGCCGGTTGCTGAAGTACGTAACCAAGTTCCTGGACTTGGAATTTACAGAAAACACTATATGGACAGATAGTCAAATAGTGATTGATTGGTACTACGGCAACAAACTACTACCACCATTCGTTGCAAGGAGGATAGAAGAGATAAAGGGAAATACACCAGTAACAGTAAGATATGTTCCAACAGGATTGAATCCAGCAGACGTGGCTACTAGACCCACGAGTTCTATGGAAGATAAGCAGAAATGGCTATCCGGACCAAGTTTTCTACTGAAACACTCCAGAACTTGGCCGAAAGGTTGTAGAGCCGAAATTTCTTTACTTAATGAAACCGAAGTCGCAGTAAATCCCACATGTTCTTCTGTGGAACATGACTTTTCGTTTCCTGTTGGGGAGGATCTCACGAGTGGAGAAAATATCTCAAAAGAGCAGGAACGGAGAAATCAATTAGATGAGGAATCACGAAACAACACCACAGAACACTGTGAAGACGATACACTATCACATACACAAAAGATCAAAAGGATCCAAAAGGAACATTTCCCTGAGGAAGTAGAGGGTATAGATACTAACTTACAACGAAACTTAGGAGTATTTACCGACATAGACGGTATCCTACGTTGCAAAGGAAGATTACAAAACGCTGATTGGTCTTACGATAAAAGATATCTAATATTAATCCCAAAGGATTGTGATTTCACTAACAAATTGATCCTAAAAACACATAAGGAAAACTATCATGTAGGGGTCAACCACACCTTAAGTTTGATCAGATTAACGTACTGGATTCCCCAAGGAAGAAGCCAAGTAAAGAAAATATTAGGAAAATGCACAAATTGTGTCAAACATGGAGGAGGTCCATTCAAATTACCAACTACTCCAGCGCTTCCTAAGGAAAGAGTAAACTATAGTTCACCTTTTACATATACCGGAATAGATTATCTGGGTCCTCTTCAAGTAAAGACAAGTAATAAATCAGAAAAAAGATGGATATGTCTGTATACATGTCTAGCAGTACGTGCTATACACTTGGAAGTCGTTAAGGATCTTACGGCTGAGGAATGTCTATTAGCACTACGAAGATTTATATCTTGCAGAGGAATACCAACACGAATAGTTTCAGATAACGCACTACAATTTAAATTAACTGCAGAAATACTGTCAAGCAACTATTGCATCACTAATAACATAGAATGGAAATTCATTCCACAATTAGCACCGTGGCATGGAGGATTCTATGAGAGACTTGTTGGACTAGTTAAACACTGTCTCAAGAGAACTCTGACGAAAAGTTTACTGTCAGATAATCAACTAAGTACAATCATAAAAGAGATAGAGGCAATATTAAACACACGCCCATTGACGTGTGTAGGTTCTGATCTAGAGGATATTCTCAAACCCTCAGATTTTCTAACCTTGAATAAATGCATCGTCACAACACCTTCAGATGCAGAATTTCCACAAGAAGGCACAGTAACAAAACAGAATCTAGTGGAAGGTTGGAAACGTGGACAGAACATGCTGAAAGAGTTTAAGAGAATGTTCGTAGACCGGTACCTGCCAAGTCTAAGGGAGAGATACCAACACTCTCTTAAAGAACCAAGGATAACAAAATTAGAAATTCCAAAACTAGGAGATATCGTCCAGATTAAAGGAGATACGAAGAACCGAGAGAACTGGAAGGTTGGAAAAATTATATCTTTGTTGAAAGGAGCCGACGGTCAATGCAGAGTGGCACGAGTAAAGGTGAATGATACGGAATTCACTCGTTCCATCGCACATCTTTATCCGTTGGAAGTTGAAGAAGATATATCTGGAAAAGAAAGGGTTATATTTGAGTTTGAAAGAGAAGATGTTACACCAACATTGGATGACTCACCTCTGCTAGAAGAACTCGACTCAACTATTCTTACCGAAGAAATATCCACAACTCCACAAACCGCAGAACCCGTTGACAAACCTGAAACAGAAAAACACATAAATAGAGAAGAAATAGAAAGGAAAATAACTCAGAGAACACTTACCTCAGGAAATGATGAACCAACAATTCTTGATGAAAAACACCTTAATGATAGCATACCTAAAAGCACTGATACAATTGAGATAACACAAACTCCTGAAGTGAGAGATGTGAGAGATGCGTCCTTGAAGGCTCGAGAGAAGATCCGAGAGTGGACGCGAGACTTGATGGAACACATGTAACTTCTGTCGTCGTCGGGAGTGTCGCGAAAGATGAAATCGCGATGTTCCAAACTTAAAATGTAAATATATAATTGCACAGAACTAATGTAATAGCAACACTAAATCAGTATTGACAACTTGACGCTACCAAACGACGCGCGACGCCTCTGTTTGAATGGTCATTATAGCATATTCAGTCTGACTAATTAATGAAGTTTATTGTAAAGTAAATTCAGTGCAAGAAGATCATAAGTAGATTCTTGTCACCCGTGATACGCGCCACCTGGAAAGCTAAGTATTATTTATCTGTTGTTCTAGTAATTAAATATACGGAGGTACTTATACCTACTCGGAATTGTTTGAGTCACCTAAACTTAAATGTGTTGGTCGTGCCTTCAGCGTTGGGCTGGGGGCATAACAGCGACCGCACGCGAGCTACTTGTCCGGACATAAAAGCTCTTGGGAGTTTATAGGAAGGGTCGTGGGCCAACCTCTCTTATAAATCTTCTTGGTCCCCCATGGCCTTAGTGAATGTGCCGACGGGCACAAACGTTGACGAACGTATGGAAAATTACACTATATCATATATATATAGGTAATATAAAGGGGGAGCATTCTAGACGGAGGCGATGGGCCGAAGTTGAACAGGAATGCGTGCTTCTGCAGACGTGGAAAGAATCCTAGTATCTGATTAGCACATAGGTGTCACAAAGACTGTTGATGAGAACTTGAAGTAAATTTCATCATACATATTGCAATTGAATAACTGTTTTAGATAGCTTTATTGATGGAAACAGATAGGTAGTACTTAACCCAAAGATTCATGGGTAATTAAACTTACAGATATCCTAGTTACACCTGAGAAGTTGGATGGACTGATGGTCGGCATAGTGTTAACACTTCGGTGCCCTTGCGGACCGAAGATAAGAGACTGGATTGGGAGACGCTTGCAAGTCGGAGTTGGATCCGTATCGGTGAGTGTCTCAAACATATCGTGAGGCGGGGATTTCTCTTCACATCAAAGCGAAGCAGTACAATCCTATATTATTATTATAAAACAAAACACGTTGTAAACCTAGAGATAACCAGAATATAATATGAAGAGAGAATCCACGCGCCCTCGCGACAATATGTACACATCAAAGACGTAAAGACTACGTTGGAGCTTTGGAACAAATTGAAGGCATTATTCGACGATTCAGGATTTACGCGAAGAATATCTCTATTTCGTAATTTGATATCGATTCGCCTAGAAAATTGTGTTTCCATGCAGTCGTATGTAACGCAAATAGTCGAAACAGGACAAAAGTTAAGTGGGACTGGATTTAATATAAGTGATGAATGGATCGGCAGTATATTATTAGCGGGGCTAACTGAAAAGTTTTGGCCTATGATAATGGCAATTGAGCATTCGGGCATACAAATCACAACAGACGCCATTAGAACGAAACTCTTGGATATGGTGGAAGCGGAAGTGAGCCAGAGCGGTCAATCCGAAAATGTTAGTGGTGCATTCGCAAGCAGTACGCAGAAAGGACAACATAAGAAAAATAATAAATCGTCTATGGCCAACGCGCAGAGATACCAATCGAACGAACGGAACGCAAACGTCAGTGGTAGCGCCAAAAGTCATGTCAAATGCTACCGGTGTAAACAACCCGGACATTACAAGAATCAGTGTCCAAATAATGATAATAACAATACGAATTCGAAAGAAATACAACGTAAACAAAGTAATGCGTTCAGTGCGGTGTTTCTTCATGGAAAATTCAACAAATATGACTGGTACATTGATTCAGGCGCGAGCGTGCATCTAACAGCTAATAAACAATGGATTGAGAATGCTACATATCACAAAATGCAGGATATATGTGTTGCTAACAGCGAGAGGTTGCAAGTAATATGTTCCGGAGATGTGACCATTTTAACTAAAACCGAAGAATGTGAATTTGAAATTCGAGTCAAGGATGTTTTATGCGCTCCAGGATTGACTACTAACCTATTGTCAGTGAGCCAGTTAATAAAGTCCGGTAATACAGTTCAGTTCACGACAAATGGCTGTAAAGTATACAACAGAAACAGTGAATTGGTGGCCACAGCTGTGTTGAATAATGGAGTGTACAAGTTGATAGTACCTGACAGTGTGGTGGCTAATTTGAGTGCATCAGGCATAACTTGGCATCGCCGATTGGGTCATGTAAATAGTAAGTACCTAAATAAAATGTCAAGTGCTGTGGAAGGTATGAACCTCCAAGAAAAAGTGGAGATTGACAAGATGTCATGCACAATTTGCTGTGAGGGTAAACAGTGTCGTTTACCGTTCACAAATGAAGGTTCAAGAAGCAAAGAGTTATTGCATTTAATTCACACTGACATATGTGGACCTATGGAGTATGAATCGCTAGCAGGTTCCAGGTACTTCATATTGTTTATAGATGACTTTAGTCGAATGATACATGTGTATTTCATTAAACACAAAAGTGAAGCACTCCGATGTTTTTCAGAGTTTAAAGCGAAAGTTGAGAAACAGACTAATGAGAAAATAAAAATATTGAGAAGCGATAATGGGCGTGAGTACTGTAACAAAGAATTTGACTCATTTCTCAAGAAAGAAGGTATCATTCACCAAAGAAGTAATCCATATAGCCCAGAACAGAATGGCTTGTCTGAGCGGAATAACCGAACAATTGTGGAGAAGGCCAGATGCTTATTATTTGATGCAAATATGGGAAAACAGTTTTGGGCAGAGGCTACCAACACAGCTGTCTATTTACAAAATCGTACTGTTCTTCCTGCATTGAATGAAAAGACTCCTTATGAAGTCTGGACTGGACGCAAACCTGACATAAGTCACTTGCGCATATTTGGAAGCAAGGTCATGGTTCATGTGGCTAAAGAGAAGCGCCAGAAATGGGACAGAAAGTCAGAGGAGCATGTACTGGTGGGTTATCCAGAAGACATTAAAGGTTACAGAGTATACAACCCTAGAACAAAAATTGTGACAACCAGCAGAGATGTTGTAGTCATAGAAGAAGAAAAGAATCTTGTTGATATACCAGTTATTGAAAACTCATGTTCAGTGGGGGACAGACCAAGTTCACATGAAACAACTATGGATGAGGATACACTTCTTGAAACATCAGATAACTCAGATGTTACTTATGTTCCTAGTGAGTATGAGGATGCTCATGACTCACCTGAGCAGCGTGTCAGACCCAGCAGAATCAGAAATAAACCAGCAAGATATGGAATGTCAAATATGTGTATTCCGGAGGAAGTGTTTGATGATGCTAATGGACTATGTCTGGAAGAAGCGCTACTAGGAGTAGAAAAGGAAATGTGGTTACAAGCAGTAAATGAAGAACTTAAATGTTTTGAGGAAAATCGTGCATGGGAGCTAGTTGATATGCCAAAGAATCATGAAACTGTAGTGAAGTGTAAGTGGGTGTTGCGTAAAAAGATGAACAGTGATAATAGTGTTCGTTACCGTGCCCGTTTAGTAGCCAAGGGCTATATGCAGAAGCAAAATGTGGACTATACAGAGATTTTTTCGCCTGTGGTAAGGCATTCAACTTTGAGATTATTGTTTGCATTATCTGTAAAACTTGGTTTAAATGTTACACATCTTGATGTCACTACTGCATTCTTGAACGGGGATCTTGAGGAGACAATCTATATGGAAATACCAGAAGGCTTACCAAATTATCAAAATGACCATAGTAACAAAGTACTTAAGCTGAAAAAGGCAATTTATGGTCTAAAGCAATCCTCAAGAGCCTGGTACAAGAAAGTTGAAAAATGTCTTGTTGAAAATGGTTATAAATGCTCAGAATATGAACCATGTTTGTTTACAAAAATGGATGGTAATATTTGTGTTGTTGTGGCACTGTATGTAGATGATTTTCTGATTTTTTCAAACAATGACACTGAAACTAATAAAATAAAAAAGGTGTTAGGTTCTGAATTTAAGTTAAAAGACTTAGGGCTTGTAAGACAATATCTTGGCATGAGAATAAATTTAGATAGAGATAAAAAAATTATTACTATTGATCAACAACAGTATATTGAACAATTAGTTTCTAGATTTCAGATGTCTGATTGTAAAACGCAAAGTACTCCAATTGAGCCTAAATTGAATTTAGATAAGTCATCTGATAAATGTTTACCTGATGTTCCTTACCAAAAACTAATTGGAAGTTTAATGTACCTGGCAGTGTTAACAAGACCAGATATTGCTTACTCTGTGAGTTATCTAAGCCAATTCAATAGTTGTTATAGTCATATACATTGGAAACATGCAAAACGTATATTGAGATATTTGCAATGTACTAAGAATTATTGTTTAAAATTTAGTAAAGATCATAGTGATCTACAAGGTTTTGTGGATAGTGATTGGGCAAGTGATGCCTTAGACAGAAAATCCTATACTGGTTTTTGCTTTATGCTATCAGGGTCAGCTATTTCTTGGCAAAGTAGAAAGCAGAAAACAGTATCGTTGTCAAGTACAGAAGCAGAATACACTGCTCTGTCCGAAGCTTCTAGAGAAGCTGTGTACTTGCGAAATTTAATGCATGAAATTACTGATACATTTTATGTAATTGATTTGTATTGTGATAACCAAAGTGCTTTGAAGTTAGCTTTAAGTAATCAGAGTCACAATAGGTCAAAACATATAGATGTACGTTGCCATTACATTCGAGATATTGTAAAGTACAATTTTGTTAAAATTAAGTATATTCCTAGTGAGGACATGCCTGCTGATGTTCTTACTAAAGGTCTATGTCATGTAAAGCATTACAAGTTTATTAATTTGCTTGGCATTGTGCCTATGTAATGTTATGTGTGTATGTATGTTATTTTGGTAAGTGGGGGTGTTAGTATTGTATCAAAATACCAGTAATGCCCTCTATAGTGTTATTTGAGAACTATTGCATGATTACTGAACTATTGTATGTATTGATCGTACTAGGATTCGTTCTTGAATAAAGTTCCCATTCGTTCTCTCTGTCTCACAGAAAAACCGTGTTTGATTTATAATATTGATTGCCAATGTGCTATTATAAAGGTTACAGTATATTTTGAACGTCAAAAAAGGCACAAGGTTAAGCCTAATTAAGACTATTAAAACATCTTGAAACTCCAAATGTAATTATAAACAATTTCGTAACAATTTAAATGTTGAACACAATAAATTAGATGTAGCGACTTAATTTAAATAAAATGAGCAAACTCAAATGAGCAATATAATGATTTCATAACATGTTGAATTACCTCAAAACAGTTCTTATTACTTGAAAGAGAAAGTTCAATTACGCAAGGATTCAGATTATTATCTACTGAACTTAGAAGTCATGTGACCTGTACACACTGGGCTTGCGTGGTGGGTTACAGCCCTCATAGAGAGAAGTCTCGTATCCCAACTGTGGGAACGTTTAAGGCTAATTATGCTATACAGTGGCAAGATCAACTACCTAGCCTTCTTTAGGTCGGCTTCCAGTTTAACTGGATGCAGCTGAACACTAGTATTTTACATAGCGGACGTCACGCGGTTTCACCCGCGTAGTTCCCGTTCCCGTGGGAATACAAAATCAAAAATCAAATCAAAATTCATTTATTCAAACTAGGCTGATAATCAGCACTTTTCGAACGTCAAAATTTACTTTACTTTACTTTACTCATTTACAAGTGACAGTCCCCCAAAACGCCCACCCTTCGACACTTCCTAGTGTTTTTTTAAATACAGGGATAAATAGCCTATGTCACCCGGTAATAGTGTAGCTTCCCAACGGTGAAAGAATTTTTGAAATCGGTCCAGTAGTTTCGGAGCCTATTCGTTACAAACAAACAAACAAATCTTTCCTCCTTATAATATTAGTGTACATGAAGCGACTGCTTATCTGACCGCCACAACCCGGTTAGTACTGGGTAATGTGATACCCCTTTGGGAAGACTGGTTATCAGACTTTCAGATCTGTCAAAGATCTACAAATGGCAGCCGGGACCAACTGCTTAACGTGCTTTCCGAGGCACGGAGTAAACTCGGTATGTAATGGGTGATCACCCAGCCATAGACCGACCTAGACAAGCGTAGCTTAACCTGTACATTGATCCGAACGGCTGACATTATCTAGTGACAACATAATATCTTTAACTACAACTGCTCACTTACGAGCTGTAGGTTCAAACCCAGTCAGACACTTTATTTATTTCATCACCATATTGTTTTAAAATTAAAGCGATACTTCATTTCATTTCCTTATCAGGGTTATTTTTATTCTCGCTGGGGCTGCGGGTTGTTAGAAAGAGGTACCGCGGCCACATAGGGGTAAGAAGAAACATGGGTGGTTTTTAGTCAGTAGAAGTTTGACACTCCCACACGCTGTGCCCAGAGCGGGAGGAGTCATTTGGTGACTTATAACCATCCAAAACAAAAAAAAAGTTTATATTTATTTGGCGGTTTAAGGCTTGTATTCACGCCAATGACCTTGTGCATACAAACTACCCCTCTCGGTCGTAGATACGGACTTTAAACGGACGCATTTTTCATTTATTATAATTAAAATCCATACTAATATTATAAATGCGAAAGTAACTCTGTCTGTCTGTCTGTCTGTCTGTTACTCTTTCACGCCTAAACGGCTGAACGGATTTTGATGAAATTTTGTATGGTGATAGATGATAACCTAGAAATGGTCATAGGCTATAAATAATCACGCCATCGTTCTTAGGGGGTAGGCAGTAGGCAGAAAACTAATTAAGTTAGTGATTTTTAATCGTTTGTTTTAAAAGTTTACCTCATTCACGCCTTAACGTCTGAACGGATTTTTATAAGACTTGGTTAATATAAAGATAGGATCCTAGGCACGGACACAGGCTACTTTTTACGGCGGGAAAATACCTTATTCCCGCGGAAATCTAGCGTGATCGTGTCAAGAAGCGCATGACGCCATAGCTACTGAAATGATTTTGATGTTTTTTTTACACGACTGCCCCAAAAAAAAGAGTGTTATTAACTGAGTGTTACTAAGACTTCAAGTTAGTATTGATCACTTTTCTAACTTAGAGGGTCGGTAGGTGCCATAATTTAGGGAATTTATGATAAAATTTTGATGCAACTGTCTTTATTTAACAGTTTTACTTGGATCGAAACTTAGCGACATTCCATCACACTACTTAACTTATAGGGTAGGAAGGTACCAAAATTCAGACTACTTTTCACTTCGGGAAAATATATTAGTTAGACTATTTTGTTCAAAACTTCACAGGAGTACTCCTATTGATATACTTTCCAGTATTGAGACAGGGGCAGGTGAGATTTTTTTCCGGGATGCTCCTGGTGGAACAGGTAAGACGTTTCTTATTAACTTATTACTGGCCAAAGTGAGAAGCAATCGTGGCATAGCCTTAGCGGTCGCGTCTTCTGGAATTGCTGCCACGCTCCTGGAAGGAGGCAAAACTGCACACTCTGCGTTTAAACTCCCTCTCAATTTAATACAAACTGAAACCCCACACTGCAATATTTCCAAACAAAGCAATATGGCCGAAGTACTTCGTAAAACTAAATTGATTGTTTGGGATGAGAGTACTATGGTTCATAAGGGGGGTTTCGAAGCCTTAAATAGATCTTTGCAAGATATAAGGAATAGTAGCAGGCAAATGGGGGCAGTAACTGTATTGTTAGCAGGTGATTTCCGGCAGACATTACCTGTAGTGCCTAGGGGAACGCGAGCAGATGAAGTCAAAGCGTGTGTGAAACTATCTCATTTGTGGCCATCAGTGACTAAACTTAGTCTTACAAAAAATATGAGAGTCCACCTGAGGGGAGATATTTCTGCTGGACAGTTTTCAGATCTTTTAATCAAAATAGGGAATAGTGAGTACCCAGAAGATAATAAAATAATTCTCCCTACAGAGTTAGGCACAATGGTGACCACTGTAGAAGAGCTTATAGTGAAAATCTACTCTACTACCATCTATCCATCTATCTACTCTATCTCTCTCTATTAATACAATCCACGATAAACCTGCAGAATGGTTGTGCGAGCGTGCCATCCTAACACCAAAAAACGACCAAGCCGCAATCATTAATGAAATTCTTTTGAGATCGTTTGAAGCAGTTGAAAATTGTTATAAATCAGTGGACTCAGTGATAAACAACGATGACGCCATACATTACCCGGTTGAATTTCTTAACACATTGAAGCCTCCCGGTCTGACAACTCACATATTAAAATTGAGAGTTGGCGCCCCAGTAATGTTGCTGCGTAATTTAAACCCGCCAAAATTATGCAATGGTACCAGGCTGCGAGTGAAAACATTGCAACGAAATGTTATCGAGGCAATTATACTGACCGGTTGTTCCCGAGGGGAGTCTGTGTTTATTCCGAGGATTCCTTTAACACCATCGAACTACCCCTTCGAGTTCAAAAGAGTGCAGTTTCCCCTCAAAGTCTGCTTTGCCATGACCATAAGTAAATCGCAAGGTCAAACTCTTAATTTAGCAGGGGTAGACTTAAGGGAGAACTGCTTTTCACACGGGCAGTTATACGTGGCCTGCTCTAGAGTAAGCTCCCGGAGCAGCCTGGTAATTCTAGCACCTGAAGGCAAAACAAAAAATATTGTTTACAAAGAAATACTGCGGTAGTTAAAGAATTTCGTTGTAAACAATATATTAATTAATTATTATCCACTTCTGGTTGTCTCTTAATTAGATCTTTTCACACACGATTCATACACACATATTTCGACGATCACATAGGCCTACATGGGCACTTATAAAACGTCGAAAAAAAAGGTGCAAGTTTCGGGTTGGGGGACAAAAACCGAACTCCACGCGGGTGAAGCCGCGGGCAGAAGCTAGTAATACATATTTTTAAAAAGTAACAAAACCAAATTTATTTATTTTCTTTTGTGTTTCAAAGCAATATTTATTTTTTTTATATTATTTTGTTAAAAAATTAAGGAGTAAAATGGTTCCATTCAACGATTTGGAGGTGATTTTGTGGATTTTTTTTCTTATTATGTGATACCGATACAAAAATTATGGCTAAACCAAATTACGTGTCATATCATGTAGATTACTAAAAATTTTTCTCAGATGTAATTTCTCTGTAAGTGCCGGTGAAAAACTGCTTCATCTGCACGCTGTTTTTAAGCTTTTTCGAGAGAGGAGCCTTAACCATCGGTCGTGTCCACATACCGACGTACCTATTCTGTCCTGAAAAATACAGGTATAAAAGGACAGGTATTCTCTGGACAGTTGGAGCTATTCGTATCAATTCTCAGTAAGAACGGCGTCCATTTGTTATCCTGACAGGTGACAAGTGGCGCCATCTATCGTAGGACGGATACAACACTTGCTAGATTTCATGTGGTACCTAAATATGCTTTGTGCTATTTCTGTACATTGCTATAGGTTACAGTATATGACTGTTTGTGTATTATACGTAAACGATGGAATTGAAATTATTAACATGTTTCAGAAATAAAGGTTACTTGAATTTGAATAGTTGTTAGTTCGAGACTTAGATAGACCGTAAATGAAATTATTAAGAGTAAACACGAATGAGTTTTGGCAATAGCTCATAACTATTTTTTACCCTTACTTAATAGGCAGCCATGACAAAATGGATGGATGGCTAATGCCCCAAAAATAAACAAAAACACCGGGAAACAGATACCAAATATATTCCTGTGTCCAATAACCAATCATTGCCCAATGATAAGCCCGATTGATTACCACGGCGTTATCAATCTCGGCCACAACTACTCTTCATCATCCGATTGGAACTGGCGCGGGGATGGGCCCCCCTGATGCGGGACGGGGGAGGCCATGGTTCTAGGGTGGAAGGAGAGGGGGGAGGGCCGGTGGGCGTGGCTGGTCGATACTGAACGAGGACGGCGCTGAAACTGGCTGTATGTAAAGCGAATGATAAATGATATAACAAGGTTAGGAAGTTCTGCTGAAGAAATGGCCTGGATTTAGGTTTTTTTTTGTAAGCTCGGTAGAAGGGCACGGATTGTGTAGGGAAAGTCGATTGGGATTTGGAAAGATTTCATTTTGAAGAAAGAAAGAACGGTGGATCACGGGATCAACAATTCTTGGATCATATTATTTTTTCTTCTTTCGCCATAAAGTTTAAAATAAGTTATGCTATAGTACTAACTATAGAATACCGTATTTTAAACTTTAAAAGTTCAAGTCAAGTGTCAAAATCACTCCCATAAATTAATATAGAATAATGTAAAATGATAAAATACTGAGTTTATGCTTGTTTATGGAGTCACTCTCGGCTACCTTATCTTATTTTATTTTTTGTGTACTTCGTTATTGGCGTATTGTTTTGTAATAATTTTTAATTATTTTACTGTAAGCTGTGAAGATACCTTTCATAAATATTGCATATTGCTGCTCCAATTTTATCCATAATAGGCATTCGGTGTCAGTAAGGACAAGATCAGCTTCAATTATAGAATATGAGAACCAGATTCTACAACATTAAAAAAGATTTTAGAATCACTGTCTCTCTCTCTCTCTCCCTCTTAACAACTAAGTAATGGTATCAGAAAGTCATATAGATTTGATTATAATATTTCTACTAATACGATTCGACGGTTCCTACGTACATAAGGTCAAGTCAAAAACCGAGGTTTACAGGAGAGCGTAATTTGTGTTCAACACGCCCTAGAAATAATTCTATGACCAATAATAAATATTTTCTTTGTAAAATATTTTAACAGTTTTAAGAGCTTTATAATGCTATTTACGCATATTTTATTTTTTTACGTTTTCTTGAAAAAACTGGACCGTTTCTACGTCGATAATAAAATAGAAGTATGTCAGTCATGTCTATGATACCTTTTTATACGCAGGAAACAAAAAAACAGTGTCTGATATAGGATTTAAATAAAATGTTTTATGAAAATGTAGGATTATGTCACTATTTTTAAATCAATACGTTAAACATCCTGAAATCGTCACCCATGGATATAAAAAGTACTTCAATGAAGACATATCACTTTATACGTGGTTTTAGTCATTCAGGGTACGACTATAGTTCTTGTAATGTAAATAAAGACATGTCTTTTAAAATTATCAGGTTTGTGTTTTATTAATTAAACAAGGTTTATAAATTCAACATTATTTATTAATCAAAAAACAATCTTCTTAGCATCTAAATAATAGGTTCCTATAGACTCACTGAAGTAGGAACTAAACATTAAAAACACTGTTGTCTAATTTTAGTAATTAACAATTTTAATTTTAAGCATGTGTCGCAGCCTAATCATGTCTTGCAACGCAATTGGTACCCAGTATTTATTAATCATCACAGTTTTATTAACTAGATACCTTAGCTTAATTAACTACGTCATTTATAACACCTAATTGGTAACATTTAACAATCATCACAGCTTTATTCAGACTGATTCATCTTATTACTGATAAAGTTCCCTTCCTAGTTAAATAACAAAACAAAATGTATAAAAAAGTAAAGATAAATTTAACAATCTTCTTCGTCATTGCCCTGTTCTTCCTCACTATGCTTAAGGTTTTTATAGAAGTCATGATACACTTATTTGGAATAATCAACGTATCGCATAAACTAATCAAGTCTTTATATTTAACAGTAACAGTGATAGGAATAGGATTATTGTACGCCTTCTCTAGAATTAGTTCTTGTTCCTTCTTTTTCCTCCCTCTTCTTCTTCTTTCTGGAGTTTGCAATATCCACCAATAACTTTGATCTCCTGTTATTCATGTTTTGTTTTATAGTATTCTTGGAGGTAATATGAGTACTTATAACTAAATAACACACCACTAAATCTAAACTGAATCAAAACATTAAATATTGTTTCATCACACGAACAACCATCGACCTGTCTGGTTCGGGGAACTCCCGTAAATGGCGATAAATCTGACTCTTGTCAGACTTGTCGCCATTTACGGGTGTTCGCACCGAGTGGCACGCATTTTTAAACACCGTACAAAAAGATATGTATAGATGTCCGCATATACGACACTTATTCGTTGTATTTATAATACTTGTTCGTTTATACGATTTGTAAAACAAGGTAAATAAACAAAATTTAAAAATAAATCGTATGTCAGTATGTGCGCATAGATAATCTAAAGCCAATGATATAATAAAAAAAAATGCCATTTTCGACATGTCTTTATATACGTAGGGACCGTCGATATGTCTCCTGGTAGTTTCTGGGACTTTTCTATACTTTTTTCTCAATTCCAACAAAAAAAACGAAATATTATAATTTTCATAGAGTACTTTGGGAACTCTTATTGGAGTACTTTTGGAATAGGCCGTGAAAACTGTACAAAGAAAATACAATAGAAAAAAAAAGGTAATGTGGCTTAAATAACACGGTCACAAAGTACAATGACTTTCTCATAAACTAGTAGGTATATACATATATTGTATAATTTCGGAAACATTGGACATTGCCATTTTGGACCAACCGCGAATTGGACCAACTGCTAATTGGACCAACTGCGAATTGGACCAATCGCGAATTGGACCAACTGCGAATTGGACCAATCGCGTTTAAACGGATATCGGTGAACATGCATAAAAAAATACATACGCACGAATATAGAGCCTCCTCCTGTCGGTTAAAAAATCACATGTTCATAACTTTATAGCACATGCGTGTGATATAATTCAGTTATATTTGTCGCAGGTACTCACTGTAAGCACAGGCAGGCTCATTCAAGCGGGTGGCGTGTTCACAGTGTCGATACTAATCTCAGCTCGTGTTATTGTTGTTGCTTATATCGGTAAACACACTGTAGACATGCACGCGAGACAGGCAGATCCTTGTGGGATGACTAGTGTAAGGCTGCTTTTCCACCAGAGATGTGCTATGCAGCTATGCTGCGAAGATGTATTAGCTACGACGGCACGGTTGGCGCAGTGGCTAAGCGATTGGACTGCTGCGCTGCGTTCCGCGGGTTCGATTCCCGCACGGAGCAAATATTTGTATGACCTGCAGATAGTTGTTTCGGGTCTGGGTATTTGTGTATGTGACTTTATATGTTTGTGAACGCACCCACGATACAGGAGAAATTCCTAGTGTGGGGCAACGTTTTTTTTTTAAAAAAAAAAAGCTAAAATGTGAAATTATGTGACCGTTTCCACTGATACTAAGCTATGTAGCGGTGCGAATAAGATGTGCTATGAAGATGCGCCGCCGCAAAGTAGCTGCCCGAGGTAGATGCGCAGCTCGAGGCGATGTTTCGATAGTAGGGAACCGCCGAGGGCGACCATACTGTGGGTACTCTGCTCTGCTCATAGCTACACCACTCGTGACGACCCATAGCAGGCATCCATAGCACGCATCCATAGCACGCATCGATAGCACGCATCCTTCCATAGAAAAAACATATCTTAGTTGAATCCGTTTCTACCAGTGCTAAGCTATGTGCACCAATGAATGTGATTGGTGGATATCAAACGCATCCATAGCAACGTACCATAGCACATCTCTGGTGGAAAAACACCCTAAGGCTTTGCCTAATAGCTGTACTGCTATGTTGGGGACTGATCATCATCATCATATTCCTGCCCTTGTACCATAATACTTGGTGGTCGGCGCAACACGTTTTCTTCTCAGACGTCACGGCATCATTAATTTCTGTCTCATTCATATCATTCCTCCCACAATCCATCTTTACTTTGGTTTTCCTGTCCCTCTTCATCCATCAATATTAATATCTCTTACTTTTAAATCCCTCCTCATTACATGCCCATACCAAGACAGAAGCCTTCTTTTAAATTTTCTTTACTTTTTTTTTTTTTTTTTTTTTTTTTTTTATGTAATCTGCAACTTGGCAATCTGTCTAAGAGACAATAAGCCATACATCTGTCCGATTTCCATCTGATTTGTGATGTTTATGTAGTAAGCTTCTATGAGATGAAGTATTCCATCAGAGGCTACTCTTCAATGTGAGGAAAATCTGGTATTCAGTGTCGTTATGTCGTTTCTTTTAAGTCTAACATGACGAAGGCTACCCTCCTTATTTAAGACACGAGCAAGCTCGTTAGTATGGTTTGTAAGCTTGCTCTGATATTTCTCGCTGTGATGGATTATTTCTTGTTTGATGGTATTTATGTCAAAATCCAGGTAAATATATTTGTTGCTGATACACCGTGGTATGTTAAACATTGTTCTTAGTGCCTTGGTCTGAAATCTTTCGAGTATTTCGATGTTGCTCACACAAGCTGTACCCCATAGTTGGATTCCGTATGACCAGATTGGCTTTAGGATGGCTTTGTATATCGTCATTTTACTTTTGTTGTTTAGCTGTGAGTGTCGTCCTATTAGCCAGTGCATACCCCGCAGTTTCGCATCAAGTTGCTTTCGCTTTGTCCAGATGTGCTTCTGCCAATTGAGTCGTCTATCGAGATGCATGCCGAGGTACTTAACATGTTCTTCTTGAGGTATTTCTTCGCCATTGAGCTTGACAGGAGGGCAAGTCTCTTTCCTAAGGGTAAAAGTGACATGTGTAGACTTAGTCTGATTGGCTCGAATTCTCCACTGTTTCAGCCACCTGTCCACCTTATCCAAATGTCTTTGCAAATTCAATGACGCAGTTTCCGGACTAATATGAGAAGACAATAATGCCGTATCATCTGCAAAGGTTGCAGTCATTGTGTCATCTGTTGTGGGAAGGTCGTAGGTGTACAGAAGGTACAATATTGGTCCCAATATGCTACCCTGTGGTACACCTGATTGAATCTCATAAAGAGTAGAGAAGTCATTATTCTGTTTGACTTGGAAACTTCTTTTGTCAAGGTAAGACTTGAGTATGTTTATAAATGAATGTGGGAGCCGCTTTTTTAGTTTGTAGATCAGGCCCTCATGCCATACTTTATCAAACGCCTGGCTAATGTCTAAGAATGCCGCTGAGCAGTACATACGTTCTTCAAAGCATCTGCCTATGATATCGACAATTCGGTGAACCTGTTCAATAGTCCCATGTTTTTCTCTGAACCCAAATTGGTGATTCGGCAGGATGTCTTCTAGGTACTGTTTCATTCGGTTGAGCAGAATTTTTTCGAAAATCTTTCCTATGACGGGGAGCAAGCTTATAGGTCGGTATGATGTCGTTTCCTGAGGGGGCTTTCCAGGTTTGGAGATCATCACTACTTGTGCTATTTTCCATTGACTAGGAAAGTGTTCAAATTTTAAGCAAGCATTAAAAATTTTGACCAGACTCATTATTCCTTTATGCGGTAGTTGTTTCAAGAGAGTTGCATCTATGAGGTCGTACCCTGGAGATTTGCCTTCCGAAAGATTTTTAATTATTGTTCTGACCTCATTTGGGCCTGTACTTTTAAGAGGTGGACACAATTGTATTGCAGTGTCTAGGTAGCTCCTTATTTCAGCCGTAAGCTCACTACTATATTCGGGGAATGGTTGGAAAACGACACTCAGATGTTCTGCGAAAGTTTCCGCTTTTTCCAGATCTGATCTAGCCCAGCCTCCAGAGCATTTTTTAATAGGCGGGATGTGAGTTTTGGGGCGTTTCAGGTTTTTAGTTGCTTTCCATAACGAGAAGTTGGTGTCCACTGTGGGACTCAGACTGGAGAGGTAGGATTGGAGATTGCTATTAACCATAGTTTTTATGAGCGTTGATAGTTCAGCAGAGCATTTGTTAAAAAGTGTTTTATCGATTGGGTATCCTCTTGTGTGCCATTTTTTTCTTAATTTACGGCGTTCTTGTATTTTATTTGTGATGTCTTTAGGATATGTGTTGTGTTTGACGGGAAGGCCTTTTTGTTTCGTCGTTGCAATGTCAGCTGCCCTATGGATGATCTTGTTTAGTTCTTCAACAGCATTTTCCAGTTCGTCCGCTGTGCCAATTTTGGTTCGCAAGTTTATTTCTGAGGCTATTGTGCTTTGGTACAGAATCCAGTTTGTCCTTTTTTTGTTGTACAACCTGTTTGGGGGCTCTATTAAAGTGATTTTAAATTTTCTGTAACAGCAGGAATTCTATCAATAGTTCCGAAGATTACCATTAACATACTAAATGATAAAATTGCCGACGTAGGTCACACGGCTGCCAAGCTCAAATGGAACTGGGCAGGCCACATCTGTCGCATGTCGAAGGAGCTATGGGCTAAAGTAACCACACAATGGGTCCCAAACAGCAGTAAATGGCAAGGCGGTAGGCCCAGACCCAACTCTACTCTTTTCTCAGGATTGGCGAACAACAGCACTGGATAGGGATACGTGGAAAGAGGGAAGGGAGGCCTTTGCCCTGCAGTGGGACACAGATGACTTATAATAATATTAATAAATAAATTGTACCGACACCCAGACCAAACAAACCGTAGTGGTCATCATCATCTGCCTAGCCTTTTCCTAACTATGTTGGGGTCGGCTTCCAGTCTAACCGGATGCAGCTGAATACCAGTATTTTACATGGAGCGACTGCCTATCTGACCTCCACAACCCAGTTAATACTAGGTAATACGATACCCTTTGGTAAGACTGGTTGTCAGACTTTCAGGTCACAGACTACCTGTAACGACTGCCAAAGATCTATATATGGCAGCCGGGACCAACAGCTTAACGTCATACAATGTTAAAATTAATATAAATGAAATGAAACATTTTCGTTAACACACAAAACAATCAATCAGTAAACCACGCAAAAATCCCGGTTTAAGTATTAATGGTAATACTAAAATTGTCGCCCTTTTAACCTTTCTAAAGGGTAGTTTAAAAAGGATAAAATTAACACGAAAATGTTGACTATCCACAAAATATTAATTAATATCATTATGGCAATTAATTCCCGTCCATCGGATACGGCCCCTAATTACCAGTACAGCGCACTGGAGCGCTCATCAGTAATTACGTTACGTCGGTCGCCGACACCCTACCAGCCTACCACTCATTATGGCATTTATTTTAAACCGAAGCGGGATCAACAGGATTTCATTTTACAATTATGCAGGTAAAATACTCAACATTTAATAGATGAAATATTCTATATTATGTACACCACGCCAATTTCAAAACATTTCACAGTGGGTGACACAATGGGCGGTCTTATCGCTAAAAGCAATCTTTTTAAGACCACCTTTGGATGGATTAGAGAAGAGGGTCTTACCTTTAATTATATCTACATTTAATAATAAATCATTTTTGCCTTCGTAAGATGAAGTGGGCTGTTATTGCGGATTTCGAATACTTAAAATATTATTTAGCTCCGAGGATTTACCGATTTTCGTACAGTATTTTTTTTAATACCCGTTGTGATAAAATTAATTACACCAAATAGGAGCTCGTGGCTAAATAATAACAGCCACTCGGGTCGATCGTCAGGTTAGGCCGCGCTTGCCTAGGTTGGTCCGTGGATGTTTGACTACCCATTAAAGTCCATTTCACGAAAAAAGTCCCGCAGACGCAGCGCTGTATGTCGCGCGACATAATGTTGTTTCACAACTTTTGGCATCGTAAATAAACCTTATAACGCACTAATCCAATAATAACTCACAAAATATCTACCACAACAAACGCACCTTGATAACATCGACAAACGACAACATGGCCGATCTGTTAAATTTAGTTCCACAATTGTCCGCGGGACTTCTTTCGTGAAATGGACTTTACATACCGAGTTTCCTCCATGCTTCAGAAAGCACCTTATGCCGTTGGTCTCGGCTGTCATATTATTATGAAAAACTTTGAAAGTCGACAACCACCAGTCTTACCAAGGGGATTCATTTACCCAATACGAATAGGGCAGTTAAGAAAAAAAATCTAATTAGTCCGTCAGATAGATTTCCAAAAAATATTGGACACGTATTTTTTCTTATTTCACGTAAACAAACAATGAAGACGATACAGTGCGTTGAAAGCGACGTCATATTCTAAGACATAAGTATGACATTTTTTACCGGTGAGTGACGTCACAAGCCCCCACTCAAATCTTTGACGAGTTTTATCTTCCTCAATTTTTATTGATTTGGTAAAACAAAAAATACGTATCCAATATTTTTCGATAATCTGACAGACGGACTAATTAGAATCATATTTTTTTGGGAAATAATAAATCGAGCAACAGATTTTTTTAATGGCCACGTGATCAAACTTCTAATTTTATGACTAAGCCACGGGAAAATATGATAGCCTCTAAAAAGCTAATTCGTCTTTTTACAATGCCAACTAATTATCTTACAGAAAGCGTCAAATAAAGATCATCAATTATCGTAACTTGTACTTATTACATAGACACCTAATTTACTAACGCAGCCACGGAATTTATATCTCATAACCATTTTACATTTTACAGCTTTAACATTAGTTAATTAGCACCCTAATGGGCGGCATGGGCACCGGGCCGTAGGCCAACGAAGGAGGCCGGCGGAGGCCCGGCACTTCGGGGACAGAAGATATTAGTGTTATTTAATATGCGAACGAAGCGAGCGCGCGTCACTTCGCCGTTGTCGGGTAAAAAATAACCACCATGCTGAGTTATATTTAGAGTGGCTCAGATAGAACTTAACTAGTGGCTAAAATAGGAATACTTAGATGCTCGTTAATTGTGGCTTACTTAGTAATTTAGAAGGCAATGTAGATTTTTAGAGTCGAAAAATGCTATTAAAAAGAAGCCGGTTTAATTAGCACCCTATTTTTTTTAGTCAGGAAACATCCCTATTGGGTTGTGGAGGTCAGATAGGCTGTCGCTCCGTGTAAAATACTGATATTCAGCTGCATCCGGTTAGACTGGAAGCCGACCGCAACATAATTGGGAAAAGGCTAGGCAGATGATGAGTCACTGCCCATAACTCAGTGAGATTGAACTCACGGCCTATAGGACACTTAAATCATGGCCATGACGATGGGGTACCTTTTTTTTGGATGGTGGGAAATCGTCAAATTCCTCCCGCTCTGGGCGGAGCTGAAGAGAGTGTCAGACTTCTACTGACTAAAACAACCAATGGTCCGTCTTAGCCCATTGTGTCCGGAGCCGCGGTATCTCTTCCGAACAACCCGCATCTCCGGCAGGCGTCAGCTCTTGTAGGTTCCTGCAATGCTGCTGACATCACTTTGAGGCGCGCGTGGAACACGAACGGGCCGTTGAGACGGCTTGTCGTCGTCATTAGAGGGACGGACTCACTGTCCACAGGCCCGCGCCTACGGTGGCCGGAAGCCATCACGTGGCTCCCGACGCCAGGAGCCTCTCCCGCGGGGCGGCTTGGACGAGAGGTTCTCTCCTCCCACGTTCCGCTACCACCTTTGCTGGCATCACTGCTTCGCAGAAGGAGGCGACGACGTCCCATTCCCTCTCACCCCGGACCATGGCTTGAACCAGGGATAATTGGCTACCTGGATATTGAAATTAATAGACTCGTTATATTATACAGCCAAACTTACAGTTTTGAAGATTCTTTCACAATAGCTGCAGTATCTACTATCTAGCATTAAAAAAACACTTTATATCATGGATAAAGCTTTTCAGAACGCCATTCAAAGTGTTCAAGTAGCGTCCAATGAATGCAGGATGTATTTCAGTGAGTTATTGCTTTTGATTACGAAACCATCGCGCGGAAACGGACGTATCTATCACTGTGCCACCGCGTTTAGGGTTCCGTTAACTCTGAGGGTCATACTTCGTTCTTTGTTTATTTAATTATACTTTTTAATTTCTTTTTTATGGTTATTACTTATTACCTAAGGGTTTCTGCTTCTGTTTGTAATTTAGTTTAAGAAGTTTTATGACTTTTTTTATTGTAGTATGTATTGTTTGATGCGATCATTGCAAATTGCAATCGACCACGTTTGCTTACCTAGCGAAACGAAGCGCTCGAGTTCAGTGCATAACGGACAGTAACCCGGTGTATTCATTTTCATCATTTTAGCTTAGCCTTAACGTTACCTCAATAAACCCTTTAAAGCTATTTGTGTGTTTAATTTCTATCGTAGCGAAACCCATCAACCACACTTCAAGCGATCGAACTTTAGTTTTTCGGGACTGAAAGGTCGTGAAGTGACCTTGAACCGAACCAGTGACACTTTGAATTGCGGCGGTTAGCTTATATATTATAGCTAGCGGCTTAGCAGTGACTGTGGTGGAAGTATATTGAGTCGGAGTGCTCAATTTATTCTCTCAGCGGTAGCAGCAAAAGCGGAGGGTGCCCTTCCAGCAGCAGTGAGTTCACAGCTCACACTAGCGACATCAGCGGATCACTGGCGTGGGAAACAAACCTCGTCAGGTTAACAGCGTTACAACCAAGTAAGATAGTTCAATTTTTCTTACACCAGCAGCGAGGTGGAGAGCCTTTACTTCATTCAATCTGATATTGCGGAGAGTGTTAATAAACTTATCGTCAATTTCAAACAGGATAGCGTAGACCGTAAAATTTTAGATTATTGTGTTGTGTTTACTCGAGTTGCTTGAGAAGTACTGGGAGGACTTCCAAGTGAATCATGAAAAGACTCTTCTTTTTGAACAGACGAAGTATAAATACTTTACTAAGTCTAAGATTGAAAGTACGAAACAGTTTTATTTAACAGCAAAAGGGCTAATTAATCAATGTAAAGAACAGTTGATGCAGCAAGCTCAGGAACCACCATGTCTTTCTAAAACACAGCTAGAGGCGCCCAGCACTTCAGGGAGTCAGCCAGAATCACCAACAACAGCAACTCCGACCTTCGAATCAACAGGGTCCAACAGCAAGCTTGACGATATAATAATAATATTCTTTATTTCTCAGACAACAATTATCCGTAGTGTTAGTAAACAATAAAATAACTTATTTCTAGTGTTAGTAGCTGAAATATTATATAGAAGACAGAGTAACTAGTATTATGAAAAGGACATCCCCGAATTAATGTTCATGCAGTGATTGTCCTTCTCACAAAACTTTTAATTATCGGAGAGTCGACACTCTCCACCACAGTTTTTAGAATGCTGTTGCCACTCGCCCGCAGCCTTGGCAACAACGACGCGGTTTTCTTCCGAATGACGGCGTGGAATCCGTCAGTTCGGCGATATGCTCCATAAGCAGTCGGTCAATTTTAAAGTGTTTCTTAGAGCAGTCCACAATATTGATTGAATCTTCCCAATATACAGCAGTAATTATTTTCAGGCTTTGAAAAATCGCATGAGGTCACGTTAAAGAGTCTACACGCCATCAAAAACCTAGGTGTAGATTTTAGTACGTGGGGCACTTTAATTGCTTATCGTTTTGTCATGTCTCATATGGCGCCTTTTAATTAAGAAAAAGTTTCGACAAAAGGGGATTGTGGAAAGCAAAAAAATATATTAAGTTACAGAAAGTAACTAAGTAGGTACGGAACCACACCTTAATATTCCACGCACATCACTATAACTCAGTCTTTTTCCCCGCACTAATGACGGAAGCGACCTAGCTCTCATAATAGAGCGGGTTTAATGATGTCGAGTACCAGGGACAGCGGGGAGGGCTGGTCTAAAGGGTGGCGGGGGGTTACAGTAAAGTTTTTCATAAAAATCTGGCAATGGACAAGTTTTTAAATTAAAATCCCAGTGACAGATGCGACGGTCTGAATAAAAAATGACGGTTTTTGTGCGAAGTAAATGGATTTCATTTTACTTCCAGTTCCGTTAGAGTTGTCAGTTGCAATGAATGGGCTGGCTTTTGTGCATACTCTCTGTTTATAAGTACGTGCTTTGATACGTTTTATAGTTTGGAAAAGATACTATTTGCAAACCGTTTTGGGAACTCGGGGATAGAATATTGTAGCTATAATAGTTAAAAACCTTTATGTAACTGCATCCCACGTCTCCATTTGCATTTTAGTTATTTTTGTAAGGGTCTAGCTGGAATCGAATCCAGGAGCTTAAGCTCAGTGTCCATGCTTACGACTACTAGTCGAATGGGTATCAAACTATCCACACAATAATGCCACAGATTACATAATTAATAGCGTTCAGAGTAGAAACACAAAGGAGGGAATTTTTGGGATTAGCTTTACCTAGTTAAAATATCAATCACAAACCGCCAACCAAGTGCATGTCGGACCACGCACAATGTAGGGTTCCGTAGTTGCCCATCAAAATATGTGAACTTACTAAACTGATTAACCACCCTGCCGCTGCCTCCGAACGATATTTTTTATTGTAAAAATAAAACAAGTTTACGTTTGCAGTTTTAAGACCAGTGCTCCCATACATTATGTATAGGAAAATATTTTATACAAGTACATTTTATAAGTTGGTCGACTATTACTCGTAAACTTGTAAAGGATACTTAGCTGTGATAGTTTTCGTTTTAATTTCGTTGTTTATGCTACTACCCTGATTTTTTACACAACCCTTATAGGTCGTTTAGGTAGTCACACTTGAATGTAACAAAAGTTTGCACTTTATAGTTTAATATTTCACAAACGAATTCCTTAAACGATAAAGTGTTTGAGCAAACTTACAATCATTTTCAAAGACCTATCCTACATTATGGGCTTCGCAAGAAAAAAAAATGTCATCCCCACTTTTATGTGTAACTAAAAAAATATTTTTCGAGATTTTATTTTACCACTTTGTCGGCGTAACTCATCTGTATATTCATGCCAAATTACAACTTTCTGGTACTAAGACTCTTTGAGCAATAAGGCGGACGGACAGACAGACGGGCATGGCGAAACTATAAGTTGACTACGGAACCTTAAAAATCGTAACTAAATATTTTTTTAAAAGAAAACTTTGCAAAATTCATAATCAGCCTATAATGTTCCCACTTCTGGGAGGCAGGACTCCTCTCTTAGATATAGCATTCACGGAGTCTGGATTTGTGCCCATTTGATGGCCATAGACTCGCCCCCTATAACATGGAATTATAACTCTATAATTTGCAAATATGGGTGAAGGTAGGTACTCTGCCTAACCCTTCGGGGAATGCAGGCGTGATGTTACGTTCCGTCACCTAAGAGTAAGAGCCTAGCTCTTACTTCTGCACTATCGTATTTCAGACATACACGATACTAAGATATTCATGATATTTATTCAATCAATACGTACGTGTAAGAGAACTACATATTATTATGTAGTTATTTATTCGAGCGAGATCTGTCACAAGTACACTATGTGTATTATATAGGGTGTAAAAGTACCCTTAACGCAAACTAAGGGCACTTGTTCTCCCCACCACTGCGATCATTTTTTTGTTCTAGGCCATACCTGGGAACCCCCTAGTTACCGAGATATTGGGTCAAAGTTACAAATTTTTCACAGCTGTTTTTGTAAATACTAGTTTTTCAGGTTATAACTTTACTTAAATTACCTCCATGATGACCCGTTTACTATTCAAAGCATCCAATAGCACAATGTTTTAAGAGTGCTACATTGAGTTTTACCGTAAAATGTGATTTTTGACCCCAAAAATAAAATCGTTTCCCAGCAAAAATTTTTGCGTAGGGGTACTTAGTTTGATGTAAAGAATGCTTGGTTAACGGCTGTGTGATGGGTTGATTTACACCCTGTTTATTATTAAGTATCCAAAAAACACAACAGTAATTCACATTCACATGCCTGGAAAGAGTGCAAAGATAACGTATACAAATTCATGAACTTCAATTTGTGAAGAATTAATAATGCTTCCCATAATTGCCACTAGAGGGCGTTAGTGTTATAAATAAAGTCATTAGCAGTAGATTTAGCAGCATGATTTCAATAATGCAGAATAATGCTGTGTCAATAGTTAAAAAAGATTGTTATTTGTGAAAATATCAACCTATTTCAAAAATACACATATTTTGATGGTATGGAACCCTTAAGTAAGGACCATCCGTCTGTCTGATGAGTCAACTTTACCGCGGGGTAGTCATGTTCGGCGTGTAACGTAACCATAGCGCGATTCAGAAACGTGACGTCATCTAACAACGCCGTCTATTGGGCTACAGATGAGACTTTTCACCAATGAAGAGTAACATTAAGTACGTTGTTTTGTATCATTGAAACATGCTGAAATGCATTAATATACAATTAACAAAACTGTAATTTATTTAAAATAGCTTGTGTTTTATGTGTGCTTGTAATTGTGCTCGACAGGGTCCATAATTGTGTCTAGAATTATTTTACCGATTACCTGAAAATGTACATTATGGATTGCAATAAAGAATTTGAATTATTTATATTTTTAAGGATTGAGATTTTATCTTAGCTGTGCTAAAAACTAGCGTACAAAAATAAATGATAAAACGCTTATGAAGCCAATTTCAGGAACGTATCCGCGATGTTTGAGAAAAAATATGAACTTACTTTTTGAACTAATCAGTTACGTTATACATTTGGAAAGTTATTCCCAACTGACAAAAAATATATATGGCAAACTGCGGGATTTTCTAACTGTTATAATTATAGTATTTGTTCCAGGATTCACAGATCAAACAGTAATAGGATATAATGTGACCTATTTTTTGCCAAGAACCCATTTTTGCTCAGTTACCAAATTGCCCTCAGACGTCATAATCTTCAAAGGTCGTTCTCAGATCAGCAAATAAGTTCTTGTTTCATCCAATTTAGGATTTGTGAAATGTGAATAAGTATCTTTTGTCACCCGAAGGACGCTGTTGGTGAACATTTGTGGGGAATGATTAATTAGTATAAAACTAGCCTATAATGTTCTCACTGTTGAGACACAGATCTCCTCTATATGAGAGTTCCCTCTCTTATAGAGGCATCTTTTTAAATCGGGTTCGATACCCGCACGGAACAAATATTTGTATGGCCTACAGATAGTTGTTCCGGGTCTAGATATTTATGTATGTGAGTTTAAGTGTTTGTAAACGCACCCACGATACAGGAGAAATTCCTAGAGAAAAAGATATAATCCTTTGACATTGTCTGCAAACTAGTGACCGTCACACGCTTCGAAGGTTAGGCGCCAGACTTGTACAAAGTCGTTTGCTTATTCAGCCAGCGATCGTAACATTTATCATTTTGCTAAGTGAATGTTACTTGTGACTTTGCGGCTGACGTCTAGGTGTTAAAGTTTTAATATTATTGAATTATATATTTTTCGTACAAATTTTCTGGCAATCAATATGTATGTATGGACTGTGTATTGGATGATATGGCAAGAAAGGAGGTGTCTGATGAGATTACGAGTAATAGAGAAGTATTGAAGAAGAAGGCATACTGCGCCGACCTCAAACTGAGATGATGATATTGAGATGAGAATGATGATGATTCTGGCAACGAATAGGGTACCGGTTACCGATTAAATTTAAATTATAAATAGACTTTGAAACCTAGGCTTATAATTAATGTAAGTCTGAAATCGTCAAACCGTGTGGAATACGCTTGGTGTCAACTGTTAATTCTCATGCTTTCTCTTTATGAGTAGATTTTGCGCTGCAGTTACAGCCTTCCAGTCGTAGTAGCAATTGCACAATCGCTTCTATCTTCTTCTTTTCGTGTGGACAGTATAGGGTCTAACGACCCCACACACCCTTTTTTTTCTGGTGGGTGGGAAATCATCAAATGACTCCTCCCACTCTGGGTAGAGCGGTAGGGAGAGTCAGACTTCTACTGATTAAAAACCACCCATGTTTCTTCTTAGTTTTTTGTGCCGAGGCCGCGGTATCTGTTTGTCCCCCCCCCCCCCGGGTTGGGCAAGAGCCACCTAAAGGCATCCCTAACCCGTTCCATTCTGGGAGCCAAACGGCGGAACCTCACACACCCTAGTGTGAGAGTTTCAGTGAGACTATAATACCTATATAAGAGAAGAAAGAAAAGAAAAGATACAATTCAATACGTCGTGCATCACGAAAAGTAATAAAAATGAAAATCCTTAAGTAACATTGCAGCTTCAGTGTAGGCATTGCCACCCATCCTACAACCAACCATCGTGCCTGCCTCCAAAAAAGGGGGTTGTCCATAATATTGGCAGCATCCCAAGATAATACTTTTACTGCCTAGGTACCTACAACGACACACATACAATACATACTTAGGTACCTACAACGATGTGTGTTATATATATTATATATTATTATTATTATATTTACCTACATTTTATTCTTATCTTGGTGTCAGAGTTTGTATGCCACCCATGGGCACCTGACTTGGCTTTAGGTGCCGTCGAGAAATATTAATTTCTCAGGCATGCTAGTATGGCGAGGAGGAATGGGACGCCGTCGCTCCTCAACTCAAATAACAAGAATAATAAATTATGAAAAATTAGAACAAACATACACGTCAGACCCAAGAACTATTATATATGGAGTGCCTCAGGGAAGTATTCTTGGACCCCTCTTGTTTATCATCTACATAAATGATCTACCGAGAATCATAAGACAGGAAATGATACTATTTGCCGACGATAGTACAGCAATTTTTACGAACCAAGATAAAGATAATTATGAAAACAACATTAACAAATCACTCGAAGATATTATAAAATGGTTAAATGTAAACAACTTAAAAATTAACATTGGGAAAACAAATTATAGGACTTTCATTAATAAAAATACCAATTCGGAAAAAAAACTACATATACATTATAAAAACGAACAAATAAAAGAAGTGAACAACACTAAGTTTCTTGGTATTTATATTGACTCTGGGCTCAATTGGAAACTGCAGGTTGAGCATGTTTGCAAAAAATTGAACCAATTTTCATATGCCCTATACATGCTAAGAAAAATTGTTAACGAGAGAGCATTACTAAGCGCTTACCATGCATTCGTAGGGTCTACAATAAAGTATGGTATCCTTTTTTGGGGCAATTCAACTAATCGAGAATATGCTTTTAAGGCCCAAAAAAAGTGTGTTAGGAGTATATGTGGGCTTAAACAGACTGACTCATGTAGAACAGACTTCACATTTTGACTCTTCCATCACTATACATTTATGAAGCAGCAGTAATGATAAAACGTGATTTAAATGATTATGACACATTGAGGAGTGCGCGGTATAAAAATATATTAAGCGGAATTAAGTGTAGAACAGTTAAGTTTAAAACAAGTATATTTGGAATAGGTGTAAAAATTTATAACAAACTTCCGAATCATGTCAAAAACAGTGTTACCTTAAATAGTTTAAAAAAAAGTCTTAAGGAATTCTTGATAGGTAAAGCCTACTATTCTATCAATGACTTTTTAAATGACAAAAATATGAATGACCTTGATTGACCTTTAGAACTTTAGATAATGACTGAATGAAGAATTTAATTTGTATGACATAAATAAAAGAAAACAATTTGAATGACATTGACAATGTATAATGAAATTATTATGAAATCTGTGTTTATTATTTAATTTGTTTAAAACTGACTACGTAAATTAGCAAGTATATTATGCATAATGAATGATGGACGTTGACTTAGGACGAATAATAATTTTATGTTAAATAAGTATTGAACCATTATCAAATATTGTACACCCTATAGGTATGTTGCAGCGATCCAATTTATTGGAAACATATGACCTGATATTTCACCTGTGGCAAACAATAAATGAATTTGAATTTGTCGCCTCCTTCTGCGAAGCAGTGATGCTAGCGAAGGAGGTGGCAGAACGTGAGAGGGAGAGAACCTCTCGTCCCAAGGGCCGACGGCCGTCGAGGCTGCGGGTTGTTCGCAAGAGATACCGCGGCCTAAACATGAAGGGCTAAGAAGGAACATGGGTGGTTTTTAGTCAGTAGAAGTCCTCCCTTTCGCTCTGCCCAAGAGCGGGAGGGGTTCATCATCATCATCATCATCGGGAGGGGTTATTCGATGATTTTCCACCTGCCAAAAAAAAAGGCGTGCTAGTTTTCTCACGATGTTTTTTTTTTTAAACGTTGCCCCACACTTCGAATTTCTCCTATATCGTGGGTGCGTTTACAAACATTTAAACTCACATACACAGAAACCCAGACCCGAAACAACTATCTGTAGGCCATACAAATACTTTTACTTCATCGAAGCAAGGTAATTGAATCTTAATTTAAAAAAAATACTTGAATTAATAAATGCTGTCTTTAAGTATTTATTTCGTGGGTTCGAACTCGAGAAGACCTATGACTTGTCAGTACGACGACGGTCACTCCACACTATTATTGGTTTTCATTAAACCAAGTTCTAACTAATCCGACAAGTATAACACCAAAGTTATGAACTTTGGTGTCCCTAAATCCATCAAATTCTAGAATGTTCTTCCAGTTTCCAATCGCCACAGATAGACATCGGGAATCATCCAACTTAGAAAGATATTATTCTAAGATATAGGTAAGATGGCGCGTGAACTGCCTGCCGATCTCCTCTGGGTAATGAGCCGTGGCGATACCTGAGATGAATCATCAATGCGGACGAAAGTTAGCCAGTTATTGGAGAAATTTTCTTGGGAAGCTGAGGTTTCAGGTAATTTATGGCGCTGTGGCCTTGTCAAAGTGTGGGTAGAGAAAAATGTTATTTTTTTGTAAGAAGTTAAAATATTCCAATTTACGTGGTATATTCATATTGCACTACTTAGGGGTCGGTTCAGCATATATAGCCGGACGGCAAAATCGAATAAATGTTGTTGTAATTAGTTATGAAAACGGTAGGCTTAGCTTGAATTTCAAAAACCCAGGCGATTCAGCGAAGGTACATTTCGAACGGAGTGTGCCGAGTTCTCATTCGGTTCGCGCATCGGCGCAAAGCTGAATATATTTAGTAAATTGCTTCGGGTCAGCTTTATCATTCAGAAAATACTGTCGAACCAAATGCATCAACACGAACGAGTATAATTATATAACAGTGAACAGTGGCTGCAAGCCATATCCGGCGAAACACAAAATAACACAAAGCAAAATTTCAAAGTTTAAATGCATGACAAACACACACGATAGGGTAGCTTCCCCTAAATCACGGGATACCGGCGTCCCGACACGATAATCCTGTGTAATCCCCGCACTAGGACACGATCACTATCTTGTGATCGCACACTTTCCTAGCAGTTGAAATATAATGCAATCATTTCTGACATTTACACACATAACACCGGATAGATTCATTTAAGGCTGTGCGTTTCAAAAGAATGCAACGTTCCAAATATTTCACCTATTTGATTGGATCATTAATAAATATTATTAATTAAATGAGAAATATCGCTGTGTGTGGCATTAAAATATTGATTATAAATTGCAGAATAATACTGAATTTAGTTTTTAATATTCAGTTAACATGTTAGTTATTACATAATTAATTACCTATCGCTAAGACACCTACTGGTAATTTATGATTTAATTTAGTAATACTGATTAATTCTTCAATGGAGTGAAATCAATGACCGCTATATTAATCAGATTATAGCTAATTAGTATAAATTGTTAATTCACGTACCAATTTCATGTTAAAATGAGATTCTTGGAATACTGTCTAGTCGATGAACAGTGTGTTTGCTAAGATACGAGTGATATTACGATTGATCACTATACATAATTTACGGGCACAAAACTAGCTTCCGTGGCATTAACTTATAAATTCCTTATGGAAAAACTAAAATTACAATTTTCTCGACTTAGGAAATTAAATCAACCTTGTGGCTGAGCTAAGCGGAGCAGTCGCCTTTGCACCTTGTGTGTTAATATTATACTTTCATTAATAGCACTGCTTAGAAGAAATTTAATTCGGCAACAAATAAATATTTTTACTTACTAGACATGCAAATGGGGTGCACATTAATAGGACTACCCCTACTAGTCCTCCTACCCCTTTATTTAAACTCTAGTGAATCACGTGGTTTTACCCGCGTAGTTTACGATCCCGTGGGAATACAGGGATAAAAAGTAGCCTATGTCACCCGGGATAGTGTAGCTTCCCAACGGTGAAAGAATTTTTTAAACCAGTCCAATAGTTTTTAAGTTAATTCGCTACATACAAAAATACATTGTTATAAGTATAGATATGTATGTTGGTTTGTAGAAAGGGGTGCTCGTTTTAAGAGGACAAAAAAGAGCAATTCGTATATAAACTCGGATATTTCCGAAAATTACAGCAAAACAAGGCAAAACTAAGTAAAATGAAAACTGCAAGTAAGCCAAAAACATTACGAGAATTATTGATATACAAAGCTTCCAATATATTTTTGTGTACTTAAGATGAACAAATCACTTGGTTGCCTATATAAAATCAAGATAAACCTATACAAACCTTTTTCACACACTTTCCTAACTTTCGAGCTTGCACGTGGCTCGCTAAACATCGAGGTCAACCTTTTTAAATATTTGCGCTATAAATCCCGGGATCGCGGGGCCGGGACTCGCGATAATCCCGCGGCGTCCCATCCTTACCAGTTGAACTGGAGCGGAGATTGACGCTACTTGACATTTTGGTATGCAGGGGGGGTGTCCTTCAAACCAAAAAGTCTCCTGTTACTAAAAAATGTGGAACGAATTTTGTTCAAATACTTTTGCAATGGAATTTGATTTTCTAAAGCATTTGCCATTTTTGTGACAGTTAGATTTTAAAGATTTTTGAGCTGAATTTTGACTTGCCACTTTGTTTATGTACCTATTGGAAATTGAAGCTGACTGCTATAGGTATAGTCTTTTGACTGATTGTACTACTATCACTTCCGGAGTGAATACAAATAGGGATGTTTACTGACTAAAAAAAATATGATTCTAATTAGTCCGTCTGTTAGATTATCGAAAAATATTGGATACGTATTTTTTGTTTTATCAAATCAATAAAAATTGACGGAGACAAAACGCGTCAAAGATTTGAGGTTGTGACGTCACTCACCGGTAAAAAAGTCATACTTATGTCTTAGATTATGACGTCATACGAGTTTTCAAACCACTGTATCGTCTTCATTGTTTGTTTACATGAAAAAAGAAAAAATACGTGTCCAATATTTTTTGGAAATCTATCTGACGGACTAATTTAGATTTTTTTAGTTAACTACCCTATTTTAGTGAGTTGTTTTACTAGGCAAAATGCATAGTTGCGGTAGTCACTTCGAGGTCTCTTGACAACATACGTTTTTCTTGTGAAAATCTACGGTTTATTGACGTTTACGTTTGACTGCCTCGTTGGTCCATCGGTCACTCGTGCCACTGCTGAGCATAAGGCTCTCGATCTGCTTCCCGGGTTAGGCCAAATGTTATTGGATTTGTCCATCAGGAATTTCACATTAGCAGCCACGGTGTCTAGATTTCTGCCCGGTTAATGTCAATATGCTTGTTCTCGTTACATAAGACTCAAATATAACTGGCAAAATGTGAGTGTACTTAAAATCAAAAGTCATTTATTCAAACTAGGCTGATAATCCGCACTTTTCGAACGTTAAAATTTACTTTACTTATTTACAAGAGCCAGTTCCCCAGAACGCCCATCCTTCGACACTTCCTAGTGCTTTAGCTGGAAAGAAGAAGTGGCAGAACAAACTCCCCAGCAACACATCTGTCTGTTAGGTTAGAAGAACCAGACTCGATACAATAGTAAGGTGTAGATTTACAACAGACACAAATCAATAATAAAAAAAAACATTGTAAAATATTGTAAGTGTTAATATTGTGTGTAAATGTAGTTTTAAATTTAGTTTAGTTTTAGTTTTTTTTTCATAGTTATGTGCGGTGAGTAGTTGGTACCCAGACCCACCTCAACGACAAATAAGTTGTGCATGTTGTGCTTACCTGTAAGAGGTTGATACACTTGTCTGTAACCCTTTTGTATGTATCTCCTTTCTTTGTGTAGTGTACTCAATTATTGGTGAGCCAAATAAATAAAAAAAGTATATAATAATAAACAATGTAAATTTTTTTTTTTAAAAATACCTATCAGTAAACTAATTTTAGACAAAGAAAATAAATAACAATCTAATAGGTACACCTGTGCCTAACCCCTCAGGATTACAGACGTGATGATGTTATGCAGGTATGTATGTGAGCCAGATGCCTAAGCCTCTAGCGCTTGTATGTGTGCAACGGGCCGGTATGTGTGTAGGAGATTAAGGTGTGGCGCAGTATCCTAACTAGTAGGATTTTGTTCTTGCATACATAAACAATACATGCTTGTATAGCCCGGCGGCGGTATTACACGGCATGTGCATGCACAAGGTAAACGTTTGTCTAGGGAACGCAAGCGTTGATGTTGTCACACATAATTGCATTAGGTATGTATATCGAAGCTCGTGGCTTAATAAGAACTGCCACTCGGGTCGATCTTTAAGTATAGCTGTGCTTGCCTAGTTCGGTCTGTGGATGGGTGACCGCCCGAAACACCGAGTTTCCTCTGTGCCTCGGAAAGCACGTTAAGCTGTTGGTCCCGGCTATCTTTGGCAGTCGTTACAGGTAGTCAGTGACCTGATATTCTGCCATCCAGTCTTACCAAAGAGGTATCGTATTACCTCGTATTAACTGGGTTGTCCACAACCCAGTATGGTATTTTAAAATGTATGTATTTAAGATTTTAAACTGACATGGTCACTAGCACTATTATTTATACTGAAAACGGGATATTTACCATGTGTTCTGTACTGTGTGTGTATATCCCGTTTTCAGTATAAATAATAGTGTATGTATTTAGTATGGTATGGTATTTATATGTAAAATACTAGTATTCAGCTGCATTCGGTTAGACTGGAAGCCGACCCTAACATAGATGGGAAAAGGCTAGGCAGACGATGATGTATATAGCCGATAGTCGCGGGCTACAGGGTCCTCGTGTGAGCAGCTGCCTTCGTGCCGTTCGATTTGCTCGGCTCAGCCGCGCGCGTGGATGGATGAGTTCTGTAGGCAGTATAGCATCATTACCATCATTTCAGCCAAAAGACGTCCACTTGCTGGACATAAGCCTCCCCCACGTGTCGCCACACTGACCGGTCTTAGAGGAAATTCTTAAAAAAAACTTCCAAAGCGCTTCCAGAACATTAAGCCTTCAAAGTGAAAAAACCCGTTCAATAAGCGCTTCATACAAAATTCCATCCCCCGCAAAAACTACGGCTAGGACTTGGAAACTACCCCGGAGGAAACATTCGTTATCTTCCGCGAAAAGGGTTGTGAAGGAAATTCAACTTTGACGCATGAAACACGCAGTTTCTTTTAAAGTGACAGAGAAATGCTTAAGGCGTTGCTATACGTTATTTCGAAGGGGCTTAAGTTAACACGAGTTCTAAGGAAATTGAACTTTATTTTGTACGACCTGTAGTTGAGATTTGAATGCTTCAGGAAAAATTCAACATCTTTGGTATAAGAAAAAGAAGGATTACAAGTAGAATTTTAGTACAATTATTCTCGTCAAAAGTTGATGTTTCTTGTTCGTAATGAGGTTGTTCCTTGTATTTTAAATGTTCTAAGAAAATTATTTTCTGCTTACGGACAATTTCTGAGGAGCTTATGATATAAATTAAACTAAGTTTATTTTTTGTACAAGTTGTAGGACTTAATTAAAAAGGAATGAATAACGGTGTGTGTCTACGCTTCGGGGCAGCTTACTTCGGAAGTTATTTCTTCTAGAAAGACGCTTCGTATTACGTTTTGTGTTAGAAATCTGTTGCCAGGAAATTAATCAGGCAAAATAATAATAAATTGAGGTCGAAATTTAACGTTTTTGTAAAAAGATTTGATGAATTGGTATCATATTGCTACGCTGGGCTTGGTACGAGGAATAAACGGATCTTTCGCTTATGAAAAGTCGCACGCTTTGTTTAAATTACTAAAAGTAAGTATTCTTACTATGATTGCTTGTTATGATGTGGATAAAATAATACGCGCGCTTAAGTAAAACAAGGTAATGGAGCCAAGGTATTTACAAGGTAGATGTGACAGGCAACGCCCTAGAAGGACATCATCATGATCAGCCTATAATGTTCCCACTGCAGGGACTCAGGCCTCCTCTCTGCGGGTTGGTAGATGTCACATGTCTTCGATTTTTTTGGTTCTGAGACATGTCGGTTTCCTCACGATGTTTTCCTTCACCGTTTGTGAGAGCAACGGTGATGATATAAATTACACAAAGTAATGCGCCTGCTTGGGTTCGAAACCGCGACTTACTGTTCGTAAGTCGGGGCCGCCACCTCTGGGCCAACGCTGATCGAATGTACCTGGAAAGACATACTGACCTTATCGGTGAGGTTCTTGAAAAAGGACAGGTGCGTAGTACTCACAACCAGCGTGCGTGTATGACCAGATGTATGAATGTGGACGAGGCAAAAGGAGTATGTAAGGATAGAAAGTGACGTTCTGTGCTTTGTGCCTACCCCATGGGAAAAGGGAATTATGTATAAAAACATTACAACTTTATCGTTCCTGAATATCAAATAAATGTCTCACACACAAAATAATACTTCAGTACAAAATCTTGCTGCTGTATTTTTTTGTACAAAAAAAAAGTAACAACAATTTATTCACGCCACAAAGGCTTCTGTAACAAATTCGCCTTCACTCAGATAAAACAAGAAACAAACGGTTGAACAAAGTAACACTAACCTCGTAATGCGACGGACTCGTCAAACGGATTTAGGTCTCAAGGTTTTACGATCTAGTATTTTTACAAGAGAAAAATGCGAAAACAGAAACGGAACATTTTTCACCCACTTTCAGTTATAACTCGTACTTATTCCAGTTGTTTTGAAGTATTACATCATCAATCAAGATAAAGGTTCACCACCACTAACCTATCTATTCAATTTTCAGCTGCATTATTTATATATGTAAACTTCATGTATATGCTATTGTGGTACAATCAAGTCCATGTTTACCTTTGGGTTAAATAGAACAAAATTGTGACCAAAATATTATCCTAAACACAATCGATTCAGTATTTATAGGCACTTTTTCATCTTATAATGATTTGCGGTCTACTGTCGCTTCGGAAAGTTTACACTAAATAACGGATCCTTAAACATTGTCATGTTCTGTAATACGTATAAAAACGTACAATATTCTCTCACTTTGCACATTCGATTTCCCTTCAATGCACGATGTCTTCATCTAAATTCATCAGATCATTTGCACAATCATGCATGATCCTTTGATCTGTTTTGTTATCATCAGTGAGTATGCTGTGTCACAGTTACGCTTTAGATAAATGGTTAGTATCTACTACATTGGTGTTCTGTGCATACCGACCATTGGTGAAATGTACTTTAAAGGATAGGACCGTAGGTCGAAAAAGAAAATTTTGTCAAAACGATTAAATGTGCTACGTTACACAAACACCACATTTGTACTCATAACATCACGTCTGTAATCCCAGAAGGAATAAGCAGAGGTAAACCTAAGAGTGCACACACATTTTGCCAGTTATAATTTCCAAGTAATAGTGTCTAGTCTATTGCCACTAACCAGGAATAAAACCAGACTCCGTAGCTCCTACTGAAATACCTCAACTTATTCGAAAACGAAAACTTACTTAAAAGCTATGTTCACGCAATCGATAGCAAAAATACATTCGACATGAGCACCGGGTGTAATGAACCAATACATAAACACTAAATTACCTCCTTCCGATTCATAAAAATTTCATGGGAAAGTACACAAATGGTAGATACTTTTAACGGCACCAGAACAATTCGAAAATGGCTCCTCAGAGTACCATTCAGCAGATATCAATTCGTTTCGCTTGCCCCATCAAAGGATGGGGGTAAAATATATTATGGGGGAACGAGATAGCTACACAAACAATCATTTTATCTCTTTCCTACTACACGTTTTGGTTCCCAAAGGTGAGCATATTAAATAGCTCGTGTTATTGTAATATTAGATATTCAACCCCGTCGCCCCATCAGCTCGGGGGTGTTGTGAAACAAAGGTTTTATATCATGGGGTTGTTAAAAGCGAGTTAACCTTAGGCTCCACTCAGTTATAGGGCTACGGAGGTCACATCACGCGGCACGTGTACCGTGATTGTGTTGTTATTTGATTGGCAGCCGGAGTTTATTTTGATAAGGGAACAGTAATTATTGTTTAATGTTGAGTAGCAATAATCGCAATAACTGGAGAAGAACAGCAATAAATTTTGTGCTCAAGTTAGACTCTCCCAGACACAGGACTATTTTTTGTGGATGGGATATCTTGAAATGACCCTTCCTGCTCTGGGCGGAGTGGAAGGAAGTGTCCAACTTTACTGACTAAAACATCATAGCCGTTTGTCTTCCGAGGCCGCGGTATCTCAGCATTGCCAACAGTCCCCCAGCCCCGGTAGGCGTCGCTCCTGGCGGGCCCCTTCCATTTGCTGACATATCTTAGATGCGCGCGTTGAACACGTACGTGCTACGTAGCATTAGCATTATCAGCAGACTTCACTGCTGGGTCACGGGCCTCCTGTCTATGAGAGAGCCTGTGCTATACGCCTTGCTAGCCTAAACTGACTTCTAGGATTTGAATTTTTTACGACAACTTCCCCCATTACTTCAAGAACCTTCCTAGTGCAAGTTCTTTTTGTACACATTTAAACTCTCATCTAAATTCAGTTAACTCCCCATAGTTGGCAGTCTAGTGTGTAGGTAGATAGTAACATTGTTCAATCAATACTCGTCCCCAGCGGGCAATCCATTAATAACTTTGCACGACGCCCGCGGGAATCAGCGAGGTGTCCATACAATGTAACCGCAGACTATGTAGGTATAGCAGT
The DNA here is from genome assembly GCA_949774965.1 of Diarsia brunnea. NCBI lineage: Eukaryota > Metazoa > Arthropoda > Insecta > Lepidoptera > Noctuidae > Diarsia > Diarsia brunnea. The sequence continues at coordinate 619,052 of OX459006.1, forward strand.
GCGGTAACCTTTACATGTAATGTGTTGTGTTACTGGCGAACATGCTAGTGAGTAGTGAGGCTAGACCACCGCATGACGGGGGTTACATTCTGACATTGACAGCACACCTTTGTTCTGTAGTAGGTAGTACGAAATGCGCTCGCATTTCCTTGTGAAATGTGACATGGACATGACGGTACGTGGCTACTGTGAAGCTAGACATTTTGGGTTAAGATCGTTGTTGTACATAAGCTTTGAAGTTTATTTAATACAGCGAGCTGCACAAAACTATTGTAAATTGTATTGGTTCTTAATACAATTTATATCAAAATGACGCAGACCGTAAAAATATAACTGTTTTATATGTTAAGTAGTTCCTGTATGAACACGACCCCAGGCAGCAATGTCATCCCGTCGGGGCTGCGGGTTGTTCAAAAGAGATACCCCGGCCTCGGCGCAAGGGCTAAGAAGGAACTTAGGGAGGTTTTTGGTCAGTAGAAGTGTGACACTTTCTTCTGCTCTGCCCAAGAGCGGGAGGGGTTATTTGATGATTTTCCACCCACCAAAATGTCAGTATTTTCGGAAGCTTTTTCACAGTAATGGCCATATGAAGAAAACAGCCCTGTAGACATTCCATTAGTTGTAGAAGTTAAAAAGCAATAGGGTTCAAATTCGAAACTCTTCAGTTACAAGCTCAGTATACGCTTGCCAAAACAAGAAACCAAATGGTAGCTATACCAATTTAGCCGGTATGTATGCAACTGTATAGTGCCATGAATAAATACAGATCGTCGTGGACCGACAATAGTCCTCATTTAGCCGCGGAAAAGCGCTCGCCTAAGCGACCTCCATTTTGTACGCTAAATAAAGAAACAACATGGCTGACGGAGTTAGAGTGCTGCTGTCAATTAAACAGGAAAATGGCGGACTGAGGCAGGACGGTGCAGTCAGGGAACTCTTTAAATAGAATATTCGAAATGGAATCAGATGGACCGACGACATTACAAAGTTGACTGGTGCGGACTGGATGTGGAAAACCGAGGTCAGGGTGTTGTGGGGCACTTTGGAAGAGGCGTATGTTGAGTTGATATACCTACCGGTTTATGGATCTATGGTGATGATTATCATTACCCACTTTGAGACAGCCATAGTCATTATGATTCATAACGTAAATCCCTCACTGCATCCTCATTTTTAAAAAGATTCCGTTTCTAAAAATGAACCAGGAAGAAGTGAACAAAAATGTTGAAAAATTACATTCATAAATAACGTCCCTTAGAGCCGAAAAGGTGCAAGAAGAATAATAACTAATGTTCAAACAGGATTCGTGTTGAATTTTGCATGAGTGAGTTAAAGGAAAACGGGGCTAGTGAGAAATTAATGAATTTTGCAGTGACGGCAGTCTTATAAGCTTCCAATTATGATAATTAATTTATTCTCGATACCGTTTCCCACAGATTCAGATACACCCTCTGATCTTAATAAACTATACATGCAATAAATGTGTTTCTTATTTATTGTCACATAGTAGGTATATAGGAACACCTGTACATAGTAGAACGCATGATGAATGAGTTTGGGGCTACTCTGTGCGCATGCGTGAACACATCGACCGCCATATTTATAGTCTTTCACCGAATGCTGTACCGCCTCTCCGGATCATCATCATTACACAAAACCAAACCAAACACAGAGGAAAGGGTTCAATGTAGTTTTGATGGCAGAATTGAGTCAAGTAAGTTTTGTGATGATGACTTACTGAGAAGTATGGAATAACAAGATATGCTGCATCCATCCTAAATGAATCAGTATATATGTCGTAGGATAATTTGATACTTCGAATCTTCGCGGAAATCCTAGGGGTTCCTAGGGGTTTTACAAAAACGCGGATAATTAGACATAGGCGAAAAATTATCTAATCTTACTGGACAAAATCAGGATTTTTGCGAAAATACTCGTTACTATTTAGACGGCCACCACAAAATATTTTTAAGACTCTAAGCCTAGGCACCAAATAAAATTTTCGGTTCCTAAAAAATTTTTAGGAGCGGCATGGGCACCGGGCCGTAGGCCGACGAAGGAGGCCGGCGGAGGCCCGGCACTTCGGGGACAGAAGATATTAGTGTTATTTAATATGCGAGCGAAGCGAGCGCGCGTTTACCTATGTCTAATTATCCGCGTTTCGCAAAACCCCTAGGATTTCCGCGAAGATTCGAAGTATCAAATTATCCTACGACATATACAAGATATGCTGCATCCATCCTAAATGAATCAGTACAAGGAAAGAACAGAGGAATTGAGTGAAATGCCTGATTAATGTAAAGAATTAGCTTGACAGTTTGCTTGTCAGTTTGCATTAGCTTACGGTTTAACTTGAGCAAATGGGGTTATTTTTTTCAATAATAATAAAAATGGAGAAATGATGATGAATGAATGATGACCAGATGTTTGATTGTGGACGAGGCAAAAGGAGTATGTAAGGATCGTAGCAAGTGGCGTTCTGTGGTTTCTACCCCCATGGGAAAAGGGCGTGAGTTTATGTTTATGTATGCATGTAATAAAAATGGATTAGAATGTCACTAGAAATCCATCAACTATTTTATTTACAGCTCACTATCTGGTGTGCTTGTATTATACAAACTAATGGTTGATGATTTCAAGGTTTTATAATAATATGGTCACACATTAAGCTCAATCAACCAAAGGAAGGGACTAAATTAAACCAAAACTGTCATAAAAGAATCAAAGAAAGTTAGATAATAAGGTATTAACTAAAAAAATCTAATAAGCCCATCAGATAGATTTCCAAAAAATATTGGACACGTATTTTTTCTTTTTTCACGTAAACAAACAATGAATACGATACAGTGCTTTGAAAACTCGTGTGACGTCATATTCTAAGACATTAGTATGACATATTTTGAGTGACGTCACGACCCCCTACTCAAATCTTTGACACGTTTTATCTTCGTCAATTTTTATTGATTTGATAAAACAAAAAATACGTATCACATATTTTTCGATAATCTAACAGACGGACTAATTAGAGTCATATTTCTTTTAGTCAGTAAACATCCATATTGTTTATCATTTATATTGGAGCAGCTTGAAACTACACTCCTAGTTTATGTGCAAATATCGAAAAACTCAATTGTAGTATGTGTTAAAATTCAAATGAATACAACGAACCACTTTTTCGGCTAATAGCCGGGAGTGAGAGAAATCTATTGAATAATATTTTTTAGCCAATCAGTAAAATAAATATTGAAGGATACCGAATACAATAGGATAAAAAAGTTACATATTTTTATTTTTGTATCAAGAAAAATAAACCAAAACAACGTTATTTGGGAAACGTTTTCAGCTGTAGGCAAATCGAAAATGTAATTGGTGTATAAATTGGAGGAGTATCCAAACTGTACTCGGATATACCTGCGCTGTATCCGAATATCGGATATTGGAGCCCACGTGGCCGGTTTAGTGCCGATGTGGTCGGTACGTCGAAGCATTGGTTCGATAGTTTAGGATATCGTATCGTAATATTGAATGTATATCTATTGCTGTAATTCACCTGTGTGTATGTAGATGAGATATGATTTTGGCCGCCTGTTTGTAAATAGGCGCACTGGAGCATTGGTCATGCTAATCAAAGCTTTCGGTGGAGTTCAGGAGGCAGCGGCAATGTTCGTGATTGAAATTTTTGTTTTGATCGGTCCACGCTTTCCCACTGCTGGACAAAGGATACCGAATCATAATTTTAATTACTCTCGGATGTTGTTTTTATCCAAAGATTATTTTTTGTTTTCTAAAAGCTTTATCCATTTAGCAACCAGGATAAAGAATTATTTTTCAATACACTTCCTCGAAAACTAGCTCTTATTGCACTACATCATCATCTGCCTAGCCTTTTCCCAACTATGTTGAGGTCGGCTTCCAGTCTAACCGGATGCAGCTGAGTACCAGTATTTTACATGGAGCGACTGCCTATCTGACCTCCACAACCCAGTTAATACTAGGTAATACTATACTCTTTGGTGAGACTGGATGTCAGAATTTCAGGTCACTGACTACCTGTAACGACTGCCAAAGCTCTATATATGGCAGCCGGGACCAACAGCTTAACGTGCTTTCCGAGGCACGGAGGAAACTCGGTATGTCGGGCGGTCACCCATCCACAGACCGACCTAGGCAAGCACAGCTTTACCTAAAGATCGACCCGAGTGGCAGTTCTTATTAAGCCACGAGCTCCCACGAGCTCTTATTGCACTACAATTAGGTTCGAAATGCAACATATTTCGCACGCGTGTGGTAATTTTATTTTTCCGCAACTAAGGTCGGTATAGAAAATTACCATAGATAAATATATCTACTATACTAAAAGGACGTCCACTGCTGGACATGAGCCTCTATAATATCTATCCTAGTAATATTATAAACGCGAAAGTTTGTAAGTATGTATGGATGGATGAATGTTTGTTACTCTTTCACGCAAAAACTACTGAACGGATGTAGATAAAATTTGGTACACAGATAGTTTATAACCTGGATTAACACATAGGATAATTTTTATCCCGATTTTATCTTTCCGTGAGATAGTTTTCGAGTTGTAGCGGGCGAAGCCGCTGGCAACAGCTAGTATTACCATAATATAACAATTCTCTTGAAACGTGATACAATATCGTTTCAAAGTATTGTTATAACAACACTTCAAGTCTCAAAATATTTGCTAATATTATTCAAACTAAAAATATGCGAGCAATATAAAAGTTGTAAGCGGCCACTTTAAGTTACCTACATTATTCATGACAGATAACCAGATGATGTAGGTCCTACTTATAAATTCACGAGCGGTTCATCTCGAGAGAAAATAAAAATATCTTAAAGGTTTAACTGAATTATTTCAGAAAATATCGTTTACACTGTTTAGTTCTAGAGCCCTTTTTATGAGTTATTTCTAGAGAAGTATATTGCCTAACCTAATTCTCTTGTTTTGGCTTTAGTGACGTGCGGTGGTTTGAGCTTTTCTATAGAATATAATAGAATATTCGTTTATTTGCTCACAATGTAGGTACAATTTACAATAAGGTTGTTACAATAATTTTAAAGAATCTTTGTTATTCTACCATTTTGGCATGCCAATATTGATGATGTTCATCATCAACTTATCGGCTAGAAAATCCGATACGGAGTAGTAACATTTATTCATTCGTAGTGCAGTTAGCTTCTTTGTGAAAATTTTTACTGGTTTCTCTTTTATGGAATTAGGAATATAATAAATAGCCGCTGTCATACCAAAAACTTTTCCTCAATAAAGCAGTCATAAATCCACCTGTGCGTAGTATGTTTTGGTATTGAGATCGCAGATTTGCATCTCTGTATCTGCTTTCTGAGAAAGCATATACGAGTACCATAACATTAAGCGTAAAAGTATGGCGAGTTTAGAAGTAAGTAACAGGTCTGTACTAAATTTATTTAAATAAATGTTTAAAAAAAAATAACATCACGCCTGTAATCCCCGGAGGGTTAGGCAGAGGTGTACCCATTAGTACATCCACATTTCGCCAGTTATGTTTAAGTCCCATGTGTTAGGGCTTTTATTAACATTAATATCTGCAAAATGTATGTTATAGCACCAGTGTTTAAAGATAAAGATCATTTTATTTGTCTAAACATGTGTATACATGCAAGTTACGAGTATGTTATATTCTATTTCTTATTTTGTACACTATTTGACATTTATATCAGTAAAATTCATAAAATGTCATAAAAATTGAAGAGAAATAGTGTCAAATAGTGTACAAAATAAGAAATAGAATATAATTATGAAAAATACAAAATTAATGTCAATGAGTCTTTTAGTATTGACCCTAGCCAGAATAAATATCCACCAATTTATTTAATTTTCAAAATAGCAGCACGTGGCTGCTAAAACCTTTGAATATAAACTATCAAAGTAGTATTGATTTCGCTATCTGTAAATAGATTCGAGCTATGAAACCTGGGTCTCGGAAACGTGGCGCTTTCGAGGATGTAATTTCATTTAATACTTGTTTGTATGGAGAACGTGGTTAATAATAACTGCCACTCGGGTCGATCTTTAGGTTATTTAGGAACCGGATCTAGATCTGTTTATGAGTAGCAATAAAGCTATGCTTAATTATTGCATACGATTTTTAAGTTAGTGTGTGATGTTGACTTGCTGCACGCGTTGGTGCAAACTGTAAGTGTAACAAGTACCTGCTTAAATAAATAAACAAATAAATAAGTCGGGCTTGCTTAGGTTGGTCTGTGGATGGGTGACCACCCATGACATACCGAGTTTCCTCCGTGCCTCGGTAAGCACGTTCAGCTGTTGGTCCCGGCTGCCATAATATATAGATCTTTGGCAGTCGTTACAGGTAGTCAGTGACCTGAAAGTCTGACAACCAGTCTTACTAAAGGGTATCGTATTACCCAGTATTAACTGGGCTGTGGAGGTCAGATAGGCAGTCGCTCCATGTAAAATACTGGTACTCAGCTGCATCTGGTTAGACTGGAAGCCGACCTCAACATAGTTGGGAAAAGGCTGGGCAGATGATGACGACTTGTTTGTATAGATGTCAGCTATTGATAGAAACAGGTAAAAAGGGGGACTACGAAATAAAAAAAAATACGAGCAGTAAGGCAGGTCAAAATATCAAAACCCTTTTGAATTGTGTGATATCCCATTATTTTATGTAAGTTTGTTTTGTTACTTGTGAGCCGTACTTGTATCAAGTAAACGTTAAATATTCTTTCTTTCAATTGTATAAAACTGCGACTCGACTCAGCCAACATAATTTAGCAGATGTAATATGCAGAGGTTACTATGTACTTACAACCTACAACCCACGGGTCGGGCCCGTAGCCGTCGGGCGCTTCAATAAAATAAAAGTCTGTTGAAAATATTATCTTTCATTAATATACCTACCAACGAAGGGATTTTTTGTCCAAATAATTAAAAGCTATGTAATGTTGGGTTCATTATGTACTAAGTCTCATGTCCATTATTTAATATTCAGAAGAAATTATTCCAGTGAGAAATAATGACATAATTTAAGACTAATTACTAGCTTGTAACATCGAAGCTTTATGAAAAATACTGAGAAAATAATTATTACAAAAAATAATAAGTAGTCATAATACATCTATGGTACGTTTTTTTTTACATAAACAAAGTATGCTTAGTTTATCACTCGAGCAAGAAACAGAAAAACTAATCGCTAACATTTACATAAACCTCGATTTATACATGAAGAAATGGTTCTCGTAATCAGATGAATGTTTGATAACGCCGGTTCGCCCCATCGACCGGCACAACCTATTTTTAGTCATCGACCGGTCTATACCTACGTGAAACTTTCAGAAGCCTGCCATTGGCTAGGCCGATGTGACGTCACATTTCTCCCCCGGCCAATGGGAGGGCAGAGTTTCGCGCATGGCCCGAGAGCCTTTTCAGAGCACTGTCGAGGCTCGCCAGTTCGGGCGAGGTGTTCCCAGGTGTGCAAGTACCCGCCAACAAAAACAAAGGTCAATATAATTTTCATTTTTTTAACCGCCATATTGATTTCCGTTCCGTTTTCGAAATTTGGCGATTTATTCGCGCGATTTTAGCCTTTGCTAGAGATTTTTTGTAGTGCGTGTGTGGAATTGAAAATAGTTTGAACTTATTTCTTCAAACGACGGATAAATAGGTTTTTTTAATGGAAATCGGTAATCCAGTGCTATATTGATAATGGTGTGCTGATGTGATAATTTGGTGCATTATGGTGGTAAACTAAAGGGTTTGTCGACCTGCGGGTTACATAATTCTTACGTAATGGTGTATATGTGTCATGTATGTCTGTATGATGTATGGGAGGGTGTTGGCGTGTAGGGTTGTTTGTTATGTACTACAATTTTCGTGATTAGTGCAAAAATTTATATTTTCGATGGATTTAACCTTTTTTAGGTCACTTATGGAAAGGTCAATTTTGCAGTTATAATTCAATGCAATAAACAAGTGATTCTTCTTCTTGTTTTTTCTTTTGTATAAAGTAGGTTATTTCGTTAAATTAAATAACTTTTTGCTATCAAAAAACTGTTGCGAGTCTGTTTAATCTCTTGTCATCATTAATAAATACTCTCTTGAAACGTGTTAAACAGATAAATGAATTACAAAATAATTATAATTAAATATTCAGTGGTTTTAACGAAATAGTTAAAATAAAGCTAAAAATACATTTCTACGTTCTATCAACGCAATGAAGAATTCAAGTGTCCATTAATAATCTTTATAGTCCATTAGTAATAAGTCTTATGCCCTTTACCTACATATTTTGTCTTAATTATAAATACGGAACAACACGTTTTCCAATTTTTCGTAACCCGCGTAGCACCGTCGTGCTACGAAAGCGTAGCGCGCCGTAGCCGACGGCTACGAGCTTTAGGCGCTTTTCATTACGAGGGGAAGTTATGTTATTTTGAATCAAATATTGTGTGCTTTTGTAGGATTATTTTACATGGTTGTATGGACCATATTAACATAACGTCACGCTTGTAATCCTCACAGGGTTTGGCAGAGGTGTACGTAATGGTACACCCAGATTTCGCCAGTTAATTAAAAAATAAAAAAGGTCATAGCAGTCGGGGAACTTTTTAAACAAAATAGCTTTTCGCCTAATTTTGTGTTTTTATATCTACAGTAGTATTACTCGTATGAATAAATATATGTTTAAACGCTTTCATTATAAATGTATTAATGGTACGCTTAATATCGTAACACAAATGAGATTTTAATTCATAATTTATCTCATTATAAGGGTAGTAATTATAAACTAAGTAGGGTTTATTGTTCAGCCAGATTTTCACGCCTACTCCGTTAAAGGCTTTGTTTCAATCTAAAATAAATGCACCTAATTCACCAACAAAAGCAAAATATATATGTAATTCACAAAAGTTACATTTTGGCCTCACAAAGGGAGCGGAAGTCGTAAACCGCGTCTGTTTCCGGTCGCAAGATGGCGGCCGGAAGTGGCTCGAGTGGTGGCTTCCGGTGAAACACATCCGGTGTGGAGGCTGTCGGCTTTAGATGAAAGAAATATGTGATATTCTTGCAGAGGGAGATTGCTCTTTAGTAAAAAACATATTTTACGAGCTCAACATTTTTGGGTATATTTAACCAGTGGCGGACGTCACGCGGTTTCACCCGCGTAGTTCTCGTTCCCGTAAGAATACAGGGATAAAAAGTAGCCTATGTCACCCGCTAAGCGTGGCGATTATGGCAAATACCCCTCTTCTGGGGGAGGCCTATGTCCAGCAGTGGACGTCTTATGGCTGAAAGGATGATGTCACCCTCGGATAGTGTAGCTTCCCAACGGTGAAAGAATTTTGAAATCGGTCCAGTAGTTTCGGAGCCTATTCGTTACAAACAAACAAACAAATCTTTCCTCTTTATAATATTATATTAGTGTAGATGAGAACATAATCATGGTGAACAAGAATCAGCAGCAGTCTTTTATTGATCATTACCGCACCAGTTCGTTTACTGTTGCAAATAGGTTTTTCTTGTAAAACCTTCGTAATTGACAGACAGTTATTTATAGATTTATGTCGCTTCAGTACCTCCATGTGAAATACTGGTATTCAGCTGTATCCGGTTAGACTGGAAGCCGACCCCAACATAGTTGGGAAAAGGCTAGGCTGTTGTGTAGTAGGTAAACTACAGGAATTACAGAAGTTTAGTAACGAAAGAAAAACGAATAAAATTATTAAGCTAACAAGATTATTGAATGTTCAGGCTGTTCAGGTAGCAGGCAACTAGATGCAAAATCTTCAAGATTTTCGGTGACTCCAACATTCACTGAAAGTTTTGAAGTAGTGTACTGGGGCCAATGCTGTGTTTCACATTCAGTGAGGGTTAAATGGTGGGCAGAGTTGATTTGCGATAAGCTGGCTAACTGCCAAGTTTGTAAACTGAGGTTTAACACTATGGGTCAGAAGTTGCCGGTTAATGCAGTTAGGAATATTCCGAAAATGGTTATGTTTATCCGAAATATTGCTTCATTTGACTTAGTTTGACACACTGAATTTACTTGTCTGCCATTTTACTTTATCTTCCTCAGTACCAACGTACCAGTACCTACCACCTCAAAGTTACAAAGGGAAATAATAGTTGAACTACACATTATGACCAGCATACTTTATATCGTGGGCACTTACAGGAAGATTTTCATGTTTTTGACAATTAATTAATTAATTATATTTCTCTTGTTACAGAAGCACACACGGCACACCATGGTGAACGCGCCCATAACAAATACATATCACATACTGCACTGATTAACTTATAAACGAAACGTTTACACTAAATTATAAACTCTTTACATAACGCGATATTAACAAGCTAACTATTTTACAAACACTAGTGTCTACGAGATTAGGGTCGTTTAGGGGTGTGGGGTAGTTGCGCAGGGGGTGTGGGAAGTGTCGACCGTGGAGGCGGAAAGCAGTGCGTTGTTGGGGCGGCTAGGGGGCGCGCTGCGTGGAGGCGCTGCCGCCGCGTCGCCCGCGCGGGTCGCCAGCTCCATCCGGGGCTATCTCTCCAACAAGGTCGGCTCGCTGCAGCTCAGGGATACAGGTACGGTACCTACAGTTTGTCAAGAGTTTAGCAGACGATGGACCATTTGCAACAACGTGGTTGAAAAAACAACAGTTCAACAGAAGTAGGACATTCCATCTGACAGACAAATAGTTAGTTCTTGCCCGTTCTTCTCCATAGAGATCTACGCTTTGGAATGGGCAACTACAGTATACTGTCGCAGCTTTTATGCCTTGTGACTGAGACTGTGGCTACATTTGGTTTTTGATTTTGATAGTCCATTGTCTGCTCAACGCTTTATAGTTGCACAGTTACAAGCATTGCACGGGATCGCTGGCTTCCACTCAACCTGTTAAATGGATTATTTTTATGAAACTTCAAACAGCGCAACTTATTGCACGGCCTTTGTTTGGCTGCTAACAAGTAATAGGTGAGGTGATGCCAATACAGTGCAGTGTTTAGAGATGATGAGCTTCACTTGTGATAGTTTGTATGGATGGTTGAAGTTTTGTGATGTATCGCAGGTTTCACGTAATTTAAAACTTTAAGTTCGAAGGAAGTACAACGTATTGCTACAATTCCTTGAATTGAGCACACAATTTAACCAAATTATATCTTAAATCAATAAACTTCTTAACATAAACTTGGCGATTCAAGTGACCGTAACAATAGCCTGTAATACGACGTTCAACACCAAACTCGTGCTAAATCGTTCCGTTTTCGCTTTCATCAATCTGATACGGAACCCCAACTATAATGCCTTACAAGCACTCAGCACACAAAAGGACAAGCCCCCAAAAGACAAAGGTATTATTATTTACGATGATATTAAGACACAACACAGAATCGTGAGCACCCTCTGTGAACAAACATTGAACCCACCGCCACCAACAATCTCATACACACACAGCTATCAAAAATAAACCTTATTACAACGGTGTACAGATTATGTGGACCGCAAATATTTGGTGAAGCTAACGATAAGCAAATATTTGCGGGACAACGTTATAAAGTAAATTGGGGGACGACGTGACGTCATATAAATAAAGGAGCAGCCGCGCTGTTGGAAATGAGAGATTCTGTGTTTAATAGAAAAAAAATACACGTTCGTAATTGGTAATTTGAGTAATCAGTTGTTTGAGGATTCTCTTAACACGCCTGAAAATGTCGTACAAGGTATACAATGTTCCCGTCGGGGCTGCGGGTTGTTCAAAATCAAAATCAAAAGTCATTTATTCAAACTAGACTACTACTACAACTACTTTACTTTACTTATTTACAAGTGACAGTCCCCCAAAACGCCCACCCTTCGACACTTCCTAGTGTAGTGTTCGCAAGAGATACCACGGCCTCGACATAAAGGGCTAAAAAGGAACATTGGTGGTTTTCCTCGCTTTCGCTCTGCCCAAGAGCGGGTGGGGTTATTCGTTGATTAACCTGCCGCCTAAAAAAAAAGTATACAATGTTAGGTAACCGGTTTCAAAGCTTTTGGTTCTTACAATCCTGTGGAAATTCTGAAACAACTTTACATTATACGATACGATGCTTCTTTAGCTCCATCATCATAATTAACAGTCCCCACAATTAAAAATAATAGTAAGAAATTATTTATGTTTACGAAAATACGTGCCATAGAACTTAGGTAAGCATGGATTTCAAATTCCATAGACTGCGCTGCACTGCTGTCTTATAACCAAAAAATTCGAAGACATGTTACATACACCAACCCGCACTGGGCCCGTGTGGTAGGTTACTGCCCATACCTTATAATAGACGGGAAATTATGAAATGATGCCAACATTAATTAAAGTTCAATCAAATATAATCGTAAGCCGAATTCAATTAGTCCGTCCAATCACGTCCGATTGATTGCGGACGAGTCTAAATAATTAACACAAAGACTTAGTTTGAACCGGCGGAATTAAATATAAGGGGCTAATTACTTTTGGTTGGCAAGGATGGCGGGGTGCGGGGTTCGTAAAGTATTTCATTCGATTGGTAAATGGAACATGTTTTTATTAAAATTCTTTGAAGAATGGGAATGATTGGACTTATTTTTGTGTCTTTAATAATTTTGATATTCAAATACAACGCGCCTTTTTATTTATCAATTAAATATCGTTTACTACGTTACCCAGCAGTAGATTAAAAATAGTGACTGTGGAAAGAGACAATCGGCTAATTTCGGCTTCGTAGAGCGTTATCTCTGTCGCACGAAATACAAACAGTCCGGTATCTATTAGCAGCTGTTCAAACAATTATGATTTGTTTCTTTTGATAATTATTTTTATTATTTGTATAAAATACAGTACAGGTATTAAGTAACATCTGGTAAGGCTGGAAGTCGACCCCAATATAGAAGTATGTTGGGGTCGACTAGGCAGCTGATGATGAATCCACGATAGCTACCTAAAACAAAAAGTCAAATCAATACATAATTATGAACCGAACATACTAATTAATGAATAGCATACGAAGTAATACCCAAGTAGGCTCGGCTAGGATTCACCTTCCCGACTCAAAGCAAAACGATCCCACAATACCAAATTAAATAACTGTTGTAACTACGAAAACCCAATTCAAATCTTCCGCACGGCACCCTTTCTACCAGAAAACTTAAAACAATATCTATAGCTGGTTCGTATTTGTCTGCACAACCAAGCTTGCCTAATATTTGTACCTTCGGCCACAAACCCGACCCTCGTTGTCCAACGCTGCCGACTTTCCCCTCGGGCTCTAATTGCGTCAATTACTGTACCGTGGCGACGCAGGTTCGAGTCCCGGGTTGGGAAGGGGCTGTTGGGGAATTATCAAAGGTATATATGGAAGGTAGGCTTATATGACGGTACGGTTGGTGCAGTGGCTAAGCGATTGGACTGCTGCGCTGCGTGTCGCGGGTTCGATCCCCGCACGGAACAAATATTTGTATGGCCTGCAGATAGTTGTTTCGGGTCTGGGTATTTGTGTATGTGAGTTTAAATGTTTGTAAACGCACCCACGATACAGGAGAAATTCCTAGTGTGGGGCAAAGTTTTATTTAAAAAAAAATATTTTTGTAGTGGAGAATGTAATGCAGTAATAATGTTTTATAGGAATAGTTGGCTATCATCTGTGCATGAAGTGTGTGCGTGTAGTAAGAAAGGGAAGGGCGGGCGTTTTGGAGACCTGTCTTAACACAAGCTTTTTCCCGCGGCTTCGGCCGCGTAAAAATGACGATTTTCACCCACATTGCGCCGTTACGTTTAAGTCCCATGTAATAGGAAGCGAGCCTATTGCCATCAACCGGGCACAAATCTAGACTGCCGGCCACTACTGAGAAATTCCTAAAAAAAATCTATAACACTTTGCCCAAACCTGGAATCGAAGCCAGAACCTCATGCTCAGCAGTCGTGCTCTCGACTACTCGACCAATGAAGCCGATTTATTTACATATACTTACGTTAATAGCTGTTTTTACACAACAATTTTATTACTCGATAAATTGTTATCATTCCACATGCGTACAGACCTACCTACTACCGTTTGAACAATAATTTCTTTCGTCTTTAATTTTATTCCCCGCATCGACCCTTACCTACCCCTCTGGCGGTCCCCTTCTCATTAGTCGTGCAACCTAACACGGTTCTATAATTTTTGTACTAATTCCAATAATGGCAACATTGGGGGTGCCTAGTTAATAGGCTATGGGTAATAACCGTTTTTCTAATAGATTTGCTCATAAATACCGCTTGGTGTATTTTATGGGTGAATTATTCTTAATTACGGGAAAAGAATCTTAGATACTGGTTTAAAAATGAAGAGGGAATTTTAAAAATACTCATAATAATTCAGTTTATTTTTTAAGAAAGTAACATTGAACTGTTGTCAAATGTCTTCATTATTAAAGGTCCGGTTAGTACCTAGCAGTGATTCCTGACTGAAATGTTCTTTATCATGAGCTTAGTACCATACCTTTTTTTTGTGGGGATTGGGAAATCATCATATAACCCCTCCCGCTCTAGGGCAGAGCGGAAGGGAGTGTCAGACTTCTACAGACTAAAAACCACCCATGTTCCTTCTTAGCCCTTGTGCCGAGAGCCTTGTAGAACAACCCGCAGCCCCGACGGGCAACCCGCAGCCCCGACGGGGTTAGTACCATACCTGGGGTCAGAGTTTCTATACCGCCCATGAGCCTCTAACTTGGCTTTACATACCGTCGAGAAATATCGCTCAGACATGCTGGTTTCCTTACGATGTTTTCCTTTACCGAAGCAAGTGATAATTATACAATACGCACATGAAGATCAACCAGCCCAAGAACTTGTGAATTCAGAACTGCAACCACAAATAAACACCACATAAATATGCAATACTGAGATAACGCCCTTCAAAACCCATATTTCTATATTATAAGCGGATTCTGCAAATCGAAATGCGAAAACGGGATCGACTGCTACCAAGTCACTTTTACTCTACAGAAACAGTCGAAGATCTAGGTCATGTTGCGATACATTGCGGCTTAAGTTCGTGAGAGCTTGCGTGCGTTAAAACCTAGATGGTAACGTAACGCGACATTTAATCTTTACGGTTTCTTTAACGTACAGAACAAAATTGGATTTACTTTTTGAATGTTAACCGTCACTGTCAAAGAGCTCTTTGTATGGAGATGTGTATTGCGGGCTTTTTTACGATGAGGGGATGGGCAGACGTGTACGTAGGTATTGTTTACTGGGGTGGCGTGGAAAAAAGACAGGTGGATGCAAATTGTATTAGGGTGTTATTATAATGGTGTAAAATATTTATTAAGTGTTTGGTTGCTTCCGTTTCGACCGGAAGTCGATCCTTATATATTTATTATTTAGGAATAGGCTAAGTAGATGTAGATAATAATACTATACCCTATGCAGTTGTATTGACCGGGATTCTTAATAATTAGATAGTTATGTATACTCTGCTGTCCACACAATTTCAGACTACGAATGTTCCAGCATTCGACTGGCTGTTATTTGTGTACTTACAAATACACAAATAAAAGCCAGTCGAATGTCCCATCTACACGAAGTTAGGTGTAATTGTCATTTTTCTAGCCTATCTCAACAATATTGCTTTGGCTACTCTTTAAGTATTGAAATGAACTGGACGTCCAGTTCATTTCAATATTTACATTTATTTTAAAATGAATGTCTTCCGAAAAATAACTCTCATTATTCGAATTAAAGGATTGTTTATTTAAACCATACTTAATTCCAACTGTAGCATACCGAACATACTTCCATGAAATACAAAGTTAACAATACACATACACTAGCTCAGCCGAGGGGAGAGCGGGGCGCGCTGGCCCACTCCCTATTTATGAATATTTGATACCACTCACCGCCGCCGCCGGCACAAGTCGGGACTCGTGTACTATGCTAATATCGCCCGCAGACATGACATGATTGTATTTTGGGAAGATGCTACCTTCTACCATTGATGGCTAGGGTGGAAAATTGGAAAAAATGGAAAGTTTTTAGTTTTTAGGTCGCAAAAATGTATTCTACAAAATGACATGCATCTTTAGTGCTTGCGAAAGACATCATGGCGCAAATGAGAGAATTAAAAAATTGTTCATCATTGAAATATGAAGACTCAAAGGACAAAAAAAAACCATGAAGACTTTACTCGCGAGCTATCTCAACGATTCAAAACTCAAACCATAATTTATTCATTAGAAAGATGCGTTTTTATCATTCCAGTTCCATTTATTTGCAATTTAGCAGAAAACTAAACATCCATGAACCGAATAGTTCAAGCTTTACAAGGGAAACAATTTTCTCGCTACAACGCAATCGATACGGCATCGGCAGCAGTATTAATTATTTATATTCTCCGAACACACGCTAGCCTAGGGTAATGGGAAATATCGATTTCTCGAGTTTTCTTGCAGAATATTTTATTTGTGGCGGCGTCAGGGGAATTTTGTTGAAGTGTAGAGAATTCTTCTTTCTTTTGTTTTTATTTCTTTTGAATATTGGATAAGCATAATCCGATGGGAGTAATGGAAATATAACAGGCATCTTGACGTGGCTGACAGGTCCCACTTACAGTTGTACTTTAGTTGGGAACAATCTTTTGGCTCCGGAGTGGTTTTGTCGAGGGGTGTTCTTGGTAATCATTTGTAAAATTGTTTTCGGAAATTGTATTGACAGCACCAGATGGCGATGCTAGTTCAGATTTTATCATGAGCCGGAAGATCCTGCTAGTTTTGAAAATACTTCACTTTGCTATTATCATCTACAATCATCATATACTATTATCATATACTATTATCATTTACTATTATCATATACTATTATCATCAATAAATTTAACTGACTTTCTGCAAGGTATTTTTGGGCCAAGACCGCCTCTATTCCCAAATTTCTATAACTTCTGAAAGCCAGAACCACCAGTGGCGACCACCAGAAAAGGATCGGCCCTTTTCTGGTGGTCGCCACTGGTGGTTCTGGCTAATGAATCTCTATGAAGAAACAATTTAATTGTCTCGGATCCTGCTACGAAATGAATCAGACAATAATAGTGGAGGATGATTTTGCAAGGTTGTAAGCACTGGTAGAAGATACTAAAAGAGACTCGTTCCTTTTATAATCAGTTAATAACACTACTATAAACTTGTACCCAACACCACTTCATATTCCATACCCCATCATATTGTATCATGCATGCCCCACTTACATCGCGGGCTATCGCAGGGATCCATTTGTCACAGACTGTCAAAGCACGAGGGGCGACGCGTGGCGCACATTGTATGTATGGCTGTAATGGATGAGAGGACATGCTGATGTTTTATTGTATTTGTGATGTCACTGCTGATATGGAAGTGGTGGAAAATATGGAGTGTCTGATCAGATGACGATGGATCGGTTATCAGCGGATGTATTTTTGTATGCTTCAATCATTTTATTTTTTCCACTTCGTATAATAGCAGTATTTGTATTTTGGTAGCAGCTTGGTTAATGGATCTGATTGTATCCGATTCATGGCTATAGACTCACCCCATATTAATGGTACTTAACTCATAATTGGCGAAATGTTTATTGATGTCTTGTTGCCCCACAAGTGGTACTTATAGTGCGAAATTGATTTATGACGGCACTGATAGAAATCTTTTAAATAATTTTCTTTCAGGGCACAACGACTTTCAAAATCAAATTAGGCTGATATCAGTAGTTTTTGAACATCATAGTTTACAAGCCGCAGTCTCACAAATGCCCGCCCTTCTTACCTTTTGACCTCCCAAAACACTTGCTATAGGATACCTAAGGGGCTCATGTTACCCAGCAACTGGATCGATTTGGGGATTTGGCGTCATCGTAAGCTTACCGGATGAGGTGATAGCAACGTAATCACACTGTTGCATGAGTTGCTTGTTAGTCGTACGCTGAGCTGAGATTGGCAGATGATACATTTACTATCCCTAAGCAAAAACTCTTACGACTTGAAAAATAAAATTGAAAAATAATGACTAATTAGAAATGATAACTTTAACAAAAAAAAATTTAACAGATCGGATCCGGCTGGATCGACGGGTACTCGGCCGGATCTGGTCTGATTCAAAATGACGCCAGATTGCAAACCGTTATCCGGGTAGAGATGGAGTTGATTCTAACATAGTTGGGAAAAGGCTAGACAGAAGAAAAAAAAAGATACGATTAATTGAGATTCTTCTCCTTTTGGAAGTCGGTAAAAAATATCCTTAATTTACGTGAATTTTGTGAGACGAATACTTATAATATCTGCTTAGTGTACTACTACCTAAAAATAAAACTGTTTCCGCATTTAAATTAGTATTCAGGTCTCGTTTGAGGCAATCACGTATTGTATTTATCTCCCCCGTAACGATTCGTTTCCGACGTGGTCCACTGTGCCCCAACCTCCCCTCGCGAGTGAACGTGTCTCAATCAGACGACATGGAATGCATTTATACAGAGTTTCAGCATTGGTAGAATCAGTAAAATAAATATCGTAGATCCCCTTCTTTAAGTATGACACTTGAACTAGTTAGAATTGAGATCATTGTGAGTAATCTGTGACATCAAAAACCAGCACTACGAGCAAATTAGAAATCGATAAAACTAATGAAATTGATAAAACTGCAGCACAATATACTGTACATCTCATAATTTTGCACAAAACATAGGCAAATATATAAAGATACTAATTAAATTAAATTTAAAACGAGTACTAAAACGTAAACACCTGCACAAACCCCCAACAACAACGACCATTATTGCGCACAACAGCAAATTATCCAAACAATTAATGAACCGCACAAAATTATCACATAATCGGAAACCAAAAAAATCACACTTGCAATTTAACACGACCCTTATCGCCCCTTCTTCCTCTACAATATCCGAATATCCGCCGCATCCGCAATATCCGCGCATACGTGTATCCGCACATTGTTGCGGGTACAACGGTAATAAATGTAAGCTGGGGAGAGGCGGACAATATTTATACGTAGAGGGGAACCACAATCATTAAACCCGGGATTAAGTTTGTTTGTGACGGTATTGTTCACTGCTTCACACCGGGACCCGGGACCCGGGACCGGGATGTAGAGGTGTTCCTATGAAAGACGTTTTGTTTTAGTTGACATAATGAAGCGTGGAATAATGGGAGGGAAAGGGTTGCTGTTTTTTGTGAAAATTGCTGTTTTTATGGACTTTTAATTGCTCGTAATACCTAGGGAGACCTACAGAAAGCTGGATTTGTTTTGTGCTCTAAGCTAATAATACATAATATATAAACTTTCCATGATTTGCCATTAGACTTTTCGCATTTTGAAGCAAACATCAAAAAAAAAACAGTAGCCCGTAAGTCTAACAATTACTCTTACCAAGGGGTATCAAATTCCCGTCGGGGCTGCGGGTTGTTCGCAAGAGATACCGCGGCCTCGACATGAAGGGCTAAGAAGGAACATGGGTGGTTTTTAGTCAGTAGAAGTCTGACACTCCCTTTCGCTCTGCCCAAGAGCGGGAGGGGTTATTTGATGATTTTCCAACCGCAAAAAAAAGGGGGTATCAAATTGCCCAATACTAACTGGGTTGTGGAAGTCAAGTAGGCAGTCGCTCCATGTACAATACCTGTATTACACTCAGCTGCATCCGATTAGACTGGAAGCCGACCCGAACATAGTTGGGAAGGAAGGTGATGATCTAAACTAAAGGAGTAGACGTTCATATAATTACAATAAAATAAACATCTAAAAAAAAAAAAATTGAAAACTTTTTTATTTCAAAAAATATTTTATTAATTTTGGTTAAACACATCGCTTAATCTTAATTTTTTTTTTGGAAGATTATGTGCGACTGAGGCGTCTCGTTTGTTTACATTAAAATATAAATCAGAATAAATTATTTATTTATTTGTGAAAGATCTGGAGGAACTTTGTATTGATCCACTGTGAGGTAATATTTAATTATTCGTTTTCTAATAAGTTCACTTCTCTCTCAGTTCGTAACTCAGCAGCATACTGCGGGAGTCATAGCTACAATATATCAAAAGAAAGGCACCGTGCGACATAACCGTTCTGCTGAATGACGAACCATTATGATACAATAATATTTGCAAGATGGCTACCTCCCCTTACAACGGTTTATCATTACAAAAGGATGGTTGGATGTGTGCGATTTTGCCTTGCGACTATTTTGTCGTGAATGTAGACTGTTTTGTAACGATTTATGAATATCTTTTTGCGCTTTCTCTTCGCTATGTCCAATTTGTCAAGATTAAAAAAATACTGTAAGCTAAGCAGAAATTTTTGGCGCTGTTTGTCGCAGAAAAACTTTACATATACTTATAGTTTAAGTAAACTCTGTTAGGCAATACAATATTTGTTTGTGTATGTTTAGATCGCAGAGTTTGTTTAGTGTGTAACGTACCTAAATACTACAACTACGATCGCAATCTTCAGTTGCTCAAAATAACCTCGCTTAATAAATCTCTCGCCAAAAAGTCGCACACGTCCAGAGATCCTTACGGATCCCATTTCAACCCCTGTTAAATTAGCCGTCAGTAATGTGTCGGTGGCGGGATGATTTGTGGCGATCGCCGCCGATAACCACGCTGCTAATACCGCCTTGTCAGGAGGGGACATTATACGGGAGTCGGGACTCACCACTTTTAAGTTGTTAGAAAAATTGCCGAGAATGACACTTATCTAACATGTCAAGTGCCGGCCGGTACTATTTGGGACTTGGATTTCCTCCCGTTTCCAATTTTCTTTTCTGTTTATATTTTGGAACAATTTCTAGTAAAAAAAGACAGATTTCGTAGAATCATCATTCTCTTGCCCTTATCCCAATTTCCTAGAATGTTAATAATAAAAAGAAAATATTTTCATTTCGTAAATGGCTACGCTTATTCTTTAAATAGACGTGAAGTAGGTAGCTTTAAAATAATTTAGCCTAAGTGCTGGCAATAATCGTCAACAATCTTATTTGCATCAGAATTTCGAGGCTAGTAAATTTATTTTTTAAACGAAATAAATTTGGGCAGACGATAATAATGAAACGAGCACTCGAACTCAACAAAAGCCCTAGAAAGCTAATAGGCACTCGTGACAACAAAATATGGCGCCCCTAACGACAAAATCCTAATAAAAACTAACTGATCCAATCACGCCTACACTTGACATTTCAATTCAAATCGCGAACTAAAATGGCGGCCGTTTTACGAAAATAGCCGAACGCGTTCGGGTGATTTGGGCACGGTTGGGTAACGGCTTTATTGCCCGCGGGTTCCTCGTTATGCCCGGGGAGCGTCTGGGCAGGGTTCCGACCACTACGGATTTACGACTACGAGTCCAATTCACGTTTTTCTGATAAATAATAATTCATGTCTGGTTTTAGTTTTTTGCAAGAGACCTTCAAATACAAAAGTTTATTTTTGTTGAACGTTCAAATATTTGCTTTGTTCCATGTTGTTTTATTCGCCGGTTTGGATATGAAAGCTATTTCATATTTCAGTCTTTATATTTTCAGTATTTTGTCGTTGTAAAATGGGATTTATTTACAGTATAAATGTTGAAGGTCGTAATAGGGTACGGGTAATGAAAGGCTTAACTTGCCTGCGAAGCGACCCTAACCTAATAACCTACTGCGGCTAAATTATAGGACAAGCAGGTAAAGGTTGAAAGCTCGGTCACGATATATTGCAATTTGTTAACATTCAACCCAGCAAATAGTGTTGAGTTGGTAGCCATTAGTTATAAATTAACAGCAATTTAGATTTCAAGAATAGTTTTAATTAGCATTGAACAACGTCGTAGTTAAAATTGTTTTCAAATAACGCATAACATCACGCCGATATGAGAAAAAGACGGCACAAAAGCTCTTGAACATGGGCTACTGCTTATTTTACGAAATGAAAACCCTTAAAATGTTCCACGTAACTAAACCCGTAGGTACCCAAACAGTTTGTCCCACACGGGAAAATAATTTCCTCCAGCATCGCCTTACACCACAACACAATCATTATTTACACCAAACTACACATCACTCGAAACTCTACGCCGACCTCACAGCATCCTATTTATCTATTTCCACTAAATACTACCCTTACACCAATGGTACAAGGTCTTCTTTCCTTTGTTTTATCAGTAGTTATAATTTAGCCAAGGTTTCCCCTTTTCTATATCACTTTTATCCCGACAGCGCAGGGTTTAGTTTCCTCTGATTTAACAGTAGAGATTACTTTGCCCAGTTTTTCCGTAAGAGCAATGGCTTCATTTGCCCGGCTCACCCTACAGTGTTCAGGTACAGTCGAGCAATTACTGTGGTGTCTTATTACACGTCCGTGCAAATTTAATGACTACACTGAGAAATGTGTTTGGGAATGTTATGGTGGGATGGTTTTCATCTAGATTTTTATAGCGGTCTAGGGTTTATGGGTCTAGTTTTACGGTTTATGAACTTGGTTTATGGTTCACTAAAACTCTGTTTTTGGGAAGATTAATTCACTTAAAGCTACTGACAAATTACACGTATACTGAGGCATACAATGTTGCCTTTGGTTATTTAGGACTGTAGTTGACTTTTGTTGGTATTGTGGTCTAATAATAAATTTTGATAGCACATTTTTGTTGCAGCTTAGTCAAATTTCAGTCGCCATTTTCCTGGCGTTTTCCCACATGGGTTAGAATTTGTTTCCAGTGCAAACAGATGCAGATTGCATAGTAAAAGACTTATACGCGTAACATAAATTCAATCCCAGAAAGCGAGATTTTACAGAAACTAAACCATTTTACTCCTCCCCGGAGCCTTTTTAAAAGGAACTAGAAAAATATATCACTGGGCTGTACCTATAAACATTCGGTTGTAAGCTATTTCCACCACAAGGGAGAATAAATATTAAACGAAGTCTTTGGAAGGACGGTAAATATTCCCGAAGCGGGAACTGTCGTTATAAAACTTACTGAAATACGTTTCTACACTTTGGTCAACAACTATTGAAGACGTATGAAGAGAAGTGGGCTAATATCCTCAAGGTGTTACGAGGATTGAAAGACGGTGGCTTCAATAAGTGTGGACTGTATTTTAAGAGGTTGTACAGGAAGGTAAAACAAACGGTTTTCTAAAACTTGATTAGGCGAGAATTGAAGATGCGCTCGGTGGCAAGGACGTTGACGCAGTGGCGAGCCGGCCGGTGCGCGCTCGCAGCTGGAGTGCCCGCTCCGCGCCTCAGCTCCCGCCCGCGGTCGCCCGGCACGGCTGATATTCTCGACATGCTCCCGGCGTTGAAGACTGGTCTTCAATGGTTAGACTGGAAGAGGACAGATGGTGTTGAAAGCACGTCGGACTATGCCCCTTTTCGTCCGTACGTCTGCGACTCTGCTTATCCCGTCTCTCCCAGTTATGAGACGCACGATGCGACCGAGTGGCCACAGCAGTGGTGGTGATTGTTGCTCTTTGAGCACCACCAAGGCTCCCTCTTCAAGCACCCCATCGGAGTCCGTCCATTTGGTTCTCTGTTGGAGGTAAAAGATATACTCGTTAGAGAATCTATTCCAGAACTGTTGCTTCAGGTGCTCAATCCGCTGGAAACGTTTCAGGCTGGATATGTTCTGGTTGATGACTTGTGGATGCGGCAGGGATGTGAGAGATCTCCCAATAAGGAAGTGGGCAGGAGTTAACGGGTATAGGTCTGATGGATCAGTGGAAAGTGGAGTGAGGGGACGAGAGTTTAGAATTGCCTCGACCTGAATCAGACACGTAGACATCTCTTCGTAAGTGAGATGTGCGAGGCCTAATATACGTCTGAGGTGATGTTTGGTGGATTTTACGGCAGACTCCCATAAGCCACCGAAGTGCGGGGTGTAAGCCGGAATAAAATTAAAATTGATACCTGTTTCTGCCATTTCTGAAGAAAAGTCCTGTTTTAGTATGCCAGCTATTTCGTTACAGGTGCCAATAAAGGTTGTACCATTGTCTGAGTAAATGGTATTTGGTTTACCACGACGAGCAATAAACCTATTCAGTGCTGCAATAAAGGCATGTTTTGTTAGATCTGAGACAAGCTCCAGATGAACCGCCTTCGTGGCTAGACAAACAAAAACACATATGTATGATTTTACTAATCTACATCCTCTACCTTTGCGGTCAGCTAGGAGGATGGGTCCGGCATAGTCTGTGCCCGTCTCTAAGAAAGGAAACTCTAATTGAACTCGTTCCTTCGGTAAGTTACCCATGATGGGTTGGACAGTTCTACCATTGAAACGCTGACACTTGACACATTTATGAGAGGTTAATTTGGCAAGATTTCTTCCACCCAAAGGCCAATACTCATGTCGTATTGTGGCTAAGAGTAACTGTGGACCAGCATGGAACAGGCGTAGGTGATAGGTATTGAAAATAAGCTTACTGTAGTTATGTTTACTGCAAATAATGATTGGGTGCCTAACATTATAGTCGTAGCAAGAATTGTCTAATCTGCCTCCGACTCGTATAATACCAGACTCCATAAAGGGTGATAATTTCTTAAGGCGATTCTTATTCGGTAATGGTTTACCTGATGAAAGTAGCTCGTACTCTTCAGGGAACATTTCCCTTTGAACTGTTTTAATTATGAAATCAGTGCTGTAGGCCAATTCTGAATTAGTGAGAGCAACACTACGATTATGTACTCTTTTAGCACGATTTATGAATCTAAATACGTATGCTAATAGGCGTTGTAAATGTGAATAATTAGACGAATTATGAATTAAAGTTTGAAATGAATTGTTATGTACATTATTAGGATTAGAAGTAAGTAATGATTGATTATGTATGTTAGTGGAATGTGATTTTAATAGTTCAGGTAATATTTTGTTCACATCTGTGTTGGGCATTGAAGGCCAAAGAGCTGGATCTGTAAGTAAGAACGAAGGCCCTGACCACCACATGGAGGATTGACCTATGAGGTCAGCGCTCAGACCACGGGAGACAAGATCCGCAGGGTTGTCTTTGGTCGGCACATAGCGCCAGGTGTAATCACCAAAGCCTTCCCGTATCTCCGAAACTCGATTCCTAACAAACGGCTTAAGCGTGCTAGGAGAAGCAGACAGCCATCCTAAGACAATCATAGAATCACACCAAAATATGCATTTGTCAGGTTTAAGTGTTAATGATTCTAGTACTTTTGCACACAACCTAGTTCCTAACAGGGCCCCACAAAGCTCTAGTCTTGGGATTGTGGTCGACTTAATTGGTGCAACCTTACTTTTGGACGTGAGCAGATGTGTATGAACGGTGCCGCTACTGGCTACTGAACGAATATATATGCAGGCTCCGTATGCCTTTTCCGATGCATCTGTAAAAATATGTACTTCCACAGATATAGGGCTGTCACACACCACCCACCGTGGTATGCTGAGAAGATTAAGCTGTGGTAAAGTCTGTATGAACTTCAGCCATAACTTTTTAATGTCTGCATTGACCTCATCGTCCCAAGCACACTTGTCTACCCATAATCTCTGCATTATTACCTTGACCTCGATAATACACGGACAGACAAGACCTAAAGGATCGAATACTTGCGCTATTGTGGAAAGTATGTGTCGTTTTGTGATTGTAGTATCTGTATATTTCGGTATATGAATGGAGAATGTAAGACAGTCGGTATGACAACGCCAATTAAGACCGAGGGTTTTACTTGGTTCATCAATACTTAAACTGACTGTGTTAGGTATGTCTGAATGTGTGGATGATGTGGTATGCGTGGTTGAATCCTGTATGTGTGTAGTGACTGCCTGAAGTATTTGTGTGTTGTTAGACTGCCACTTGCGAAGATTGAGTTGTGCAGTCTTAAGTATGTTGGTGACATCCCTACAAAGTGCTATAGTGCTTTCTATAGAGTCACCTCCAGACAGGTAGTCGTCGACGTAAAAGTCGCGTTGTATTGATTGTTGTGTACGTGTGTGTGTTGCCTCCTTTGCCAGCTGAGACAAACATCGTGTTGTGATGAACGGAGCTGATGCTGTTCCGTAAGTAACAGTGTTTAATGTGTATGTTTTAAGAGGTAATGATGGATCAGAGCGCCACAATATCTGTTGTAGATGTCGCTGCGATTCGTCAACTACGATTTGACGAAAGAACTTTTCGATGTCTGACGATATGACGTATTTATGCTGCCGAAACCTTAACAGTATGGATATTAAGTCATCCTGTACTGTTGGTCCTATGCCTTGAATGTCGTTGAACGACTTACCAGAAGTTGTGACGGCTGATGCGTCGAAGACAACTCGAAGCTTGGTCGTTGTGCTGGCCTCTCTGAAAACGCCATGATGTGGAAGATAATATGAAAGAGATGAATAAGGTTGAGATACTTCGCTCATATGACCTAATGCTTCATACTCCTGCAAGAATTCTACGTAGCGTTGCTTAAGAGTTGGGTCCCTATCAAGCCTACGCTCTAGAGAAAGAAAGCGACGTTTAGCCATCTCAAAGGAGTTACCTAATGCTTCAGCAGGTTCCTTTAAGGGGATGGTGACTACGAAACGACCATCAGCATTACGCCTAGTAGTGTTTATGAAGTTCTGTTCACATGCTCGCTCCTCGGATGTGAAATTAAACTTAGGTGGAATGGAATCAAGCTCCCAGAATCTGGAAAGATCCATTGGTGTTTGTACGTGTGGGGTGTGCCTGTCATGCGCGAACATACACACTGATGAGTAAGTGCTGTTAGGTTGAGGCATGACACCTGATAAGAGCCATCCGAGCTTGGTCTCGAAGAGCGTCGGCATATGTCTACCTAACTGAATACGATTGCGACCAATCACACTCCAAAAGATGTCGGCTCCAACAAGTATGTCGATGGAGGAAGGGACATTGAAAGATGGATCGGCCAGACTTACACCTTCTGGTAGTTGCAAGTCAGTTATGTCTAAGTATGTATGAGGTATATGAGTGGTTATGTCGGGCAAGACAAAACAATCAATGTCTATGTGATGCGACCCATCACACGACTGTATATGTAGCGCACAAGATTGCGTAATGGTAGACACTTGACTGTTTATGCCTGCAACGTGTGAGCTTACATTACGAATAGGTAAATGTAGCTTACCACAAAGGTCCTTGGTAACAAAGTTTGCCGTGCTCCCATTGTCAAGTAAGACTCTGGCGCTATGCGGCATCCCGGATTGGTCCGTGACTCTTACCAAAGCTGTGGAAAGCAATACATGACGAGATGAAAAATCGTGATTAGTACCAGCTAAAGTTATGTGCTCCTTACTAGAGCTAGGATCATCATCATGCGAATGCAACATTGTATTATGCCTCTTTGTACAATACTTGCAGTGACCAAGTTTACAAGTAGCCTCTAAATGACCTGGACGTAAACAATTCAAACAAAGTTTAAAGTCTTTTACCTTAGATAAGCGTGCAGCGACTGTGAGCGCCTTAAATTGATCACAACTAAATATGTAGTGACTTTGTTTACAAAGAGGGCATGAAATATTAAATTTTCCCTTACTTGATGATACAGCAAAGCTTTTTGGCTTACTGTGCGATGACTCTGGCTTAGGTTTTAAGTTCCTAGCCTCCTCAAGCGTTTCCAGAAGATTGCAGCGGTTAGAAATAAGTCTAGTGAACATGTCTAAGGATGGATACTCATTCATAGAGTTCCGATATTCCTCCCACTGCCTGCTAGAAACAGGGTCCAACTTAGATGCCATTAAATGAACAACCATTTCACCCCAATGCTGTACGTGCAACCCTAGTGTTGCCAGTGACCGCAGGTTTTTGCTGGTTACATCAATAATCTGTCGTAAACCTTGGCTACATTCCTTCTGCAGTGGTTCTACGTTAAATAAAGCTTGCATATGATTATTGATCAGTAATTGCTTATTGTCGTACCTTTCACACAACAATTGCCATGCGTTGTCGTAGTTGTCCCCTCTGAAATCTAAACTTTTAATGACTAGTGCTGCGCTGCCATTAAGTGACGAACGTAGGTAGTGAAATTTATTGATGTTATCTATACTTTTCTCCTCATGAATCAATGAAATATAAATATCTTTAAACTCTAACCAATCCTTATAGCCGCCGCTAAAGTGAGGTAAATTTATTTTAGGAAGTCTAACATTATTATGTCTAGTAACCACAGAAAGTTGCTCATTGGAGCTTACCTTAGACGCCAGTTGAGCGCGATGCTTTGACAGTAGCGCGCGAGCAGATGCAAGCTGCTTGTAGTAGTTGCTCTCGAATTGCTCACGTTCAGAAAATTGCTCGTCGGGCTTGGTAGACAGGTACTCCAATTGACTCTGAAATTGATCATAGGTGGCATATAAGGTAACTATTTTCTCAATTCTTATCTCTAACTCGACAAGCTGTTCCTCACTAAGCTGTTCGCAAGACTTAGTGGTACTTATAAAAGTTGTGAATTGAGTAAGCTGTGATTTAACTGAGGCACGCTTTTTTGTAAGCTCTTTAATCTTCATTTCCTCGGCCATGGCTAAATAAGAAGGTAGCAGTAAGCGCTAAAGGAAATGCAAATAGAAAGGAAATAATACTAATTAAAGAATAGATGCTAAAAGCACTGAAAAGTACAGTTATGATGCGCCTGTTAAAACTAAGACACAGCTGATCGAAGAATGTGTTGCTACTCAAAACCAGTAGGCGGTTAGGAAAAAATATTTGAATTCAAACCGAACTGTCAGTGTCAAACTGTGAAGAGAAAAGAAGAAAAAAAAAACCGAAGATGCTTATAGATCTATGTTAATTGCTAAAACTAGATTAATAAGCACTAATTAAGTACCAACTATTAATGGGTAGGGTTCTACTGTAATGGGAAATACACTAAACTACAATATTAAAGGAAATAACTCGAACTAAGAGTGTATGATTGTTTCTACTATGTAAACTAATTATTAACCAATGGAATGGGATAATCACTAATACGGATAGATACTACTTTGCATGATTCACTGGTCTAAAGCACTATCTAATACTCTAGTGGAATGAAAGTTAGTATGTGAATTATGTACAATGTTAGTATGAATATGGAAAGATCTCACGAAATCCGTTGACTGCGTGTCCAAAACCAAACGTTTTCTTGATTTAAATGATGCGACGGATTGCGATGTTCTTGGGCACTGCTTGGGCTGCTACGCTGCGATGACCCAGCTATGATGACCACTGAAGAACTGCTTGCTCCAACGAATACTCCTCTTCACAAGGGCGATGATGATGACCGAAGACTCGCACCAGGCTCGCACGAAGGGCGAGAGAAGTCGTCTTGATTTGGTTTCCAACGGCCGTTTTCAAATTTTGAAAATCTTCTGCTACTCCCAGTAACTGGTCATTTCACGTCGAAGGACCATGAAGAGAAGTGGGCTAATATCCTCAAGGTGTTACGAGGATTGAAAGACGGTGGCTTCAATAAGTGTGGACTGTATTTTAAGAGGTTGTACAGGAAGGTAAAACAAACGGTTTTCTAAAACTTGATTAGGCGAGAATTGAAGATGCGCTCGGTGGCAAGGACGTTGACGCAGTGGCGAGCCGGCCGGTGCGCGCTCGCAGCTGGAGTGCCCGCTCCGCGCCTCAGCTCCCGCCCGCGGTCGCCCGGCACGGCTGATATTCTCGACACGTAACTACTTGGCTATATTTTCTGGTACTTGAAAGGAACGGAAGGAAAAATTGCTTGTGTATGTAGTCAGCAACTTGAAGCATGCTTGATCGTGTTGATTTGAAAAGCTGTTTGGAATAGCTTGTATAATAGGATAGTGGAACACCAAAGAAACTCTTTACTTCCACATGCTTTTATTGTGATAATTCAATCTCGGCGAGGGGGGCCAGGAGTCCATAGCACAGAATAGAATAGAATACATTTATTTTCAGGTAACAAAGACCCATAGACAAATAGCTTAACCTAAATATACATACTAATAACATTTGTGTTAGTATAAATAACTAAAAACTATGTCAGTATCACTTCACTTCACTTGCACGATACTTAGTGCGATCTTGTGGAATTAGTCCGCGGAAGTGACGGAACACCACATACCACCAGGGTACCAGGGTATCCTAGTTTGGATTCCTGACCCCCACAAATCTCTGTACCTCCAATAATATTGTTACATTGTATTGTTTTCTGTACTTTGTGGGAGAAATAAAATGTTATTATTATTTTTATTTTATATTACATGCAAAATAACGCTCAATTTTATTGAGGCAAGATTATGTGTGCAGACAGGTTGTGGTGTGGCAGTGGGTCCACACGTAGGCTCCTCTCAATTCTAGACTTTTTTACGGTAATGTAGATTTTTAGTATGTTTTTTGTCTTGAAAACCCAAGTTATTCATATTATTATGTTGAATTTTATTTTTGGCTTTAACTGGCAACGATTAATCAACAAAAACAAAAAAAAGGTTGCATCTTCGTCAAGAACCATTCGAATAATCGAAGGTGCATAGACATAATATAATATTACATAAAGATTGTCATATTGTGATGTTTCTAACATCACAATTATATCCGTTTGATATTACATATGGTGCCTATTCATTCTATCAAATCGTTTTTCAGATTTATTAAAACTTGTTGAAAACAGAAGTCTTTTCAATTTCTATGCAGTAGAGACCCACGTATTCTGCACAAGGAGGTCGGGGGAGCCCAGCCTCCTCAGCGAGGCGAGAGGGGTGAAGTGGCTGCCCAGGGTGAAGAGGGGTTTAGCGATCAAGTGCTTTGAGATAGAATTGGGTTCGAGAGTGACAATTTCCTTTGTTGATTCACGAATTATGTGTGGGAAGTGAAGCTTTGTTATGTTAGATTCGTATCTGGCTGGATAGGTTTAGTACACTTAGTTTGACTTTTAGTAAGTTACTTTAAAAAACCGGCCAAGAGCGCGTCGGGCCACGCTCAGTGTAGGGTTCCGTAGATAATAAAATATTATGTAAACGAAGTTAAAAAAAAAATACGGGCAAATGAAACTTGACCTCTGGATTGTATAGGCGCTCATACGATTCAGGGACCAAATTATATTGGTTAACTGCAGTTTCCATCTGTTGTTTCCATCCAAGTTCAAAATAATTTTCCTAGAAAGTCCTTATAAAGTTCTACTTTTCAGATTTTTTTCGTATTTTCTAAACTTATGGTTCAAAAGTTAGAGGGGGGGGGACGCTTTGTTTTTTACTTTTGGAGCGATTATTTCCGAAATTATTGACATTATCAAAAAATGATTTTAGTAAACCCCTATTCATTTTTAAATACCTTTCCAACAATATATCACACATTAGGGTTAAAATTAAAAAAAAAAACACTTCCCACTTTACATATAGGGGGGCTACCCTAATAAAACATTTTTTTCCAATTTTTATTTTAGCACTTTGTCGGCGTGATTGATACACATATTGGTCCCAAATTTCAGCTTTCTAGTGCTAACGGTCACAGAGATTAAGCGAGGACGGACAGACAGACAGACATGGCGAAACTATAAGGGTTCCTAGTTGACTACGGAACCCTAAAAAGGGTGACTATGGTTATATAATCAGCCTGGACGTCTTCGAGTGTTAACCGCGTTTGGATTGTTGTTGACATTTGGCAATTTTAGGTACAACATACAACAGAGGTAGGTATACAAACCACGCAAAATAGAGGCAGATATGTAGACCAAAGCGCATACCTTTTCTGGTTCAACTGAACCTTCGTAAATAGTACAATTCTATTTTGTTTAACTTAAATTGTAGAATCATCTGAAAATAAACCGCCTTTCATTTAGTCATCGCCCTATAGCTCAAGATGACCAGTAAATTGTATTTCAAATCTTCCTATGACTTCCAAATGAATTAATGCTGTAAGTACGCTGTTTCTATGACATTTCACCACAACTCCCTATAACTCCCTATGGCTATGCAATACGTAAATGTAACCTTATTTTATAGTAGGAACGTACAGTCGTACACACGTACCGGTCTATAGTTATTAGGTATTCTGTGAGAGGAGGTCGGGGCTCTTTGAGTACAAAGTGGAGCGGGGCGCAGTGGAAGCGCTCGGGGCTCAAGTGATCAAGTGCTTTGAGTTAGGTAATCGTGTTTTGTGACTTATGTGTGACAAAAATAAAATATTATTTGTTGGTATTAATTCTAATTGGTAATGCTAATTGGGATCGGTAGTCCTCTTGGAGATTATTAAAATAATTTTAAGTTAACTCTCGCGTTTTTATTAGCCTAAAATCACTTTTATAAAACTTAGAAGAACGTAGTACTTATTCGTAAAAATATTTAGATTATTATTTGATTAGCAGTTTAAAGTTTCGAAGTAGTTAAAATACTCCAAAATCCTCTTAGCTAAATCTTTTACGCTTGTCTAGTTTCAGGTAAAAAGAACGTGACTTTGCAGCACACTTTTTTTTTGGCGAGTAGAAACTCATCAAATAACCCCTCTTGTGTCAGACTTCTACTGACTAAAAACCACCCATATTCCTTCTTAGCCGTTCATGTAGAGGCCGCGGTATCTCTTGCGAACAACCCGCAGCCCAACCCTTCAATTCAATACCTGAATATATCTGAAATAAATCAAACTGTTTAACATTTACGACCAGCGAGCGGAGTGCCACAAACGACCGCCAGAGGGCCACAACTTTCTGATAACATCACAAATGCAAGCCTACAGCTTAAATAAATAAGGCCTAGAACCCTTCGACCAAACAAGATTACAGCTGACTTCCACAAACTTTTCCCAACGTCCCCCCACCTCCCCTGGGACTCGCGATATAATCCAGTTTGCCCCGTTCTCCTCGCAAAATGAAACGCTAACAAAAATACCAAAGTTACTTAATGCTGTTGCTACAATTTTATTAAACTCTTACCGTTGTTGGAACAAGGTCGAGTTTGGATTATCGGAACAGCAAATATAAGGTGGTTTTATATTTTTTAACTTGTGATGCTGAAAGTTGTTGGTATTATTTTGTGAAATAATGGATTCTTCTGTATTGGATGGAGTTAAGAGGTTTCTTACAGACTCCTCTCGCGTTTCAAGTTAATTTACTTTGTGGACGTAGATTGATGAAGACGTACGAAGAACGAGGAAATACTGCAATGTTTCTTCGTTGCTTACTTACAAAGATGTTCTGAACTTCCGTTTTCCGTTTGGCAAATTTGTGGCTGAAAATTTAGGGTTAATTAAGTAGGATTGAAGGTTTTTGTAAGTAGAGTTAAAAAACTTTGGTTAAGTTCATCCCCCCACCATATTCAAAAGAAAGACAATACAATCTCAACAAACATTTATTACAACTTTATAACAAAAAAAACTTACAACACATAGAACAATAGCGAACAAACTCATGCAGTCAGTGACCAGTAACACCTGACCCCTCGTATAAAGACGAAGAGGGCAAGTGGTGTGAGGAGATAGGTCAAATAAAGCTGGTCACTGAAGTACTCCGTACCTTGAAGTGCAGGGGCTACCGGCTGCGATACGGCACGACTGGAGCACCCTCGACCTTTGGCTGCAGGGTGCAGGGACCCGCGAACAACCCGTTGTTATGGAGTTTTTTTAATTGATTTCATGGTGGCGTGGGGTCTACTGTGTTATGGTAAGTTGTAAGTTTGATTGGGTTGTCAAAGGGTGGAATGAAATCGAAAAGTAGAGCGGATTTGAAATAAAAACGAAACAAGCCACTATAAACTTTAATTAAACTATTTACATCGCTATTTTCGGTCTAGTTGCAGAAGTCCGGTTGTTAGTCCGGTTGACCGAACTAGCGTAACTTTTCATTAGCAATAGTCCGGTTGAAATATAGCACCGAACTACCGATACTCTTTAGTAGCAATAGTTCGGTTTGTAATTGCAGAATTTATTACAGTTAAGTTAAGTGGACTACTGCTACTAGACCCTATTTTCAAGACGGACCTAATTTAAAAAAAAATGAGATATTGATTAAACGGTACAGAAAATCGAGATTGGGTGTTTTAACCTAATTTTTTCTTTAACTTGTGCTGTGAGACCTTGTTTCTTATCAAATTTCATGATTCTAGGTCGACGGGTACTTCCCGTTCCCGTGTAGGTTTAGATTTCATGGCTAATTTAAGATTTGACGGCACGGTTGGCGCAGTGGCTGAGCGATTGGACTGCTGCGCTGCGTGTCGCGGGTTCGATTCCCGCACGGAACAAATATTTGTATGACCTACAGATAGCTGTTTCGGGTCTGGGTATTTGTGTATGTGTGTTTAAATGTTTGTAAACGCACCCACGATACAGGAGAAATTCCTAGTGTGGGGCAACGTTTTTTTAAAAAAAAAAGAAAAAAAAAATTAAAAATATATGCGACGAACCTTTGAGATGTTAATCCCTTCGTATTTGATATTAATTTCAACTTGATATCAGTATGCGTTCTTGACCAAAAGTAAAATAAACAGACAGTTTTCCGGTTTTTTGACGTAGAAAACCTTAGAAACAGAATCTTAAATAAAATTCAAATAGCAAACTATATCCAACTTGCAATCTCAATATGGTTCCTAAAACAACGTAAACTAATTTCCAACTCCGAGTTATGCAAACGAAACGTAGAATTTTCCTGTACAATGTAGTTTAAGTTATATTTGTCTAGTCCTGTTCAAATACAAAGGTAATTTCGTCTGGTTCGGATCACAGGCCCAGCGGGACCGGCTCGGCTTTTGTTACCTCACAGCTTGGAGCCGTGCTGGGGCTGACAGCTACCGAATTGTGTCCTTAGGACACTGTCACAAGAGAATAAACAATTATGGATACGTTTGAAACAGATAAGACGGGAATAAAAATATAATTTAATGCGTCACTGCGATGTTTTGAAACATTACAACAATACGTAACAATATTTTCCAACTTTACCAATATTATAAAGAGGAATATTTTTTTTTGTTTGTACCGAATAAGCTCCAAAACTACTGGACTGTTTTTAATCTTTTTTCATCTATGGAAAGTTAAACTCGATGGCACGGTTGGCACAGTGGCTCAAGCAACGGACTGCTGCGCTGCGTGTCGCGGGTTCGATCCCC
The DNA here is from genome assembly GCA_949774965.1 of Diarsia brunnea. Classification (NCBI taxonomy): domain Eukaryota; kingdom Metazoa; phylum Arthropoda; class Insecta; order Lepidoptera; family Noctuidae; genus Diarsia; species Diarsia brunnea. The sequence goes on from OX459006.1 coordinate 654,100, forward strand.
GCACGGAACAAATATTTGTGTGAACTGCAGATAATAGTTCCGGGTCTGGGTATTTGTGTATGTGAGTTTTAATGTTTGTAAACGCACCCACGATACAGGAGAAATTCCTAGTGTGGGGCAACGTTTAAAAAAAAAAAAACTATCCGGAAGAAGAAACCCGCGGGGTGCATCTTGTACTTAATATAATAATTTACGTCTAAATCACTGAATCGATTATATTTCACTCGGGTGGTCTGGAACCTGAAGAAGAATTTAGGATATTTTGCGCCCGAATATTTGCATTAAAAATTAGTGAGAGCGACATAAAGTACCTAAATATAAACACAATTTAATTTTTTTTTGCAGTTTGACAGGCCACTGTTTCCATCATCTATAAGTTCATTCTACGCCCCTACATAGCACACCTACATTTATTCATAATGTCCCCCGTTGCCCGATTAAAGCGCTCAGCGGGGTAGGCAGGCAGGTCTCGCCCTTTGTGACGTCACAGCGGTGCATCGCACTGCCCTCGACAGGCATCACCTTTGTAGGTACTACCACATCAATTGGTACCCTGGACTGATGCAGATGGAAACATTCATATTTATTATATTCATTTTGTTTTGGGTAAGAATTAATTTATTTTGGGAGGAGTTCGTCAAACGAAAAGCCATGATTTGTTTATATAAATGAATTTAAGCTATGAAAATTAAAGGTTGAGTCGAATAGATGACAAAAAAGTGTTCGGAGAAAACATTGAGTATTTTAACCAGCAATGGGCAGTGTAGGCTTAATAAAAAAACTTAATGTTTTCAATATCATTGTTGTATGGTCAATAATTTAGTAATTTGAATTCAAACGTGTAAATGTGAAACAGAAAATATAATACGTAGTATGGCCGCTCTCGTTTGCGTGAAAAAATAAATCAAAACCGTGGGCTGCTCTTAAATAAAACAGTAACTCCCGTCCACCCGCTGTATAATTACTTTACTGTAATAATTCAGAGCTACAACAGTAACATCTTCCAAATACATCGCAAATTCACGACCGAAACGCTATATTTATTTCATACGAACAAAAATAAAGCAGGACTGGAAAATATTCTCAAAGTGCTCACCAAAAAAGCGTATAAAAAATTCAAAGGTTCTCCCCTCGACTAGACCGGGACAGGTCACTCTCCCCTGCCTCCCCCCTCCCCTGGGAGAGGGCGCCCCCCCTGCGAAATTAACTCGCCCTAACTCACCTGCCCTTTGAAGAGCCGCCTGTACACATAAACGACATATTGGCGCGTTATAGTTTTGTGATTATTTTATAAGAGTTTTGAAAGTATTTATTGTGAATTGAGAGTCATCTATTTTTTCTTTTTTAATTGATTTATGTATTTACTTTTGATCATACGAGAGCCGTTTAATGATGTGCTCGAAATTTACTTGCGATGCAATAATCAAATAAAAGGAATCACGTGAACAAAAGCTCGACTAGGTGACTTCTCAGCAAGCCATAGTATTCCGGTTATCCGGAGCACCTAATATTATTTTATGGTACCGTAAAACAAAAAGGCGATTTGAGAACAAAGTATGAACTGCCCGGGGCCATTTGGCTAACTCACGGGCAGAAAAAGAAGGAGGTAGCGGAATTGCTTGCTTTCACAAAAGTATTTGTAGATAGGTTTTTTGGCCAAGCTATAAAGTCATGATATTATTATCCAATTTACTACGAATTTGACTATATGGTTTAACTTTTGTGTTTAGTATCCGTAAAAGGTTTGTGTAGAACAAGTCACATCAAATAAAGGTTTCCAAATTAATAAACTTTGAATTGAAACAGTTTCTTGTTTATTAATACAATGATATTAAAAATGTTAAAGATTTGTATGTCCAGTCTCCACTAAACCTACATTTCGTTACCTAGAATCCTTTTTCGCTTATAAAATATTCGTACACTCTTAGCCTAAGCTTTTATACGATATAAAAGGAAGAAAAGAATCCCCGACGGCTTTCATGTCAAGAGAAAAGTGTTTTTTTCAGGATTTTTAAAAATGTTTGTAAGATGAAGATCTTCCAGCGAAGTTGTCGACTTTTCATAAAGCGTTTTTTGTAAAAGTTCTAACACCCTTACTTTTAAAAGGCGGAACGCTTCGGGCGTTGCTGACAATATGAAACTAAATGGAACGAAATAATTGCTTTTCTGAGAATATCGTCGAAATGTCGCACTATTGCTACACTAGTGCGACAATAAGGCATTATTTTATGGCATGTTACTAGCTCAGTGTTCTCTGGAAACGAATTACGAGAGCTCGAGTGTAGTACAGTTGTAGTCTTGTATTGGAAACCACGTCACATAGCGTGTTTACACAATTAAATAACAAAACTTACTTACTAAATTATACGGGTGTGAAATAAATGAATCATTAACATACAACACGGCTTATTCAACACATAAAAGCAAATAATTATTATTATCCACACGACATGCTTCATGCAACAATGTCGTGCGCCTGTACCCTCCACGGGGATTCCGTCTACCATAGAAATTGCAATTTCATTTCATTTTAATGCGACTGTTTACCTTCAATATAATCCAGTTAGGGGGTGAGCTGAGCCCCAGCCATTACGTATTTCTGTCACGGCACTGTTTTTTGTCAGACTAAACAGAGATAATATTTGAAAAACGCTGCGTGAAATAAATTGTATTATTCTTTGTTACGAGAAGAATGAGTGCCTCTTTCGTGTATCTATTAAAGTGGAATGGTTTTCTTTTGTTGGGCCTCGGTGTGCTGGTTTATTTTTTGACTAGACTACATAATCATGTCATCTCAAGTAAATCATACTTATTTCGATTATGACGAGTGACGAGTCATACTCGTACTAGTCAACGCTTCTCCTTTACGTTTTCTCCTTAACGTTTATTATACGCACAGCCAAAGTGTGGAACCTTCTGCGTTCCCTCCTACATTTAAACCTTCTTCTGTGCTCGCTCGTTTTATGAAGACCTCATCCATCGCTTTCCAAAAGGCTTGATCGAGGACAAAAACAGGACTATTTAGAAAAAAACATGCACTAGGTAATTCGTCGTTTTGCTTATACTTTCCAACTAAAGCACACTAATATTATAAAGGCGAAAGTTTGTGAGTGTGTTTGTTTGTTACTCTTTCACGCAAAAACTACTAAACGGATTTGAATAAAATTTGGTACACAGATAGTTTATAACCAGAATTAACACATAGGATAGTTTTTATCCCAATTTTATCTTTCCGTGGGATAATTTTCGAGTTGTAGCGGGTGAAGCCGCTAGCAACAGCTAGTACTACATAACGCTGTTGATGTTCGAGTAAACAAAGCTAAGAAAGTTCAACCGTTACTACACCTAGTTCAACGGCATAGATTGATCTTACCGATGCCGCTAAAGCTCCTACCTCAGCGTGACACGCTAGAATAGTCAATGTATCTAGAAATAGAAAACCTACTTTACATAAATCAATAATTTACCTTTGCGGCTGAAACCCGTGTGATATTATGATTAATAGCGCTTCGCCCGTTTCTTGTGGCCGCCATTTTACTGAAGTAGTCGCAGTATCGTCACTATATAGTAACGTTATATGGTATAGGCAGTTCTGCATTGCGCCGAACTTTATGCTCGTGTAGAAAATATTTATGTATCATTGAACTTGGGAGCTATTATTACGTCTAATTTATTCTTACAATTATGTTTTTATACGTAAGTTATGGTACTTTTGAACACAACCGAACTGACTGGCTAATATTTACGTGATTATGGTTCCCGGTTTTTCAAAACTTAACAAAATAGAATGACGTGAAGGTAACTAAATGTAGGAATAAGTAAGTGGAAAGGTAGATTGTTTACAGCTGTCAAAAACATCTTGAGGAAATTATAGTTAATCTTGGTTCTAGGACTTAAGACGGCACGGTTGTCGTAGTGGCTAAGCGATCGGACTGCTGCACTGCCTGTCGCGGGTTCGATCCCCGCACGGAACAAATATTTGTTTAGCCTGCAGATAGTTGTTTCAGGTCTGGGTATTTGTGTGTGTGACTATACATGTTTGTGAACGCACCCACGATACAGGAGAAATTCCTAGCGTGGGGCAACGTTTTTTTAAAAAGAAAATATCCTAGAACCAAGAACTATTTGAAGACATGTGATATCAGCCCAGGTACACTGGGCCTTAATGGCTTACGCACTCACAGTGTCCCAGTTGTCGGAACATTATAGGCTGATCATGAATTGTATATTAAGTACTCTACCATTTTTTGAGACTACCTCGTTGGTCCAGTAGTCGAAAGCGTGACTGTTGAGCAAGAGGTCCTAGCTTTGATTCTCGGGTGGGGCAAAGTGTTATTGGGTATTTCCATCAAGGATTTCTAAGTAGCAGCCACGGAATTGAGATTTGTGCCCAGTTGATGGGAAAATACTGTACCGTGTGTGTGTGTATACTGTACTTCGGAGAGTGTGCGCAGGAGCTCCACGGGCTGATTCCACCATCTCCCTTCTTCCATCGAGAGACTAGGCGTACTGCAGTTTATCACCCATACCTAGTCGATGTTCCACACATTCGAACGAAGCGCATTGCTAAGTCCTTTATTATGCGCACAGCCAAGGAGTGGATCTCCCTGCCTGCGTCGGTTTTCCCGAGTTCATTTAACCCCAATCTATTAGCTAAGCTCGTTCCATCGTCGACCTCATCTCTGCCCTTAGGGCAAGATTGAGGTCAAGAGCAAGCCCATTCCAAATAAAAAAAAAAAAAATGCTCGCCTCCTATTACATGGGACTTAAACATAACTTGTATAATGTGGGTGACTGGGTGTATAATCAGATTACACCTCTGCCTAATCCTTCAGGGATTACACGCGTGATGTACCTACACAACAACCCGAAGAAAAGTTCAGGATAAGGATTTTAATTATCTCTCCATACAAAAACCCTGTCAGTCCCTTTCCTCGCTCTATTTTCTATTTGTATAGTAAGTGGGTGACGCAGCAACCTGCCTATTCAATGTCCCATTTTCCACCATAAGAAGTAACGGCCCCATATCCGCTCCGCGCGGTTAATGAAATCATGGTTATGGGGCTATAACCATAGCTAATGGGATGGTATGGGGTTGGTTTATTAGTTCCCTATTGTTATCGTGAAATCGTGAATTATGTCAACTTTAGGGGTTTCGTTATGTGAGTAATCTTGATAGTGATTCAGCGTTTAATATTTTTTGCCGATTTCAGTTCTAAGAGTGTTTGTTTTTTCGGGGCTGCGGGTTGTTCGAAAGAGATACCGCGGCCTCGACACAAAGGGGTACGAAGGGACATGGGTGGTTTTTAGTCAGTTGAAGTCTGAGACTACCTATCTCTCTGCCCAGAGCGGGAGGAGTCATTTGATGATTTCCCACCCTATAAAAAAAAAAGAGTGTTTGTTTTACTGACTTGACTCCGTTGGTCACACACGACCGCTGAGCGTGGAGTCCTGGGTTCGATTTCCTAGTCATTTTTTCTATTAGGAATATATCCCCCCGTGCCTCGGAAAGCACGTAAGCCTTTGGTCCTGCGCCTGATCTCTTTCCGTTCGTGTTGGATTTTCCAAAAGCAAAGAATGGAACTCCCTGCCTGCTTCGATTTGTTCGAGTTCATATAACCCCAATCTATTTAAGTAGCGAGTAAATAGGGTTCTACTGGGTAAGCTCGTTCTATCGTTGACCTCATCTCTGCCCTTAGGACAAGATTGAGGCCAAGAGTAAGCCAGGTCCATCACATAGGAACAAAAAACAATTTGCAATATTTTTAGTAAAAGCCCGATTTTAATCTACGAAACTTACCTCACGATAGAAAAATAGACGTTACCTATTACGACATCCATACGAACGTAGCAGTCTGAAGCTTTAAAGTGCCAGGAGCTTTATCATATGTTTCATGAAATCGAAAGCTTATTAAATCGTACGACCTTACCAACCAATAATTAACAATAACAAAATACTTCACATTTAAGTAAGTACGGAACAAAACGAGCCAAGTTCGGGCTCGCGTGTGCCGGTGTAAAGTGCGGGTGAACACGCCACGGATCGATAACTTAGTCCCAACTTAACGTAACACAGAGGTGGCGGAGTTTTTCAACTTACACTGTAATGTTGTTGTGTAAGGATTACGTGACTGTTTCTTAAGTCCTTTCATGCGTGTACCGTGGTCACGTACATTTTATCGGAGTTACCTAGCTAGCGTCGGATTAACATTTGCTATAACAGAAATCAGAACGCAGAAGACCATTACTCGAATATTTTAATAAAGTTTGATATTCGTTTGATTAGTATTTAAATAGTGTAGATTGCCTATCGTCTTCGTGTTACTGTTTTTGTTGATCGTAGCACTCTGCTACGCCGTAGCGCCTACGGGCTACGTAATGTCACTGGACCGATTCACTCGTGAAACATCAGACTTCTACTTTAAGACAAGATGTATTTCGTAATAATATGAGTTTGAAAATGCTATGTCTAACCACATTAGTAAGATAACAATAAATACAGTAGGAGAAAATCACTTTTTAAAGTTGCTGCGTGTGTTTGTAAACCTAACCAAATTCCTATCTATTTTTTTTATTTAAAAATTAAAGCGCTGCCCCACACTAAGAATTTCTCCTATATCGTGGGTGCGTTTACAAATATTTAACTCACATATAAATACACACCCCGACACGAAACAACTATCTGTTGACCATACAAATATTTGTTCCGTACGGGGATCGAACCCGCAACACGCAGCGCAGCAGTCCAATCGCTCAGCCACTGCGCCATGTGCCGTCTCTATGTTTTTGTATACCAAGAGTTTATCAAAAGAATAGCTATTTATTCATAGCATTGTTTACACCAATTCAATTAAATTTATTCTTAGTTTTTTCCCAAAATAGCTATTTATTCTTAGCACTGTTTACTTCATTTCAATTAAATTGTACCAGGCTTCCAGAAGACACCTACACGTCTCTCTGTATCACGTATCTAAAGCAAATATTTTCGCTGTATCTCCTACCTCCCTGAATGTATGTGAGCTTGGTACTGTTCATATGAGTCTGTTTGTTCATTTGTCCGTTCTGGAGTGTGCTCGTGACGAGTGGGGGTCACGGGAGCCTCTCGACGGCTAATTGATTACGTAAACATGGATAGAATGTTGTCTCTTTATAGATCGCTGTGAAAATAGGAATAGAGAGGAGTGCTGTGTAATATCTGTGTGTATTTTACTCGTTTTTTTTATCTCGTTTCGGTTTCATTCGAAATACTACACTGCGCTCTAAAACACAAATCGTTGACGTGGCTCAAAAACCTGTCCAATTTAAATAGGACTGGGCAGGACATGTCTGTCGCATGCCGAAAGAGCTGTGGGCCCGTAAAGCTGAGGATTTGTGCCCTGAAACAGTGACACGAGGTCGCGGCAGACCACGAAGAATATGGCGGGACGAACTGGAATTATTTCTTGAGAATTGGAAAGAAGTTGCACATAATCGTGACCGTTGGAAGGAATGGAAGGAAGCGTTTGCCCAGCTGTGGGACAATATGAGTTCACTATAATAATAGGTTTCATCTCAAAAAACTCTGACTTTAATGATTTAGAGAATAATATATCTTTACCTAACGTCTACATAACTCGGCTACCTAATATCTTATCTGGGGCGAAGGATGCACCGTACGCGGCGGCGTCTATGATTCGATTTGATTTTCCATCACTAAATAGTGCTTGTGACGTCATAATAAGTAGTCAAAAAATGGCACGCTTGGTTTTCATACAGATCGTGATACTTGCGTTATCAGCACCGCCCTAAAATTTGCTTCGGTAAATCTTGAATAAGAATAATTCTTTTTTTTAATTCTTTATTTCACCAAAAGCCATCACAATACAAGACACAAAAACAAGAGTATAATAAGGCTATGCAAGCGGTTGGGCATTATGGGCAGGATAGAAGGTGGTGCATATCCTGTAGAGAGCCTGTTAGACGTGGGACGATTACCTGAAGGTGGTTTCCATACAAAATACTTGTTCTGATAAAGCTTTTATTTGTTAAATAAGTTTACAGAACCTTAGTAATTCCAAAATCGTAACATGATTAAGTTTTGCTATCCAAGTTAAGAAGAACAAAAGACTATTGTTTACCAAAATTCTATCCCGTTGTTTAGGAAAGTTGAATGAAGCAACATAATTAAATGAGTTATGTACTGGTAGTATAAAGGTAGGTTATACCAAAGTACACATTACAAGTCATCATCATCATCAAAAATTAAAAAAAACTGTTTAGTCCGTCAGTTCGATTCTTTTTTCACAGTAGGTACTTCGAAAAATCGTGTGTGATGTCACAGTACATTTTTAGAAGCGAGTGACGTCATAAGCCCCACTCATGATCTTTGACGCGTTTTTTATCTTCGTCAATTTTCATTAATTTTATAAAACACAAACACGTATCCAATATTTTTCGATAATCTAACTGACGGATCAATTTTTTTTGTTAGGAAATTAGCTCTGTGCCATAGTATCAACTTGGTCGTCTGTTCATCTTTTTCTTTTCGTTCTTTTTTTTTGCGCCTTCGTACGATCTCATTCTTTTCCCCGTTCAGGGACGCCATTCGGTGACCGCCTTGGTTCACCTGTCATCACTAAAGTCCTTAGTGAAAAATCCAATAAGTCTCATTCATTACCTCGATGTTTTTGTTACCCCTGTTTTTTCTAGAACTGACTCAGGGCCTTCTAAGACTTGCCACAGTTAGAGGTAGCGACGACACGCCACACTTCCTGCCTCTAATAGTTTGCTTGATTACATACACTGAAATGCTGCCAAGTTGTGGTACAAGTAATGAAAATTATGTGATTACGTACAACAAGGACGAACATTCGTATTTAAGGGTTGCACATAAGTGTGTGTGCAAAATTATCATCGCATCTATTCACATACAAAAATCCCAATTAGAATACGATTACTACTGTTTGTACGCTTAGATCTTGTAAACTAAGCAAAGGCTTTCATTGCAGCTTTCAGTAAAAGATAGAATGATTCAAGAGGTAGGTCTTATATCTAACATTTTCCCTGTGGGAAGGCGTTTCTTGCCGGCTTCTTGCTTGCGTTACCATGGAGTTTCTTGCCGGCTTCTTGCTTGCGTTACCATGGAGTTTCTTGTCGGCTTCTTGCTTGCGTTACCATGGAGTTACTTGCCGGTTCCTCTCCCTATGGAGAAGAAAAATGATCCACCCAAACCGTGCACCTTTTTCTCGACGCTTTATAAATGCCCATGGAGGGCTATGTGAAATAAAATATTTTGATTTTGTTACGGGTTTCTGGTAAACCATAAAATTTCAAGCCTCTATCGCTTTTCTCCCATAACTTATCCCCCACAGAACAGTTACAAAACCCCTTGCTTTTTACCATATCGTCGCCCTGACCCGCATCCCCGCAGCCTTGGCCTGACGATTTGTGGCGGTTCGTTATAATAGCGTACCTATTCAGAGCTGAGGTTTATTTATTATTTTTTAATACAACTTTAATGACTAGGTTGGTGTTCATGGAACTTGATAGACGTAGGGTGTTTATTTCTTGTTGTGATGGATTGAATACTTCGCCCATCGAATTTAATATATGACTTGAGAGAGATTTGTTGTGTCCATAGGTAATTGAATTTCCACGATTTTGTAAACATCTAAACATCAACTCCCCGGAGTTTAGGTTAGGATTTAGATTAGATTTAGGATTTAGAGTTAGAATTTCCCCGTCGGGGCTGCGGGTTGTTCGCAAGAAATACCGCGGCCTCGACATCAAGGGCTAAGAAGGAACATGGGTGGTTTTTAGTCAGTAGCAGTCTGACACTCCCTTTCGCTCTGCCCGTGAGCGGGAGGGGTTATTTGATGATTTTCCACCCGCAAAAAAAAAAAAGAAGAATTTTCCGAAACTCACTAACTTAAAGGGACCCTCCTTGTTTAATACACCGGAGAGGCTGAACAGACTATAAGCATCAGCAAATTCTATAGTGGAAAAGTTTAAAAGGTGTTGGTTGTCGATGGTATAGCGGTCGCAAGTACGACTGCTGATCTCGAGGTCCAACGTTGATTTTCCACTTCGCGCAAAGTTATATTGGGTTTTGCTATCAGAAATTTCTCTAGCAGCAATGGAGTCTGGATATACTCGTATACCCGGTTAATGGCAATAGGCTCGCCCCCTATTACATGGGGCTTAAGGCTTGTATTCACGCCAATGACCTTGTGCATACAAACTACCCCTCTCGGTCGTAGATACGGACTTGAAACGGACGCATTTTTCATTTATTATAATTAAAATAATACATGTTTTTAAAAAGTAACAAAACCAAATTATTTTCCTTTGTATTTCAAAGCAGTAGATATTTTTTTTATATTATTTTGTTAAAAAATGAAGGAGTAAAATGGTTCCAATCAACGATTTGGAGGTGATTTTGTGGATTTTTTTTCTTATTATGTGATACCGATACAAAAATTATGGCTAAACCAAATTACGTGTCATATCATGTAGATTACTAACAATTTTTCTCAGATGTAATTTCTCTGTAAGTGCCGGTGAAAAACTGCTTCATCTGCACGCTGTTTTTAAGCTTTTTCGAGAGAGGAGCCTTAAACATAACTGGCGAAATGAGGGTGTGTGTGTGGGTAGGTAAGCTTATGCCTAATCCTTCGAAGCTTGCGTGATGTTATGTGAACTGAACATCTCAAGCCAATACTGTTGAAAGTCGCTGTATAATTAACGATGACTGCTTGTCTAGACCCTCTAAACACTCTTAAACTCCATTTGAGCGGTACAGCAACACACAGTCTTGAAACAGACTCTTGGGATTGGTTTTCGGAGTCTTAACTTAATAACTTCGAGCCTTTGAATAGCTTTTTTCTCTTCCTACGTGTATTAACTTAACAGCAACAAAGAATGGTTGCTGATCATTCTACACAGGATTCTTTTCCTTCCGCATTTTTACGTTTTCTCATTGAAATTCTCTTCTCGTCCGAAGTCTTAGGCGGGGGATTTTCCGCCCTTTGCGTTTCTAACGAGCCTGTATACAAAGGAGGGTAAGCAGTATTGAACGGCTTCACTTGATTACTTCCTACAGTTTCGTAGGATTAGATTTGTTGGGAGCTTAATCTTTGCAGAGCTTTTTTTTCTCTACGGTAACGATTTGAGAAATTGTAGGGTTTGCTTTCTACTGCAGTTCGTGTTTTTGTTTCCTCCTGTTTTAAGAAATTATTTCAAAGAAACGAAGTATTTACCATATGGTTCATTAGGTAAAAAATACAAGTGTAGTTTTGCATCCGTGTCAAATTTCAGGGGGTCATTGTATTCATAATTATAATCAATAAGTTATGTTCGCATAACTCGTGAAATATATGAAACACCTATTTTTTTGGCGATTTTAGGGTAGGTCCCATTGTAAAAGTTAATCATTATGATGAGTACAATGTATATACGATTATACGTACGATATAAGGAGAACGATGAGGTGGTCGATCTACAGCGTAAGCCACGCTTGCATACGTGAGTCCGTGGATGGGTGAACACCCATTTCATACCGAGTTTCCGCCATAACTCTGAAAGCACACTAACTGCCGCACTCAGAGAGGTTTAATGATTACTTAAGCCATCACTTAGTAAAGATTTTGACAGTTTCGTGAAGGTTTTGTCATCATTATCAATTAATTATTAAATATCTCTGACTACGGCAGTAAGCCGTTGATACCAGGTGTCATTTATAGATATCTGACAGTCGTTATAAGTTAGTGACCTGAAAGTGGCTGAAAGCCAGTCAATCAGGCAAGACAGCCAGGAATATCGCATTACCTAGGACTAACTGTGTTGTGGAGGTTAGATAGGCAGTAGCTCTAAGTAAAATACTATTATTTAGATGCATCGGGTTTGATTAGCGCCGACCTCAGCATAGTTGGGAAAAGGCAGATGATGATAAGGATAACGTTATCAAATGATAATTTCCCATTACAATTCCGAATCAACTAATGTTAAACAAAGTATACTATCAAAAAAAAACTAGAAAAAGCACTACATGAATAAACATTGTCCACTTATCGACGAAAAAATCATAAATAAACATTATACATATTACGGAAAACTCTTATAAAATATATCCAATACGTTGTCAAAGCTAATAGGGAAACATTTCTGATTGAGCGCCATTTTGGGAGAAAAAACGAATACCCGACGTAAGCTCCCTCCGCTATAATGGTATTGGCAACGAGGGACCAAGCAAATTGGATTTTGGTTAAACAAGTTGTTACAATTACTGTCTTTGCAGCGAGGGAAGGAAACGTCAATCATTCGGACCTTGCAATGACGTGCTATTCTGAATTTAGATTTAATTACCTCGAATATTGGTAGAAATACGACTTTGCTTAATAATTGTAGTCAGCGACTATTCGGCGACTACTACAAATTGTGTTTTATTTAACCACGGTTTTAAATATGCAATACTGTTGAACATCAATTATTTATTTGGACAGTTAATGAGATGCAATACATTTCATTTTAATTAAGTAAAACGCTAATAATGCATTAAACAAAACATGGGCAACATCAACAGTGAATAATTAAAACATTAATTAACGTTCGCTCTTTGGCTTTTATTTGCACGAATTTTAAAATATTGTGTGACGTGTTACTAATTCATCAGCAATTTATTTGTGTTCAAAAGGACTCTGAATCGTCTTTGGAAATCGAAGCTCTCGTTAATAAGACCACTCGGGACAGAGGAACGACAACTAACAGAAACAAAGATCGACTCACAATCCTTTTGAAACATTGCAGCGCCCCCTTTCTTATGAAATGATAATACAATGATCATTTCTGTTTGTTGTCAGGTTCCGAACTCCCTCTCGAGGTCCCGACGACGGACGACGCGTAAATGTGTGGGCGACACGCAAATTGCACCACGAGGGCACACCTAGCCCTCTCCTGAAGATGAACACAGGACCCCAATACAGATAGATTCTTATAAACGTAATACAAATAATCAAAGATGGCGGAGGGACCACAGTCGATATGGCAGAAGATAGACAACACCGCCATCCCGGTGGTGAACCTCGAGGTGAAGGAAGTGCGCGAGATACTGTGGGAGAAGATCAAGGAGCCGACCTCGCAGAGGAAGATCATCCTCGTCATCGTGTCCATAGCGCTGCTGCTCGACAACATGCTGTACATGGTCATCGTACCTATCATCCCCGACTACCTGCGCTACATCGGCGCGTGGGGCGAAGCAGGCTACGACCATGTAGTCACCATGACACCCTACATGATCGGTAACAAGACCATCACACCGACCAAATTCATCCCAGCATCGCACGAAGGCCAGGAGTCGGCGACGGGCTTACTGTTTGCCTCGAAGGCTATCGTGCAACTCATGATCAACCCATTCTCTGGTGCCTTAATCGACCGCATCGGGTACGACGTGCCCATGATGATCGGACTCATCATAATGTTCCTCTCTACATCGATCTTCGCCTGCGGCCGGAGCTACAGCATGCTCTTCTTCGCGAGAAGTCTGCAGGGCGTGGGCTCTGCTTTCGCTGATACATCAGGACTGGCGATGATAGCTGATAGGTTTACTGAAGAAAATGAGAGATCTAAAGCTCTTGGTATCGCCTTGGCTTTCATCAGCTTTGGTTGTCTGGTGGCTCCACCGTTTGGCGGTGCTTTATACCAGTTCGCCGGAAAGGAAGTTCCATTCTTGATCCTCGCTTTAATATCTTTGATTGACGGGTTCATGCTGCTACTTGTGATGAAACCTCTGAAGACACAGATTAAGGAGGCTAGAGAGCCTAAACCACCCAGTACTCCTATCTGGAAACTTTTGATGGATCCCTACATCGCTGTCTGTGCGGGTGCTTTGATGATGTCCAACGTAGCGCTAGCGTTCCTGGAACCAACCATCTCACTCTGGATGGAAGACAATCTGACAAAAGACAACTGGAAGATTGGTATGATCTGGTTACCAGCTTTCTTCCCTCACGTTTTAGGAGTGATCATAACTGTGAAGATGGCAAGGAAGTATCCGCAGCACCAGTGGCTGATGGCGGCCGGTGGACTCGCCCTGGAAGGTCTATGCTGTTTCATAATACCTTTCGCGAATTCGTACAAGATGCTGATGATCCCTATCTGCGGCATTTGCTTTGGCATCGCCCTCATCGACACAGCCCTGCTACCAACACTAGGCTACTTAGTGGACGTGCGATATTCATCTGTGTACGGGAGCATCTACGCGATTGCCGACATATCATACTCCTTCGCATACGCTGTCGGTCCGATCATCGCTGGAGAAGTGGTCGAAGCTATAGGATTTACTGCTCTGAACCTGTTCATCGCCTTCAGCAATCTCTTATACGCCCCCGTGCTCATGTACCTTCGGCACATCTACGACTTTAAGCCTTTTCAGGACGAGGCTAACATCCTGATGGCTGACCCGCCAGACAAGGAGTACCAAACGTACAGCTTGCAAGATCAGAGGCCCGTGAATGGGGAGTTCAAGAACCATCTGGAGTACTCCAACGTGTCCGGTCAGGTGGCGGGTACTGAGGAGTCCAATGTAGACGCGAACCCTGGAACGTACAGTTATGACCAGTCGTATCAGGGAGGGTATCAGAACTATAGCCAGGGGTATGAGCAGCAGCAGCAACAGCAGCCACAGCAAAGTTACCAGCAGGAGTACCAGGAGCAGTACAGTCAGCCGCGGCAGCTGCCGGCGCAGCCGCAGCCGACGGCCAGCAACCCCTTCAGGGCGGGTGCAGCTGCACCAGCGCCACCTCCCGCCCCCGCCGCGGCCCCCGCGCCTCAGCCCGCCATCAAGAACCCCTTCAGGCAAGGCTTCTAATTCACTCCAAAATCAGTGTTGTTGTCGATATTTTTGAATTTACTTGTTGTGTAATTATAAATGTCCTATTTGGGTAGACGTCCAGTGTTCAATGGATTTGCTTGCGTTGTTATATTTGAAGCAATGTTATGTGCAAGTTTGAATTAAATATTCAACTTTAAAAACATAATAGTACGCCTGTAAACCGCGAAGGGTCAGGCAGAGGTGTACCACATTACATCAACATTTTGCCAGTAAAACACATGGTTCCTGGTGGATAAAGAAACCTAGAAAGTAATAAACGTAGCTTGAAGTTTACCTTTGCAAGCAAATGTATCTGAACAATGGGCACTAGAACTTCGATCACTGAGCCGTGATGTATCGGCGAGTTATTTAATGTCTGATAGATGTCTATTAACTAGCTGTGCTTGTCATGTAGACTATTTATCGGGTGAACAAGCAATGGCGCTTTTACCGTAAAAATAGTGTGTTTTGGTGAATAACGTTGATGAAGGAACGTGTTAGGTGCAAGGCAACATTTGATATGGAGAAAGTTGATTAAAAAGCAATTATTGAACTTGTATTATTCAAGTCACAATCATAATGATATTTTTTATCGTTATTCAAAAGCTTCTCTAAGGTCAAGAGTTTAGACTAAGCACGTACTTGAAACTAAGCGTTTGTCCTGTCAAAGTAGCAATATTATCAAACTCAATGTGTAAGACAGAGACCAAAAATATATTTAAGATAAAGCGCATGTGCTAAGTAAAGTAACTAGATGTTAGCCTAAGTAAATAAAAACGAAGACAAGTCTTTGATTAAAACATTATAGTTTAAAGCACCTAAGTGTGTTAAAAAAAATAATGTAAACGAGCATGGCAACACAACATTCCAAATTTTATATCAAGAAAGTGAGAGAAAGAGACAACATGCTGTAGAGTGGCATCTCATTCTCGCAAAGAAAGCTCTAAGATCGTGACGTAAAAGGAACCACGAAGATGTTGTTAGCTAAAAGCGCTATTGCTTTCACCCGTTGTTTTCTTGTTGATATTGTTCTGATATGAATACAACTGTTATGCCTTCTAATAGTATATAGAATTATATCTGACGTGAGAATTATATTAACTATATATCTGTGTATTACAAGTATGGAACCACTGTAAAGACGGAGAGAAGGAATATTGTACTCTGCGTACATAAGTCATGATGGTGAATATGCGACCTTGTTTAAAAGAACTAAAGGTTCAAAGTTAGCTACGAAAAACGTGATAACGTCTCTCAGCTTTTGCCGTGTTTCGATACTATAACTTTAAACTAAAGTTCGGGAAAAATAAACTATATTGAATGGCAAACATACAAGTTCTAACTATTAATGTTTGTCCCGCAAATTGTATCGCTAAGTAGCATTTAGAGTAGTTTTAAGGTATCAGTAGATATTTGAAAAGTTCCGCACGAGTCGATAACGCGCACTTATAATGTAAGGGCCTAACGTATTAATTTGTAACTTTTGCCACTTACTGCGTTTTAGTACATTGTTAAGACTTATAGCCGTACTATCATTGTGTATGGCATTCCTTTAACAAATTACTAAAATGGATACTATCGTAACTTTCACATAAGTTACGATGACTGTACATAATCATAAACATATCGTAGATTATTAAAGAATAGCTCTACTAATTCAATTTAACCTCACAATGCGATGTTACTTAAAATATATATTTTTAGAAAGTATAAAATGTAATTCTCGTATGCTAACTCAGCAATACTAGGGTAAGCATCATCGTATCAGCTTCTATATCAATTATATCGATTTATATCAATTAAAATATCAATTAATTATAAGTAGGTGGTAGACAACGTGATAAGTTGCAACCAAGGTAACGAAACATATCAGAATCTTTTGATTCACGTAGAATAAGTTAGCTTAACTAATATATAAACTATGATATAATTATTATTGACGAGGTATATTTTGTGTAGGTGTACAGGAGTACTGAGTAGCTAGAATGTGTTTCTGTCGTTGACTTTAGTAAGGTAGGCACCATCCGCACACAGTACGGCGCTGTCGACAGATCGGGGGGAGAAAACGGAGAACCAGATGTTATAGAAAAGAGATAGAAGAGTAGGAGATGTCAAACTCTTTAGTATTCGAGGAAGAATTTTATACGGAGAATCAAAATTGAACGTTACTTCAGATTTCTTAATACATTTTGTATCTTGGATTGGAAAAAATAAAAGAATCTACGAAGGTAAGGTTTGAGACTGTTGATATGGGATGAGCTCGGAATCGACTAAACAGTCAAGGTGCACCTTCCGAGTACCTAGTAGTTTAACTATATGAAAATGTTTATAAATTAAACGGAATTAAATATTATAAATTGGGTAAAATAGTTAAAAACAATGTTAAAATAATAAACTAGATCGGTGTTTGCTCCTCCCGACGACAGACACGAATAACATTCCGCAGACGACTGACAACAGAGTCAAAATTAAAAGATAACTAAACTAATTGTACAAGAAAACGTGACGCGCCCGATATGTCAATTGAGAGTGTATAAAGTTAAAAGTGATTATTGTGAATAATATTCGTTAAAATTATTACTGTCGTAAAAATTGCTAATGTTAATCAGTTGCTGTTCCCAGGAAAAAAGCCAGAATTATTTAAAATTTTAAAATTATTCAAAAATGGTACTTGAATAATTTTCAATGTTACAGTTATTCAAAAATGGTACTTTCATTGAATAATTATTTGTTAATTTTGTACCTAGCCTGCAAAGTACAATAGTGTCGGTAGTGGTTCTCAGGAGCACAAAACATAATTATTTCGCACAAAACATCTTTACACTTTCGACTGTTAGATATAGAGAGAGGAACTATTTTTTTAGATCGGAATATGGCTTGAAAAGTACACGTTAAAATAATTTATTCATTCATGAATAATTTTAATGTGTACTAGGTCTGGTTAATTAATTCGGAATATATGTATTTATGCTAATATCAAGTTTGTAACAGAGTGGAGATCAAAGAACCTCTCTCGAGCATGTATTCGTAAGTTTAGAGTCAATTTTCGTGTCAAATTCTCCCGAAATTCAATTAATTAGTAGATTGTGAGCACAAAGAAGTAAAGTTTATTGTATATTTAAGTACGTAACTTGCTAAGTGGGTTCTGATCGCTTTTATCTTAAACTAATTAAATTGAAAACTATTATTGTTTTTAAAGAAAAAAGTGAACAATTAGATATACAACATCAACAGTTCAAATAACATCAATACATATCAAGAACAAAATTCAACATAAATTATTATTGTGTCATAACATCCGATGACTTAAATATTCAGTATTAATTCGCATGTTTGAATAAATATCACAAATTATTCAAACTCCAACTAGCGATCAGAAATCACGAGCGAATTATTAATAGCAATGTATTAAGTTGTGTATTGTGGACGTATCGTGTGTGCAATTATTAATAATTGTGTACTATTACTGTTATAGTATATCAGCAATAACCGCCAGTATCGCAGACATATCATTAGATTTAGGATATTATACAATCTTAACATTTTATACTTATACGTATATTTTTTGATATTAAGATTGATCATTATAAATATTGTGTACAATTTATTATATATTTCGCCATTTACACGTGCACGTATTTTAGAGTAAGTATTGTATTTTGGTTTATTGTATACTTTTGAATATGTAATAATATATTTATTAAATATACTCTATCTTATTTATATATATACTTGAGTATCTATTGACTTTAAAATATGTATATTTAAAACTTATGTTATATGAAATCAGGTCTTTGATTAGTGTTTCGAAATATTTGTATGTATTATATATATCTATAAGCTATAATATTCTGTTAAGATTGGTTTTATAAATTGCACCAGAATTGCGTAGTTGCAATTATAATATTTCCCAAATTATTTCAAATTATATGTGTTAAAGTAAAGCCAAGCTCCATCTTTCCTTCAATTTTCATTGAATATATTCAAACTATCAAGCATCTTATCTGTGAATCTCTTAATTATTATTTATTTTTCGCTAAAAATCTTAAACGCTTTTCAATCTAGTCTTTTTCAATTAAAATATCTATAGTCTATATTCCTTCTATTCATCTAGTTTTAGTCAAATAAGTCCCATGCTACATCTTGTGCTAAATCTCTTTGATCTTTAAGTACAGAGGAATATCATTAAAAACACAAATTCAACGACTACTTTAAAATACGTTAAAATACGTTAGTTCCATAATAGTTCAGTTCTGTAAAGATTGATACAACCACTTCAAATTCGCTTCTAAATGTTTCGATGAAACTTAAATTATATTAGACCAGTGTGTAGCCACTTGCACAGCTAGCATTTGCTTAGATTAAATCCTGATAGGCGCAACTGTGCAGGAAGACATTTTTAATTGATTGAAAAAATATTAAAAATAACAGAGAACAAAGTTTAGATTGTGGGTTACAATTGTTCTTTGGAAAGAAAATAAGGATAAGCACGACATTGTTTAAAAAAAACCAACTTCGCGATAGTGAACAAAATATATAAAACTAAAATAATAAGGTACCAATTTGAAACAATGTGGTTTAAATTGTTTAGCGATATTCCTCAGAGATCATATTATTCCATCTTTGCTAAGAAAACGCACAATTGTTAGCATTACCTTGGCTTCGCCTTGAGAATATTATTATCGTAAACATAGATGTGTATCCATTCTTACTCTAATCTCGATGTTCTATGTGAAATGTGGCTGCAAACATTATTCATTCAAACTAAACTAAGCGTGGGATAAAGGGAATTAATTAATATGTTATCTAAACATTATTATTCATATTATGCATACTTAAAGTATTCCACAGTAAGTAGTAGGTTTTGGTCCATTATGTAATTTAATAAAAGCTAGTTCGAACAAGTAGGGAAAAAATATATCCGATGATTAAACTTCAGAATAAGTTCGAATGAAGTATACAATATTATGATAAAAACAAATTACAACATTTTCTGATGAACATCTCAGCAAAACTGTGGCGTTTCGTCAAATAAATAAACAAAAGAAAAAAATAATTAGAATATCATAAAACCTGTCAGAAAATATAAACCAAAAACATTTTCATGATAATGTGTGCAGCTACAATTTTCAGTTTAGGTCAGTACCCGTCCGTTAGATCTACAACTATATTTAGACTACTTAGGAGCTCGTCTCATTTAATCCTCTAGTTCTAAAACATTTCCTTAAATCCTATTTAATTTCTTTGTCAACATTCTAAATTATTAGGACTTAACTATGAACTACGCTTTTATTTTCTACATTGAAATAAAATCTAATATACCTAGATATTATTTTAACTTGTAGATCGATTATCTTAGTTATGTTTAATTTTTTATTAAAAAAATAAAATAATCCAGAGCATTTTGTTTTATAAATTAATTCAACGTAGAGTAATCAGTGTTACTAGGTATATTATAAAAATGCTAATTAAATATAAAACTGTACATATAGCAGTTTGACACCCACACAAGTACGAGTGATAAGTACAGTTAATAGTAACATAATGTATGATAGAACTATCAAATACATATTATTATAAGTCAGTATCAGTCAGCATTATGATAATTATATAAAGTAAGCAAGGGTACGCCACAATTTGTCTTGATAGATTTGAGATCTAATTTTAAATCAAATTATACAATATTAATATCTTGAGTTTCAGAATATAAACTTCAAGTACGCGTTTGTCTATAAATAAATTTAAAAAAAAATTGAGACCGCCATAAAACTCATGCTGAATATTTGAATAATAAAGAAAAACAATCTGTTAAATTTATAACGTTTCAAAACGTTATTTCACAAATTATACCATTTTCAAAGGCGTACCTTTTTGAGATACTCAAATAGGTAAATAAGTAATTCCCTAAGTATCTAGTTACTCATAAATATGTATGTACCATTAATATTAATGGGCTGATGAGCTAATTAGAGCAAGTAATCATTAATCAATTAAAGATAAACTTAATTATAAGCTAAGTACTTATAGACGCTTTCTAGGGTAATTTGATCATGATAATATACGTGAATACCTCAGAATATTTATTTGATATAGTGGTTTTTATTAGTAATTTAATTAGTTTCTTTAATTTTAAATTATAATGATTTTTAATATTAGATAAGGCATTTTATTTAAGTGAAAAGTTGAAATATTTCTTCATGTTTTTGAGATACAATTGACTTTGGTTCTGTATTAACTATAAATCATATCGTATTTTAGTATATAACAAAAATGTAGATTACTGTTTGCAAATAGCTTTTAATATATGAGATAACATTAATATTAATATCACTCTGAATAACGAGTATTAAAATATCATCTGATCTAAGATATAATATATTTATCGTATGCATTGTTGAAATAAACTTGTTTCTCTTTTGTAAAATAATATCTAAATATGTTTATTGAAAATACTATCATTTATAATATCTATGTGTTTTTAGTATAAAATGCTTAGCGTACTAATTCCTAAGAATTAAAAACCTAGATTTAAATAAATCATCTTAAATTTTAAATAAATCTGTAGTCGTATCTATCACTATACATATTCATGCATACATTCTAGGAACATATATATTTAGATATTAGAAAAATAGTTCACACGTTAAAATGTAAAATACGTAGTTTTAAAACTAATTGTTACTTTCAAGTTCGTGAATATTTTTTGTTGTTTAAAATTGTATATGTTATGGCTTTTTGAATAGCTATGTAATATATCTGGTTGCTCGTTTAGAAAATAATATATACTGAAAAATATGGCATGTGTTTTAAAAGGTTAAAAGACAAAGTCTTTTGAACAACTCATAGCAGTTATAAGAACTGTGTATTTCAAAAATACGTATTTTGAAAAGTGTATCGTATTTTTCAGTATTATTCCATTAGTATCATGTATCTTACTAGTGAGTGGTAACGAAATTATCAAATTATTAGATAATTATGACAAAATAACTTATAACCGTACATATTCTATTCTAGTTGTATGTAAAGTGGTCAAAATCAAAATCAGTGATCGAATAAAATTGTTACGACAAAAAATAATAATTGTTTTTATTATTAACAACCCTAACGTTTTACTCCAGTTTTTTATTCTAAGCAACGTTATAAAAAGGTCCGGGTTATAAGTAGTTTCGAAATCTCATAGGCCCCAGCTACGATTGCTACGACGTAGACTTCGTAGCACTACATCTCATTGTACCTTTTCTATTATAATGAGATATTGCCTACGGGCTTCATTACTAAACTTTACCTTTGAACAAATGAAAACAAGAAACACCACTAAACCAACATAACAAACTTGGGACAGCTTATCTATGTGATAGCTTACTTAGCAAAACTTCCAACTTTAAGTAATCACTTTGAAAACATCCTTCGAGCAGCCATAGTAACTGCAAATGTTATTCCACATTCAAATCAAGCAATTAGTCGAACCCATCGACTTTGGATTAACTCCAGACAAAAATAAACCTTAATCCTGACACATACATATTCATTTTCAACAGCAGAAATCATTCCCTTTGCGCAAAAACTTTGCCAAATATATTCTGTTCGATTTCCAATTTTAATCCGTTGAAATGACAGCTCATTTCTGAAGCAGCATTATTTAAACAGAGATATAATTTAGTTTTATTCGATTTTGAAGCTTAGTGAGGAAGTTTTAGGGTTGAAATCGGATTGGTGGGAGGTTTAGGGGTGAGACAGGGTGCGGTGAAGTTGTTATCGGCAGTAATTAGTCAAATTAGTCGGGGGTACGTGTTCCGTATAATTGTGAGCAGGATGAGAGCGGAATACAAACACGCTTTTATGTTATCTCGATACACATTACTCAAAGAGATGGTCGCTTCTTTAGAATTAACGTGGTACGAATATATCACGTAGTGCATTAAGGTAATGAGAATGTTATGAGCGAAAGCAAAGTAAATGCAGTTGAATTAAGTAAAATATTGTCATTATCCGAGGTTTGTGATATGAATTTCATTTAAAAAAGGTATAAACAACCTGTGGTCAAAGTTTAACCAACAAAACCAGGGTTGCATTAAAGCTATTGGGTTGACGATATTGTCAAAACCGCGGGAAACACCTGGATAGGGGAACCACAAGACCGGGAAATACTGCATAAAAATGGGAAGGACCCAGCAGTGGGTGATTCCGGTCTGAAAAACTTCTACTGACTAAAAACCACCCATGTTCCTTCCTAGCCCCGACGGGAACACGATACCCCCTTTTTTTTTGGGGGGGGCGGGAATTCATCAAATAACCCCTCCCGCTCTGAGCAGAGCGAAAGGGAGTGTCAGACTTCTACTGACTTAAAACCACCCATGTTCCTTCTTAGCCCTTCATGTCGAGGCCGCGGTATCTCTTGCGAACAACCCGCAGCCCCGACGGGAGCACGATACCCCTTGCTTGGTAACATAATCCTTATCACAACCTTCTTTTGTTTTCCTCCGCTCCCCTTTAACAGAAAAATACAGACAGCAATAAAAAAAAAAACAATTGTAATTAGTACAAAAGGTCGAACAAACAAGTGAAGGAGGATCGATGACTCTCAAGTGATCTGCTTGTTAGCTGGAGAGCAAGGGAAGCTGGAGGGAGGACCTCGTGAACAAATAGAATGGACGAATAGTGAGGGGATTTAACGGGGTTGTTATTTGTCGTAGTGCGTGGTGTGTCTATTGAAAAAGCTTTCGGACAATATAATTGTCAATGACAAGAATTTTTAAGACAGAAAGTGGTTAGTTTGACAATCTGTACCTAGCTATTACAATTTACAAATTTATACGAAAGATTTTGTTTTTTTTTTTTAATTTTTAAAACTAAATAAGTCGCGTTTGCTAGGGTGGAGCACTTGTCTAAAAGAAATCTATTCACTCGAACTTTTAATAGATCCAGATTATAACGACCGGGAACAGAGCAGTTCAGCAATTCAGTGAGTATTGTGAGAGCATTACTATGCTTTCACATTTAATTTGTTCTAGTTCTTGGAACTATTACCATATTATAATGATGAAGCTTTCGAGTATCTCTGCTCGTCTGATGATAGAATGGGGATAGCGGAATTAGATTGTGTAATTCCAAAGCACACTCTCCCAAATGTAACCGACAAACAACCGATAGGCTGGCAACCTAACGGCGATGTTCAAAACTTGGTTTTGTCAAAGGAGTTACCTTGGCTATTGTACCTATGATTCCGATGGTTCATACTAGTTTTGTAGTGTGGTCGTATTATTCACAACTAACACATGATATTAATGAGCAGCGGTGCCACAGTGGTGGCAGCCTCGACTTACGAACAGTAAGTCGTGAGTTTAAACCCAGGCAGGCGCTTTACTTTGTGTAATTTATTTCATCACCACTGCTCTCAAAACCATGAAGGAAAACATCGTGAGGAAACCGGCGTGTCTTAGAACCAAAAAAAATTAAGACATATGACATCTACCAACCCGCACTGGGCCTGCGTGGTGGATTAAAGCCCATCCCTCTCCTAGAGAGGAGGCCTGAGTCCCTGCAGTGGGAACATTATAGGCTGATAATGATGATGATAATGGAATGAATACATGAAATAGATCATGCTTTTTTCTTGCTATTGTCGTGTTACTTACCCCTAACAAGAAAAAAAGAGGGTAAGTAATTTAACAATTGAATTTAATTTAGAGGTAAGAGGTAAAAAATACAAATAAATCTATAAAAACACGAACCTTCCTAACTCACGCTTTGCACAGAATAAAACAGCTCCAGGGCAGGTAAATCTCGAAGCCAGGCCAGCAGATTACGGGCAAGTCCTTTAGGGAGGCCCGGAGAATACGTTGGAGGTACTTCGCGTCGCGAGGATCACGGGCGACTCCTTTAGGGAGGTCCGGAGGATACGTTGGAGGTACTTCGCGTCGCGAGGATCACGGGCGAGTCCTTTAGGGAGGCCCGGAGGATACGTTGGAGGTACTTCGCGATGGTTCTTCTTAAGAACTCAGATAACCACTTGTAGACGTGATCATTCTTCTTTAAAAACCAGATCTCAACTGGAGGGCATCCTTCAGAAATCCCTTTTTATAAAACCATCTCTCCGTTTTTTCCACCCAATTGTCTTTTAATTCTTTCCAGAATTTAAGTTCTTGAAATCAAAAATTGTGAGTTGCCTGTATTTAAAACGGCCTGTATTATTCAGTCAAAAACTTCCTCAAAGAATTTCTGTGAGCGTGTTAATTAATTTTATAAGCGTGAGATAAGTTACAGTAAATAGAAATTATCAATAAATTACATTATTTGAGCTAATATATTAATAAAAATAAATTAAATTATATAAATCAAATGTAACCTTCATAGTTCTAACCACTAATAAAAACTATGACACAAATTAAAAGAAAAAGTAAATGACATATTGACAACTGACGTTATGTCACACGAAAAGTAAACAATGAAAAATTATAAGATTTAATAATTTAAAACAGTAAAAACAACGTAAATAAATCGAATAAGATCGATTATAAGACTGCCAACAAAAATAGTTGTCGCCAAGGCGCGAAATGAGACGTAAAAAGGACATTTTATGAAAGATGAGGATGATTAGTAAAAGTGTAAGTATAAATCTCAATAAATACTATATTTCCCCAACGACCCCGAGAAAATTTTTGGTCTAGAACAAAAATTTTGTAAGGTTAAAGTATAACAGCATTCACAAAACGTACATACTTCATTCAAATACACCGACATCTTACGAAGTTAGGTCAGGTAGGATTCACATTCAATGATCACTACGCAACCTGATAAGTTAATAACTTTAAGGCTTATTTTCGGAGTTGTAATCCGCTCTCGTCTAAAACCCATTAATAACATGAAGTAAAAAAAAATTTTTAACAAAGGCTTATTTTTAAAGGAGTTGTAATCCGCTCCTAGTCAACTTTAGTTGATAAATAACAACACCGCACTCGGTAAACTCCGAGTTAACGTCAGGGCAGCTCCCGCAATAGTAGTCGGTATGCTCCGAGTAAAACGTCAAGGGCAGCTCCTATCAACTTTTAGAGTTAATAGATAGAAACAAGAGTCATACTAACTTGTAGAGTTAGTTGAAACGAAGGTTAGGTAATATGAAACTAAAAACATTTCATAGTTATCTGATAAGAACAGATATAAAGAAAGATTAATAAATAATCTTATAATGGTTTAAGAACCGATGAATGAATTTGAAAATAAATAGAGTTTTAATAAGCCGAAAAGGAACTCTATTTTAGAAGAGGGAAAGAAGAAAGAGATGAGTCATGTGTATATATAAAAAAAAAATATTTAGAAAAAATAATAAAGGTTCCAAAAGAGGGTAAGGGAGGGCTGAGGAGGGACAAAGAGTAAGAGATCATTTCTGAAGGAGGATTCTAAAATATCCTACTAGCAGTCTCTATACTTTGTATTGAGAACTCAAAAGTGAGGACTCAAGAGTATTATAGGACTCAAGAGTGAAGAGTTTAAGAGGGTAAGGGAGTGAAAGAGTTTAAGAGGGTAAGGGAGTGAAAGAGTTTAAGAGGGTAAGGGAGTGAAAGAGTTTAAGAGGGTAAGGGAGTGAAAGAGTTTAAGAGGGTAAGAGAGTGAAAGAGTTTAAGAGGGTAAGAGAGTGAAAGAGTTTAAGAGGGTAAGGGAGTGAAGGAGTTTAAGAGGGTAAGGGAGGGCTGAGGAGGGACAAAGAGTAGGAGATAAGTTCCGAAGGAGGATTCTAAAATATCCTACTAACAGTCTCTATACTTTGTATTGACCCAGTATCTATAAAAGAAGAGCCCACGACACTAAACGTAGTTCAATATAATTGTTTAAGAGGAGGACTCAAGAGTTAAAGAAAGAGAGTTTAAGAGGACTAGAGGATCCGATATAATGATAAGTATTTGTAATAAGTATTATATAAATATATATAGATTTGTATAAACGACCACAGGATATTGTCCTGCGGCTGTCGTAAAGTATCCAATCTCCAACCTTGGCAGTGCCCACAAGTGGTTATCACATCCAAGAGGCCGAAAGGGTGCACATTATCTTTCGATAATGGAATGTGTGCAAGTCTGTGGGATGCAGTGTAGTGATGTTTTGGTAAAGTATTAAGTATAATGAGAAACGACTACGAGATATTGTCCAATAGTCGTCGTATAGTAACCAATCTCCAACCTTGGCAGTGTCCAGAAGTGGATTAACACATCCAAGAGGCCGAAAGGATGCCAATTACCAGAGGTAAAAGGAATGTGTGTGGGGGTGTAGTATAAATGTATGTTTAGTATTAAGTAAAGTAGTAAAGATTGATGAAGTGATGAATTATGATGAAAAATAATTATATACCAAATTTGATTGCTTGTGTAAGTTTTTTTTGGAATTTAGAGAGGGAATGAGTGAGATCTAGTCTTGATTTTACGTTGGGCGCCAAACTGTCGTGATACTTACCCCTAACAAGTAAAAGAGGGTAAGTAATTTAACAATTGAATTTAATTTAGAGGTAAGAGGTAAAAAATACAAATAAATCTATAAAAACACGAACCTTCCTAACTCACGCTTTGCACAGAATAAAACAGCTCCAGGGCAGGTAAATCTCGAAGCCAGGCCAGCAGATTACGGGCAAGTCCTTTAGGGAGGCCCGGAGAATACGTTGGAGGTACTTCGCGTCGCGAGGATCACGGACGACTCCTTTAGGGAGGTCCGGAGGATACGTTGGAGGTACTTCGCGTCGCGAGGATCACGGGCGAGTCCTTTAGGGAGGCCCGGAGGATACGTTGGAGGTACTTCGCGATGGTTCTTCTTAAGAACTCAGATAACCACTTGTAGACGTGATCATTCTTCTTTAAAAACCAGATCTCAACTGGAGGGCATCCTTCAGAAATCCCTTTTTATCAACTTCAACTCTTAGTTAATGGCTTTTGTGGAAGAGTCACCACAATTTTGCCAATATCCCGTACTTATAAATGATAGACCAACAAACGAAGGAGATTGTACAGTGACGAAATTTGGACAGTATTTTATGAAAATCTCAAATCTGACTAATTTTCTATTTTACACGCAGAGCAAGACATTTTTTTTTTTTTATTACCAGAGGAAAATCCCTTTTTATAAAACCATCTCTCCGTTTTTTCCACCCAATTGTCTTTTAATTCTTTCCAGAATTTAAGTTCTTGAAATCAAAAATTGTGAGTTGCCTGTATTTAAAACGGCCTGTATTATTCAGTCAAAAACTTCCTCAAAGAATTTCTGTGAGCGTGTTAATTAATTTTATAAGCGTGAGATAAGTTACAGTAAATAGAAATTATCAATAAATTACATTATTTGAGCTAATATATTAATAAAAATAAATTAAATTATATAAATCAAATGTAACCTTCATAGTTCTAACCACTAAGAAAAACTATGACACAAATTAAAAGAAAAAGTAAATGACATATTGACAACTGACGTTATGTCACACGAAAAGTAAACAATGAAAAATTATAAGATTTAATAATTTAAAACAGTAAAAACAACGTAAATAAATCGAATAAGATCGATTATAAGACTGCCAACAAAAATAGTTGTCGCCAAGGCGCGAAATGAGACGTAAAAAGGACATTTTATGAAAGATGAGGATGATTAGTAAAAGTGTAAGTATAAATCTCAATAAATACTATACTATTTAGATTGGTTATTGCTATGTTATTGAGAAGGACCGGGTGTATTGGGGAACAGTCCTATGTAATTATTGGTCATCAAAATGTGCTGATTTTAAGCCTTATTTGAATTAAAAACATTGAATTTCGTTTATCGTGTCTGATGACGATGGCGTTTGTGTTTATTAACAACATATCGTCTAGTAAAATACGTCTACTGCTTAATAGGGTATATGTAACATGTTTACACAAATTCATGCTGTTACTTTGATCATTATGTGCCCCTTAAAACACGAAAACACTTTTACATTCCAAAATTCAATCAATAAATCATTCCCTCGTTATTTTATTTGGACGAAAAACGTTGGTAATTGAGGCAAGGGGTGGCAGGGAATGAAAACACCCGTGAAAATTTAACAAGGAGCACCCCAGCACCCCGCAACCAGTGAGCTATTAGAGTCCCAAGTTCATATACGTTATTGTGAACGCTACGTCGTGTGTATGCGGATCAGTACACAGAATGCGTATTGTTTAGAGTTATTTGGGTCTGTTTAAATTGTAACCTTCCTTTTAATTGGTTCGTAGAATTTTCAGCTTTATTTAAACAGTAGCGTGAACATAAATAAATACTTTATGGCTGGTAAATTGTATGCAGTGGGGACTCAATTAGAATTGGTTTTATATAAACCTAAGTTACCACATTGAAAATGTGGTTCCATAAGTTAATTGAGGAGATAGATAAATGCGAACATTTAAACCAGACTTGAGATGATATAACATAATATAACATCACGCCTATAATCCCCGAAAGGTTAGGCAGAGGTGTTAAACCACATTTCGCCAGTTATGTTTAAGTCGCATGTCATAGGGAGCGAGCCTATTGCCATCAACCGGGAAATAATCCAGACTCCGTGGCAAGCAGCCACGAAGAATTTCCTGATGGAAAAACCCAATAACACTTAGCCCTCATGCTCAGCAGCTGGACCTGCGAATTGTAACTTAAATATCTACCTACACAATACCTTCAAAATCGATTATAAAGGAATCCTTTATCCAAGAATTGGAAGCAGAGTACCTATACTGTTTGATATAAATTACATTACAAACGGGATGTTATTTACGAGTTAACTTGTTAGGATTAGGCAGCCAAGAACTTTGTAAAGATAATAATAAGTTGATCATGTTTCTCGAGCTCTTGAACTAATTATAACGATAATTAATCATTAATACAGTTAGGGAAAGCTCACACACACCACATAGCAGCGACAAAAACTGGTCTAGCAGTGGTTACTCGTGAATATTGTCGATGCTGCTTCTTGCAGTTGCGTTGTGGTAACTACAGGCTGTTGATGTGTTTGCTTTGTCGCTACTAGTTGCGATGTGGTTATTTCGTAGCTAGCATTTGTTAACAGACAGATCGACTCCGGTTTTCGTAAATCATCAACATTTCAGCCAAAAGACGTCCACGGCTGGACATTGGCTAAGTGTCACCACATTGACCGGTCCCGTGCGTCTCCCGAACGGATCCCCGGAACCTTCACCAGGTCGTAAATGGTTTCCATAAATGAGTGCCTGTCAACGCGTTCTTCTGGTGATCTGGTTGTGGTACATGTGATAAGGACAGAAGAATAATTTTCAGCCGCGTAAAATGAAATAAATCAGCATATAAATTCATGGCCGTGTTCGGTAGATTAACATAATTATGGCAAGTTCCCAGTAGCCACCAGAAGATCCATTTTTCTTCCGCTGAATTTGTCTCATCAGGTGACTAATGTAAGAAATAAATCCACTTAACTTCTCCCCATTAAAAGTATAAACAAAAAATCAGCCATTAGCGTGTTTCTTCAAGTCATTAGTGCGGTATTCTTGCGTAGCACTTCGTAGCCCCGTAGCGCTACGTCAGTAATCTTCGTAGCGATGTAGACGATTGCGTGACGTAGCCACTTTCACGAACACAAAAAAGAAAAGATAGAAGGACAGTTTTATGACATAAAATGTATGACGAGAACTATTTGTATTATATAATAATTTATATCATTTTTTAATTAAATTTTGAGGTTTATCGACAATAGTCGTAAAACACTATTTTTATCTTAAATAGTAATATAATGCAGTCTTCTTTGTTGTGTGTTTAGTATGTTTTATGCCGCCAAGGGCTTCTAACTTGGCTTTGCCTTTGAAAAATATCTCAGTCAAAACCATCATAATAATTATATGATGTCAACATAATACTATAAGCTTTTACTATTTGTAGTTGTACTTTTACTATGTTCGTCAGTACCAGCAGTGAACCTTCTAGAACCATTGCCTTTACAGTACCTAACAATTTAATAAAAACACATAAAATATATTTCACTTCAGTAACCTTTGACCTTCAGCGAGACCTTTCACAATCCACGTGTAACCTATGAAAAGTACGTTTTTATCAAATATTAAAACGATGGTAAAAACCTTCTAAAGGTTGCTAAGTATTTCTACGTCGCTATATTGAGAATTATTTACTTTGTTTCATATACTTGGTTTATGAAAACTTAAAGCTTTTTTTGGAGCGTGGGAAATTATCAATTAATGACTCCTCCCGCTCTATAGGGAGTGTCAGACTTCTACTGATTAAAAACCACCCATGTTCCTTCTTAGCCCTTTGTGTTGAGGCCTCGGTGTCTCTTTCGTACAAACCGCAGCCCCGACGGGAGACACTGAGACCTTGGGTTTGATTCCCAGCTCGGCAATGTATTATTGTGTAATTGTTTTCTTAGTAGTCGGTATATACAACGATCTTCGCCTGGTCACTGGTAACAGCTGGATAAGGATTGATCACAATCAAGTTAAATGGTGTGCGATTGAAGAGGCATATGTTCAGCAGTGGATTGCTGTCGGCTAATGATGAGCCGTATACGCTTGTGCCAGATTAAAAGCAAAAGATGAGGTTCATAATAAATGAGACTCAAATGGATGTACTGAACACTTCTACCTAACCTTTCGGGGAATACAGTCGTGATGATCTCCCGTCCCGGGGCTGCGGGTTGTCGAAAGAGATACCGCGGCCTAGGCACAAAGGGCTAATAAAATTGGGACAAGCCCATCACACTATTCCTATACCCCTGTAACTCCTGTTAGCCAGAATCAACAGTGGCGACCACAAAAAAACTGCCGCGCGCGCGCGCGTTCGTGTGCGGTAGCCCGACGAATAGCGGAGGAGTAGGAAAATAGGCACAAAGAGCTAAGAAGTAACATCGGTGGTTTTTAGTCAGTAGAAGTCTGACACCCTACCGCTCTGCCCAGAGCGGGGGGAGTCATTTGATGATTTCCCCCACCCCAAAAAAAAACCAAAATAAAAGACGTGATGATCTAGAAGGAAGAAAACAAACAAAAAATATTCATTTGTCGCAGAAGCATGACGAGCATGCAAAGAGATACAAAAAATAAAAATAATAAAAAAATAAATAATTAAAAAAATTAAAAAACACGCCTGCCATGACAAAAAGTACCTAAACTAAAAAATAAAAAAACAAGTCAAACGAATTCAGCGATGAATGGGAGCAAGGTCCCGTAAATGTATTCGAAAATGGAAAACTGAAAACTAAAACTTTTATTGCAGTCGGGGGACAGTTCGGTGGAACAATTCTTTACAGGTCCCCCGACTGCAATAAAAGTTTTAGTTTTCAGTTTTCCATTTTCGAATACATTTACGGGACCTTGCTCCCATTCATCGCTGAATTCGTTTGACTTGTTTTTTTATTTTTTAGTTTAGGTACTTTTTGTCATGGCAGGCGTGTTTTTTAATTTTTTTAATTATTTATTTTTTTATTTCATATCTTTTAGTGATATATCGGTATTTTGACCTATAACCAATCATTTAAGCCATAAGACGTCCACTGCTGGACATAGGCCTCCCCCAGAAGGGGGAAAATGTGTTTTTTTTCATTTCTCAGGATTCCGGTCGGCAAAATCGGAACCCTAATAATATGTACATTTTGTTTTCCGTCTGTCTGTCCGTATGGCTATCCGTCAATCAAGACCCTGTTCCTCAGGAACGTGTGAAATGATCTGAATGACTTAATTGCGTAATTTATACCTACAAACATTTTTCATTTCATGTAGGTATCTATTTGTAAACAATTTACGCTGAATTTAATATATACATGCAATGTACATACAATGATAAGAACTTTGAATATTTTGTTAACATTCTAAGAAATTCAAGTGTAGTGCCAAACAGTTTTAAGTATAGTAGGTACCAAAAAACTTTTACAGATCCCTTGGTGCGTGGGTTCAACTCGCACGGTTTTTTTAAACTATTGTTTAATTATAACACACGTCATGATTTATTCATTTGTGTTAGTAATGAATTTCAAGTTGAATCTCGCAGTCAGATTTGTCCATACCAAAATCTACCCTGATCTTCTTTTTCTACCCTTTAAGGGGTGATTTTGAAAATTCTATTATTGCAAATATTATTATTTCTTTAAATTAATATTTTTGCCATGTTTCAAGTAAATTGATTCACGCATACTGACTTTTCATACAAACTTAAAAACCATTTAGGTGCCGTCGTAGATGGATTTGGGAGTTGTAACCTAGCCAGTTTTATTTCTTTCATTACAGAGAATCTATTGATATGTAGCTTATTCGTATCGGATCCCGGGTTTAAAATGTCACTATATCATTTGTTGAGTAGTATTACTAGTAAACAATAGATATTGAATACTACTGTGGTATATTTTTGTAATCTACTTAATAAGTTCTAGACGATGATTATATTTTTCATTGAAATTTCAATAAAAAAAAAAAAAAAGTTCTTTTTATTTCTAAACCATGGCCACCCTATTATGTTTTTTGATATTTTATCTAGCCTATGTTACCCGGGGTGACGCAATGAATCTAACGATACCACATACATCAAAATCGGTTCAGGCGTTTAGAAGTTATGGTGGAATAAAGAAACTCACAAACAAACATACATACATACATACATACATACATACATACATACATACATACATACATACATGAACGTTAAAAACATAACACTCTTTTTTTTGGGGCAGTCGTGTAAAAACACATACAACGCATAACAAAATATTAAGAAATAGCTAGGTACAAAAACGAAAAAACAAAAGTTGACAGTTTGCTCATCGTGAAAGCGAGAGAGGCAGGTTACCATTGAGCATGGTGCTGTGCTATGGGGACCCACAGCACATTGCGGGTTCTAAATCTTTTAAAGAGTTCCGCACCGTGTCTAAGATTGCTAACCTGAAATATAATGTAAGTACTTTGTAACATTGTACGAGGATCAAGTAACGTAGAACTAAGTTTAATTGAAAACTTCGTCCTATTGTACCTGAGCGGGTTGTTATCAAGGAGTTACTTGTTCAGTGGAAGTCTGACTTGCTTAGCGAGCGTAAAACTAGATCATTAACTGCGCACGCGATACGCTTGTTACATTAAAGTAACCCGGCAAACTTTGTCATGTTTAACGGATAGGGCTATCATCATCAGCATCATCATCATCAGCCTATAATGTTCCCACTGCAGGGACTCAGGCCCCCGTCGGGGCTGCGGGTTGTTCGCAAGAGATACCGCGGCCTCAAAAACAAACAAAAAAACTTGAGAGGTGTCAAGGAACACCCGGATGGAACGAAGTTATTGTTATTATTTTTTATTATGTAAAAAAAAAAAAAAAAAAGAAATGTAGAAATGAAAATATCTGGCTTGCTTTCTATAATAGAGAGAGAGACAGACAGAGAAACATGCGACGCCAGCTTACAATAGCTTACTATAGCAAAAAGTGTCGTGACAACTTTTCGTAAGAATTTTTTCCGTCTAGCCCCCATTCACAACGCGCGATAAGGAACTTCGTTCCAAAAGGGGCTCAGACCTCCTCTCTAGGAGAGAGATGAGCTATAATCCACTACGCGGGCCCAGTGCGGGTTTGTAGATGTCACATGTCTTAAATTTTTTTGCTTCGAAGATATGCCGGTTTCCTCACAATGTTTTCCTTCACCGTTTTGAGAGCAGTGGTGATGAAATAAATTACACAAAGTATGGCTACAGTTTAGTTTGACTTTTTATGTATTGTTATTTTTATATTTTGTGGCTTATAGCGTCGTATTGGATGTATCTGTAATGTTGCTATAATTAGATTCTCAGATATTTAATAAATAATAAAATATGTCGAGGCCGCGGTATCTCTTGCGAACAACCCGCAACCCCGACGGGAAATACACATACACCTAACGTCACGCTTGTAATTCCCAAAGGGTTAGGCAGAGGTGTAGGTACCCAATAGTAGCTACATCCACGTTTCGCCAGTTATGTTATGTCCCCTGTGATAGGGTACGAGTCTATTGCCATCAAACGGGCACAAATTCAGACTCCCGTGTTTGCTACTGACACATTCCTGATCGAAAAACCCAATAACACTTTGCACGACCCGGGAATCGAACCCAGCACTTCATACTCAATAATCGCTCTTGCAATCACTAGACCAACGAGGCTTTTCTATTATTCCTTGATTTACTATTATAACAGTTTGCTTTTTTTTAGAAATTACGACTACATTAATTCTGAAAGAAAAAATCCCAGAAACACGTAGTTTTACTCACACAATCCAAGCTTGTAATGTACCCAATTAGAAACATAAACTCTTTTACATTTATTTTACTAATAAAATGTAATAAATCCCCTTTATTCTCTGGGTTAGTAGTAACGTGTTGTACAAAGGCTCATTATAACAATTAGGACGTAATTGTGCGAGGCTGGAGGCTGAGTCTGTGTCTGTAACTCGAGAGTACGCAGATGTAATTAGATACATTATGAATTACCCAAAGTTGGAGATACTTACAGAGTATGAAATTTTAGAGGGTATGAGGAACAGGGTGTAAAACTCCTCATCCCCCAAAGAAAAGGGAGGATCCTCCGACCAGACGGGTGTTGTGTCTGGTGGGCTAACTCCCAACATATATAAGTCGGGATTTTTTATACAGGGTGTAAACGAACCCTTCACGCATCCGTCAACTAAGCATTCTGTACATCAAACCAAGTACCCCTACGCAAAAATTTTTGCTGGGAAATGACTTTTTTTTGTAGCACTCTTAAAACATTGTGCTAGTGGATGCTTTGAATAGTAAACGGGTCATGGACGTAATTTAAGTAAAGTTAAAACCTGAAATACTAGTATTTATAAAAACAGCTGTGAAAAATTTGGAACTTTGACCCCCAATATCTCCGCAACTAGGAGGTTCAAAGTCAAAGTCAAAGTCAAAGTCAAAGCATTTATTTCAATTAAACCATTAGGGGGCGTCCATAAATTACGTGAGGTGTTTTTTTAAATTTTCTGTCCCTCCCTCCCCCCCTGGTGAGATGTCGTGAGATTTTATTCAACCCCCTCCCCCATCCCCCAATCTCACGTGAGATTTTTCAAAATGTGGGTTTCTTACGTAAACGCGTTGGATTGCTATTGTAAAAAGAAATAAAAAATTTGCTTCGTGCTTTTATTTACGACTAGTTAACACTAGTAATCAATATTGCTGAGAGTTTAATAATAAGTGTAATAAAAATTTAATCGTATTACGATTACGCTTAAGATTAAATCTTAAGCATGTACACACGGCTACACATCAAGCTATACATTTCCAGTATAAGCTGGTCTCGCATTATATAGGATTTCCGTACAGTGCGAGTTCAGCGTAAACTGGAAATGTATAGCTTGATGTGTAGCCGTGTGTACAATCTGGATTAAATGGACCAAAATAGTATAATTTTTTTATTGTTTCAATCAGAAAAAAATTGCGTGATATTTGCCGAGACCCCCCCTCTCTCCATCGTAAGATTAGATGAGATTTGACTCGACCCCCTCCCCCCCTTAAACATCTCACGTATTTTATGAACGCCCCCTTACTGGTACTTTTGAATGTCAGAAGAACAATTCATAAAACTAAACTACGAGTGCAATACGTCATCCCGAAAGCCACCACGCCGAATCACACGCCGCCGAATGCCCGCAACAACGAACACTGCGAGCACGAAAGCACGCAGCGACGCACACCGCAACAACGAATGTACGAGACTCCAAATCACGGAACAACGAATGCACGCCGCAACGCGCAACCACCGCTCCGCGACCCGGAGCCCCGCGCACCCACCGGCACGGCACGCGCCGCCGCACGCCCCCGCACCCACAGCACTCGCCGCCGCAGACATCCGGCGACGCGCAACTCGATGCAGCAACCCCCGGGACGACGTATTGCACTCCTAAGCTACAGTCACAGTCACAAGGCATAATAACTAGTGAAAGTACTGTAGTTGCCCAGTCCCTAGCGTAGATCTCTATGGAGAAGAACGGGCAAGAAACTCCATGGACACTCTTTTAAATCAGAATATTGTTACAAAATCTTGGTACATTATATCATTCATGTTGAGATGGTATATTATGTGAGAACGATGTAGCAAGATGTGCACGATAAGTGTCCACAGTAAAGTCAAAAAATGACGATTCAAAGATAAAATAATAATTCAAACAAGCCGTGGCAGCCAAGAGGTGACCAGTCACAACTGACAGCACCCGTTCACGAGCATGACGCATGGATCAGCACCATTCCACTCAACCATTTTGAAGGGAACGAAATGATCCGACACACCCGCCACCATCAGCGAGACATTTAAGTGAGCATGACACACTCTCAATCGCCAGGGCATATCCAAGTCAAATAAATAATAAGTAGGTTTCCAGAGAATGATAGCTTTCTAGTACATAGTACTCACATAATATGTGCTATGCGACTATATAATACTAAAGAGATTGAATTTATACATTGCAAAGATAGTTGTACAATCTTCTTCTTCTTTCTTCCTCCTATTTAATCCTATCAATTTAAGCGCCCTGTCCTTGTGGAGCAGGACCGGCATTAAGCCAAGCATTTTTATCAGCGATATAATCGTCCAACTTGTAATATGCTTGCTTGCATAGTGTGCGTTTGATGCATGTTTTAAATTTCGTTTCATTCAGTTCAAGAATGCTTTGTGGAATTTTGTTATAGCATCTCAAACAGTACCCCATGAAAGATAAGTCTACTTTAGCGAGTCTGAAGCCTGGCTGAACTAACTGGTCCCTATTCCTAGTAACATAATTGTGTCTGTCCCCTCTTTTACTAAAAAGATGCAGATTTTTTCTCACGTACATTATGTTTTCGTAGATGTACTGACAATGCACCGTCATGATGTTAATGTTCTTAAACAGTTCCCTCAGAGAATCGCGCCTACGAAGACCATATATTGCTCTGATGGCTCTTTTTTGCAGAATAAAAATAGATTCAATGTCTGCAGCCCGTCCCCATAACAAAATGCCATAAGACATTATACTATGAAAGTAACTAAAATATACCAGCCTAGCGGTATCTACATCAGTAAACTGACGGATTTTTCTAATGGCATATGCTGCTGAACTTAGCCGCCCTGCAAGAGATGTTAAATGAGCACCCCATTGTAGCCGTGAATCAAGCGTAATCCCCAAGAAAACCGTTTTATCTACGAATTCTAGTTTCTCGTTATTTAATAGTATATCACAATCACTACTTTTAACATTCGGTAAAGCAAATCTTATGCATTTAGTCTTTTTTTCATTTAATACTAAATTGTTTGCTGTGAACCAATTATGAACCTGAAGAAGGGCAATATTCACGTCATCTAGATTTTGAGCCCGTCTATTTATCTTAAAAATTAGGGAAGTGTCATCAGCAAATAACACCATATTCTGAGGTGGGTTTTTCAATAAATAGGGTAGATCATTAATATATACCAGAAAAAGGAAAGGGCCCAATATGGAGCCTTGCGGAACACCCATTTTTACTTTTAAACCCTGTGAATTAACACCATTTATTTGAACATGCTGTTGCCTTTCACTCAAATAAGATTTAACTAAACTAAGTGCAAGTTTACCTAGTCCGTAATGCTCAAGTTTCAAAAGCAATGTGTCGTGATTCACGCAATCAAATGCTTTTGAGAGGTCACAAAAAATTCCTACAGCATCTTGGGACTCTTCCCACGCATTAAATATATGCTTTAATAAAGTTACACCGGCGTCAGTTGTACAACGTCCTTTAGTGAAACCGTACTGTTGATCGTGTAAGATTCTATTGGTGTTAAAATGATTGAGCATTTGGTTAAGCATTACTTTTTCAAAAACCTTGCTAAAAACTGGCAACACGGATACAGGTCTATAATTATTAGTATCTTTACTGTCACCAGATTTGAAAAGAGGTATGACCTTACTGTGTTTCATTAAATCAGGGAAAACTCCTTGGTCAACACACAAATTAAAGATTGAAGCTAAGTATGGTGCAATAGTCTCAACTATGGATGTACAAACTTTGATAGACATTCCCCATAAATCTTCGGTCAGTTTAATTTTTATTTGCCGGAAAGCTTTAATTACCACCAAAGGGTTTATATGTTTAAATTTAAATTCAGCAAGGCAGCCAGGCACGTTCGCCTTTAATAAATCAATTGAGACTTCAGGTGAGGAATTAAGAGCCTCCGTTGTTTTTAATGGTATATCAGTAAAGAAATTTACAAACTCTTGAGCTACTTCCTGATCAGCGCTTTTAGGACCACATGCTGTATTTAATGTGTAGCTAGTGTTACGTATTTTTTTCCTGTTAGTCTCGTTATTTATGACTTTCCAAACTGTTTTTATTTTATTTTCTGCTATTTTGATCTTGTTGCTAATGTGCAGGGCTTTAGCAACCTTGCAAGTATTTCGAAATATTTTTGAATACTTAGCGACATACTTGTTAAAAGTTTCAGTGTTTATACAAGGCTTAAGGCCATATAGCTCAAAAAGTCTTTCCCTACTTTTTCTGATACCTCTAGTTGCCCAATCACTAAATAAAAATTTAGGGCTAATACTTTTAATCTTCTTCTCAAAAGTTTTATTGAATTCTGTGTGAACTATTGAAAAGAAATTATCGTACAATTTATTTATATTAGTATCATCCATATGATGGTTCATTTCACCTAAGTACCTAACTTGTTCTGTAGGGAAATATTATATTTATTTAATTTGCTAGTTGTTATAGGTCTAAATCTAATCTGAACTTTTTGTAATGGTGTGTTACATCTAAAAGTTACGGTTTGTCCGCTATGATCAGGTTCCCAGGTATGGTCTAGAACAAAAAAATTACCGCAGTGGTGGGGAGAACAAATGCTACTTTTACACCCTTTATAGGCTTATGTCGCGGATAAAGTTGATAGCGCGATGTAGGATTTGCCAAATT
The DNA here is from genome assembly GCA_949774965.1 of Diarsia brunnea. Lineage (NCBI taxonomy): Eukaryota > Metazoa > Arthropoda > Insecta > Lepidoptera > Noctuidae > Diarsia > Diarsia brunnea. The sequence continues at coordinate 693,852 of OX459006.1, forward strand.
AGTTCGCATGTGTTGAAAATGAAGGAGTTTACTCCATACAAAATTATAACCTAGTTTAGTAACAAGCTGTGAGGCATCATTTCATATATGACGGATTTTCGAGCGGCTGAGACACCACGTGTCGCTGCTGATCCGTTATCTGTTGGTCCTCCATTATGGGCGTGTAGGTGCAGGTAGTTGAAAAATAATATTCACAAAATATCTCACTTAATTTAACTTTTAATATTTTAACAAAACTTTTACCAAAATAACTAATGATCACAATAATAATTACTGATTAAATAACAGAAGGAAAATAATTAAGTTTACTTTAGAGCCAATGGGTTTGTGCATGTGCCTCGGCTGACGGTCGCGTCAAAAGTGACCGTCACCGCCGCCATGACATTCACAACTCCATTCGGTGTTACCCGCTCTAAATTAAAATTACCAATAAAGAAATAATTCTTACACCACAGAGTAAAAATAATCGATTACAACTTATAAAAAATGTTAAAATAAATCAACTAAATTATCGCGCGCCGTTACGGCCGTCCTGCATCATCACACGTCCTCGTGTGTACTTTCTTCAATATCTGTGAACAAATAAACAACCAGTTGGTCACATACCTCAAAACTCGGTCATTCTGACCACAACAAAATTATCAAGAATCTTTGTCAAATCTTGAAACGTCTAATCGAAATAAATCCAGGCTTAATCGTCACCAAGACCCAAAACATTACTAGAACTGAAAGTGTACTAAGATAGTGCTACGCAAATGCACGACATAGTATCATACACTTTCACGTACCACACAGGCTAAAACTAACAGGTGCCACACAGGCTAACGGGTGCCACACAGGCTTACGGGTGCCACACAGGCTCACGGGTGCCACACAGGCTCACGGGTGCCACACAGGCTCACGGGTGCCACACAGGCTCACGAGTGCCACTCAGGCTCATAGATGCCACACAGGCTCACAAGTGTCACACAGGCATAAAGATGCCAAAAAAAAGCTCGTAGTGCCACACAGGCTTACAGGAAATTAGATTACTCACCAGCAACAGCGCCGTTAACGGAACATTCTGACTCTACACTGTTAGTTGGCGTTTCCAGCCCAACATTCAACTCTAAAGGAACGTAACACTCAGGCATAGGTCGTATACGATCATGTGCATACTTATACGTTCGATTAGAGTTTAATGCCTTAAGCAAATATCTGTCACCATCAAGCAGCTCAGCCACTTGATAAGGTCCTTTATATTTTGGCTCTAACTTTGTTTTATTCCGCTCATGATTTTCTAGTAGTACATAATCTCCTACTTTGAATTTATTTACTTTGGCTTTGTTTTTGTCAAACCTAGCTTTCTCTGTAGAGGCACTTGCCTCTATTGCCCGAGCTGCTTGCTCTCTGATCTCGTCTAAATTAACATGTGTCTCGTCTGTATCAAGAGTCATTAACTGAAGAGGTCTAGCAACCTTTCCTATCAATAGTTCAAGGGGGCTTGCCTTAGTTGTACGGTTAAAGGTACAATTGATAGCAAGTTGGACATCAGGCAAGGCTGCCTGCCACGACTTAAGGTTCCCGGTTTCGACTGTGGTTAACATGTTCTTTAAAGTGGACATAACTCGCTCTACTTGCCCGTTAGCACGACTAGAACCTGTGGCTATTAAATGTAAACTAATGTTGTGAGTTGTACAAAAGTCCCTAAACTCTTTCCCAGCAAAACATCTACCCTGATCCGCTATTACACGCGTAGGTGCACCAAAGAGAGACACACTCGATTGCAAAGCTTTAATAGCATTTTTAGCGTCAATATTCATAGTATGATGCAAAAGTACGAACTTTGTAAAAGCATCGATAGAAACAAACACATACTCTTTGTTATCTCTCTTGCCACTTAGTTTTCCCGTGGCATCCATATGAATGGTGTGCCACGGGGTCGTAACTTTTGGAATTGGATGGAGCTCGACTTGAACCTTGCCCGAATGAGGCTTTGAGACCTTACATGTGATGCAATTATCAACGAATTTTCTTACGTATTTATTCATATTAGGGAACCAGTAATGACAAAAAGTCTTTTCTAAAGTTTTCTCCCAACCTAAGTGCATTACACTCTCGTGAACGTGATTAATAACAGCCCATTGAAAAGCCCTTGGCACCACTGGTAACCACACACTCCGTTTATTACGTTCTATTTTTCGATGTAACACGCCTCTCCTCATTTCATAAGTCTTAACCGCCTCATCTGTAAGTTCATTAGACCCGAGTTTCACAATAATGGAATTAACCTCCTCATCTTTTCTTTGCTCTGCTTGTAACCATTCATCTGATATTTCTGCTAAATAAACTCTTTTCTGCTCTATTTTATTACTGACTAACTTGGTGATTGCTGGTAGAGGGTTTCGCGATAAGAAGTCTACATGTCCCATATTTTTGCCCTGACGATATTCAACATCAAATTCAAAAGATTGAAGGAAACACCACCATCTATGGACACGAGGGGTAAGGTCTACTTTAGACTTAGACGCCTTGACTGCATTGCAATCAGTCACTACTGTGAACTTTCGTCCTTGTAAGTAATGGCGAAAATGTTTTATGCTATTCACCACTGCTAGCGTCTCTAACTCATATGAATGATACCTTGACTCAGCGCTAGAGGTTCGGCGACTATAATATTCAATAACGTGTAATTTTCCGTTAATCTTTTGCATTAATATGGCACCATAGCCTTCAGCGCTGGCGTCCGTATGCAACTCTATCGGCTGGTTTGGGTCGAAAATAGTTAGAACGGGTTTGCTGGTAAGTGTCGCAATAATTTCTTTTCTTATTGTTTCAAAAGCTGGTGTCCACTGTATTTTGCCTTTACCTGAAGTTAATCTATAAAGAGGGGCGGTCTTTTGAGAGAAACATGGTACAAATTGTCTAAAGTACGAAGCTAAGCCTATAAATTGACGTAGTTGAGTAACCGTTTGGGGAGGTGCTAGTTCTGTCAATGCTCTAATTTTTCGCGGATTTGGTCGTATTTCGCCAGCGGCTACGTGGTACCCTAAGAACTCTACTTCAGTTTTGAGAAAAGCACATTTCTTTATGTTAAAAGAGAAACCAGCGTCTGTTAAAGCTTTCAAGACTTGACGCAAGCGATCAATACCCTCATCTACACTACGAGATGGGATAATGACGTCATCTAAATAGACTACAGCAAATGACTCCGTCAAAACTCCTAGAGCTTTATTTATCGCACGTTGGTACACCGATGGAGCATTCCGAAGACCAAAAGGCATTGCCAAATATTCAAATTGCCCATCCGGCGTCACGAAAGCTGTACGCTCCACTGAGTTTTCCTCTACAGGAATTTGATGGTAACCACTAACCATATCAAGAGATGTAAAGTAATTTGCTCCTACCAAACGTTGTATTTGATCAGATATTAAAGGCAATGGATAACGATCGGGAACTGTGTTGCTGTTAAGCTCACGGTAGTCCACGCAAAGACGGTCAGATCCGTCTCTCTTTTTGACCAGCAAGATAGGGCTAGCAAAAGGTGAGCAACTTTCACGAATGACACCAGCATTTAGAAGTTCTTTGATCTTAGAGCGCACTACTTGTCTTTCATCACAGCTAAGCCGGTATGGACGGCGTTGTACAGTGCGGTTGGGATCAATCAATCTTATTTCTAATTTTCCTGTACTAACCCTACTTGTAGGAGTGCCTTCTACAAAAAAATCTTCGTAATTTTCAAGTAAAGAAGTTAATTGTTCTCTATTTTCATTGGGAATATCACTATCAATACCACCAAAGTCATTTACTTTAGAGCCTACATCACAAACAGCGACTATTTTAATTTTATTCAATAACAATGATGTTTCAGAAATTTCAACTGAAAATCCCAATGAAAGTAAGTCCCGTCCTATCATAATGGCAGTAGAAATACAATAGTCAGGTACGACATGAAATAATAACTGTAACGAGTAACCCTGTATCATAACTGTGGACAGTATTTGAAAATTGCATTGTAAACTAGATTGGGCTATGCCTAATAACGTAACCGTATTTTGCTGTCGTTTACCAGGGAATCTACTAGCTAAACTTTCCCGGATCAAAGAGCACTCAGCACCGGAATCAAAACAAAATGAGAACGACTCACCAGATTCGGTAGAGAGTAGATCTGTAGCTGGCTTAATGGTGCAGATATCCACTCGCTTCTCAACTCGGCTGTTCCCGGAGTCAGTTTCCTTCTTTGGACAGCGTGTGGCGATGTGACCAGGTTCGCCACAGAAGAAACAGGTCACTGACGTCGATGGTTTCTTTGAAACATTATCTTTGGCTGGTTGCGATCCACTATTTTCTGAAAACTTAGATTGAGGGTTAGCAGAAGGATCGCGAGACCTTTTAGTCAAGCATTCATTTGCCATATGACCCGATTTTCCACAGCTGTAGCATCTTCTTGATTGGTCGAACTTTGGCTTCTTGGCGTCGGCAGGTGTATTTAATTTGTCCTGCATTGGAGGTCCTCTTTTTCGGTACGTAAAAGCCATCAGTTCTTGTTGTAGTTTAACTCGAGTATCAATCTCCGTCGTAAATGCCAACCGTTGAAGCCGTGGCTCGATTTTAGCTGCATGCGCCATAGTTACAGCGATTGCTATCTTTTCAGTTGAATAGTTGTTCCATTGACTAAGTAAAGTGCTCAGAAATCGGTTTGCATAAGCTGACAAGCATTCTCCTTCCTTAGGACTTTCATTAAAAAGCCTGTATAACATTGCAGCAGGAGTTTCAACACTATCGTAACGAGCTAGAAATAGGTCCTTTAATTGAGGCCAAATTATTCCAGGAAAAGTATTTTGAGCTAGCCATGAAGCTGCCGACCCCTTGAGGGCTTTACTCATTGTAATAATCAGCCTACTGCTAGAAATTTGTTTTTCTTGCAAGCATAAATCGACGGTATTGCACCATGCTCGAGCATCACTATCTCGAGACTCGGGATTAAATTCAGGTAGTGCTAGCCTAAAATCTTCTGAACAAGGTTCTTTAATCGCGCGAATCAATTCTCTCATTTGACTTTGCTGCATTTCAAATAACAATTTCCAACGGTTATTTTCACTAGCACTTGAAAAAGAATCAATATTCTGACCTGTGGACTGTTCTTGCGACGTTCCATCGTATCCCACTTCTGATGACGGATTTTCGAGCGGCTGAGACACCACGTGTCGCTGCTGATCCGTTATCTGTTGGTCCTCCATTATGGGCGTGTAGGTGCAGGTAGTTGAAAAATAATATTCACAAAATATCTCACTTAATTTAACTTTTAATATTTTAACAAAACTTTTACCTAAATAACTAATGATCACAATAATAATTACTGATTAAATAACAGAAGGAAAATAATTAAGTTTACTTTAGAGCCAATGGGTTTGTGCATGTGCCTCGGCTGACGGTCGCGTCAAAAGTGACCGTCACCGCCGCCATGACATTCACAACTCCATTCGGTGTTACCCGCTCTAAATTAAAATTACCAATAAAGAAATAATTCTTACACCACAGAGTAAAAATAATCGATTACAACTTATAAAAAATGTTAAAATAAATCAACTAAATTATCGCGCGCCGTTATATACATCATACCTATAATCCTCAACGGGATAGACAGAACCTGCTGTACCCCTTAGTACACCCAAACGGCAGTCTTATTGCCATCAACCGGGCACAAATCCAGACTCCGTGGCTGCTACTTAGAAATTCCTGATGGCAAAAACCCAATAACACTTTAAGTTTATGATGATAGATGAACGTATGTTTTTGTGTGACTTGTTTTTTTCATTCACGCAAAAGCTACTGAACGGATTTGGATGAATTTTAGCACAAATTTTACAACCTGGATTAACACATAGAATACTTTTCATCTCGGTACTATGATTCTGTGGGACAATTATCAAAGTCCATGCGGGCAAAGCCTCAAGCATAAGCTAGTACATAATAACTAAACCATAAGCACATACACAGTCGTGCACAATGTTCACGTGTAGGTAACCTAAACACTGTAACAATTTTATACGACAGTACTTGTCAAAAACACTCCTAACTAACACACATTATAACCGCAACTACAAAGTTATGAAAACTCTCCGCGTACTACAAAATGGCGCACGTCCTAAACCCCGCACAAAAGCTGCACGATAACAAATTTTAACAAAACTCTACGAGAGCTCTACAAAGAGTTGCTCTACATAGAGCCGCTCTATGTTCTATGTACAGCTCGTTAACGAACAGCGTTAGGGTTCCTGCGGTTGTTATTCAGTCAACAGAAGAGTTTGGTATACAGGCAAAAATATTCACTAAATACATACATACATACATACATGAACGCTAAAAACATAACACTCTTTTTTTGGGGCAGTCGTGTAAAAATACCAGCTTATTGTTGTCCGAACAATAGACCGACAATCTTGAAGGAATACACTGGGCCTAGAAAGCGAACAACAAACTTTGTGGCAGTTGAGGAGACCTATATTAATTTATAGTACCGACTCAAATCCATTTTTGAACTTGGGTCGACCGTCGTTGTCATGACAACAAGGAGACTTCGCCCGCCGGATAAATCTTATCATTTCTTGGCTGCAATAGGGATGTTTACTGACTAAAAAAATATGATTTTAATTAGTCCGTCTATTAGATTATCGAATAATATTGGATTCGTATTTTTTGTTTTATCAAATCAATAAAAATTGACGAAGATAAAATGCGTCAAAGATTTGAGTGGGGGGTTGTGACGTCACTCACCGGTAAAAAATGTCATACTAATGTCGTAGAATATGACGTCACACGAGTTTTCAAAGTACTTTATCGTCTTCATTGTTTGTTTACGTGAAAAAAGAAAAAAATACGTGTCCAATATTTTTTGGAAATCTATCTGACGGACTAATTAGATTTTTTTAGTTAACTACCCTATTGGCGGGCCTTCGAACAGGGTACTTCCTCCGTATATTATGTACATCATGCCTCCTACACCAGCCATCCTTGTCAAATCCATGACAAGATGAAGAACATTTAAGCGTGGATGAAGGAGGTGATCTCCGAAACGAGGCATTCATCCTATTTTTGAAATTATTTCACTCATTGGACAATAGTCTTACAGTAATCGTATGATTCATGGTAATTAGGTATTGTAGAATTAGAATTCTATTAAATTATATTTATTTCCCCCAAATAATGGTCTGTGATTGGCCAAAAGTGGCATTTTACGTACGACGTAAATTGACGCGCGTAGGGTAAAAAGTATAGTAATAATATATCCGGGTCAGTCGCGTATGTTTACAACGAGTATGTATACTCGTTCAGTTGGTTTACTGTTGTGTTCTACTGTGGAATATATCGACTACAATATGTCACGTAAGTAATGTTATTTGATTTAAACACGTAACATCACGCCTGTAATCTATTAAGGATTAAGCAGTGAAGAATTCTTGGGTGGAAGACTAGCACTCGAAATACGGGAATAAATAATAGACGTAGTCACGGTTAGATGCAACGTATAATGACTGTCCAAATCATTGGCAAAGAGTACCGACAAGTACCCACAATACTTCATGTAATACAATATGAATGTACCCGCAATTACCTAGACTGCTACATACATCACACCTCCCTTCTTATTCTTTAAATAGTAACTAAACTAGAATATTACATTAAGTTTTATTCTTCAATACAACTCAACATACATTATACATATTTCTACTAACCAAAATGTAAACCATAACTATACTTATTTTCTATATTAATCTATTTCAAACCGGACAACCGGTCTGCGTACACGTTTGGGGCCCTCCACTGGTGGTGTTACCGTTGGCTCAGCATCACACCTAGGTGGGTCAATGGGTGGAGGTATCGTAGGCACAATATTATCTTGGGCATCATCAATACCTCTGCCCATCATACCTTCCCCTTCTGCAATACGTAGTCGATCTTTAATGAAATCCCTCGAGTCCGATGCGTCTACCTGGCCATCAGCCTGTAACGGCACAGCAGTCTCACTTCGGCCGCCATGTTCTATGTTCCCCTCATCTCCTTGACAAGGAACATCTGACAGACGAGAACGGCGCCTGATTTGGTCAATGTGTCTTTTGAGAAGTCGACCGTCACCGCTATCCACCACATACCTACGAGTACCTTCTATATCTCTTACAGTTCCTTTAACCCATTTGTCTGACGCACCGTACTGTCTTGCCTGTAGTGCTGTGTACTGAATTACGGTAAGCTAACAGGAATGTTTGTAAAGCCGTATCCACGTCAACATTGTCCCTGTACGCTTTTTTTATGGCCCGCTTACAGAGTTTGACTGCGTTTTCAGCCGCACCGTTCGATGCCGGGTGGTAGGCAGGTGAGAAGCTTTGGCGAATGCCATTTTTTTTTAGAAATGAACTAAACTCTTCACTTGTGAACGGAGGCCCTTGATCTGATACTAACTCTTCGGGTAGACCGAATCTAGCAAATGTAGCTCTTAAAACCTTAATGACGCTTAAAGCATTCGTGTTTTTCATTTCAAATATTTCTATCCACTTTGAACTTGAATCAACTAACACAAAAAATTTAGAACCCTGATATGGCCCTAAGAAATCTATATGCAACCGTGTCCACGGCTGCCCGGTATAGGGCCACGGTTGCGGCGGCGCCCGTGGTGGTGCGTCAGCCTCCGCGGCGCACGTCTCACATTGTTTACACATAGCTTCTATGTCCGCATCTACATTAGGCCACCAGACATAACTTCGGGCTAGCCCTTTCATCTTCACGATACCCATGTGACCAGTGTGTAGCTGTCTTAAAATCAGACTTCTTAATTTAGGAGGTATTACCATTCTATACCCCCACATAAGGCACCCGAATTCCGAATATATTTCCCGTCGTCTATTGTAATAGGGTTGTATATCCTCCATAGCTGAACATTCATTCGGCCAGCCAGACTGTACGTATGACATTATTCTGCATAACTCAACATCTTTTTGCGTCGCCTCTTTAACGTCATTATGAGTGATGGGTAAAAATTCTTCTACAAAATGTACATACGTACTGTCTGTCCTATCCGAACGCATATTTGTTTTATTAGGCAGACGTGACAATGCATCCGCACAATTTTTTTTTGATGCGACATATTCTATTGTATAATTATATGCGGACAACAGTACTGCCCACCTCTGTAAACGAGATGCAGCCATAATTGGTATTCCTACCTTATTTCCTAAAATATAAGTTAATGGTTTATGATCGGTTCTCAGCACAAACTTCCGACCGTACAAATATTGGTGATACTTCCTGATTCCGAAAACTATTGACAGTGCTTCCCGATCAATCTGTGAATATGATCGCTCCGCTACACTAAGAGACCGCGAGGCATAGGCTATCGGCCGCTCACCGCTTGGTGTGATATGGGACAGCACGGCGCCGACCCCCACGCTACTCGCGTCAGTAGTCAACACGAGTGGCAGCTCGACCGAGTAGTGTGTTAGCACCCCACTACTAGCTAGCATCGTTTTAACCCTATCAAAAGCATTTTTACATTCTTCACTCCAAACATATTTTACTCCTGATCTCAATAAGTTGTACATTGGGGCTAAAATTGTACTTACGTTTTTTATGAACTTAGCATAATACATAACCATACCTATAAAGGCCCTCAACTCCGATATATTTGACGGTGCCGGCGTGTTTATAATCGCTTTGACCTTATCTGTACAAGTATGTACACCGTCTGCACTGATGACATGCCCCAAGTAAACTACAGATTTAGCAAGGAATGAACACTTGTCTTTCCGCACTCGCAATCCATACTGTTCTAATCGATCAAAAACTTTGCATAAATTAGTCATGTGCTCTGACACCGTGCGCCCTGTTATGATGACGTCATCTAAAAATACTCCTACCTGCGGTAAATCCGCAAACATCTGTTCCAAACGTCTCTGAAATATGGCCGGGCTCGACGCAAGACCATACACTAATCTGTTATAACGAAACAATCCCTTGTGCATGTTAATAACGGTGTATTGGCGTGACTCATCTAGCTCAAATTGGGCATAAGCTTGAGAAAGATCTAGCTTGCTGTAATGTTCCCCACCGTTCAACCGAACTAGTAAGTCTTCAACCCTAGGTAGTGGATAGCGGTCGACTTCTATTACCTTATTCAATGTGAGCTTATAATCGGCGCATATCCTTATGCTGCCGTCCTTTTTAACGACGGGCACGATAGGCGTCGCCCAGTCGGAACGCTCGACCGGAGTGAGAATGCCGTCCCGCACCAGCTGGTCCAGCGCGCGCTCCACCGGCTCGCGCAGCGCATACGCTAGCTGGCGCGCGCGCATGAACACCGGCCGCGCGCCCGGGCGCAAGTGAATGCCAACCTTACCCCCAGTGAAGCGCCGGTATTGATGATGCCCAAGATAATATTGTGTTTGGTTTCGCCGGTGTACATAAATTCACTAACAGCTCGTAGCTGGCTGCCCCCATTACAGTAATTAACGTCGGCACTTGTAGATCACTTGATATTTTATTAACTAAAAAGTACTGTTCCAGACGATCTACATATAACCTCCAATCGTCCTTGTGGATGTCGAACTCAGTAATCCTACCAATCGACATTTTTTTTTTTCTTGCCAGTTACCTCTAGCACAATAGCACACACACAATATCCCATCCTCGTCGCCACTGAAGAATTCTTGGGTGGAAGACTAGCACTCGAAATACGGGAATAAATAATAGACGTAGTCACGGTTAGATGCAACGTATAATGACTGTCCAAATCATTGGCAAAGAGTACCGACAAGTACCCACAATACTTCATGTAATACAATATGAATGTACCCGCAATTACCTAGACTGCTACATACATCACAAGCAGTAGTTAAGTCAATTTTTTTTTTTTTTTTCTAATAAACGTTGCCCCACACTAGGAATTTCTTCTGTATCGTGGGTGCGTTCACAAACATATAAAGTCACATACACAAATACCCGAAACAACTATCTGCAGGTCATACAAATATTTGTTCCGTGCGGGGATCGAACCCGCGACACGCAGCGCAGCAGTCCAATCGCTTAGCCACTGCGCCAACCGTGCCGTCTTTTAATTGTTGACTTATGTCTAAAGTTCGTATAACAGAAAGGCCTGCGACTACGAAAACCCTATATACTCGTATAGAGGGTAAACCCGAGACTTTATGCGTAGCCGGTTTTTTTTTTCTTAAAACTATGCCCCCCCCACACTAGGAATTTCTCCTGTATCGTGGGTACACAAATACCCTGACCCGAACAACTATAATTATATTTGTAGGCCATGCAAATATTTGTTCAATGCGGGGATCGAAACCGCGACATGTAGCGCAGCAGTCAAGTGCTTGGGCCACTACGCCAACCGTGCCGTCAGTTGTACTTTCGACCCATAGAATATCTAGCCATCAGTCAATAACCAATTTGATGTTTTAGTTTCTTACACATCATCATCATTGTCTTACCTACTACCCGACATACCGAGTTTCCTCCGTGCCTCGGAAAGCACGTCAAGCTGTTGGTCCCGGCTGGCATATATATATAGATCTTTGGCAGTCGTTACAGGTAGTCAGTAAACCTGAAAGTCTGACAACCAGTCTTACCAAAGGGTATCGTATTACCCAGCATTAACTGGGTTGTGGAGGTCAGATAGGCAGTCGCTTCATGTAAAATACTGGTATTCAGCTGCATCTGGTTAGACTGGAAGCCGACCCTAACATAGTTGGGAAAAGGCTAGGCAGATGATGATGTAATAGTAAAATAATAAAAATTAATTAATTATTGCCGAAATTGTCAATGTGTTAAAATTTAATAATGAAACACACGCTATTTTTCCTTGACGTGATTTATATGTTTATTGTAACCATGAGGAAGGAATTCCTCAAAAGATATTGTTAAATTATTTACAGTGATAACGATAAATAATTTAACAAATGATTTAAAAACCTAAAAATATGTTGATAGTTTTGTCGTCCCTTTCTGGCACGTGAAAGTGGACTTAACATTTTTGTTTAATTTTTTTTTTTATTATTATTATATTATTTTATTTTTATTATTTTATTTTACACTAGGAATTTCTCCTGTATCGTGGGTGCGTTTACAAACATTTAAACTCACATACACAAACACACCCAGACCCGAAACAACTATCTGTAGACCATACAAATATTTGCTCCGTGCGGGGATCGAACCCGCGAGCAGAGCGCAGCAGTCCAATCGCTTAGCCACTGCGCCAACCGTGCCGTCAATTTATCTTCTAGAAACCCGAGATTCTATTGCTTAAAATTTGTTTGTTCTTTGTAAATAATATTTCTAATCTACTTAGTGTGCACTATTTGAATTTAGGTGCACTTTTGCGGGTATCATCTCATGCACTATAATTATTCATTTTTCTCGTGAATAATAAGTACTTATATTTTAGGCCAAAGTATCTACAACATGCACAGGTTCCAGCTAATGTATGTATTATCTTAAAAAAATAGACTAATAATTAGAATAAAGTAGAGCTGAGAGTTTTGGCACGAGGAAATAATGATATGCATTTTGTAGAAGAGGAAAATGTTGATTAAATTATGTGGAAGTCTTTTAGAGAGATGCTCGTTTTATGCGCGTATTTATACTGGTACTAACATAAGCTGGTTTGAGCATAATCAGCCTATAATTTTCCCACTGCTGGGACTCAAGCCTGCTCTCTTTAAGAGGGAATGGGCTATTATCCACCACGCGTACCCAATGCGTGTTGGTAGATGTAACGTTTTCGATTTTTTTGGTTCTAAGACATGCCGGTTTCTTGATTGATTAAACACAAAATGTTGCACAGGATCTGCTGACGTATTTCATTACCTACTTTGATGAAAATAGATAAAATACCCATTTGATTCCTATTTGTAGTATACCTGTATGTATTTGTATAACAAAAACTACCTCCCGTGTGTTTTGACAGGCATCCACACAATTATATTTGATGGATGGAGAGCAGTAGGACAGCAGCATTAACTTTCCGTATTAATTCCCAGAGGGCCGCATAGCTTAGAGCACTCTATCCTCCTACCTCTCGTCCTCTTTGACACGGTCGACCCGTGTCGACTCTGACTGCCATATTACAAAAGTTATTTGGTACCTGGTTTAACTTAGACTTGGTTTATCTTGCATGCTATCACTTTCTTTTGAATACTATTGAAGTGAGACGTCATGCGAGATAAACCAAGTCTAAGTTAAACCAGGTACCAATTACCTTTTGTAATAAGGCGGTGAAAGTTTAAAGGCGGTGCCTCTTACATTTTTGGGGCACTTATCCACCTTAAATAATTTTAAATAAGCCGCTAGTTTTCATACAGGCTGTTCTAGAACCCACTCGAAGTCAGGTGTCAGCCTGGGTTACGGTGCGACCCACTCAAAGAGCCAACAGTGGGAACATTAATGTAGAAGCACTAGTTACTAGATAGCCCTAATTAAAGTTCGAACTCAGAGATATTTAATGATTACTTCAGCTGTCACTTACTGCCGTACTCAGAGATATTTAATGTTTACTTAAGCCGTCACTTAGTAAAGGTTTGACATACAGAACCTTCAATAAAGTGGCAAAATATTTACTAAGTGATGGCTTAAGTAATCATTAAATATCTCTGAGTACGGCCGTTAGTAAAGGTTTGAGATAAAAAACCTTCACAAAAGTGTCAAAATCTTTACAAAGTGAAGTTATAAAGTAATCGTTGGGATAACTTCTAACATCTCATACAAATTACATTGTGGTAACCTCCACGTAAATCCTTTGAGCTCAACCTCTATTCTCGGAGCTGTGGCTGCGACCACACAATGACATAATGTAGGTGTGTCGTGCAGTCGCACCTGCGATCGATCGCACCTGCGTTGCCATGGCAACGCCCCCTGACGCCTCGGGCCATAGTGAACGCGGAAAGCGGGAGAGAGAAAAGGATTTGTTTGCATCTGGGATTACCGAACACTCCTAAATGATCAGTCGAACTCATAATAATATATCTAAATCACACCTTACATCCTTGGTTTCGACCCGCGTATACCGTTGCTTAGGCTCTCTTAAATGAGAAGAAACAAAAAGAACCAAAATAATAATAATATAACAACCCTCCGACAGTATTTCTTTACCAAAGCCGAATCATCTAAACTTCATAGGCAGATAGCAAACAACGATGAACACTTTACCCCTCTTAATTTAAAAGACAAAGCCGAACAAAATAACGAAAAAATAACCGACAACAAAACCAAATTATTTGAATGGAGCCAGAAGGCTTTGCACGGAAGACATTACCAAGATTTAAGCCAAATTAATGTCCACAAAGAAGCCTCGAACGCATGGCTTAAATGAGGTGAGCTCTTCCCAGAGACTGAAGGCTTCATGCTAGCGATACAGGACCAAGTTATCGAGACTAAAAACTATAGAAAATATGTCATAAAAAACCTAAGCACTGACACTTGTAGAAAATGCAATAGTTCACCAGAAACCATCCAGCTTATTACCGGAGCGTGTAAATCAATAGCCCAGACAGACTACAAGCATATACACGACCAAGTTGCAAAAGTCATACACCAGAAACTAGCCCACCAATACTAACTTATAGACTCCATAGAAGAAAAAGAAAAAATATTTATTACATAGTGCCTTAAGCTTACTACAAATACAATCCCGAAATTTCGCTAGAAAACACTTCGACTAAATTATATTTTGATAGAGGTATCTTTACAGACCGAACTATCCATTTTAATAGACCGGACATAACATTAATAAACAAAACAAACAAAACTGGATATCTCATTGACATAGCTATACCAAATACACACAATTTACAAAGTACAATAGCAGGAAAACTATCTAAGTATACCGAACTAAAAGATGAAATAACCCGACTTTGGCATCTTGAAAAAGTCACGATAATTCCCATAGTGTTGTCCACAACAGGAGTAATTCCAAAACAACTTCACCAGTCTTTTACTTCTGTGAACCTGCCTTCTACAACCTACTACCTCCTGCAGAAAGCAGTGATATTAAATACGCGCAGACTGGTGAGGAAGTTCCTACAATGTGAATCAGACAACCCACACCAACAACATTTTCAATCAAACATACCCCCCTTCAGCTTTCATTCAACCTACAGCACAAAACCGTGTTGTATCTATTTCTACTTCTTTAACTCTTAACCCAGCTGATAACCATATGGCTTAGGCCCGTGCAATCAGTACTTTCCGGCTTCCAGGATAGCCGAGCAAAATAAATCCATAAGAATACATACACATACATGCATAAACTCACGCCCTTTTCCCATGGGGGTAGGCAGAAACCAAAGAACGCCACTTGCTACGATCCTTACATACTCCTTTTGCCTCGTCCACATTCATACATCTGGTCATACACGCACGCCGGTTACGAGTACTACGCACCTGTCCTTTCAGAAGACGGCACCAATAAGAACAGTGTATGTCTTTCTAGGGCGTCCCCTCCCGGCATTACCAATTTACCACTCACATCTAGAATAATAATAATAATTTATTTAATTTTAGACAGCAATTAACCATTATGGTTAATAACAATTGGAACTTATAAACTATGTTAGTAGGCACAAGAAACATATATAAACACCACCAAATAAAAAAAAATATATATAATCATCACCATATTTTCAGCCGAATGACGTCCACTGCTGGACATAGGCCTCCCCTAAGTGTCGCCACATTGACCGGTCCCGTGCGTCTCACATCTAGCGGATCACCGCAAACTTCACCAGGCTATCGGTCCACCTCCAGTCGAACTAGTGCAGACCAATTTTTTTTTTTTATAATAATAATTCTTTATTCAGAAACACAGAAGGTAAATACAATAAAAATCTAAAACTAAAAATGTAGGTCTAATAATGTTAGATGCCTGTACTAGGATTATCCTGTATCACAGGCTGCAGGAGCTCTAACAATATGCTATGTAGGACATTCGTTTTCTTGTTTAATCTTTAACATTACTTAACGACACAATTATTTTAATTTACTTAAACTGTATTAACTTAAAACTAAACACATAATTATTACACGAAAATATTTGCGTCAGCAGAATTATAAACTAGGTTGCAAAACACATTCGAGGCACTCTTGTTTGTATTGGATATTTGTACCTAGTAACTAAATGTGCTTAGACAATAAAAAAACGATAATAAGAATAATTAATGATTGCGGACAGGCTGCGGACACCGGACACGTCAGCAAGCAATCCCAAACGGAACTGCTGACCATTAATTAACTGGTTTCGATTTCCAAGTGTTATTCAGCTTTGTCATCAGCTATTTCTCAACGGCAACCACGGAATCTGTATTTGTGCCGTGACAGCAATACATTATCACATCTCGTATGGCTTCGAACCAGAATGCACCTAACCCTTTTTTTTTTTTTGGGGGGTGGGAAATCATCAAATAACCCCTCCCGCTCTTGGGCAGAGCGAAAGGGAGTGTCAGACTTCTACTGACCAAAAACCACCCATGTTCCTTCTTCGCCCTTCATGTCGAGGCCTCGGTATCCCTTGCGGACAACCCGCAGCCTCGACAGGCGTCGATGCACCTAACCCTACCGCATCATTGGATGGTGATCAATATCCTGGTATTATAATCCTTATTCAATGGAAGCTAAGCTTAAGCTTACATTTGTGTAATGTGTGATTCCCAATTGTGCCAATAGAGGGCGTTGTTACTCAGCGTCAGATCAGTAACTTGGAAAAATGATCAAATCATTTTAATTGAATATTGTCAAGCATTATAAAGATTGTTAATTGTAACAATAACAACCTTATTTCAAAAATATAAGCTTATAAAAAATTAAGCTTCACCCATGTTCCTGCTGAGAATTCGGTACGGCGCGGTAGTCATGTTTGGCGTGTAACGTAACCATAGCGCGATTCAGAAACGTGACGTCATCTAACAACGCCATCTAGCGGGCTAGAGATGAACTTTTCACTGGAAAGACAAAATTACGTGTATTGTCTCGCTTGATGAATACGAAACAGAGAAATATAACAGTAAAAATAGAAAACTATAAGTTTAATAGGCAGGTAACCCTAGAACCATAACATTGGGTCGTGGATGTTCCCACGTGTTTGTTTTTGTAATTTGTTTTAGCGAGATATTGACTTGGAATTCTGTGTTTGATAATAAAAGTAGTACCTTCTATATTCCGCTGCGGCTGTCAGTAACCCGTGACGCTTTGCGGAGTGCGTACGTTCATTAGTTCTCGAATAATTACCAATTTGGGTCGCCCGTGACCCGTGTTGTGATAAAAGAAACATTATAGTATCTGATATTCATTGAATTTTACTTCAGTTCTCGAGTATTGTTGTATGACATCAACGTAAGGCACAAGATACAAGAAGTATTGAAATAACCAACATTTAGGAGGAACATGATGTTGCTGTATACAGTTCTCCGGATGACGAAGAAATTTCGTTATGGTAGTTATGGTCAAGGTGAACCTCGACAATAAATTAACAAAAAAACATTCTTCATTCATCTAACACTTAGTAATACACATAAAGCGCAGGCGTAGCGTCCTTCGATTCCTTGGGAGTAATAATGCTTCATGTTTTGGGTTACATAAACTCACGCTCTTTTTCCATTAGGGTAGGCAGAAACCACAGAACGCCACTTACTACGATCCTTACACAGGGACTCCTTTTGCTTCGTTCACATTTAAACATCTGGTTTTGTTTGGGGGTAGTAGAAGCCACCAGAATACCACTGTGCCCGACCTGGGTAATTGGAAATCGAACTCAGGATCTGGGGGTCTAAAATGGCCAAGTTAGCAGATCATAATAAGAATTGCGTTAGAAAGCGTAATAAAATAAATAATAATAATCTGCGTCTGTGACCATTTTACGAATTTACTTACTATTATGAAAGGTCTATATTTTACGCTTTCTAACGCAATATGATCTGCCAAAGCGGCCATTTTAGACCGCCTGACCAACGATGCAGTCAGTTCCCTTGTATTTTTGGGTGGTATGAGGAACAGTTAAAGTTCCACATCCCCATAGAAAAGGGAGGATCCTCCGATGGGTGTTGTGTCCGGTGGGCTAACTGCCCGACATAATGTAAGTCGGGATTTTCTATATAGGCTAATGTCGCGTATAAAGTTGATAGCGCGATGTAGGTTTTGCCAAATTAGTTCGCATGTGTTGCGATAGATGTCGCTGTCGCCAAATATGAATTTAATGTCAATAACACCGCAGTTTATCATTTCATATCATCAACCATATCGTCAAACAGATAGGAACGTATCACATGAAACAGATAATTAAGTTCCACACTCTCCTTGCACCCTTCTGCTGGACATTTTTTTATTATATTAAAGCACTTCACCTTGCGTAGTGGACAGGGTCGCTCCTAATGCAGTTAGGTGGCGTTTTAAAAGCGTATTTTACCGTACGTGTGAAAGCTAGTCTAGTGTGAGTTTCATACGGCAATATTTAGTACTCATATTAAGCATTTGGATGGAAAAGAGGAATGATATAGAATATTTAAAGCATTCTTAAATTCATTATAGTAGGTAATGAAAATGAGAAAGTTAGTCTTTTTGAATGTCTGTAACCTCTATAAACCTAAACATTATCATGATGATCTGAGTATACTTTGTATGCTAGTTGAACGTTACCATGGGATAAGTTCCACTGGCGAAAGCTTGTATCATAAATGGCACAACCAGACAACCGAAGCTTCGTGCCTTTGAAGCTTTTAAGATCTTGTAATTTTGCATAGGTATACATGGTCAGGTGTAGGCTAAAAAGGAATAAGTATTCCTGAAGAAAATAACAATAACAATCTTATGATAAATAATAGATGGCGCCATGTGTTTTCTGAATCATGATTGAATTATCCTACTTTTTTGCAAAAGTTTTTGATGAATGGATGTTTGTTACTCTTTCACTGAAAAACTACTGTACGAATTTGGATCAAATTTAGCACACAGATAGTTTATACCCTGGAATACACACTACATGGAATAACTTTTAATCCCGGTAGTATGATTCCCTGGATCAGTTTTCAATTTCCACGCGGGCGAAGCCGTGGGCATAAGTTAATATTATTATAGGAACTTTAGTAGTATTTTATTTTTTTCTCTACATTTTATTTTTTTAAGTTGAATAAGACACGTTCAATCGTACATTCATGCATTGATCATTGCGATTTCAAAATAAATATACTTCATTGGTAACTCAGGGGGATCGGCGTCAGTAGAAGTCTGACACTCCCTTTCGCTCTGCCCAAAAAAAAAGGGGTTTCGGTGTTGAGGGCTGAAATACAGGCTTTGCCTAGTTCAAAATACTTTTGTACACTAAAAGTACACTTTTAGTTTAGATTAAGCACTGTAATGTACCTACTTATTGTGAATAAACATTATTATAAATTATTGTATAATAATTTCACGCGCACGAAGGTCGCAGCTCAGCGAGTAATGTGACGAACGATAATGACCAGTAGGTTTGTGGGTTCTTACACACTAATTGGAGTCCACTTCGGTGGCACGACATTCTATGATCAGGAGGGCTCGATAAATCTGTGGTTAGGGGCGGTATGGCTATTATCGGTTTATTTGTATAATTTGAATAGCAAGATTTCAGATATTTTTTAATGGCTACCTATATGTTTAAATGGGCCTGCTCTTAACTTTAATCTAGCTCGATGGAAAGCGATGAATGAGGTCTACAAATGAAGTAACATGTCCAAAAGATGTCTGTTCGGTCTTGCTATTTAGGTACAATAGTAGAACAATGAGGTTACCGGCGTAAAATCTTCTTCTGCTAAATCAAACTATAACCACACCTCGGACACTCCATACAACGTTCGCAAAATAATTGCCTATTACTACTACGTAATCAAATAACGTGTGTGCACACTGTGCACGTGCAAATGTGTGCGTAAACTCTAGTAGGGTAAAAAATGGCGCGGAAAGTGCAACGGTTTGCGTCGCGAAAACCAAATGAGTTCATACGGCCCATTCACGACTTCGGTCTTAGCGGCGCTCGCCGCTAAGACCGAAGTAGTTTAAGAAGACCGCGGCAGGCGGAGCGGCGGCGGCAAGCGGTGCGTTTTACACGCCACGGGCACGTACCCTCAGTAGCGGCTAGCGGCAGCGGCCGAGGTGGACGTATTTAGGTAGTCGGAACGTGCTCAAAATTATGGCGTTATCAAAATTATCCCTTCTGTGTTTAGAAAGCAGTATATTTTTAAAACAAGATATTCTTAATATGAGAGAAGGAGTGCACGAACTGAATAAAGATCGATATTTAAATGGCGAATTTCGTGACCTATACGAAGATTACAGAAAATGTCCCGATAAGTTTTATGAGTACACAAGAATGAGTGTGGAAACATTTGATTATATTCTGCAGCACATAGACGTATATTTAAAACAGCACATCAGATCCAAAAGGGTTGTCACCAATCCAGAAAAATTGTTTCTCACTTTGAGGTAAGTGTAAATAAAATACAGATAATTATAATATAATCACGCAAATATTAATTATTTATTTTTCTTATACCTAATAATCACAGATTGTGTTTTATTTTGTATTTCAAAACCTTAATACCTATATATTTATTTAGAATAATCAGTCTAATCCATATAGGGGGTCGATTTAAAATTTCGGTTATAAACGCCTCGGTATCCATTACCTCCACAAAATCGTGTAAAATTTTATATTTATACGTTCGCCACCGAGTCCGTCACACCTACACCACTATCCGCGCCGCTCTGTTTCGTGGCGTCGCACTCATTCGCTTGTACTTTTGATCTCGCCGCTCCCCGCACCGCGCGCCGCTGCAGCGATTCGCTCCGACAAAACCGCGCGCGTTTTCGCTATGAGCGGCGACTCGTGGCGTGCTTCAAACATTTTCATACTTTTGTTCTTACCGCTCGCCGCCCCGCGCTTAGCCGCCGCTCACCGCGGCTAGGTCGTGAATGATCTCTTACGATTGCGAGCGCCCTTGCTCAAGAGTCGGCGACGAATACCTCGAAGTGCGGGGTGAGGTGCGGTATTTAATATGAGTGCGGGGAAGGGAGTGTCCCTTCTGTACGTAGTACAGAATGGACCTTCTGTACGTAGTACAGAATGGACACTCTGTATTCTGTGCTATAACTTAATAGCATCTGAGTCGGTCTAAAATGGCCACTATAGCAGATCATAAATTATGAATTGCGGTAAAAAGCGTAACCTTTCATAATAGTAACTGCATCTGTGACCAATTAGGAAAAAAGATCATAATAGGAAAATATGCAATATGAATTGCGTCAAAATTCGTAAAATGGTCCCCATTCCTAATAATTTTATACCTATATTTTGTATACTATACTAGCTGACGTCACGCGGTTTCACCGGCGTAGTTCCCGTTCCCGTCGGAATACAGGGATAAAAAGTAGCCTATGTCACCCGGGGATAGTGTAGCTTCCCAACGGTGCAAGAATTTTTGAAATCGGACCAGTAGTTTCGGAGCCTATTCGTTACAAACAAACAAATCTTTCCTCTTTATAATATTAGTGTAGACTTGTCAAGATTGCTAAAAAATATTCGGTAATTAACTCCTTCCATTTCGGGGTTTTACGAGAAATGGAAGGAGTTCTTTACCCAGGAGTTAGACAGCAGCTAGGAAAAATTACAACAGGTGAAGAGTAGATCTTTGTAAGATGTGATCAAATGAACATCTTTGTATAATAATGGGCATAGAGCTCTTGGTTTGTTGCTACAATGCATCTTTTTAAACTTCAAGTTTCCTACCAATAATAATCCTAAACACTTTTTCACAAGCCACAAACACACACAAACTATAGTAATAAAGAATACTCACCGCCTGCCAACTCGAACGAATTTGGCGCACTATTGATTTTCCCAAGTTCTCTCATACGTGTCGGTGGAGGTATAAGACGAGCCCCGTGTGAAGACACACCTGGCTGGGAGGAGGGGAGGGGGGGATATTCATTATATTTACTACACGGAGATCTGTTGTAGTTGTGGGGTGAAAAAACTTGGCAGGAAGGAAAGTAATGTAATTGTGTATGGTTCTACGTCCGTGATTAATAACGTTCATAAACTCACGCCTTTTTACGACGAGGGTAGGCAGAAAAAAGCGAACGCCACCTACTACGTTTCTTTCAGACTATAAGAATCGTGATAACCGTTTTTTTTCTTTTTTGGCGGGTGGAAAATCATCAAATAACCCCTCCCGCTCTTGGGCAGAGCGCAAGGGAGTGTCAGACTTCTACTGAGTAAAAACCACCCATTTTCCTTCTTAGCCCTTCATGTCGAGGCCGCTCTTGTGAACAACCCGCAGCCCCGACGGGAATCGTGGTAACCTGGCGTTTTGATATTTCTGCCTACCCGCGTCGTATAACAGCGTGAGTTATACACTCTGGTTGCGAGTACGCCTGACCTCTCTGAAGTATATTGAATCACTATTATCAATGTGATATTTATGCAGTAGGTAGTTTTCTCAAACGATTTAGCTATTTAGAGTGGAACATTTCAGAAAGAGAACACGGAAAATAATGTCAAATAACATTGTTCTATACACGGGAAATAACTAACGCCCACAAAACCTACATACAATTTATTAAAACAAATAATATTATTTCATACTCATGTTCCCTATATAATTAAATATTTCAACCGTAGCCCCGTGTGAACTAACACCTGTATCAAGGGAATGTTTATGAAACCCACCCCGCTGGCACGGGGATTTTCTTTATAGGAAGAAAACTTCATATTATTATGATAAACAGCGTTAATATTCGACAAGCACCATGTTTTGATTCAGAAAATAAAGAATGTATGTATGTTTATTTTATATCAATACAATTTTCTAATTAAAATTTTCATATTTGTCTTTTCTACACACTGTGTCTACATGTCTAATCCAACTCTCCTCTCGCAGGTCTGCTGGAAGAAATTTCTTATGAAATAAGCAGTAATTTTGTGCTCTTCTATTTTTTATGTTTTTTGTATTTTGTGTGTACATAAATAAATAAAAGGTAAAGCTCTTTGACCTGAGCGCACGGATGAGTGAATAAGCCTTTTGTAACCCTTTTGCTAGAGTTGGTTTGAAAGGTCGGTAAATTCTAAAGAAAAGGGTCTCAAAATGTATCTGTTTATACAAAAAGTACCTACCTAGGTACCTATCGAGGCAGAGGGAATTAGTTGTAAGATTCTGCTTCCTCAATTGAAAAGCGAGGGACCTTCGACCGTACGGGGATTGTGTCTGGTGAGCTAATATCCGGGTGTAGTTGGGCTTAACCACTTGCACCTTTCAGGACTTACTAGAAGCAAATGATAGAGCTGTGCAGGTGGCTACGTACTGGTCTAATACGATTTGAGCTCATCGACACGTACAGAAGGAGAAGTTGGTGTTATTCTGTGGTTGGTGTCCTTGCTTGCGTGCTTCAGGATTTTTCATAAACTCATTCAATTAAAGACTAAATATCTATGTAGCGTTGTAGACATACCGCATATACAGGGTCAAAATCAACCCATCACACAGCCGTCAACCAAGCATTCTGTACATCAAACTAAGTACCCCTATAAAAAAAATTTGAGGGAATCGACTTTTTTTTGAGTCAAAAATCAAATTGTACGGTAAAACTCAATGAAGCACTGTTAAAACATTGTGCTAGTGGATGCTTTGAATAGTAAACGGATCATGGAGGTAAATTAAGTAAAGTTATAACCTGAAAAACTGGTTTTTAAAAAACAGCTGTGAATAATTTGGAACTTTGACCTCCAATATCTCCGTATCTAGGAGGTTCCCAGGTATGGTCTAAAACAAAAAAAAATATCGCAGTGGTCCCCACCACCGCGATCATTTAGAACAAGTGCCCTTCGTTTGCGTTATGGGTACTATTACACCCTATATTCAGCTAAAAAAATAGAAATTACAATGTACCACCTACAACAAATTATTACTATAATCTTAAAATCCTTTTGTTCTGTCTATACTTATTTCAAAGACCAAAACCTACCCATCTTTTTTAAAAACCACTAGCTTCTGTCCACGTCTTTATCCGCGTGACAGAAACATTATTTTTCTCTTTATTTGTTTTGGGGTTTTTGTCTGAAAATACCCTATGCACTCGGTTATTACTTTATAGCGCAATATGACTTACCATAATGTGAAACATTTTCTGAAATCGGAGAAGTAGTTTCGGAAATTACTCTTACCTACATCTAAACATAAAACAAACTTTACCTCTATATAAATAGTAAATAGTGTAAATGTAGAAATGTAGGTATATTTATAAAAAATATCTACCTTCACAAACCGCATGTCCGCGCATGTTGCCAATTTGATACTTTTGTATCTACGAGTGAGTACATAACAGAATATGCGCTGACCTCTACGTTGTGGGCGATCGATACGCGCTGTCTGAGCGCTAAATGTACGTAAAATGTAGCGGACACTCAACCAAATGTAGGAAGGGGTAACGTATTGCTGAATTATGCTCATCAGAATATAAATTTGTAGTGTTGATGAGGTTTATGTTTTAACTTTGCTTTGTAGGAACCACGATTATATACACTTGGGAGCAAATAAATCGAGCCACTACCTTTTTTCACGTAAAATGGTAAATATTTTTGGTAATATGGAACGTATCAATTCGAACTATATATCGCCTAAAATTTTAGTTAATAACCTTTACAATGAGGGTAAATTATTGAATAATAACCTTATTGAATGATAAATTATTGGCTCTGCAAGAAAAATGGTAATTTTGATAGAAAATTTAGTAGGGCTAAAACAGTCCATAAAAACAATAAAAAACAAAATTATTGCAAAAAAAATATTCTTAATAACTGGTATTACCCCCCCGTGCCCTGATACATTCTTGTAGCCTATTAGTCATCGATCTGATCAGCGTTACGATGACATATTGTGGTATGTTCTCCCACTCTTCAAGCACAGCGACTTTAAGCTCGGGAATGGATGAAACAGCGGGAACCCTGGCTCGGACTCTCCGTTTTAGCTCGTCCCATAGGTGTTCGATCGGGTTCAAATCGGGACTTCGTGCTGGCCATACCATTTGTTGAATCCCGATCGCAGACAAGTATTCCGTAACGATCTGCGCGGTATGAGGTCTCGCATTGTCATGCATAAACAAGAAATTTTCTCCGACAAAACCAGCATACGGCATTACGTGGTTTTCAAGAATGTCAGTTATGTATCGGTCAGCTGTTAATCCACGTCTACCACTGCCATCGTTGGCGGGGTCGACGAAGACAAGTTCCGTTTTTCCGTCTAGAGAAATTCCTCCCCACACCATACAAGAACCACCACCAAAACTCACAGTTTCTCGAATGCAACATTGGGCAAATCTTTCACCAGGACGTCTATACACTCGGTTTCTCCCGTCATTGCTAAAAAGACAGATTCTTGACTCGTCAGAAAACAAAACTGACCTCCAGTCTTCTAACGTCCAATTAATGTGTTCTCGAGCAAACTCCAAGCGAGATCGGCGATGAGCTACAGTCAATTTTGGGCCAGTTGCTGGTTTGTGTGATGTTAAATTTCGTTCTTTTAGTCTTCGTCTCACTGTCCACCTACTGATTGAGACTCCTCGAACGTCACGTAACGCTTGCTGTAGCTGAACAGCATTAAGTCCACGGTCGCGCAACGAATTGGTTGCAATAAAGCGGTCGTCACGTTCTGTTGTTGCCCGTGGTCGGCCAGTTCCAGGTCGCCGAACAAAAGCACCAGTCTCCAGATACCTGCGGTATACCCGCTGTACCTTTGAACGACTCAAATGAAGTCTGCGTGCCACTTCACGTTGTCCGTGTCCAACCTCAAGTAAAGCTACAACTTGGGCAGCTTCCGTCGGTGTAGTATCCATTTTATCAGGTTATTTTGATTACACAGACACAGATAAAGACAACAATAACAAGTAATATGGGTATGATTAACAAAAACCTCAAATTTAATCTTTTCTTAACAGAGTACAATAAAAATGTCATAAGCAAATTAAATGCGATAATTTTATTCTACCCTTTAAACTTTAATTTAAATAAAAAAAAAATGAAATTTTGACAACTAACTACCCTCTTTGTAAAGGTTATTAAATACCCTTTTAGGCGATATATGTTTCGAATCGATGCGTTCCATAATACCAAAAATAATTACCATAATGCGTGAAAAAGGAAGTGGCTCGATTTATTTGCTCCCAAGTGTATATATTTTTTTTTCTTAAAAACGTTGCCCCTACACTAGAAATTTCTCTTGTGTCGTGGGTGCGTTTACAAACATTTAAACTAACATACACAAACACCCAGACCCGGAACATCTATCTGAAGGCCTTACAAATATTTTTTCCGTGCGGGGATAGAACCCGCGACACGCACCGCAGTAGTCCAATCGCTTAGCCACTGCGCCAACCGTGCCTTCAACTGTTAGAATTAAATAACATCATGCTTGTAATCCCCGAAGACTTAAATAGAGGAGTACCTACCTAATATTATAGTAGCCTACCTTTACCCATATTTCGCCAGTTATCGTAAAGATCCATGTAATAATAGGCGACCTTGTTGCCATCACAGGGCACAAATCCAGACTCCATGGAGCTACTAAGAGAGTCAAGATGGATAAACCTTATACCTTATACTTTGCCCGATCTGGGAATACAACCAAGGACGTTATGCTCAACAGTTGCGCTTGCGACCGCTACACCAACGTGGCAGTCAAATCTCAAGCCAATAAATCTGTTGCAGTAATAAATAGTAGGTTCTATAAACTCACGCCTTTTTCCTATGGGTGTAGGCAGACACTACAGATAGGCACCTGGCAAGTGCTACGATCCGTACATACATTTTTGCATCATCTACGTTCATAAACAATGGTAATACCGTAGTGTAATATATAACGGGCTGGTGTCTGCAACCAAAGCGTGTATTTTACTATTTTACGTTAGATATTAGCGTATTTTGTGTTTATTGTATCCTATGTCACAAAACCACAGAGTTCATCCGACCGCACCCTTTTTTTGCAAGTTGCCCACCATAAGTCGTTTGATCCTCTCGCCGACCCGTGTCGAGACACAAATGACGGTGGCGGCCAATTTACCGCCTACCAAATGTACCCATACTTTATTGATAGCCTGGCTTATGGCTCCCTATAAAGGACATGTCAGTTTAGTTTGTGGTGCGACGAAAGGCAGGAGGTTTAAGAGTATGTCTTTCAATACGTGAACTCATCGGCTTTGGACGAATTTCACAAACGCAATCAGCACAGTCATCATAATCGCTTTCTAGAGCTCACCAAAAACTCGCGGATAACAGGTGGCAAAAGTGGCGGAAAGCAAACGAAACAAAATCAGTCGGGATCTTGTCCTCCAGTCACATTAAATAACAAGAAAATATCAACTATCACTTGAGAACAAAATACTCCTGTACACGGAAAGAAAAATAGTCTTAAAACAAGAATATATTTATTGGTCAAGAATAATACTGTTTCATATATAAGCAGAACTATATTTGGTTGTTTTGAGAATTTTATTGTTTTGAAACCAAAACAATAAAATGCTCAAAACAACCTTTTATTATCTCAAATAAAGAGGAAATATTCTCCGTTGAAGAAACCAAGAAGTCTTTATAGAAGAAGAGCAGATTTCTTGACCTCTGAGACATCTGATTTTCTTGAACAGAATCAAATTTAATTATTTAATGTTAGTTTTTCATTTGTCCGAGTAAGAGAATGCTGTCTTCAATAGAAAATATATTGTGCTTCTAACAATAAATTTATATTTTATTCAGAGAATATGATTTTCTTGCATTGAAGTTCTTTTGTTTTCAGTTAAAAATAATGAAATTCCCATCAAAGAATGCAGCTTTTTAAGGTGAATATTAAAATTCTCAATTAGAAAAACCGGAAGTTTCGTATCAAAACCAGACTAGTTTTGTTGAATAATTTTTGTGGGTTCTCTTAAGAATATCATTTGCTTAGCTCAAGTATTTTATTTATTTAAAGGAAGAAAGAGTGAAATTTGAACTGAGAATTTTAGTGTTTTGAGGTGAATATGTTGATATTCTTAATTGGAATATCCAGATGTTTCATACTAAAACCAGATTTATCTTAGTTGAATAACTTCTGTGTGTTCTCTAAAGAATACAATTTGCTTAGCTCAAGTATTTTATTTATTTAAAGGAAGAAAGAGTGAAATTTGAACTGAGAATTTTAGTGTTTTGAGGTGAATATGTTGATATTCTTAATTGGAATATCCGGATGTTTCATACTAAAACCAGATTTATCTTAGTTGAATAACTTCTGTGTGTTCTCTAAAGAATACAATTTGCTTAGTTCAAGTATTTTATTTATTTAAAGGAAGAAAGAGTGAAATTTGAACTAAGAATTTTAGTGTTTTGAGGTGAATATGTTGATATTCTTAATTGGAATATCCGGATGTTTCATACTAAAACCAGATTTATCTTAGTTGAATAACTTCTGTGTTTTCTCTAAAGAATACAATTTGCTTAGCTCAAGTATTTTATTTATTTAAAGGAAGAAAGAGTGAAATTTGAACTAAGAATTTTAGTGTTTTGAGGTGAATATGTTGATATTCTTAATTGGAATATCCGGATGTTTCATACTAAAACCAGATTTATCTTAGTTGAATAACTTCTGTGTTTTCTCTAAAGAATACAATTTGCTTAGCTCAAGTATTTTATTTATTTAAAGGAAGAAAGAGTGAAATTTGAACTAAGAATTTTAGTGTTTTGAGGTGAATATGTTGATATTCTTAATTGGAATATCCGGATGTTTCATACTAAAACCAGATTTATTCTTGGTAAGTAAATCTGGTTTTAGTATGAAATTACCGGGTATTCAAATTAAGAATATCCAGATCTTTAAAATGAAACAACAAATTACTTTATTATACCTTTTATTCAAATAATAAAAATGACTTATAATAACATCATAAATCTAAATACATATTTTAGAATGATTGGTAATTGTAACCATTGATTAGTTAGGTACTGAAACAATATTTAAAATCGCAAGTTCTACAAAAGGATGCTCCAGGGTAGCCCGCGAAATTGAAATTTTCTTATGTTGAATTGCAAAAAAACGTAAGAAAATTTCAATTTCGCGGGCTACCCTGGAGCATCCACCTTAATACTCAATTACATCTTACAATGATATAAAATGAATGAAACAATTTAATTAGTTTGCTCGCACAACAACCTGTCAATATTACTCACATTATTCAATAAAATAGAATGGTAAGTTAGCTGCGCTCAACCGTAAGTATGAATAATCAATCAACACCCCTTGGGGCCCTCAGTACCAGACATGACGCCATTAAAAAAAAAATATACCTATAAAACCCTAAAACCAAGCTATGATTTTACTCTTTGATTATACAGCACTACTCACAAATATTTATTAATACTCAATTACATCTTACAATGATATAAAATGAATGATATAATTTATTTAGTTTGCTAGCACAACAACCTGTCAACATTACTCATCTTATATCAACATACATTATTTTAGAATGATTGGTAATTGTAACCATTGTAATTACTAAGTTAGGGACTGAAACAATATCAAAACAAGCTATGTTAAGTGAAGAATAACCTAGTGTTTCCAAAACTGTACCTACGAAAACCACTTTTCTTCTTAACTTCCGTTTACAAAACCGGTTAAGAGCGTTTACGCGCTAGATCTAAAAAGTTAGTAAAAAAAAATTTTTATGTTTGTACGTTTATATTAGGTATTATGTTTTCTACTAACTTTTTAGATCTCAGTATCATGAGTATGCATATCAAGTTTCATCAAAATCGGTTTATTCGTTTACAAAAATTCATCAACAGCAACATAGAAATTTTCAATGCATTCTAGTGTTGAAAATTTTGTTCTTTTGTTTAATCTCCCTTTTGGAGGAATTAAGCAACAGAGCAGCTTAATTTGTTCTGAAACTTTTTGATCTGAAACAATAAAAAGGACACTGTTAAATAAATTAACAAACACACTGTACTTATCAATATACTTCCTAAAACGCAGATAAAATTATGTTACTTACCATCATCATGTAACCAAAATGCTGGTATTAATTTGCACAAAGAATAAGCATTGCCATACAACGTGGCAATACTGTCAGTATTTTGGAAACATTGTTTACTGGTAGCGGTATATTATACTACTTTTCGTGAAAAAATAAATACTTACCATCATCAGGCTGTTGTCTTATATTTTCGTATAAACTTGCCAATGTGTCATATCTGGAACTATCAAATTTGATACTAATAATTTTATTGATGAACGGATGCCACTTTGTATAAAAAATTGTAGAATTATCCTTGTGTTTTTGATCAAAATCCAGGTTGATCTGAAACAAGAAGGAAGGTACACCAATGCACAAATGGCTACCACACGAAAAGAAAAATAGTCTTAAAACAACAATAATGTATTTATTGGTCAAGAATAATATATTTTGGAATTTTATTGTTTTGAAACCAAAACAATAAAATGCTCAAAACAACCTTATAATATCTCAAATAAAGAGGAAATATTCTCCGTTGAAGAAACCAACAAATCTTCAACGAAGAAGAGCAGATTAAGATATAACTAAAATTAAATTATAAATAAAATACTGAATCCTGATCTATAGAGGTGAACTAAAGTAAATGTAATAAATAAATAAAAAATAAAATTATTTTTATTCAAAGTCCATTTGGTTAGTACAACACACATAAGCCTCTTCTAAAATGTTTAGGAATGCAGAATACTCACCAACACCTCACCCCTTGGGTCATTTAGAATATTCCATTCTTCTAAAAATTCTGCCACACTTGGTTTGCTGGAGCATTCTCTTAGAGGATAGGTTGAAAGCCAGTACTCAATAACTTGGGCCCAAGGTTCTTAAGAATGCAATTTTATCTTCTTGCTCATCTGAAAAATAAATTTACAGGTGGTTAGGAACTATAATAATATATAGCTATTTAAGTTATAGGTAGGTACTAGCTCCTAATTTTATTATAGATAATAAAATTCTACAGGTAGACAAAATAAAGATGAGTAATTAGACTTAATACCTATTAATAAGATTGAACTTACATGACGCGTTGTGAAATGTTCATTTAATTTTGATTTAATAAGTATTCTGGGGTCTATTAGTGGGCACAGCTCCTTCAGAATTTCTTCGCTTAGATGCCTTAATTGATTAAGTTAAATTTCATTTTCTGTAAAATAAAGATATCCTTACTAAGTACACAAGATCTGCCGCCCCACCGACCGACAATACATTACATACACATACTTAGTAACAAGGTACCTACAATGATGAGAATGTATTTACTTACCTTGAAATCGGTCAATAATTCTTTCTGGAACATCCCATGATCGTAAAAGAACATCTGTGCCCGGCTCTGGATTTTCTGTGTCGTCCATCTAATAATAAAAAGCTATAATAAAAATTCTAGAACAAAAAACTTAACGGTTGGGTACCTGTACCTACCTCAGACCTTACCTTTGTTCTTCAACGCCTACTCACTTTTTTTGATACTTCCTTTATATACTTGAGAAAACACAACACAGCAATTGGAAATGGCCTTACATGTCACCACTCACCAGCTAAACTATACGACTTTTTAACTGCAGGCAGTTGGTCTTCAAATGAGGTTCGCATCGCACACCGCACGACGCAACTCGCAACCGTAGCATGTCGCCATGAGCCAGGGTTACCAACTCCCAAAAATATTTACCCCTAAAGTTACAGTCAAAAACCCCTAAAATTGCCACAATTACTCGAAAATCCCAGCGAGTGCGATGAAAGCATGTATTATGGACAATTGAACTGATTTTGAAATCAGGACTAAGATTTAGACTAGGAGTATAAATTAATATTATGCTTTCAAACTATGAAAGTTCTATGCAATTTTACTGACGGACAGAAAAGACAAAAGTTTAAAAAGAAACGTGTCGACTTCTCTATAGTCGGTCTCAATCAGTTTTAAACCCATGTAATAAAAAAGATGGTTCCTATGTGGACTTGTCCCTACGTATGAAATCTTGAAAGCGCAATATTAGTAATGTCTTTAATTTTGGTCAGTTAAAAGTCATTGGGGTCACTTGCAAAACCAAATAAATGTAGGTAATAAAGTTATGATAAGGCAAGATTGCATAATACTTTGGAAGTATATCACCTACCAGCATTATTTTATTACCATAATAAAGAGTAGAAGCCATTACTCGGTAGAGCTTAATCTAAAATGATGCGCGACTTCAGAGTGGACAAGCTCTACTGCATTATGTCGCTGGCTAAATGGCCAATGTTTATGTGCTTTATGTGGTCTATTTGAGCATCTAAAACAAATCAAATTTCGTGGATGTACTCATGTTTGTTTATCCAGTTTGTAATAATTTATTTTTGTAATAGTCTTAGTGTTTTCCTTCCTTAACTTAACCAAATAGTTTTTATATTATTTAAGTTCATTACAACCAAACGGAACGAATGGCTTTTGTACTCTATTTCATACACTAATTAATCAAACATCGTGCCTATAAAAACAGATTGGTATAAACATATCAAACATACTCCCAAAAATTGGGGAAACAATTTGTGGAATTGCAACACTCGTTACTTTTTGTTGACGACCGTTGTGACGTAGCATAATATTTCAAGAAATACGGATTTGATTTAAGAATAACGAGTCTTATATCAAATTCGTGATTCTTGAATGATGTAATAATATTAATGTTTAATTATTGGTCGCCCAGTGGTCAAAATTCGACCATAATTAATTTTATCAACACCTCTGTAGGTATCTGAAACAGTTAGCTTATTACCAACATTAAAACAGCGCGTGTGTGCATGACAAATGACAATGTTCTTTTACAACCAAAGACTGATATTGATATTGTAACTAGCCTCCCGTTTGAATGACTATGACTCTGGTTGTTTAAATGTTGGCAGATTATAAGGAGGATTCATATCATGGATGTAGATATTAATCTTTTAGGCAACTGTACATAATTAGGTATTAAAACACTCATATATTGTGATACCAATTGCCAACCTACCTACCTACTATTATCAAACCCACATTCGTGTTTTAGGGGGCCGGCGGCGGCGGAGCATGCGTAGTTCATACAAACGTAATATTAAGTCCAAAATTATTTGTAAATACAACAGTTATACAACAGTTGCACATAAATAACTATAAATTATAATTTTGAACATTATTAAGGTTTCTTATATTGTCAAAGACTAGAAATACTTCTATTATCACAGATTTCGTTTTTAGATTTTTTTATGTGAGTAAACTGTACCTAAGTAGGTAGGTTCTATAATTTAAAAAAAAAATTGCATTCTGCACTCCTTCGCTATAAAAACTATAAGCACAGAATATATAAGTAGGTACCTACTACTAAACTATAAGTGTGCGAAATTTCATACTCCTCCATCCACGCAATTTTCGTAAAAAGGGGACCTAAAAACATTTTTTTCTTAAACCAAGCATATAATTTTCATAGTAAAACAAGTTAATATATCTTATTTTAAAACAATTTAGATTCCTAGTTCAACACCATAACTTCTTTCCACAAAACAAAAATGTCTAGTTCGAAATCCTTTGACTATCTTTACTTGAACAATTTAGATTCTTACGTCAATGCAACTATTTACTTACCAAAAAACACACTTTTCTTAAACCAAGCATATATTTTCTTACTAAAACATGTTAGTATATCTTATTTTAAAACAATTTAGATTCTTAGTTCAACAGCATAACTTATTTCGACAAAACAAAAATGTCTTGTTCGAAATCATTTGACTATCTTTACCTGAACAATTTAGATTCTTACGTCAATGCAACTATTTACTTACCCAAAAACAAACTTTTCTTAGACCAAGCATATATTTTCTTACTAAAACACGTTAGTATATCTCATTTTGAAACAATTTAGATTCTTAGTTCAACAGCATAACTTATTTCGACAAAACAAAAATGTCTTGTTCGAAATCATTTGACTATCTTTACCTGAACAATTTAGATTCTTACGTCAATGCAACTATTTACTTACCCAAAAACAAACTTTTCTTAAACCAAGCATATATTTTCTTACTAAAACACGTTAGTATATCTCATTTTGAAACAATTTAGATTCTTAGTTCAACAGCATAACTTATTCCGACAAAACAAAAATGTCTTGTTCGAAATCATTTGACTATCTTTACCTGAACAATTTAGATTCTTACGTCAATGCAACTATTTACTTACCAAAAAACACACTTTTCTTAAACCAAGCATATATTTTCTTACTAAAACACGTTAGTATATCTCATTTTGAAACAATTTAGATTCCTATTTCAACACCATAACTTCTTTCCACAAAACAAAAATGTCTTGTTCGAAATCATTTGACTATCTTTACTTGAA
This sequence comes from Diarsia brunnea, assembly GCA_949774965.1. Lineage (NCBI taxonomy): Eukaryota > Metazoa > Arthropoda > Insecta > Lepidoptera > Noctuidae > Diarsia > Diarsia brunnea. The sequence goes on from OX459006.1 coordinate 728,278, forward strand.
CAATTTAGATTCTTACGTCAATTCAACTATTTACTTACCCAAAAACAATATTTTCTTAAACCAAGCATATATTTTCTTACTAAAACACGTTAGTATATCTTATTTTGAAACAATTTAGATTCTTAGTTCAACAGCATAACTTATTTCGACAAAACAAAAATGTCTTGTTCGAAATCATTTGACTATCTTTACTTGAACAATTTAGATTCTTACGTCAATGCAACTATTTACTTACCCAAAAACAAACTATTCTTAAACCAAACATATAATGTATTATTACAAAATGGAAGTCTAACTTATTTCGAATAATTTTAGATTCTTCTTTCAAATCCGTTATTTTCTCACATTAAATGTATTCTTCTTAGAACAAAAAATATTTTTCTTCATCGAAAACGTGTCTGCTTTCTGATTATGAGAATCGTCAATTACTTACAGGAAGAAAATGAGATTTTGTTTTAATGATGTTTTGTTTTTAGTTTAAGTAAATGGTACAACTTTTGGTTCAAAATATTAAAGGCTCTTGAACTTAGAATATGTTGTTTTATATTGAAACACATAAAACTCTTAGTTCAAAAAAGTAAATTATTGTTTAGACAAGACTCAAAACTTCTTAAAAAGAAAATAATTGTTTTGGTTCTAGTAAATATAATGAGAATAATATTGTTTTTCATGGAGAATATCATTTCGATTGGACCAAGACATTATTTTTAGTTCAAGTAAATTTTTATTTGACATTAAACAATATTCCTGAGAATAAAAATATTCTTGGAAGAAAACTTTTTCCGCGAGCATTTTTTTCCGTGTAGGTACAAGGCAATACTGAAGCCCGTCTGGACGTATGGGACCCAATTATGGGACACCGCATCTAACTCGAACATTGAAATCCTACTAAAGGTTTCAAAATAAATCACTGCCGATGATAACCAACTTTGTATCCCAACGAACTGTTACATCGTGAACTTTGAATACCCACTGTAAAGCAGGAAATCGTACGCCATACCAAGTCCTATCAAGAACTCATCAAAAAACATCCAAATGGAATCAGGTGAACCCAGTGCTTCCCGTGAGATGTTAGATAAATATACCTTGTTTTCCTACCACTCCTTGGATCCCAGCTGTATTGACATGTCGGTCTAATTTAGCGCTCCAGTACCCTGACAAAGCGATCTGTCTCCTGTGACGTCACATCACGACAGAGAGGGTAATTTATTGAAGCCACAGACTCAATGAGAATCGCTTGGAGAATTCGTCAGGTTCTGTGGAAATAGCTCTCGTTTGACTAAACATTCAATTCTTTGGAATTTGAATTTTAATTAAGGGAATTAATTTATCTGAGAACCACTGTAAACCACTGTACTTTACAATAGTTAAAATCTATCCGTGCCGAAATTGATGGCCAGTGCTAACTTAATAATGCAGATAGGTAGGTAAATGAATTAATATAACAATCTTTCATATTTTTAGTGGATACACAATGAACCAAGTATGAGAAGATGTTTTTTTTTATCACACGTATCCATATTAATTTGCCACGATAGCGGCGGTAAGTCCCCTCTTTGAGCAGTGGCAGGAGAGGCGCCACGGCGCCCTCACCTTCCGCCTGACGCAGGTACTCACCGGACACGGTTGTTTCGGGAGGTACCTGCACCGAATCAGGCGGGAGGAAACGCCCGGATGCCACCACTGTGAGGATCGTATGTCCCGCTTAGGCGGAGCCCCGCCGTGTTCTCGTAGCGGCGATCGGCGGCGGCGACCTCTCGCGTCCGGCCCTGGTGCAAGCTAAGAAGGAACATGGGTGGTTTTTAGTCAGTAGAAGTCTGACACTCCCTTTCGCTCTGCCCAAGAGCGGGAGGGTCATTTGATGATTTTCCAGCCACCATAAAAAAAAAAAAAGGTACGCGTAGTAAAGTTAGTAGTAGCGTAGTTTCTTCCGTACTTCTCTATTGCTAATCTCAGCAGTCAGCTACATTCTAGCCATGTCATCTACTACTCAGTCCATCTCTCGTTTCTTTGGTTATCTCCTCCTCTACCCATTCACATTCATACGCAAACCCTTCCTTACATTTTCCCATTCCACCGCATCAAATGCCAATACAATGTCAACCGATTACCACACAACTTTTCCTTCCAATCTAACTCTTCGGCATCAAAATTTATTGAGGTATAAAATATTGAGTCGGTGAGACTAGCCACCTAATTAAAGGATCGCTGCCTCACAATATAAAATAGGGTGATTCATCTCTCCCACCCCCGCCCTCGGTGACAAAGCGATGGACAAATTAATCACCTGTGATAAATGGATGCGACTCATTACTTTGAGGTTACTGATTCGATCTTTGTTCTTTGGTATCTTTAACAATGTTTTACCAGCATATCACATATACAGGGTGTAAATTAACCCTTCACATAGCCGTCAACCAAGCATTATGTACATCAAACTAAGTATCCCTACGCAAAAATTTTTGCTGGGAAACGACTGTTTTTTTTTGGGGTCAAAAATCACATTTTACGGTAAAACTCAATGTAGTACTCTTTAAACATTGTGCTAGTGGATGCTTTGAATAGTAAACGGGTCATGGAAGTAATTTAAGTAAAGTTATAACCTGAAAAACTAGTATTTACAAAAACAGCTGTGAAAAATTTGGAACTTTGACCCTCAATATCTCCATAACTAGGAGGTTCCCAGGTATGGTCTAGAACAAAAAAAATATCGCAGTGGTGGGGAGAACAAGTGCCCTTCGTTTGCTTTAAGGGTACTTTTACACGCGGCGGCGACCTCTCGCGTCCGGCCCTGGTGCAAGCCATGGTCCGGGGCGAGGAGGAATGGGACGCCGTCGCCTCCTTCTGCGAAGCAGTGATGCTAGCGAAGGAGGTGGCGGAACGTGAGAGGGAGAGAACCTCTCGTCCCAGCCGCCGCGGGAGGCGCTCCGGGCGTCGGGGGCCACGTGATGGCTTCCGGCCACCGTAGACGCGGGCCTGTGGACGGTGAGTGATGGGTAAGCTCGCCGTCCGTCCGTCTTATGACGACGACAGGCCGTGTCGACGGCGCGTTCGTGTTCCACGCGCGCCTCAAAGAGATGTCAGCAACATGGAAGGGGCCCGCTAGGGCCGACGCCTGTCGAGGCTGCGGGCTGTCCGCAAGGGAAACCGCGGCCTCGACATGAAGGGCGAAGAAGGAACATGGGTGGTTTTTAGTCAGTAGAAGTCTGACACTCCCTTTCGCTCTGCCCAAGAGCGGGAGGGGTTATTTGATGATTTCCCACCCCCCAAAAAAAAAAAAAAAAGGGTACTTTTACACCCTATATAGCGTGAAATATAAAGGAATAACAGATAGCGTGATGGTTGACAGGGTTTCACCCATCAGAGTGGAAAGCAAAATGGGAAAAAAAAAGATTAAGTCAAGAAGATTATTTTATTTTATTAATTTAAAAAAACTTACAGCTAAAACATTTGAGTAGTCGAATTAATATGCAGAAGAAGGCCAATTACAAGTTTCCACACATAAAAAAGTTATGTTGATATTGGTCATTTAATGTTGGTTCTATGAAGGTGCTAAGTAAAGCATTCAGAAAAGCAACAACACTATTCTATTCCTTATAGAGGAGGAGGTAAAAGAGAAGGTCTGTTCCCTGCACTTAAATCAATTTCAATCTCTTGAGTTTAAATAAAAAATTGCATATTATGGGTACCCTTGATAGAACACTCACATTTCACCATTTTTTTTAAATTAAAATTCCAAGTTACCCTAAACCACACAAAAGCTAATCGAACCACCGAAACCCCACCATGATCCCTCAACCCACTTACCTCGTTCCTCAGCCTCTGAGAGATACATCTAAACCGTGTAAACTACCGTCCTACCCTCAGCCCTCCCGAACACGTACATACTTCGGCCGTTAAGTCTCGCAACTGCGTCCCTCAGAGGATATTGCCACTAACTCTTAATATGGCCGAACTACCCCCGGGGGTGGCGGGGGGCGTTGCAAGGAAAATGAACACTTACAGCCGAAGTGGTGCTGAATTTATTTATATTTTTCCTAAGTTATAGTGATTGGCAGAGGTAGAATTCTTAAAAGATTCAGACATATGGCTGTAACTTTAAGGACTTTCGAAATTTATTCCATGTGACACCAAAAAAATACCCACAGATATAAACCTATTTGTAACAATAAAACAACCACGGTGTCCTCACATCAGTCGTTAGATAACTCAGAAACCTTTAGAAAAACGGCTGTTTCCTCATGGTCATAGTATACATAATTATTCAGTAGACATACATGACCACGTCGTCATACTATCATTTTTGCACCTCCTGTAGTAAAAGAAAATATATATAAAGTCCTTGTGGTCATACTGGTATGACCACGAAGAAAACCTAGATAGATACTAAAACAGCTTGGGCTCTCCCACGACTTCAGAAAACTTATTAACTTGGTTTTAATATAAAGCAACCTCCAAAAACATAAATATCTAAACCACTTATCTTTAGAATAAAGCTTTCACATCAAAATGCATGAAGAACGTTATTTTTAATAAACTCTGCGGGTAATTTTGAATATTACACATAACTTGTGAGTGTAGTCTGCACCCCTTTAATTGAATTACCACCCCTTCTTGTGTGAACAGATGCTGAGGAGTCAACAATCGCGTTAGTAACGGTTAAGGGGATGACACAAGATTGTAAGATGCTGTTATACCATTATGTTTGATCGTTAACATGTTAGGCAATTAGAGGGCTTATTGGAAAATGTAGCAGAGAATAGTATAGCCTAAATTATATTAAGTTTTGCCGCAGTCAATTTATAGGAGGCTGATATTTTCTTTCATACGTTTTCTAAGGTATTTTTTACTTCCGATGATAAATCGTCGATTGCCATCGCTTCAAATGATATAACAAATAACTAGGGCAGACCCTAACTAATTTTTACTAATAGTCCTAACATATTTTTCATAATCCCGATGCTACATGGAACCAGTGCAAGAAGAAAGAAAACTAGACGAAAAAAAAACAAAACGAGTAAATTATCACGTTCGATTAATTGAATTTCCAATTTTATACCACTGCTAAAAAGATTCTTCAACGTTGATAAGATTAGAACGCAGTCAACACATCCGGCTGATAACGGTCACACTTATGGTCTTGAATAAGTTTCCTATCGCTGACTCGGAAACTCGTGGAGACGCGATAAGCGTGGCCTTGTAAGGAGAAGAATAGAAATTGATCAAATCAGAGCTACTGGTGAACTTTTTGTGAGTTCTTTGTCAACTCTTATAGAAAAGACCATTTTTTTCTACTATCTTGCTAGTTTTTAAATTACCATCACAAAGAATTCCTTTAACCTTAAAAAACAACCACTGACAGTATTATGTAGGTAGGCCATACAAACATAAAGAACAGGTTGATGTAGAAACGCTTGGGAGTGGTCTATCTCTTGCAGTGGAGTCTTTTGGCTGATAAGGTGATGATGACTCAATTGTGTATTTGTTCCGTAGTAATAGCTACTTGTTCAAGAACTACAGCTCATTAGTCTGGACTTATACCTAGACGTTACATAATGTCATTTCATGTCATTAGACAGTCAAATCAACTTCAGGTTATGATGTTATTTTCTTAAATCCTATAAAATCTTTATACTAAACGTATGTATTTGTTGCAGCATGGGGCGAGTCCCTGCTGTCGCTGCCGAAGCGCTGGCTCAGCACCCAGGTGTATGGGTCAGACGACGAGGACTTTCAGGTAAGATCAATAGTCTACTGTCACCAATACAGATGCTAGAAGTCAGCAATTGATGATATCGTGAAAATTGAAGCACATTTTAATTGACATGTACTCTGAGGCGACCGCCATGTCAAACCTCGTTCAACAGCAATCGAATCAAGGTTCTAAAAACTTCAACACTAGAATCCCTACAAAATTGCTTCAAGATTCAAACCTGCAATTCAAGATTAAAGATGTTTTGGTAACGCCCGCTAAATAGACGGTAACTATCTAAGACTGACCAACAAAGTAACTTAATATGCAAACCGACATGAAGGAATAAACAGTTTAGTAACAAACGACCTTGTTCTAGAATGTCCAACTGCCGAAGCTGCCAGTCCCGGAGCTAGAGACGACGATGGAGCAGTACCTGGAGTTTGTCTCCGTGGTGGTGAGCCAGCAGGCGCTGGAGCACTCCCGCGGGCTGGTGCGGGGCTTCATGGAGGAGCTCGGCCCGCGCCTGCAGGAGTCGCTCACGGATAGACAGAAGGAGATGGACAACTGGGTAAGATTGGCATATTGAGCCAGCAGGTGGTGTAGCTCGCGCGGTTTGTGGCAAAGTTTCATTGAGGTGTGTAGTTCACCTAATAGGTGATACCGTCGTCTATTAATGGCCTAAGTATATTTACAAAGTGTGGTTTAAGTAATATCTCTTCAACAGCACATCCGAATATTCCGCGAAAGTGAGGATTTATTCAAAGTTAAATCAGTGGTAAAACGTTTATAGTCACCTACCTAAGTTACATTATTACGAATAACATTGCATTGTGTTCAAAATTACAAAGGACTATATGGTACTTTGTTTGTTGGTTTGTTCGTGGTTACATAAGCAAGATACCGGGCGTTATGATTAACAAATTGAAATACGATGTGTCTGCTCATGTAAACACGCATGTGTTTTAAAACTTCCTTTATTCAAAACTCAATATTATATTCAACATATCTAAAACATTTAGAGTGGTGTAGACAAAACGAAACACACGCGAAAGCGCTTATCGGAGTTGTTAAAGATTTCTTCAACAACCAAAAACAAGGTTACATCAACATCATTGTTCGTGCCACTCGGCCGCGTTCAGCCCTTCCAACATGACGCCTTTACAACTTCCTACTTAAAATGAAAATCAAAAGTATAATAATTCTTCTGTGCTTCGTAACTCAAGTGCTTCAAACTAACGGATTGATACAACTCAAGAACTCACTAGCGATCAGTGACAGCCCACTGTTGAAGAAGATCCTAGAGCTGGTGGATGCCGCAATAAATGACGAACATTTACTTCAAGTCACGCTTAAACTGCTGCGAAGCCTCTGTATTTGCATGCGAGAAACTTTAAAAGCAAAAGAAGTTAATTTTAGTGTTGACAACCGTCCTTTAGATCTCAATGAGTCTAGTGACACGGAGGGTAAAGTGTTCGATTTGTATAAAAACATTTATAATAATACATGCTTTAATTTAAAACAAGATTTGACTAATCGTACTTATAAATTTATCGTCGACGAGGAAGACGAGTTTCTGAATCATACTCACTGCGGGAAAGATGAGAAAAATGAAACAATCGATGAAAGAGACGATAGTAATAAGTCTTCGGCTGTGAAACAATCAACAACATCAAGACTGGAACAACTGTTATATAAAGCACTCATACAAACAAAAGGTCTCCATGAATATAGATTAAGAAAGTATAATCTATTTGGTAAAGGAACGCCGCAACTGAAAAGGGCTTTACAAAATATCCTTATAGTCATACTGACTTTGTATCCTAATAAGCAAGAACTATCTTCAAGAAGAAACATTGATGAAAAAGATTTAAATAGCGCACTTTATAAAAAATCGACGATAGATATAGATATTATAAGCACCGAGCATGATCAAATACGTAAAGAAAAGGATCAAGCTATTAAAGCAGAGATTATTTCCAAGTGTAATTTAAAATCCCTCTACATATCTTTAACTGAAAGTGATCGAAACAATCAGATAAAAGTGTTTAAATTAATTCGTAAACGTAATACTATAAAGATATATACAGAAGTAAAAATAATACAAAATAATACTGATTTCACCAATATTTGTTGTAAAAATGGTACTACAGTTCCACAGTGTAATAGAGAAATAATTCATGATTTTATGACACAACCAAAGTTTTTTGATGAAAATTATAAAAATACTGTTACGCGGATTAAAAACCTAGTAAATCAGTATGAACATAAATTAAATGATACCGCACATCATAACATATCTACCACAGGTCAGGATGAAAACAAGGAAGAAAATTTAACCACAGAATCTACAATAAAGCAAAGTGGTAGTACCGTTGATGAAATTAATTCTAAAGAGATTGACATTCAAGTACCAGTGACAAATGCTAAAGAATCTAGCAAACTTGGAGAAGTTACTCAGGCTATTGTATTGCTTAATGATTTCGTGTCAAAACATACAACAAAAACCTATTCGAAAACTCATCAAACTGATAGAACTGACTCTTTTAAACCGTGGACGGATTCCATATTGAAAGAAGAAATACAGCACGATAGCACTACTCCGCACAATTATACCAACGTTGGTACCGCATCGGATGTTAAAGATCAAGAAGAAAAATTTCATCATACATCGATAAGTTCACTGCCGTTTTTTGAATACAGTAAAGATGCAAGCATTGTAAACTACGCACCACGAAATGTAGTGAAAACTACGTCGATGTTTAAAGAATACGAAACTAGTAACATACAAGAAAAAAATCAATCGCTGGGTGCCACTTTGCTAATGTCGCAAGAAAAACACGAAACTGAAGAAGAACTGCGGCATTCATCCACTTTAAGAACTAATACAGTATACATGCTCAACAAACCTTATACAATTGAATCTTCTTCAATAAATAACGACGTTAACACAGATTTGTACACTATTGATGTTCTCCAAAATTTAATAATAGCCAATAATATTAATACAGGGGCATTAGCACTAAACGAAACTGACAAATTGTTGGAAGTAACAACACCACAATTCATTACTGGCAAAACGTCGATACCTGATTCAGAAATAAATCGAAATGATTACGATACATATTTACTTGGACAACATATTATAAAAGTCAGCGATAGTAGCAGTACAACGATTTCATCTACAGAGCAAAGAACAGAAGCAACATTACATTATCCTCCACGTTTGAATTTAGTAAATGTTGCAAATAATACAACAACATTGACAGATGTGTCTACTCTGATTCCGATTTTCAACAATTCTGTTTATTGTGGAGAGCAGACCTTAAATGCAGCCCAAAATATGACTGAATCATCAATTCTTCTAAATTCTACAGATGTCGCGGAAAGTGTAGCTGAAAGCGAACCCATGAATGAAACATTTGCAATAAAAGAAAGTAAGGCCAGTATTAGTAATTCAATACTAATAAAAAAAGATAAAATAACAATATTAAATGACGTAGTAAAGCAAAAAGAAACAAAAACCTTCAATTCAGATTCTACTGCGACTAAAAACATTTTAGAAACCTCAATTACGTCTACATTTCAGAATATCGCACCAAGTACGACATTCAAACCGTTAACAATATCGGAATCATATACACAATCAGTTCCCGGTTTTAAGGAAGATATAACTTCTATTGATATTACGCCAGAAAGTCTTGAAGTAAATAGAATTTCAGAAACAATAATAACTCCAATATTTGCGATTGATGTGATAAACACCAAGTCCGAATCGATAACACTTGATGGTAAAAACAAATCAGTTGTTGATGGGAAAACGACAATGATACCAAAACTTTGGGACATTGCAACAAATACGACACTCGAATCTTTAACAACATTTTCTACACTTGATTTAATAAAATCAAGTAATTCTGATACGGAAGGAATTAATATTACTGACAGAGTAACCATCGCAGAAACAACGAAATCTTTTGCTTCCCATTTAATGGTTGATGTGCTTACTGAGCCAACAGATAGAAATGCTTTCATGTCGGAATATCTTGAAACAAATAACATTTCAGATAAAACAATGAAAACAATAGCTAATACGACCCTCGGATTGTTAACAAAACTTTCTATGGAAGAAGTTAATATTACTGATACAGAATCCAAGGCAAAATCAACGAGACCTTTTACTTCTCATATAATGGTTGATCTGCCTCATGAACAAACTGAAACAAAAACCTTCATTTCAAAATTTCTTGAAACAAATAACATTTCAGAAACAACAATTCAGAATTTTGTTATAAGCACGACACCCGAAGCATTAACAATAGTGGATTTTACAAAATCACAAAACCAAACATTTCTTGATAATATTATTGATAGAGTACCAGTAACTAAGGCAAAACCAATGAGTACCATTGATTCTTATGTACAAGTTGACGAGATTAATGAGCAAACAGAGATAACACCAACTTTGGAAACTCTTGAAACAAATATAATTTCAGAAACAACAAAGAAAACAAAATTAAAGAATATTGCAACAAATACGACACTCGAATCTTTAACAGCGTTTTCTACAATTAATTTTACAAAATCGCACACACAATCAATATATTATGATGATATTGAAGAAATAGAAACTACTGATATAGTAACCATTGCCGAACCAACTGAGGTTGAGGCGACTAATGAGCACACAAAAATGAAAACCTCCCCTTCAAAATATTCTGAAACAAGCAACATTTCAGACACATCAATGAAAACAACTACAAAAACGACACTCGAATTATTGACAAATCATTCTACACTTGTTTTTGCAAAATCACCCAACCAATCAATTCATGATGATATAGAGAGTATAAATACTATCGATAGTATAACCAAAGTAGACCCATTGAGTACCTTTCCTTCTTATGTGCCAGTATTCGACCACACAGAAACCAAAACCTCTACTTCGGAATCTCGTGAAACCAACAATTTTTTTGAAACAACAACGGAAACAACATTTCAGAATATCGCAACAAATATGAATACAGTAACCATGGCTGAACCAACTGAGGTTGAGGCGCCTAAAGAGCTAACAAAAACGGAAGCCCCCACTTCAGAATCTCCTGAAACAAGCAACATTTCAGACACAGCAATGAAAACAACATTTTGGGATGTTACTACAAATTCGACACTCGAATTGTTAACAAATCTTTCTACACTTGGTTTTACTAAAGCACCCAGCCATGATGATGTGGAGGGTATAAATACTATTGATAGAATAACCAAGGCCGTAGCATTGAGTACCTTTCCTCCTTATGTGTCAATATTCGATGTCGTAGTAGGCCACACCGAAATTGAAACCTCCACTTCGGAATCTCCTGACACCAACAAAATTTTAGAAACAACTACGGAAACAACGTTTCAGAATATCTCAACAAAAACAACACTCGAACCGATAACATTACTTCCTACTCTTAATTCTACAAAATCCGACAACCAAGCAGTTTATGATAGTATAGAAGAAATTGATACAGCAACCAAAGACGAACTAATGACGACCTTTGAATCTCATATAATGGTTGATGCGCCTTATGAGCTAACAACAATGAAAACCCCCACTTTAGAATCTTCTGAAACAAGCAAAATTTCAGACATAACAATGAAAACAACATTTTGGAATGTTACCACAAATTCGACACTGGAATTGTTAACAAAACTATCTACATTTGGTTTTACAAAATCACCCAACCATGATGATGTAGAGGGTATAAATACTATTGATAGAATAACCAAGGCCGAACCATTGAGTACCTTTGTTTCTGATGTGTCCATATTCGATGACGTAGTACACCACACGGAAACCAAAACCTTCACTTTGGAACCTCCTGAAACCAACACGAATTTAGAAACAATAACGGAAACAACATTTCAGAAAATCGCAACAGATATGACACTTGAACCGATAACATTACTTTCAACACTTAATTCTACTAACCAAGCAGTTTATGGTGGTATACAAGGAATAGCTACAGCAACGAAAGAAGAACTAATGAGTTATTTTGCTTCTCATGTAACGAGTGAGGAACCTATTAACCATACTGGGCCAAAATTAAACACGAATGTTACAAATAATGGCATTATAAAAACATCTACAATTGAAACAACATTAATTAAATCTACTGAAGATTTAAACAAAGCTCACAACGACATGGATTTTGATAAATTAGATGATTTCTTTGAAGAGGGCCAACCTAATAATTATACAAATTCTGGCACTAACGTATACAAAACTAAAGAATACAAAACTAATGAACAAAGTTCTAAGACAACCTTTTTACCAGTGAATACTGAAGAGAATACGGTCGTTACACAAGATACAGACAATGAGATACCACTCCAAAGTACAAATGACACACCCAATATGGAAGTAACTACTTTGAAAATGACAGCACAACAAGACCAGGCAGACAAATCCTTTACAATGCCAACATCTATAATTGCTGTAGAGTCTTCATTGCACTCTGTAGTTCAATCCACTGTAAAACATAAGGACATGAAAAAACTAAGTGTGCCAGTCAAGACAAAAAAATACGAAAAATTATTAGATGATAGTATTACAACAGATAAACTAACATCCTCCTCTACGGGTACTGAAACAACAACGAAGGATGAATCGCGTTATGAAGACTTTGATTTTTATGGAAATGACGGTTTCATTTTAACGCTGGGAAACGAATCTAGAACAAAAAACATTGTGGTAAATTACTCGCATGAATTCTTCCAAGAAAAACCAAATACAGATCTTAGCAATGCAGCAATAATCACTACAACTGAGAGGTCAATACTGGAGACCCTTATTTCAAATAACTTGTCGTCTTCTCAAACAATAATACAAAACAATACGGAAGAACTTTTCACAACGGAATTAAAACTTGAAATCAAAGACATAAAGAATGATGAGAACATAAGAGAGTTAAGTTTATTCATCCCAGAATTAGTGATTACAGAGTTACCACTTTCGCGGCCTGCTACTTTAAGTTCGAAGGAACTAATGCAAGATTCTACGATAAATAAGCAACTAACAACATCAGACATGAGAACAAAAGAATCGACTTTATTCACCCCAAAATCAGTAAACTCAGATTTAAGACAGTCGACACCTGCCAATTTGGACTCAATAGAAGTAATGCAAAATACTACGAACAGTGAGCAATTAACCAAATCAGACATGGTCATCAAGCAAGTACTGGAAAGTCCTTACATAGGAATGACACAACACACTTACATAGAATCATTGCAAATAATTCCGTTAGATACAGGACCTAACACAACAATTACTGAACCAATATCTAGAGCTAATGAACCTACAAAAACAGAACGTTTAGCTCAACCTAATAACATTCAGGCACACATTGCAACTCAACTATCAGATTTTATGAGCCAAGCAGTTTATAACGACTATACGTTACTTAAAGAAGAAACAGAGTCCTCAATAGTGCCAACGACAAGCGAATTAGTAAAAAATAAACAATTTAACTCTGATGAAAGCATAAGTACACCAGTTAATGATATAACTGAATTAAAATTTAACGCAAGAAGCGAAAATGCTAGCACCACGTCATTTGCTAATATACAAGAAAACAGTATTGTAAATAAACCATTCAGTTATTATGTAATGGGAAACACAAAAACATCACCTATAAGCACTACTGAAAAATCAAATGTGAATAGTACGAAACCTTTAAAACAACCGATTGCGATGGAACTGAACATTCGTATAGGAGTAGAAGCGAGTAAAGACGGAATTAAATTTTCAATACTTGATGAAAAGGAAACAGTGATACATGAACGAAAAGAATTACGATTACCAGAAACAATTAATTTCCATCAGTCTGCAAATATTCAAAGCACTTTATTAAAACCTGAAATAAAGTTGGCAAATGTAACTGTAAATTACAATACAACAACGTTAAGGAATAAAATTGACAACGTTGGTATCATAAACACTACTCGAAGTTCGCGTAACGTTACAAATGAAGATGTACGTCGAATTAACGAAATTCTAAAAAAACTGTCATGGAGCCCAACTGCGAAAACTCCATGGCGAAGAAAATTTCCTACAAATACGAAAACTCAAAAATCATTTCCAAGGAATACAACAATTAACGAAGAACTACAACTGGACCAAGTTTATTCAACCAGTTATAATGCTACTACAACATCAACTCATAAGAACTTTGCAGACGACAAAAGAGAGAACCAACATCGTTTTCTTAATACTCTAAGTACGGATGAATATGTAAAAACAACTACAAATATACCTGACATGTCTACGACAAAACTACCACTTACCCGAATTCCATCAAAAATATTGAAAACAGAGAAACACGTACATGAAATACAAATGAGAAACACTGCGAACTATGATGTGACATCCAACAAAAACATTTACAAGCAACTTTTGTCTACCAGCCCTTCAGATGGCGCAATGACGAATATTGAATGCTTAAATAATAAAAATCAAGAGATGACAAAAAACGTACAAAGTTTACAAAAAAACAAAGAAAACTTACCACCACCACATGTTACAATTAACAATGGTCGTGCTACAAGTGCCACTGACAGCACTAGTCTAACGCTGACATCACAATTTGAACATACGTCTTCCATGATTCCGAAACCCCTTTCAGATATTCATACAAGACAAATATTTCTAAACCAAAGTATTGTAACTAAAGACGTTCTCAATAGAAGACATTACGAAATGGATGTGGATAACGCCACCGAAACTATCAATATTGGTAGCGATAGTAACGGTAAACAGAAAATTTCAGTTATTAGTACACCGACATTGAGTCATTCAAAAGTTGTTAACAAAATCACTGTTAATTTGAAACCAGAAATCCAAAAAAGTATACTAGTTTCAAATATTAAAGCAAAACTAGAAACATACCAGACAAATCAAAATGGAACTAAAGTAAAAGAAGGAACGAAATATACAAGCAATTACAAAAGTTTTTTTCCAAATGTGGAAAGTTTGGAGTATGAGGGGGATAATATAAAGAGTGGGAATATAAATGGTAAAATTTTAAGAAAGGAAATATTTAGCTCACGTGTAAATAGACCGCATAATTTATTCCCCACTACAACTGCTTGCACGAAAAATATAAAGTACAATACTTATCGTCCAATAACCAAAGAAGAACTTGAAGTACTGAAATACATCGGTGATCCTAATCTCAATACTGTTTTACATAATCAAGTTGATGACAAACCGCATTCTCAAGTTCCAGCTATTAATCATTCTAATGTTGCAAAAGAAAGCGGTAGCAATATTTCGCAGTCAGAGTCCAAGACGATTCTAAGAGCACTCAATAATCCAGACGCCCAACAAATTATACTTACGAAAAACCAAGATCGTGGTGAAAAAGATTTAAACCTAACATTACCAAAGCATAAGAATTTAAACCAATCCATTGAAGTTGTTCAAATATCACATTCTTCAGAAATTAACAGAATTTCTCACCCACTACTTGAAATTAATATTAATTCGCCTCAGATAAGAACTAACGGGAATTCACCTCCTATGATTGAAATAAATGGAAATCCACTTCCGATAGAAATAAATCGAAATTCAGCGCCAATGGAAATGAATAAAAACTTGGCGCCGGTGGACATTAATGGAAACTCTTCGCCAATTGGAATGAATGGGAACTCAGCGCAACTGGGAACAAATGGAAATTATGAGCGGATGGCCATATATGGAAACTCAGCGCCGATTGAAATGAATAGAAACTCTGCGCCGAAGGTTATTAATGGCAACTCTTTGCCGATGGTTGCGAATGGTAACACTTTACCGATGGGAATGAATGGCAACTATGCACAAATAGGCAATCGAAACTTAACGCCACCGCTGGTAATGAATAGAAACTCTACGCCGATTATGGTTATGACTGGGAACCCTTCGCCGCTGGGAATGAATGGACAGTTTGCACGGATGGGCAATAATGAAAACTCAGTTCCGACGTCAATAAATGGAAACTATGCGCCGACGAACATTAATGGAAACTCAGTGCCGATGGTAAAGAATATTATCTCTGTGCCGATAGAAATGAATGGAAACTTTGCGACGGTTGGAATGAATCGAAACTATCCGCCGATGATAAATAAAGGAAACCTGCCGATGGGAATGAATGGAAACGCAGTGCCGATGGGAATGAATGGAAACTATGCACCAATAGGCATTAATGGAA
This sequence comes from Diarsia brunnea, assembly GCA_949774965.1. Lineage (NCBI taxonomy): Eukaryota > Metazoa > Arthropoda > Insecta > Lepidoptera > Noctuidae > Diarsia > Diarsia brunnea. Next base: position 744,202 of record OX459006.1, read on the forward strand.
ACTCAGCGCCACTTGGTATGAATGGAAACTATGCACCGATTGCCGTTGATGAAATCTCAGCGCCAACAGCAATGAATGGAAACTTAGCACCGATGGGAATTATTGGGAGCTTGGCGCCGATGGCAATGAATGAAAAATATGTGCCAATAGAAATTAATAGAAATTCACTGATATTGGATATTACTAGAAATCCAGTGCCTATGGAAATTAATAGGAATTCTCTGATGATGGATATCACTAGAAATTCAGCACAGGTAGGAACGAATGGAAACTCGGCTCCAATGAGAATTAATGGAAATTCAATGACGATGAATATTAACAGAAATCTGATGCCAATGGATATTACTAATAACCCTGCGATAATAGAAATGAATGGAAATCCAATGCCGATGGGAAATAATGGGAATTTGGTGCCGACAGGGATTAACAAAAGTCCGGTGTCGATAGGAATTAATGGAAATCAAGTGCCGATGGGGACTAACGGAAATCTACAATCGATAGGAAATAGTGGAAATTCTATCCCAATCCCAATGATGGATATTAGCATAAATCCTGTACCCATGGGAATAATTGAAAATTCAATGACGATGGACATTAATAGAAACCCGGTGCCGATGGAAATGAACAGCATTCCAGTGCCGATAGAACTTAATAGAAATTCAATACCATTAGTGATTAATGGAGCTTCTGTAACCATGATAGCTGATAAAAAGTTGGAGCTATTGAGAAATGACGAAAATCAAGAACTTATCAGAAGTTCCATTCTACAAAAAAATAATAGAAACTTCATTACTCAAGTCACTAACAACAATAATTCAAACTTGAAGGAAATCAAAAGCGATTTGCCTCGAATACTTGAAACACCTCCAACGCCCAACTCATCCTCAAATTCTGGTAATAACTTGAATTTATTGCCAACAAATATTACAAATAAGAGTGAAATGGGTGAGAATGATAAAAATGAATTGTTTGATAACGAGAATCTTTCTTCAACCACTAAAATGCAATGGATTTCGCCTTCAATATTTAACAATAATGGAAACTCCCATGCAACGACAGACAATAATGCCAACTTACCCACCACACTGTTAAACTTAGACAGAAAAAAAAAATCCCCTTCTATTATTGACATAAACAGATACTCATTTGTTCTTAACAAGAACTCTCCTAGAATTATACACAATAAATGGAATTTACCGTCAAGATTGGATAATAATAAAGCAAAAAACATTACACATTACAACTATTTCAACCAGATTGCTCAATCAACGGTTACAACTAACATCATTTCAGCATCACCTACAACTGAAAGAAAAACATCCGAAGCTATTGTGGTAACTAAGAAAAAGAAAATACTACCAATGAAGGAAATAAAAAGAAAACCTTTTTTAACCTTTGAAAGTAATAAAAAACCACTTTCTATAACAGGAAAGAAAAGAAATAAGCATGGACCTTTAGAAATAAACCGAAATACACATTCGAAATTCCTTTCGAAGAACTTCAGGAGAATTGCTCCACAGAAAGAAACACTTTTAAATTCTTTTGAGGATATGAATCCATATGCTGCGAAAATAAAGGAACCAAATGTTCAAATAGATATAAAGCAAATGAAAATGGGCACCAGAAGAAAGGCGGTAAAGACCATTAACTCACAAGACTTTATGTCACAACATCGTTATGTGGCACCACGAAGCGTTTCACAAAAAACTACGAAACGATACCCAATGTTCCGCGTGCCTCAGCATTTAATTCCAAAATATAAAACATTAGTACCGAGATTTGATACTATAGACAACCCTGGAAAAAGATTGGAACGCAAAATGAAGCCCACACTTCTGTTCAAGAAAGGCCGTTCAGGGCAGAACCCTCCACGGATGGTATCAAACAGAGCAAGAGTAAACAATGTGCTGGATATGCCAATATGGCATACAACTTTGAGGCCGAAGTTTTTGAAAGACAGAAGTGGCCCAATGGATTTCATGTTTGATAATAACTATATGAAGAGTATGAGAATGACGAGACGCCCTGCTTTCTTCGGAAACAACTACAATCCTTCCCCATCATTTAGGAGAAAAAAAATGGAGCAGCCAACCACGGAACTTGAGAAGATGCGTAAACAGGGGAGGACTATATTCTTTTTGAGTCCCACTGAAATGTACGACCAATATTAATAAGTTTTATATCAATAAAGTTACCTAATAGAATTGTGTAGCGTTTGTTATAGTGATAAGATATTAGTCAATAAATATATTTTAATTTATAATACAAGTATTATTTCAATCATTTTAGAGCTTTGTTTGACTAGGGTTAATCTTACTTTACTTACTAAGCACAATTTAGATTCGAGTCCCAATAATTTAAAATATTCGTTTTAGTTTAGGGAATCTAAATGTCGAAGGCGTCGCGGCAGCGGTCACACCTCGGTGTGACCTCGGCGGCTCACTTTTCACCAAAAGCGAGCTGCCGAGTAGCACATAGCTACACTGAATGTGCAGGGAGGTATAAAAGATAAGTTGGATGGATGGATGAGGAAATATGCTAGATAATAAAGGATAACATGTAGGAATAAATGTGATTTGTGTCATCAAATGACTCCTCCCGTTCTGGGCGGAGCGGAAGGGAGTGTCGACTTCTACTGACTAAAAACCACCCATGTTCCTTCTTAGCCCTTCATGGTCCGGGGCGCCGGTATCTCTTTCGAACAACGCGCAGACCCGGCAGGCATCGGCCCTTGCCCTTGCCCCTTTCATGTTGCTGACAACTCTTTGAGGCGAACGTGGAACACGAGGCCCGCGCCTACAGTGGCCGGAAACCATCACGTAGCCCCCGACGCGCGGAGTCACTCTCTCTTTCTCACGTTCCGCCACCTCCTTCAGTAGCATGATTGCTTCGCAGAAGGAGGTGGTGGCGTCCCATTCCCTGTCGCTCCGGACCATGGATTGAACCAGGGCCGGACGCGAGAGGTCTCCGCCGCCAATCGCCGCTACAAGGATACGGCGGGGCTCCGCCCAAGCGGAGCAGGTCTCCACGGTGTGCTCCACAGTGTCCTCCGGCCGATTCTCACAAAGAAAACCTCTCCCCTGTCTAGTCTCGCACTATAAATTACTTCCTTTTATTTCATAGCATTTCTTACAAAATCTATCCGTCTTTTCTTTATAGTGATTTTTCCTTCTCCGGATGGAGAAGCGATCAACATATCACTCTTATTTGAAGAAACTTGAGTTTGAAAACTTAGGCGCCTCTCCACTAGATATATCGGGTCATGTTGAACTTATGCTGAACCAATTTGGCGTAGCTGTGGCTGTGAGCACACATTTCTCCAATTTCTTTATTCGTATTTCTCCAACGTGTATGTGCAAAATGGATGTTTATTTTTAAATTCTCTCTCTACAAGCTGTTAACCTGGATATGTTGTTCCAGGTGACAGATTGGTGGCTAGACGACATGTATTTAAAGGTGCGGCTGCCGCTGCCCATCAATTCCAACCCTGGCATGGTGTTCCCTCGCCGCCACTTCGCCAAGATGGAGGAGGTAGCGGACCTGGGCGCGCTGTTCATCGACGATCTGCTGGACTATAAGGAGATGCTCGACAGGTAAGGAGGGGCCAAGTTCCAGTTGGAACATGACCATAATATAGATATAAACAATTAGCCTAATGAAGACACACAGCGCAGAGTAATAACCAAAGCACTCTCGAGTGACTACAAGATCGATACCAACGTTTAACATACAGTAGTGTTCAAAACCAGTGAAGGCATTATTGTTACGAAACTTGTCAAAGTTAAAGTTTCCATAAAAGCTGTCTTATTCCAGAGGAGAGCTTCCTCTAGAACGTGCCACCAGCCGTGAGAAGGGGCAGCCGCTTTGCATGGAACAGTTCTATCGACTGCTGGGCGTGTGCCGCATCCCCGAAGTCGGCAAGGACAGGCTGGAGCTGCCTCAGGTCAGGAAAGGACCTGAGGAGTCAGAGGAACTCGTCGTTGTCGCGTGCAGGAACTATGTGAGTATTTGAAGAAGAGTTTGAAGATACCCTTTTCTTTCCCAATTTTTTATCGCAACGAGTCACTCGTTGCTGTCCTAGGTTGATTCGTTATTGTGATATTAAAGGCTTCGTGTTTTAGGACTTATCGTGTTTTCAGCATTATCGTGAGCGTACAAGTACGAAGAGGCTACAGCTTGAGATAAATATTTGAATAATTAAAGCGATGCGCTACATATCAGCATTTGGAAGCTATGAACATTTGCCCACGCGTTATTTGGCATTTGTCAGTCCAAATTACATAACAAGACATCACACCTACATTTCCCGAGGACTTGATCTGAAGGCCCACATATCACAATTTAAACAAAGGCACTTACTTCACCACAATCGGCTGTTTCAAAACAAACTTATACAATTAAACAACAAAGACACTCGTTATGTCATTCAGTTTCTCAACGATTCTCCACGGTTGAAACATTTCTACCCAAAATTAAATTATAGCAAGCCTTGCGCTGTAAATCTGGCGTAACAAGAATAACTCCATTATTTAGGAGACGGCCCTGTAACTTAGTTACCACTTTGAAACGCCGCGGTGCACTTTATCACTTAGTATAGAACTTAGTTAGGGAACTGTCCCCGAGTATGAATAACTTATTTTGTTTTATGTTGGATAAGTTTCGAGATGCAGTCGCAAGGGAAATATTTCATTTATAGATGGTCCAAATTAGCCATTACATTCCTTTGAAAGACATTAAATCTGACTCTGTTTGCGACCCATCTGACTTAATAATTATTGTGTTAAAGCTGTTCTAACAGCTGCCCAATATTATTTTGATTAATTATTATCAATATTACTAAAATAAATGAATAAATATCATTCATTGTTAAAATCAATTGCTACTAACAACTAATATAGGCAAATCATGTACCATCGTCAACCTTTCTCTAGAACTTCAATTCTTCTTTCTACTCTTAATAAAAACCAAAACAAATTAGTTCGGGCACTGATACAATTGTTCGGAGTCCTTACAAAATTGTTTGCCTCTATTGTTTCTAACTCGATAATTCGTTCGATTACTAGAGTTCTACTGTCGAGTTCGATAACATAAATTAATCGGAAAAGGCGTAAATTAGTTCAGTAATACCAAAGGGTATTTATTGTGCCCGTCCGGGCTGCGGGTGCCCGTCGGGGCTGCGGGTTGTTCGCAAGAGATACCGCGGCTTCGGCGCAAGGGCTAAGATTGTTTCTTTGCCAAAGTCATCACTGTAAGAAGTTTCAATAGTAAATTCGGAACCTTCAATGACGAGCCAGCGATTTATGGCACCTCAAGTTAACATTTCGTATCACTTTTTCCCCAGTTCTATCCAATCCCAGTGAAAGCAGCGGACCGTGGGAGACTAACTCCTGGCGAGATGCAAGCTCAGCTGCTGCACGCCTTGGTGGACGCTGCCGGGGCACCACAAGCGCCCAGGGTCGGCCTGCTCACGTCTATGAACCGAGATCAGTGGGCTAGGGCCAGGGAACAGCTTATCAAAGGTAAGGGTTTTGACAAGCAGTGTGCTTCTAATAAGGGACTTCTAATAAGACGACGCAACGGTATCTTTCGTTAACATTACGTAAAGTTTCACGTTTCAAGTAACTAGGTACAATATAAAATGTAACTAATTCGGATTTGGTAGTGACTGCCTTTTTTCAATTTATGTCTTTAGTCTATTCTTTACTACCTCTTTAGCCATCGATATATTAAGGTGGCCTACAGATAATTGTTGGTTAGAGAGTTAAAGTTTCCGTCGGGGCTGCGGATTGTTCGAAAGAGATACCGCGACCTCGAAACAAAGGACTAAGAAGGAAAATGGGTGGTTTTTAGTCAAAGTCTGACACTTCCTACCGCTCTACCCAGAGCGGGAGGAGTCATTTGATGATTTCCCACCCGCCAAAAAAAAAAAGGAGTTAAAGCATAGGTTAAAGTTAGTTATGGAATATTCTCAGCATCTTACAAAATTTAAAAGCCATACAAGTCCGCTATTAAATACTTACCTACGTTTTCCCCCCAGATGAGATGAACCGCATGAACCTGGAGCTGATCTCGCGAGCACTCTGCATCCTGTGCCTGGACGAGGCGGGAGGAGACCGCGCTGATACGGATTCTGACACCAACGCCATGCTGAGGGCCATGCACGGCGCTGGTACGCGGTACCATTCCGCCAACCGCTGGTTCGATAAGACTGTACAGGTGAGGACCTTGGATATCGATTCTACTAGGTAACAAACTAAAATAACCCGAATCAACAATGGTAACCACCAAAAAAGCACTGATAACTAAAATAAAACAACCGCACCTTTAATCTTGTTACCAGCGTTTTTCTGGTGGTCGCCATTGTTGATTCTGGCTTTCAGGAGTTGCAGTGGTTTGGGAATAGTGTGTCGGGCTTGTCCCAATTTTAACCAAACTATCAACCAAATTGGAAAAAGATTAAGCTTACAAAAAAAATAACAAATCTTAATCACTCATTTTAAGTATGTACGCCCAGACAATGAAGCTCGACGAAGTCCCAGAGAAACGATTTAACTGTCTTGGATCCCGCAACGAAATTAATCAGAAAAGAATAGCGGAGGAGTAGGAAAAAATATTGCTTCATGTATGTTTTCTGATATGCCGTGCGGTGCCATGTTGGAATTTAATCGGAGGACGTATCATTAAATGCCAAATTATGACTTCTTTTCCAGCTAATCATCTCGTCAGACGGGACAGTAGGCATGTGTTACGAGCACAGCGCAGCCGAGGGTGTCGCCGTAGTTCGGCTGGCCGAGCGCGCCCTGGCCAGGGCTGAGGTGGCCGACAGACCAGCCCCACCACCTGCCCTCCTGCCAGCCCCCCAAGCTATAAAGTGGAACGTCACCCCAGACGTACAGAGGACTATAGAGAGTGCTGCCAGGGATCTTGATCGGTGAGGAGTTGGTGTTCAGGGACTGTACCACCAAGTTTTATAGCAGCATAACTAGATGATTTTTGAGTGAGGGGAAAGAGATGAGCGTTACGGGAAGCATGACTTCGTCCACATCTGAAATAAGATTAAATTCACACGACACGACGACACGGTTGGCGCAGTGGCTGAGCAATTGGACTGTAGCGCTGCGTGTCGCGGGTTCGATCCCCGCACGGATCAAATATTTGTATGATCTACTGATAATTGTTTCGGGTCTGGGTGTTTGGTTGTGTATGTGAGTTTAAATGTTTGTGAACGCACCCACGGTACAGGAGAAATTCCTAGTGTGGTTCAACGTTTTTTTAAAAAATGAATGAATTCATGAAATGAATTTAAAATTTGGTTGTAAACCGTAAGAACAAAACTAACCTTTAGTTTTGTGAAATCATTTCAATGAGCCCGTCTGTTTCTAGCTGGGATGCGACAGGCAGACTTAAAACAGAGGGGGTTAAATTAGGACCACGTATGATTTTCACGATTTGAACACGATTAAGTATTACTTAGCAGTCGCAAATAAAATACCTACTGATATTCAGCTGCGTCGGGTTACCTCTCAAAGTTTACCCCAAAAATAGGCAAAGACTGGGCAAATGATAACTCCTGTTCGTCCTCAGTTTGCCTTGCAACTGCTAAGTCTGCCATTTTAATAACTGCTGATTGTACCTCGTTTCACCCACAGCGCCATCTCCGACCTAGACCACAAGGTGTACACGTACCGCGGCTACGGACGCGAGTTCATGAAGTCGTGCCGCACCAGCCCTGACGTCTACATCCAGCTCGCCATGCAGTATGCTTACTACAAGTGAGTCATACGAGAGCCTTGTTCTGGGGCTCTTAAGGGATTAGGTCCTCGATTTTTGCTTTAAAATTACCAAAACAGAACCCAATAAAAGGTCAAAATGATAAAATTTCAATTATAACAAACTACTTAGTTACTAATTCTTGTGTCTCACTGATATGAGCAATAATATTGATTTAGATGAATCACCATCATACTTACTTTCAGTAGAACTTTACACATCACACAGGTACTCTTTTAAACGCTGACTAGTCTCCAACAATTGAAGAGCTAAAGAAACTTTTACCAGACCATGATCAGATTTTTAAACGCCATGCTATCCTCTCTAGGATGTACGGCTACCTAGTCACGACCTACGAGTCCGCCAGCCTGCGCCGGTTCCGCAACGGTCGTGTGGACAACATCAGGTCAGCCCACGGCGCAGCCCTGGCCTGGGCGGCAGCCATGTGCACAGCGGAGACACCACCCCTCAGCGATGCAGGGGACGACGGGCAGAAGAAGGTGTCTTTCAATTTGTATGGGGTGAGCATAGATTTGGTTGGTTGTAAATCTTGTCGGGGAACATTAAATGGATCTGGTAGAGTGCTTAAACCTCGCATTTTCGTTCCAAGTCATTTTGGAACTCACTACCTTCACTGTTAACCATAGATGTTATAATTTTGAATGACTTTCCCTTCCTTAAGCCAACAACTAACTAGTTTTTTGTCAAGTCAGCTAAAAATATTTCAGCTTAAGACTTCACAAGTCTTTGGTTAGTCAATCTAAGGTCAATCTTTATGTTAGCTATTTTAGCATACCACCACGTTATTTATACACAAAGGAGCCTAAAAAACGCAAGATTGTCTAAACCGTTTTCTCCCAAAACCAGGAGCAAAAGAAACTGGAACTGTTCGAGGAAGCAGCTCAGAAGCAGACATCCATCATGGAAGCCAACATCCTGGGCAAGGGTATCGACAACCACCTGCTGGGGCTGCGGGAGGCGGCGCGGGAGACCCTGGGCGAGCTGCCGCCCGTGTTCTGTGATGCGGCGTACAAGCAGATGATCGAGTTCAAGCTCAGTACTAGTCAGGTGGGTTGTGGCAGAAGGATGAGAGAATTAGAGATTTGTTTTATATTCTCTGATTGTTTTAATTGCGTCAAATCAATCACCTCTGATTATAATTATCATGAAATCCGTTTGTTTTTGACTTATTTATTTAGTTCGTGTTATAGTTTTATTATCCTGTTCGAGCCCCCATAAATTAGTTTTCATAGCTTTAAGCTCTGCCTTGGGCAGCAATTTTATAATGGTTTTGTATAGCAAAGTTTAACTATGCTTTTCAGGTGACGACCACAACGGACGGCACATTTATGGGCTACGGGGCAGTCTGCCCCGACGGTTACGGCTGCAGCTACAACCCGAAGAAAGACAGCATCATCTTCTGCATATCTTCGTTCACCTCCTCCAGTGTCACCAACACGGAGGCATTTAGGCAGTCGCTGGGGGAAGCCCTCGACTCCATGAAACTCATGTTCCAAGCTAGGAAGGTGGAAAACTGAGGAGATCGTGAGAGGAACCTAAAGGTTTCTTAGTATGGGTAAGGCAAGCAGAGGCTCGTTATATTTTGGTGGAAGGTACTGTTTTAAAGCTTGATGTTTTAGAGAGAAGTGGGTACGAATAGAGCGGAATGATTTTTACGTGTTAGGAATGACAAGTAGATTCGGTGTTTTAAAATTAAGTATTATGGATAAACCCCTCCTATGCCTCAAGGGCTGTTCTTAAACAATTTCGTATTTAAAGAAAAGATAGGCCGGGAGTAAACTGATTAGTTTAATGTGCTATATATATTCTAGCCAATGCAAGATAAATAAAAAATAATATATGTATTATAAGCACAATTTAATATATGAAATCAAATTATTTATGTATTTTCGCAAAAGCTTTGGCAGATTCGATCTGTTTTTTGTAAATGTTTACACTTATTTTTCAAAAATATATTATTATCTATTGTTGATTTGTTGCTAGGTATAAAACTGTATGTCTTGAAGTAAATTATATGTATAATTATAAAATGCACGACAGATAAGCGAACTTGAACATTTATCATGAAAGGACTTGTTAGAATTTTAAAATTGAGGATCTCAAAGATTTTTACAAAAAATATTGTCAAAATTGTATCGATCCAAAAAAAAAAATCTGCTATTATTTATCGTTAAATATCAGTCTGTCCTTTAGAATTAAGATTTTGAAAGCGTCACGATTTCAGGGATGTATTTACGATGAGTTACACTAACAACTCAATCTAGTCATATCAAAATTATTAAATTAATAGTTTTAATTACTATAGTTTTGTAAAAACGTTGCCGATCTAAAGTCTTATGCCGTTTTAGGTGTTTGTTCGCTGTTCTAGAGTTTATTTATTGTTGTTTCTCTAAAAATTTTCAATGAATTAGAAAAGATGGTGAAAATATGCGGTTCTAGTCAAAATATAATTGAACAATGAAGTAGGTACTTATTTTGATAGATATTTGAGATGTTACAGAAAAAAAAAGAAAGAGTGTAAATAAAAGATGTGACAGCGAGGAAACCGTTCAAGTACTAGTTTAAAAAAAACCCGATGTATCTAGGGATAAATAATTTACTTCGGCGTCTATGATCTTTGTATAATGGTAATATAAGCTATCAGAATATAAATACTGCACTCTTTCCTAGATAAGAACTAAATTGTTAATCAGTAATTTTTAGAATGATAATAATAAATAATCGGTTTTGCACAAAGCTTGTGCTATCGCAAATATAATAATATATAATTTAAATATATATAGGTATACATGTATAATATTATCTCCAACTTTTACATGGTTTAACATACATATCAAAAATCTTAGCCAATGAATTTACATAGTGATATAAGTTAAAACTTTAGAGCTTTTACACTTTATATTTATACATTTGTTGTTGTTCTATCTCTACTTACTATATATTTTAAGTTGTAGAATAAAGACATTTGGGCGGATCTTGTTCGGAATATACTACGATTGTTTTAATAAATTTGTCAAATAATGATGTCATAATTTACTGCCTATGAATTAGCTACGAAAAACAGAAATCAAAATAAATGATTTTAGATAAAACGTAACGTAACAAGGAAAATAATTGGTGGATTTTAATAAAATTACAGTTAAACGTGTAAACGTCCAAAGTTCTAAGCGAATAAATTGATTAAATCAACTTGCTACGAATTATGGTAGCACTTTCCGTGGGTGTACCAGCCCACGCAGGCGTAGCAACCTTGTACCTACTCGATTGGCGTTACTTTGACATTGAAATAAATGTTGGTATTTCTAAAAGATCCCATCATAATCTGTACATAAAAATAATCAATCGTAGTATATATTCCTAATAGAAAAAAAAAGATATATATGAGAGTTAACTTATAACTTGTTATTGCATTTACCTTTACATTATACCTAATAATATAAAACTATCGGAACAATTAATCTTGTCCAATAACTCCAAAAACTTCCTTGTTTTCTTCGTTTATGGACTTAAGAGTAAAATATCGACAACGTATAGCTCAACAACTAGAACATATTCATGCCTTTTTAACCAATGACTGAAAAGCTTAACTAAAAGCTGTAGGTTATAAGCTTATAACCTATAGTAACCAAATCAGGCATGTTCTATGACAATTTGTTTTAACCTTAAAATCCTGCAAAATAAATGATGTTATCTAAACATATCTGCTTATTTTAATCCCTATCGATTTAATGCAGAAGTAATATAGCCAAAAAAAGCTAAAACAATTTTAGAGATCTAAGAAAAATATAGCTTGTTGTGGTAGTAATCGTTAAACATGCAGAGTTAGGATATTAATTTTATTAGAAAAAAATATTGATTGTTAGTTACATTACCTACGTGTTGTAGGTCTTGATGATAGGTATTTAATTATTTATGACTTATATAAAAATATTTATATTTACACGCGTTTCGGTAAAAAATATGATTATTCAAAATTATTTACTCAATTGTTCCCAGCCAGTTTTTTTGGTGAAATATTAGGTAGCTCTGCTACGGTAAATTAGGGCGATTTGCTATAAAAGAAACGTTAGGAAAACCATAGTATCGAGCATGAGAAAAACTAATGATAGATTTTAATCATGAGTGGTATAAGAAAGAATGAAGGTTTGTTACATTGTTGGCTAACTAATGGCAAAAGTATTCGAAAAATGAGAACAAGATGAGTCGGTTGAAAAAAATTAAAAATTATTTTGAAATTTTATCAAAAATAAATACTTACTTATAACTAATGATACTCAGGTATCTATAATTAAAGTAATTAAAAATTGTTGTTAAACCAATTTTAATGATTAAAATAAAAACGATAATAATCAACAACAGGTTGGGGACGGTAGTCTTATTCAAAACAGGAAAAATGATAATGCTATGGTGATAACTAACATTTTGATTTTTAAAATACTTCAATGTCTAGAATAAAATTCTCGTTTTATTTAATATTTTGGTAATATATATTATGGATTTCCTTGCCGACTTTTTATATCCTGTTTTTATGTTACATAAAGTACCTTATAATAAGCACTAAAAGACAAATCTTGAATAATAAACTTATAATATATTTTTTATTATGTAAAGTTTTAATTTTTAATAAATTAGGGTACACCTACTTATTAGTATAATATTTTAGTAATTATGTCAAAATCGTATACATATCGTCGATGGCTGTCATGCTTGACATGGCCAAGAATATCAAAAACATATCAAAGTTTAGAATTAAGGCTAGGTTTAATCGATAACTCATATCAATTATTATATTAATAAGACTTATGCATAATACTAAGAGTCAATTTGTCAGTATTGTATTGATTATGTAATATATATTTTTAAAGGTTTCTTAGATGTCTAAATAAAAAAAAATATTTCGGGAATTATGGATGCTTAGGTTTCAAGACGATTATTATTTTATTAAAAAATAATAGAACCTGTTTTACAAACAGTGAATGATTTTATTTTCATGTTATTTTGTGTGTTGGTTTTGGTAAATTAAATAGTACCTAAGTAGTTAGTAATAAAGAAAGTTAATAAAGCGCGTCGCGAAGCACAAGTAGAAAGGATTGTTCATAACACCTTGTGAGGAGTAGGTACCTTCGGTAGCACATACTTGCTGTTTAGATAAGTAACTTATAAGCAGCACATACATATTGATGCATTACCAGTAAATTAAAGTATTACTTATATCGTCATTTAAATTATAATTATATCGTTGAATATTTTAAATATTTATTTGCTGTCAAAAGCCTAAAAACGAATATATTTTGCTAAATAATTTTACCAATTATAATAATATATTGTTTGTGCACAAAGTTTATTTATAGTTATAGTTGTGAAATTATAAAATGTATTTATAAATGTTATTTAAATCGATATTTATCCAATATTACCTTTTTTTGTTGGAAGGAAATTTAAAAATAATTAGTTTTCGTCACATCTATTGAATATGCATGTAGTCATATATTAAACCATAACGTCTGTAAAATATTTTATATTTATTATATATATATATATATTATATCGCACCCCTAGGAATAATAATAAATTACTCCTGATACTGTACATTATGCTTACTATGTAAGAACTTATACCCGTAGTATATATTGTTGTATAGTGATTAATATAAATGTTATCCTTGCTCTTAGAGGATAGTGAACACCCGCCAAGCTTTTTACCCTGTTTTATAGCAATTACTGATCTCATGAAAAAATAAAAAGGAAAAAATAACTGTATTTGCTGAATCGATTAGATTGTGATGGTTTAGTATTAATGATTTATTGAATTATGGTGTTAAATGGTGGATGTTTAGAATGTTCGTAGCTATAGAACTATAAAAACTGGAGGGTTTTTGAAAATGAAATGTGGGTGCAGTTTGAAAATTAAAGGAGTAGGTTCATGTAGTCTGCCAAAATGAATATATGTGCGCTGATCTACTGTTATCTAAGATCCACTCTTGTATCCAGTATCAACCTTGACCCTTTAGAATCCTGAAATCTTGAATTCATTGATCCACTACCATTTTGGATGCAATTTGATTTGATATATGAATGTTAAAACGCGTGAAGCACCTGCACAGTGGGTTGATTTGTGACGAGATGTATTCGTGTTCCTAGTTTGTATTATCACTGTTAATTATAAGAAAACATGCATTAATCTGATATACGAGGAACATCTAATTATTATTTAAGTCGGATCAATATAAAATATATTTTAAATGTATTAGAAAATCTAAATGTACCCTTGCCATTTGTAATGTAAACATATCAAAACTGCTTTTAATAGTATTATATGAATGTATTTAGCCATAAATGTTAAATGTATACCTTGTTGCTACCACTACCTGTCCGTACTAGGCCACAGAGTAAGAAATATCAGCAGCGCGACGAGAGAAATTGATTAAAAAAAAAAGTTAAAATCTTCATGCTGGTTTGGTAAACCATATAGTGCGACTCTGAAAAATCTGAAATGATTTCACTCCTTTTCCAGTTAACTGAAAAACACCCCAAAGGAATGTCTCTAACTAATTTTCTTAGCGACCATTACGATATTTTGTACACTGTGGCAACTCAAACTGTCTGTAGCTAGTAAACTTATATCCGTGTCAATTGAATGTTGCTCTCAATAAATCAAAATTTTTCGTTGGAATTATGTCTTTTCATTGATTCTTCACCCTGAACTTTGTTGTTAGCAGGACTCGCATCCACACTTCTAATATGAAACGAAAATTGGTCTCTGAGCCAGTTTGGCAAGACTACATCTAGACTAGACAATACCAAAGGGATTTCGAAGTCCCTAAATAAATTGGGATATGGGCAGGAGAATGATAAAATGATGATGATAATATTAATTATGTTTTTTTCCTTACAAGTAATTGGGCACTTCTAAAACCAGAAAGTATAGCTTATTATGGGAGCAGATTTGATTTATAAAAGGTTCATTGGTTGAAATAAAAACAACAGATTGCTTAGGTACACCAATTGATATTTATTGCCACGCTGTATTGTATCAACGTATTTACTAATTATACATCAAATATATTTTCATATAACAACAAATCAACTCAATAATCTGTTGATAACAAATATTTATCTATCTAATACAAAAGTCAGTTTTAGAATGTTTCTAAAATTTTACAAAAACAAGTTTGCTTTGTGTATTACATTATTCTGGAATTTTATAAGTATTCCCATTGTATAGGCAAAGGCACCTTAACAGATTGTAAAAACGCTGAGAAAATGTTTTGTAAAACCAATTTTCGAAGATAAAATATGATTTAACATAACATCACGCCTGTACTCCCTGAATGGTTAGGCAGAGGTGTCCTTAATAGTTCACCCACATTCCTTCAATTACGTGATATAATCAGAAATATGATTTATGGCCCAATCTTAATCGATCAGTAACTTAGCTGTAACTAGGCCTCAACTTTTTGTATGCTGTAAAATCTTTGACAACAAGGAAATAATAAAACGACATTAAATGCAGGATCATCGATTTTATTCAAGTCATAACTCCGGTGCCAACCTTAGCTTCTATTCTTTACATTGCTTTCCGGATTGGACTAATTGTTAACGCAACTCCAGATATAGACATATATAGTGATATAGATATATATAGTGTCTGTATCCGGTTTCTGCTATTAGTCCGTTACACTTTGTTTAAATCTAAGTTGTTACCATCAACTAAAATTCTTGCAAAGTTGCAATTTAGTGTCGCAGCGGAAAGTATTCCTCTCCAAAACCAAGATATACAGTTACCACTTTAAAAGTGCACTTATCACATACATAGTGTTCTTATCATACAATACATTTTACTATATTAAAATAAAATTCTCCAAGTATTTCATTTCTGAATAGTATCAAAATATATATATTTTACCTTTATTTACACACATTACAATTTGTTCGGGACGACTCATTTCTTATCTTATAAAGTATACATAAGTATTTTAATAAAGTTTAAAAAAAACTAATTATGGTGTTTCTTGATTTAAATGCACATTTTATAGTTTTCGTATTTTTTAAAATCAATGATTTGTCTAATTAGACCATTCTTAGGTTCTTATATACAAGAATTTAAAGATTACAATTCAATTGTTTCATTAAGTTCTGACCTAACTGAGGCGATTTCCGTGGGGGATACGGGACTAAATTCGCTCGTGTGTAACCTGTATGAGCCGTTCAAATTGTTCAAAACGAACGTTCCAATTAAGAACTAACATTTACTACGTTAGTTCATTAATTATTAAAACAATCGACACTCACATTAGCGTCCCGTTTCCCGCGCGAGATTCACATTAGCATGGCAGAAGCTTTACAAAAAGGGTTCCCCGGCTTTTCCGGAATTATTCCCGGCTTATCAGAAAAACTCAGCTCTTTAACAAAGGCAATATTCGTTACGTGTTCGAAAATAAATAGTTCATTATTATATGAAAATTATAGGTACCGTACACGTGAATAAGATTTTACACAAATAGGTATTTATTTGATGTCCTGTAATGGCACATTATTTTGATTTTATTTACATCCATGGCTTAGTAGTAAAAATGTACTTTCCGTAAATAATTGGCTACGATATTATACGATATTTATTTTAGAAGGCTATTCGATAGTATGACCTTTACTATCGTACAGACTATTGTCCTTTTACGATAACATAATAATCATCCATAGGAATTATATTCCAGGTAGTAAGTAGATTCATTGTATAAGACCAAACACATTTTCTTTACAATTCAATTCCATCAATACTTAAAATGTGTCACAATTACATTAATTCATCTAAATAAGAATATTAAGCTGATGTCAGAAGCTTCATTCGAGGAAATGATCATTTTTGTGTAAATCTAAGTTGACACGACATAAAAAAATTACATATTATTATGAATGATTTTTTATCGGCCCATTTAATTACTGTATGTTAAGATCATTAGCCGCGAATGAATGACAGTACAAAATCTGACATTGTAGTAATAGTTTACTGACGAAAAAAGAAACTTTTATTCAATTTATGTTCCGAACCACCGAGTGAAGCGTCTTCTATGAGCTTTACAGATATATTTTAAAAAGGTGAGCAACAAAAGTGTGTTCATTTTATTAAAATAACACATACACAATAAATAGTGTTAAGTGATTATTTATCACACAGTCATATTTTTAAAACCACAGAGTAGTCAGCAAATGGAACACTGAGCCAATTACTAAATTACCATTTACCACCATAATTATCAGTTACTTCATTTACTTACTTCTCCGTGTCATTGTGATAAAATAAATGCTTTATATTACGCATTATATGTATATTTCATTCTTAGATTAAACTTTCGCCCTAAAATTTACTCTTTTTACTGGCCTAGAAGTCATTTCTTCAATGGGTATAACCTCACGCTTGTATTCCCCGAGGGGTTGGGCTGCGTTGTAGTAAATCTACATTACCCATGATGAAAGATAACAATTCAAAGGTTCGCCTAGTCGACTAGTTGTATGCGGATCTCCCAGGTAAAGTATACGCTTCGGCAATCTTCGTTTATCTTCGGAAACACGAAGGTGCACTCATTAGATCTAATATAGAGCTGCTATCACCATGTAAGTAAGTAAGCCTTGGCTCTGGCAATGACGTTCGTGTTTATTCGGAAACACGAAGATTACCGAAGAGCATACATTTTCTGGGTTAACTGTACGTTGATGGTAACCGAGTGCTACTGTGTTACTGCTCAAGTGCTCATGTCATTTTGTGATCAGGAACGATGTCTCGCATTTGCAGTCAGTTTCATCGGATTTTACCTGTAAAGTACAGTTAGATTTTTAATATTACATGATACTACTCACATAATTATACTTAATGGATAAAATTAAAGATAAAAGATAAATGTTCACTTACTGCAAAGAATATGAAAAAAATAACGAACTAAAAATGTGAAAGGAAGAAAGAGAAAAATGTTCATTTATTTTATAAAAAGGGGCACTAACCATATGATAAAGAAATAAGTTAGCTGGATGACACGGAAATAAGTTAAATTATTCATCATCAGCCTATAATGTTCCCACTGCAGGGACTCAGGCCTCCTCTCTAGGAGAGGGATGGGCTAAAATCCACCACGTGGGCCCAGCGCGGGTTGGTAGATGTCACATGTCTTTGAATTTTTTGGTTCTAAGACAAGACAAGATGTTTTCGTTCACCGTTTTGAGAGCAGTGGTGATGAAATAAATTACGCAAAGTAATACGCCTGTCTGGGTTCGAATCCACAACTTACTGTTCGTAAGTCGGGCCCACAAACACTGGACCATCACTGCTCGTCCACTGAGCCACCACTGCTCTTTAAAGTTAAATTAATAACTTTATTCAATTAAAAAAGTAACAACCACACACAACATTAGTTAAAAATGACGGTGTTAGTTAAAACTATAACAATATTAGTTACGGAGTCTGGATTTGTGCCCGATTGATGGCAATAGGCTCGCCCCCTATTACATGTGACTTAAACATAACTGGTGAAATGTGGGTGTACTATTAGGTACACCTCTGCCTAACCTTTCGGGGATTACAGGCGTGATGTTATGATATTAGTAACGTGTGTTAATCACTTACCACTTACCATAAGGAAGTGATGCAGGGTCAGGGTCTCGGCCCTCGGCCTGAGGTCTGCGTCGTGCGTGAGGCACGACAGACAGAACTGCTGCCCCTCGTCCGACAACGTCGTGGGGATCTCCGGCCTGCCGCCAGACCCCACTAGGAACATTATCTGGTAATTGCTGTCGTATTGGGAGAAGGGACGCTGGGGACAGAGAAAGAAAAGGGTTAGAGACTTAAATGTGTTGTGAAAACATAGATTAGGATGGTCACAACCCCGTCGGGGCTGCGGGTTATTCGCAAGAGATACCTCGGCCTCGACATGAAGGGCTAAGAAGGAACATGGGTGGTTTTTAGTCACTAGAAGTCTGACACCATAAAAAAAAAGGATGGTCACAATCTAGTTTTAACCGACTCTAATAAAGGAGGTTCTCAATGCGACTGTATGTTTTTTTTAACAGACTTCAAAAAAGGAGGAGGTTATATGTTCGTGTGTATGTATTTTTTTTTTTTTTTGCATGTTTGTTATCTCACAACTGCGTCTTTTATGAACTTCAATTCGGCAAGACTCGTACTGGGACTTCGCAGTCTACAACTAAAACAAAATAACTAAAAGGAAGTCGGTTCTTTTTTTTTGCAAAAAGTTGTTTTTTCTTTTCACAATATCTACATTAGATTCAACAGTGTTCCCCGTTAATGTCATCCGAGCGACAAAAGATCCACGTAGCTCTTAATGATCGGGATG